>CM026070.1:38450000-39050000 GCA_014839685.1 Anableps anableps | reverse complement strand
GCTTGATTTGCACAAGGAAGTGAATGTGAAGTTAAGGAGGAGAGACTGAGGAGACGGCGTCAGTTTCAGGTCCCCCCCCCCACGTCCCGCTCGGACTCTTCTGTCACAAAACATTCCCGTCATCCTACGGTCCGGCTCCTCCAGCTAGGAGGAGATGTAGCATAACCAGGTACTTCATGTTGAGGCTGCTGGGGGGGCGGGGGGGCAACCAGAGACCAAAGTTTGACAGGAAGGACGACCAATGAGAGGAGCGGCGGCGTCTGCTCGTCCAGGAACAGGAAGCTCTTCAACTCCAACCGAACAGACGTGGTTAAAACGACCCGCAGTTCTGGTTCTGGAGCCCGACTCGACCGTCTTGATCCACCTGAGCTCTCACTGAAATTAGCACGGCTGCTGTGTAGAGGCGGGTAATCGGAGTTTACACATCCAGCTGTAAACCGTGTTTTCATGTTTCATAGAGCCGAGCTGGAGCTGTGGGTCCGGTCGGCACCACAGCGAGGCGCAGCGCGTTTAGAGATCCAGACGTCTGAGAGGATCGATGGACCGACCAGGCGGGGCCAGCGCAGCTCCACACCAACACGAAAGGACTCGGCTACCCATAGATACGAGCTGGATTTAACGAAAGAATCAGAACCGCACCGAAGAGTTTAACCGGCACCGCTTGGAGGTAAATTCTGGAGCAAAACTCGTTGAAACGAGTTTCTCGCTAAAACGAGACAAAACTTGTCTCGTTTCAACAGTTTCTCGTTGGACTCGTTTTATCTCGTTAGAGCAAGTTTGTCGTTGAAACACGATATAAAAATTCACCCGACAGATTCTGCCTTTTTACGACGTTGTAAACGACTCCGTCCCGTTTCTCCTGACAGTCCCAGGAGATATTTTGGTTGTAATGAGACACGAGTCTTGCCGTAAGAAGACTCGACTCCTGAATTTATTTCCGAGCTCTGGCAGTTTAACGCTTCCGTAGAACCGCACTGACACCTAGTGGTTAAGTTAAAAACTGCAGCAAGAATGTCACGATTCTCCAGCAACTGACGGGTTTTACTTTATGCATGAAGCGGAAATTATGCTGCCGCTACCGACTTAAGCAGATGTCAGCTTCAGAACGGACAGCTTGGTGTGTGGAGCTTCCAGACGGAAGAAGTTCAGCCGCAGCGCCTCCTTCCTGGGCTCTCACCTCTGATTGGCCGATCTCCAGGTCAGACTCCTCCCCTCCTCCCGTCTGCAGCGATTCTACTGGATAATAAGCCAGAGGTGTGTGTGTGTGTGTGTGTGTGTCTGATGGGATGGGTCTGGAGCTGAAAGCCATCCGTAGTAGAACTGTTCCCCCTTTCCTTCAGCGTCGGGCCGTTTGGGCCCGGGAGGCGGGTCGGACCGCTGCCGCCCTGCAGAACCAGAACAAAATGAGGAAGAGCAGCTGAACTGTGTCGGTGAAGCTGAAAACGATCTGGAAACCTGCGTCCAGCACCGTGGATCGGATCGGTTCCAGCACAAAGCGTCGACGCGGTTCTGCTCCATCGTTTCCAGCTTCCCGTTTCCTTTTCCTGAACCGAATGTACAAAGACTGGTTCGGTCCGTTTACCCACCACAGCAACCCCCGCAGGTGCTATCGGGCAGGAAAGCAGGCCGGTCGGACTGGGAGTCTCCCAGTCTCCATCCCTCAGGTGTTCCGGACCACCAACCGAGCCGGCGGTCTGGGAACAACGCAGCTAATCAGGGTCTTTCTGCTGTCATCGGATCCGGCTCTCCTCCTCGGGTCGAGCTGGGCCGCCAGCGTCTCCCCCTCCTCTTCGTCACCAGGCTCGTTGTTTGCGTGGGGAGCTACTTGAAGTGTTGAATGTTTATATGAGAATTTATTATTAAAGTTTTAAGGAAGAAGAGTCGCTTTGTGTTTACGCTGAGCAGAGTTTGAGCTCAGATGTTCAGGCTCAGCTGCTCCCTGCATGCAGGGCTCGGACGAAGTTGCACACGTTCCTGTGATGTCTGCATCCATGGAGATGTCATCCTACAGATAGAGGTCTATATTTCCAGTTTATATGAAGCTAACAGGAGGAACAGTTTTAAAGCTCGTTTTTGTCACATTTGAACCAAAGATTTCAGTTTATCAGAGGACTTTATTTGCTTGAACCGTTTGGGAACGAGGTTTTCATGGATGGGAATTTTAGTTTTTTGTGACGCATCAGGAAGGATCCATCTGTAAAATCCTGGTTAATTTACATTCCAGATGTAAAAAGATGTGTTTTTACTCGGCCCGAACGTGTTGGGTTTACGTGTCGTGATAAAAACCTGTTTCTGTGTCGGGTTGAAGAAGAAAACGACCAAACGTGCAGCTCTCTTACTCATGCAACTACGTCGATTTGCACAAGACGACCACAGCAGGAATCCGGTTTGGTTCTTTCCTCGTGGAAAGTCGTCCTGTAGAAATCTCTACAGCAGCTTCAGCAAGTTCAGGGCTTGAAGAGGACATAAAACCGAACTTCAATAAAACCGAAGCGATTTTTACACATTTTATACGATCAGACAGAATTTGAGCTTCTGTTCATCTAATATTGGATTCTTTTTTTTTTTTTTTTTTTTTTTTTTATATATATATATATATATATATATATATATATATATATATATATATATATATATATATATATATATATATATATATATGTAATTTTTGTTTTGTAAGGGACGCTGCCCTCTGATTCGTGCACAGCCTGTAATTTTCAGGCTGTTTGCAGCTGAAATATTATGTATATAAAATACTAGAGCCAGGCTAAGAAAAAAAATTACAAAAATAAAGTCGCAGTAATACGAGAAAGTCATTACGGCGTTATTCGTATGTTAGTTTATGAACGCGGTGTTACAACTTTATTCTGTTATGACCGTATTCTTGTATTTTTATTTGTGTAATATTTCAACTTTTAATCTCGGAATATTATGACTGTTCTCATTATTTCAAGTTTATTGTTGCATTATTACTTTATTCACGCATTATTACGACTTGTAATATTGTAACTTGTTCTCGTAATACTTAATTTACGTATTGCATATATTCTTGTGCTATTACAGTTTTATTCTGTAATATGGCTATTCTTCTACTTTTCTTGCAATATTCTGACCTAATTCTTGTAGTTTATTGTCACATTACAATTTTATTCTGATAATTTGACTATTGCACAATATTTGCGTATTACTACTATTCTCATAGTACAATTTTTTATTTTTATTTTTTTAGGGTAATTTGACGATTGTACAACAATATTCACACAACTATTTTGATTTTATTCTGATAATTTGACTATTGTAGAACTATTTGTGTATTATGACTATTCTTGTACTATTACGACTTTATTCTCCATTTCCAGTTTGTCACATTACCGTATTCACATGTTGTGACAATTTATAATATGATTTTCTTCTTGTAAATACATTTCTTAGCCTGGCCCTAGGACTCTGTCCTATAAATGTCTCCAAAAAATCAAAAATTATCTTCAGCTGTTATAAATAAAGTGGCTGAAAATTTAGCCACCGTTTCCTGAAATTTCATCATTTCAAACCCGAAGAAACGTTAACTGGATCGGAGTAAATGAAACGAAGAGACTGCGATCGGAACCAAGTTGGACCGATGAGTTTCCGCTGGGTGATTTCCTGGCGTTCCGCCCCAGATCGCAATATTCCCGGCTCCGCCCAGCAGGCGGAGTTTTCCTTGTTTCCCGCTAAAAGCAAACCGAAAGCTTCCGGGACAAACCAGAACGACCAGTCCGATCCAGTTTACTTTTAGCTGACTGTTTGGTTGAGGTTTCCACTTTTTGGAAAACTGTGTGTTTGTTTTTTTTTCTGGAACATCTCTGGGAATCCGCCGTCTCGGCAGGTGTTCTCGGAAGCGTTCCCGCTCCTGACCGTCCCAGGACTGTTCAAACAGCGACCGTCCGTCGCGTTTCCTCACCGTCCGGCAGATCTGCAAAGTTTTATTTGCAGCGAAGGTTTGAGTACGTTTGATTCTCAGCAAGGAGTCGTGTTGCGTTCTTACCACTGCGTGTCGGGCTTCGTCGCCAGCACAGCTTCACACACACATAAAATATAAATTTTAAGAAAAAAACCCAGGAAAAAAGATTTTTAAAACTGTATATGACACCCGGTCCCGTCCTCCTCCCCCTTTTACAGATCCAGCATGCATCTTTGGTACTTGACTGTTGTGTTTTTTGTGGGAAAAAAAAAAGAAAAGAAAAATGTTTAAAAGATGTCTTTGGAAAACAACTGTTGTCTGTTTTTGGTGTTTTCAGATCTGAATTGTGAGCAGGTTTAACCTCAGCTCAAATAATTTCTCGTCCTTTTTCTGTCGGTGGTTTGATGCTAAAAACGACGCCGAGAAAGACGACCGTTACAAGTCAAACTGTTCGTTTCCTGCCCTGGAAGCTGATTTGGTTCCAACTATTCTGGCTCTTGAGCGTCGACCTGAAGGACTCTCCGCTCTCTCGGCCTTCTTCTCCCGTGTCTTACGGGCTCGACGGCCGCTGCTCGTTTTTCGTTCTGGCGTCGGTCTGTTGGTTGTAAATTCTGAATTGGTTTGTGCGAGCGGAAGTCACGCGTCAGTGGCGCGCCGCCATGTTGGATTCTGTTGCAGAATAAAGAAAATATTTTGATCAAATGCAAACATCTGTGTTGGTGTTTTATTCGGATGAAGCTGTGCTGTCGGGGCCCGTTGGAGGACGAACAGCTTGTAAGTGAAGTTATTCTCTGAAACAGCGTTTATAAAGTAGAGCTGCAGCTGGAAGCAGAAATCTGCTGACTTTTTTTTTCCTGTAGCAGATCCGATTTCTGATTTTAATCTTTTGTTTTTCTTGCTTTCTCCTCAAAAAAGAAATTATGAATGGCAGAAAATTTAAACGATGTGGGTTTTTTTCAGTCATCCCTTCTGAGTTAGTCTTTAAGAGAATATAGTTATATTAGCAGAATAAAGACAATTTCACCAGAGGAACGTCTTAAAATTACAAGAAAAAAGTTTTAAATGGAAAAAAAAAAAAAAAAAGCTTGAATAATTTATAATTTTTGTTGTTCATGTTGGAGTTCTCATAAAATTAATACTTCATTCTTCAAATGTTACTTTATTCTCATCTCACTACGATTGTTTTCTTGTAATATGACTTTATTTTCATTTAAAAAAAAGTTAGCTTGGCTCCAATACCGCGTCATAAAGTTGACCTGAATTCAAAGTCCAATAAACAGAAGCTTTATAACGCGGTTGTAAAGCAAGATGGCCGCCCTGTGTGTGCTGACGTCACGCCGAGCGGTGGAAACCGAAGCAGGGGATTGGTGGGAAAGAAAAAAACCAAAACTTGGATTAATCACTAAAATCGATTTGTCGCCAGGCCTCAGTTTTTAAAAAGCACCATTTCCTGCTTGCTGCAATAATCCAGACTCAGTGAAGGAGCGTTTCTCCCGGAGAAGATCCATGTTTACCTTCCAGCTCATCAGTCATGGCAGGAACTAATCAGCCAGTGGGAGCAGTGGGCAGACTGGGAGGCAGAGAGGTGAGGGGGTGCTCCAGAGCAACGCAACGCAGCCCGTGCTTTCCTTACATTACTGGTCACTTTCCAGAACTTTCCCTGAAACCACCAGGTTCTTTCCTGAAACCCACTTCACCAGTACTTACTGGGTACTTACCAGTACTTCCTGGAACTTAGTCGTTTTCTGAAATGGAACAACTGACAACACGTCAGGCTTGATTCGCTTCAGCTGCTTTAAACCGTGTAAACACGGCCCCCACGTAGCCGGATGTCTGGGAAAGCGATTTTTCCCGAGTTTTGGTCTTTCATCCACTCCGTTTATTATCACTAAAAATGATTTTCTATAAAAACTCCGACCAAGTGGAGAGTTGAGAAAACTCCGTTTGTGAGTATCGATGGGAACACGGAGAATAACGCAGCGACATCTCCACGGTTTTGCTCTGACGTGATTCCCCGCCGACATCGTCTTGCTTTATTAGCATTCTGTTCAAGACGACGTTTGAAAGGCGTTCAGCCTGTATGTGAACACAGAGGAACCTCCTGGTGCCATGTTTATTTGTTTAAGCATGCTAGTTGTTAGCCTAACGCTAGCATGTTCAGTGCTCAGCGTTCAATGGCCAGCAGAGGAAGCAGCCAGTCTGGTGGGCTGGTCACCAGTCACCTGGCCTTGGGATGCTGGTCACCAGTCTCTCTCAGGCTAATGCTAGCTAGCCAGCTAGCTAGGACTCACGCTCTCATTTGCTAGTGTTGGCCACTCAGTTACCAGTGCCAGCCTATATCATTAGCATTAGCTTCAGAATGGATGTAGCCTCCTGCAACAAGGAAGTAGCCGCCACTGGGTGCACAATAGTCTTAATTTTGGCGCTGATATTGTGCCATAGAAGCAGCCCCCTCCAGGATGGATGAGCTTCATCTTGAACTCGTGTCTGATTCCAGAGGCAGCAGTTTCATAACTTCCCTCCCTGCATCAGTCAGTGGAAAAACCCTGCAGCCTCCCTGAACGCAAACCCCTCCCTGACACGAAGCAGCCAGTCGCAGCGTCCTGCTGAAGATTCTGCATTTAGCAACTTTATATTTAGCCAAACACAGCTAAAAAAGCTTTAATTCTCGTCCTGACATAAAGCAGAAGGTGTCGGTCTGTGGGCAGTAACTGCGCCGTGGCTCCTGATGGTCGCTGGTGTGTCAGCAGAGCCTATTTTTAGTGGCTTCATGTTTAACTAAGGTTGGGAGGAAGGTCAGAGGCTGACAGGATGTGTGGTCGGCCGGCTTCGCTGAATCTGCTCCGTAATGTCACTGGAGAGAGAGCTGACCTGTTCTGCCCCCCCGCCCCTTGCTAAACATCACCTGTTACACCTGGAAGGAGAGCCGCTGGGAAACAGCAGGATGAAAAGAAAAAGCAGCACAATTAGTCCTTTTATAGCAGCTGACAGCTTAAGGACACTTCTGGGGAAAATCAGCTTCCTGTGATATCACTGCCCTTTTCTGCCTCCAGTGGAATGAAACAGGTTGCATGTTAAACTCTGTCTAAACCAGTTCCCGATGCCACCACATCTCAGCTTCTTAATTAACTTATGAAGTTTTACAATCTCCCACTGAAAATCTCAGCGAGAGGGAATCTGCTGTTAACTGGAAAACCTGATTTTCCTCCTGTTGACGTAGGTCTCACGGCGTGTTGCGTATGGGGTGCCATTTGGACGTTATACAGTAAAAAATTGATAGCAGTATTTTTGTTTATTTAGCCTGTGGTAGAGAAAAAAAAATGGGTTAATTTTTCAAAGTCATATTTTCACCATGTTATTCATACATTTATAAGTGTCATCGTTCCAAACTTATTTAATGCACACGCTAAATGTTTAGGCTACAAACTAAATATTTAGCTCTAAATTAAATAGTCTGGTAACTAAATATTTATTTTCAGACCTACATTTTTAGCTTACTAACTGAATATTTAGATTGCTAGTAAATATGTTAGCATGCTAAATAAATGTTTGATTTGCTTGCTAAATATTTAGCTTACAAACTAAATATTTAGGTTTCTAGCTAATAATTTAGCATGCTAACTAAATATTTAGCAAGCAAGCTAAATGTTTAGCTTGCTAACTGAATATATATGTTGCCAGCTAGTAATTTAGCTTGCTAACTAAATGTTTAGCTCCAAGTTTAATATTTAACTAATATGCAAATTACTTAGCTTGTCAATAAGAAGTGGAATATCAAAATCAAAGCTGGGTCTTGTGGACCTCTATATAAACTGCTGATGAGATTAAAAACGCTTCAGTTGTCGCTCAAGTAATGTTTTTTTGTTTTTGTTTTTTTTTAATCATCCATTCTTTTCCTCCCGATATATCCAACGTGCTAGCTGAAAACAGGACGTGCCGTTTTAACGGCTATAGCTACATTTACTCGCGGATCTGCAGCAACAGCTACTCCACCAACATCTGCCATCAAGCAGAACACTATCAAAGTTTCACTCAAACAATATACTGATTCATTTCCATGTCAGTAATTGTCTCTAATGAATGAATAAACAGGAAGTCTTAAACTTCAGCAAAGACAGCGACACCAATTTGCTCTCCCAATACGCCGATCAAAAAACTTCAACACCGGCTGCTGCAGCTCTGCACACCTGCAACTCAGATATCGCCACCAGAAGCCTCTCTCACCTCAGCATGCAGGAGGCCTGAAAGTGACTCTGGCAGCATGACCTACCTTCTGATTAATCTGGCCAGTAATGAGCTGGCCACATGGGGGCACTCATGCGTGAGTGGATGCGTGTCACCATGGCAACAGTAACATAGGGCAGCAGAGCTCTGGATCCCAACATGCATGCGCAGAGCAGAGCACTGAGGGCAACATGCACGTCCGAGGTGTGACTGGATGTTCCACAGAGGGAGTTCTTTCCTTCGCTGCGGACCTGCTGAGCAGCATGGCAGGAGTTCTAATGACTGGTGCCACTAAAACACACGAGGTTTCGGAGATAAAAGAGTCGCTGACGCCTGCAGTGGCTTTTAAAGGAATAAATGCATCAATGAATGAATGAAGAGAAAAAAGAGAAAGCTGGAGCTTCCAGGCTTTGATGTTTAATGTTTACGTTTTCCAGACCACAGAATAACTGAAAACTTTCTCTGAGGTTTAATGACCCAATAATCTAAATAAACGTCTTTAAATCGGACTGTTTTTATCAAACGGGCGCCAACAGCTAACGGATGAGCGCTGAAGAACAGCTGCTGCTGTTTTGGTTTGGTTTTATTTCTGCGGTTCCGTAATTACTGATCTGCGACATGAGAAGCTGTTAAGACGAAAACCAAGCCGGCGCGCGGCTCAGCCGGCGCGGACGGTCAGGGATCAGAAAGCCCACAGCCTCAGAATCACTTCCCACGGAAATGGTTCTCCATAGCTGAGCCGCACCTCACAGCGGAACCAGCGTTTGGTCCAGGTTCCGACCCGGGAGATCCTCACGGCCGCACGTCCAGCTGCGACATCCTGCTCAGCCTTTCCGTCCAATCAGAGGGCAGAGAGGGACACGCCCAGCAGATCTCAGCTCTGATTGGTTCTGGAGAAACTGGACCTGAAGGTTCTGTTTGATCTCAGCTCCTGCAGAAAACACAGAAATCTACTCGCCGCTATTGTAACGTTTTTCTCGCATTATTACGACTTTTTTCCCGCTTTATCACTATTTTCCTGCAATACAGTAATTTTTTCAGCATAATAATAATATTAATAATAATACTTTATTTGTATGGCACCTTTTTAAGCAAATGTTACAAAGTGCTTTATATTAAAATCAAAACAGCATCAAAAATGACACAACTTAACTTTTTTCTGTATTGATACGACATTTGTCTCACATAATTACGACTTTTCTGACATTATTACATTAATCTTGTGTTATTTTTGCCTTAATGCTGGTAATATTACAACTTTGTCTCGCATTATTACGACTCTTTTCTCGCATTACTTTTTTCTTGCGTTATTACAACTTTTTTCCCCATAATTTAGCAACTTTTTCCCTACATTATTACAATTGTTTCTGTATTATTACGACTTTTTTTCTTGCATTGCAACTTTTCTCACAGTACGACTTTGTTCCCTCGTTCTTTTCCTGCATTACAACTTTCTGCTTGTTATTTCGACTTTATTCGTTTTTACTTGCAGTATTATGGCTTCATGCTCATAATTTTTTTGAAACGTTCTTAGCCTGAACCTCAGACCCCGTCGTGAGTCTCACCTCCAGTTTGTGGATTAAGTTCTTGACCGTGTAGCTTATGAAAGGAGTGATGCTGTGGGCTCCCCCTGCTTCCCAGGAATGTTTAGAGAAACCCAAACCCTCGTTTTATCTCGTTTTCTGTAAACTAACAGGCGACACGAACAGACCTTCTCACCAAACATGGATCCGTTTAAAACGCGTCCTTTTCTCCAGACCATCAAAGACAAAGCAGGAGGCGTGAAGCAGGGAGGCTCTGCTCGCTCGGCATTCGGAAGGAGAACATCCAGCGGACTGAAGTGGAGAAAGCGCGACTGGACTGGGAACCTTTGAGCTAAATTGGAGGCGACAGCGGCTCCGCTCCGGGAGCGCAGCCTTGAATGCCTCAAAGGGCCTTGGAGACAGGGGAGGCGAGAAATTAGAGGAATGGGGAGCAGAGCTGGGAACGAGCGGATGGAATACTAAATAAAGTCAAGTTGCACAAATAAACGGGTGGAAATTTACTGAAAGCAAAGCAGCCGCTTCAGAGTGGAAGAAGTGAGAGGCTCATTCCAGCCTCCTTCTGAGCGCCGCCCTTCCTCCCAGGGCTTCTGCAGGCGAGGCCGCCAAGGTCCAGCTGATGGATTCCACTTAAATGAGAAGGAAAACGACGTCGGACAAAGCTGCTGCTTCAGGGAAGCAACACGAATTCACCTCGTCTCCACACGTATCCAACCATCGCGATCCGCTCTACTTCATCTCCATTTGGCCCTTCCGACCCGCAGGACGCGTCCGGCGTGACGCGGATCAACGTGTCCGCGCTGGTCCCTCAGATCCGTCCGAGTCAACAGCCAGAACAGAACGTTTAGAAAACAGCCGCAGGTTCTCTCAGCAACCGGATGCACCAGGAGCTGTGGCCTGTTGTTTCCTCTGGCTGGAAGTAACGTTCGTGTTTTATCCGGTGTCGGATCAGGAGGTCCAAACAGATTCAAGCTTTAATCACTCATACAGTAATAAACAGCTGATGTCATTTTAAATGAAGCTCATTTACACCACAAAGATTATTTTTTACTTTTTTGATCTTAAAACATCTTTTTTCGTCAATGCGTCTACTGACCACTTTCTCCTACTACTCTCCAAGTTTTCCTGCTTTATTTTATTTTGAACAATTAAACTTCCAACAAAACAAACAGGAAATGAACAACATGAATAAAAAGTTTCCAACAACATGATCTGTGAATTAAGATGTGAATCATATATATATATATATATATATATATATATATATATATATATATATATATATATATATATATTACACAATATTACAAGGAAAAAATGAAAATGACAAAGTCGTAACACTACCAGAATAAAGAAATAATATGAGAAAGTTGGAATAACACGAGAACTATAACGATACAAGAATAAAGTCGTAACCGTATGAGAATAAAGTCGTAACCGTATGAGAATAAAGTCGTAACCGTATGAGAATAAAGTCGTAACTGTATGAGAATAAAGTCGTAACCGTATGAGAATAAAGTCGTAACCGTATGAGAATAAAGTCGTAACCGTATGAGAATAAAGTCGTAACCGTATGAGAATAAAGTCGTAACCGTATGAGAAACCGCGTCATGTTGCGCTTCCGTCGCTGGTTCAGGTTTCTTCCTGTCAAAGAGGCGTTTTCCTCTCCACTGTCGCTGCATGCATGACGTCAACGACACAATGCGTCTCTCTGTCGCCCCCTGCTGGTGCTGGTGAGTGCTGCAGGTCAGAGACTTGATGCAGCCTGCTGGGTTTCCTTTGATAGAAGCTTTTTAAACCAGTGTGACCAGTAAACTGAGCTTGATGGCCAGGATGAAGTGGAATGGGAGCAACAGAGAGGCTCCTCCGCCGCACCGCTCCACTGCAGCGTTTCCTCTGGCCCGTCCTCGCTGTCTCCGCCTGTCTGCAGCGCAGACGCAGTCGGCTGAGCGTCGTCGGTCGTCCTGGCAGCAGACGGTCCTCATGACTGGAACCAGGCTCAGGTCAAAGGTCAAAGAGCCAGAACATTTCAAACCCGACTGCTTTCCACCCTCCGGGGTCTCCTCCTGCCCTGGACACAAGGAAGCCTCAGAAATATGTGCTAACTTGGTTTTTATTAAAATGAAGCAAAGCTAACTTTGTCTTTCATCTTAAATAATTAATATTCCTGAAATGTTTGAATTTTAACGCCTTAAATGCCAGTTTTGTAAATCCGCGCATGTCTTACAGACTTTCTTCTTCCACTTCATGAATGCGCACGTTTGCTGCTGGTGATCTCCGAGTCAGGCAGGAAGCCCGGCTGAGAGAGACGCCTTTAACTTCCTCCTCTCTGACGTGTTTACGAAGCTGAGTGGGAACTGCGGAGCGGGACGGGACATATAAAGCAGACCCTGCATGCGTCCCGGACGGGGGGTTCGGGGGGGGGGGGGGGGCAGGGACGCTTCATGTGTTTATGAAGCAAAGCAGAAGCTTGAAGACAGCTGGTTAAAGAGAGACTCGGTGTCTTTGCATCCCTCCCGTCTTTAAACGAAGCGCTTCATAGCAGGGCGTCTGGAACATGTTGAAGGCTTTACTTTGACCCCCCCCCCCAGGTTACCGCTCTGAGTCCGACTCCGTGACTCCTTCCTACAACAGATCAAGCAAACAAAGCTGAGACACGTCCTTCAGTGACGGGCCGCTGCATCCCAGGTGCACTAAGGAGCGTCATCTCAGATCCTTCCTCCCAGCTGGTGTTGGACTCTAGAACATCACTGCCTCCAACAAAATAAGTGTTTACATCCTGATTTCTGTGTTTCTGCTCTGCCCCTCCCGTCCCTGCTGATTACTGATTGCTTCCACCTGCGCTGCTGCCTGTAGAGACTCCTGCTCTGTGCTCAGCCGGTGCAAGGTGGTCTGTCGTCAACCATTCTGCCTCTGAACTCGCCTGGACCCGGTTTGTTCCCTCACAGGTTTGGATCTGATCTGCATCTGAAGACGAGTTGTGCGTTGACGTCCACTTCCCGCCGCTGGTGTCGCCACGCTCCCTGATGCCACTGTTTCCTGCGTTTAGAGTTCGTTTCTGCGTAAGGGTCCTGTGGGCGAAACAATCCCCAGTTACAACCCTGAGGACTCAAATCTGTCGCCGTCCGAGTCGACTTCCAGGGACAGCGACCGCTTCCTGGTTTTGCCAGAGACTCACCTTCCTGTGTTTTCCAGAGTCTGACCTGGAAGCAGGAGAGTCTGTCTGTCACAACCACGGAAAAATGTCGTTATAAGTGAAATAATCTGCCAAGGGAACGAGAACTTTTCATCAATATTAGGGAATTATTGACTTAAAACCAGCTCCTGTACCTGCTGAAAACTTACTGTAAGTTAGTTTGGTCTCTTTTCAAGTGTTTTCCAGATATTTGCTCTGGAACCTGGAGCAGAGATACTTGGTGAGATTTAGTGTTTTTGCAGCGTGACATGATACAAAACTCAAAAAGTCGATTTTACATCATAACCCCCTTTAACGACGCCACAGGATGCTTTTACTGTTGTAAACTTAGCTTTATTATACAGTCTCTTATATCTTCTGTCATTTTTTCACCTTTGAGTGAATCTTTCTGCTTCGACGAGCCTTTCGCTTTGCTCCTGGAAGATCTGCGGATCCCAGCTGAGGAACAATAACGGTCGTTTTATTCTCTTCTGTTCTCAGTGAAAGGAAAAGCTCCAAGCTTCTGCTAATATTAAATGACTTTCCTGCAGAGAATTCAGGTTCCATGGACTCTGCAGAAGACGTGACCTGAGGTTGAACTCTACCCTCAGCAACACGACGCATGTCAAGCTCCCACGGCGACAGACTTACTGCATTTCTTCTGAAATCACAGTCAACATAAAAAGGGATAAAGATGTTTAAGAAGGTTTCAAACTAAAGGTTTCCTGTGTTTCCAGACTCTAATCCCTCTGAGAACACTTTGTTCCTCCCAAAGTTCATTGCCCGGCGGGGGGCGGCGGCAGGGGGCGGCAGCGGCGGCAGGGGGCGGCAGGTGTCAGGGCCGCCACCCACCCATGCATGTCTCTGCTCAGGGATGAAACATGGAGTCATGGTGGGATCACTCCCTCTGATGTTGTTCGCTCTGGTCCAGCAATGAACCCAGTGTGTGTGTGTGTGTGTGTGTGTGTGTGTGTGTGCGTGTGTGTTGGGGCGGGACTAAAGAAAGGATGTTCGAGGACAGCAGGAGGAATCGGGGAAGCAGGTGAAACCAGTTATTCTGAATGTAAACTGAGGCTTTGAAGGAGCAAGCGTCCGACTGAACCACAGAAACTCGGTTATGTTGAGAAAACCACAAATTACGACACCAACAATCATCTGGTTCCTCCTGAAACGTGTTAAATATTCAAACTAAACCAGGAACCATCTCGTTTTCATCCATACTTCGGCTCGTTGAGGTTGACCGGCTTTGGTTTCTGCTCTGACTCAGGCTGAGGACTGGACTTTGACTAGACCAGTCTGCAACCTTAACAATCCAAAGAGCCATTTTTACCCTCAGTCCAGCTGAATAAAACTCATTTAGAGGTGGAAGTGTTAGTGTTAAATGAAGTTTTGAAAAAAAAGACAGCTTTCATTTTTGAAAAATATTTACAAAGAGAAATATTATTAAAGAACCACAATTTTATTTCTAGTTTTAGATTTTAAACAAAACTTGAAAACCTTTGCAAAAAATGGAGGGATTCAACTTCTTCTATGGATGTTGATATAACTATGTAAAAAAAAGCATAAAGATCTAGAGAATATAACTGCTACTTTTAGTGCCGTTCTGTTGTCGAAGTTCAAAGCAATTATTCCATGAAAAATATGACTAAAACCTGCATTTGTTAATATATCTGTATTTAAAAACATTACTGAGGCTTTCCCTCCTGCCCGGGGGAAAATCATCAGCTATTCACACTGAGCCTGGTTCTGGTTCTGCTGGCGGTTTCTTCCTGTTAAAGGGGAGATTTTCTTTCCACTGTCAGCACATGCATGCTGAGTGTGAGGGATCGCTGCTGCAGTCGGCTGGATTTTCCTCAGAGTTCACGTCTCGTTAAACACCAGGAATCTGTGGAAACAAGCTTATGATCTACTGTTTACTATATTAGCAGACGCTAACACCAATAGCTGGCTAACACCCACAGCTAGAGCTAACACCTTTATCAGGAGCTAACACCATTAACTAGGGCTAACACCAATAGCTAGGGCTAAGGAGCTAACACCAATAGCTAGCTAACACCATTAACTAGGGCTAACACCAATAGCTAGGGCTAAGGAGCTAACACCAATAGCTAGCTAACACCATTAACTAGGGCTAACACCAATAGCTAAGGCTAACACCATTAGCAGGAGCTTAAACCAATAGCTAGAGCTAACACCTTTATCAGGAGCTAACACCAATAGTTAGCTAACACCATTAACTAGGGCTAACACCAATAGCTAGGGCTAAGGAGCTAACACCAAAAGCTAGCTAACACCATTAACTAGGGCTAACACCAATAGCTAAGGCTAACACCATTAGCAGGAGCTTAAACCAATAGCTAGAGCTAACACCTTTATCAGGAGCTAACACCAATAGTTAGCTAACACCATTAACTAGGGCTAACACCAATAGCTAGGGCTAAGGAGCTAACACCAATAGCTAGCTAACACCATTAACTAGGGCTAACACCAATAGCTAGGGCTAACACCATTAGCAGGAGCTTAAACCAATAGCTAGAGCTAGCACTAATAGCAGGAGCTAACAGCATTAACAGGGGCTAACCCCATTAGCAGGAGCTAATGCAAAATCAAAACAAAATGGAAGATAATGAAGCATCTTTTAGTCTTTGTAACAAACCCTTCTAACATATTTGAGAAAGTGTTTTGATCCCGATGCTAACCGTAAACAACTGAAGGTAGAAGCTGGAGCCCTTTGCAGCTACGCTCTCCTTCTGGGTTGGCATTTCCAAGCAGCAGCAGCACAAACACCGGCTTTTCCAGCCGACTCTCTCTGACAATAATTTACTTCAATTTATAAAAGCTAAACAAGCTGCAGTATTTTTATTGCATTGTTTTTACTTCTGAAATAAAAGTAGCTCAAATAAAGCCTGCTGTGCAGCAGCACCACAGACCCACAAGGCCTCAGCTCTGGTTCTGGTGCTGCTGCATAATAACCCTCCTAGAGCTGGACACGCAGGAGTTCTGGTGTCTGGATGTTCACCGCCCTACCGGTTACAGCACCGAGCCATCCAAACCACAACTCATAAACTGCAAGCTGCGTTAAAAACCTCATTAAGCCCTTTCCAAGTCATTACATGGTTTTTACTGTTAATTAAAAGCCCATTTACAGGAGCGGGCTGGACGGAGCAGGACGTGCTGCCTCAGCACTCTGGGACACAATGAAAGCTTTCTGGGCCGTCAGTGAGATGAGATCTAAAAACGGAGCGGTTTAAAGACAAGCGGGCCTGAGATCCGGCCGGTCTGTCAGCGAGCCAGAGGCTGGTTCCGCTGCTGCAGCCATGGAGCAAAGAGCTCAGCTTCACTCATGCATCAACAGCACATCAGGGCTGCTCAGGAGCAGGGCTGCAGTCAGAAATCAATGCGCGGCAGAACGGATGAAAGCCCAGGAAGACCTGAGCGCCTCCTGCGGCGGAGAAGATCAGGCGTGAAGCTATAAAACACACGCCGCCCCTGAACGCCCCATTCATGAGGGGTGGGGGGGGACATGTGTTGCGCCTGCCGGCAGCCGGCTGCGTCCTGCGGCGTCGCTTCGCGCCTCGCCTTCATCAAACGTGGCGGCAGATGAAAGGGGAGGCTGGCACGCCGCTGGCGGGAAACGATCCGTGTGAGGAGGCGCGCCGACGCGGTTCAGACCGGAGGTGCGCGATATATTCCGGCTTCGATCCGATACCGAGGAAATACCGGGCCAGCGTCACCGGGACAAATGTTCCGGACGAAAAATTGTCCGGAAATTGTTGCGATAAACGATAATGTTGTTTTGAGAACATTTTTAAGTGATGTATTAAAAATGGCATGATAATACAAGTCTCAAAGACCAATAAACTTTAATTTTGTAAAGAACACTGAGCTTTATCACGATTATTTAATTTTTCCATTTTATTTTCATCTTATTGATTTGTTGCCTTTATTTCATTCATTTCTTACGTTTTAATTTTTATTTTTTTTTTGTATCCATTGTCACTTTTTGGTGTATTTTTCTATATTTTTTCCATATTCTGTATTTATTTAGTCTTTTTTATTATTTATATTTTTTTAAATATTTTTTTAAATTAGTAATTTTTAAAGATATTTTGAATATCCAAAATAAAACACGACAACCAAATACAAATAAATAAAATGGAAATTAAAACCACACAACCAAAACCATGAATCAAATGAATTATGTCTGTGTAAACAAAATTTCCCTTCAAAAAATATTAACCATCAGAATGGAAATTACCGAGCTCATTTTAATTTATCATGTGATTAATTGCTTATTACAACTGGCCATCGGTATTATTTAGGTTTGTTATATCATCAACTTCTGTGTTTTTGTGGTTTTTCCTTTGAATTATTTTGCTAAAACCTTGGACAGAATCTGGACAAAGTTGATAGGTGCTGACAAAATACTTTCAAATATGATAAACAGAAATAATAGAAAAACTAAACAAAGTTGTGTGAATTTTTTCCTAAATAAAGAGCAAAAAAATAATAATAATAATTTGAGAGCAAATCAGAATAACATCTTTTTCTGGTAGAGCTGAGAAACTACAGCCGCAAAAATAAGATCAAGTTTAAGAACGAATCTGACGCTAAAGAGTCGATCCGATACTGATACTGACTTGTTATCGATATTATCGATATTTTTGGATCGATCCGCCTGCCTCTGGTTCAGGCTCTTCGTTACGGACCAGAAGTTACTTCAGGGGTAAAACTGCTGATTATACTATAAATCTTTCATTTACACAAATCTGCACTCAAATTAAAGCAGTAACACGGTAAAAAAAATAAAAATCATTTTCAGCTGCTGCTGCGCATTTCCTGTTTAAACTTCTCAAATTTTCAGTTCTTCCCAGCAGAGATGATTATTTTAGGTGGTCAGACATGGAATTGGGGTAGAAAACGTCACCTTCATCCTTTCTTTAGGCTTTAAATATCTGCATTTGATGCAGTTATCTTCCATTTATCCTCCAGTCCAAATCATAAAGAGGAGCAAAACTATCCTGAGACGTAAAACAGAGGAAATAATGAACAATCTGATTTATTTTACAGACATCAATCCAGAGCGATGAAGCAGTGGAAACCTCCATCCATCCTGGAGTTCGACACAACGCCAGGGCAGGAAGTCATCAGCAGTGACCTCAGAGAAGCAGCTGCTGCTGCAAAATTAACCTGAGAAGGGTTCAAAGGTCATCTCCAAACCATCCCAGACTGCTGCTGACCAGAAAGCCCAGAGCTCCGTCGCAGACTGCCGGCCTCAGGCAGCAGGTCAGAGGTCATTGCCCTGAACCAGAGGGGCTGCTTCTCTCTGAAAACAAGATGGCCGCAGGACCGCCGTCCGGACCGAATGGGGCGTCTGGCTTCCATGCGAAGTCTGTGGACGCTCATCCAGGAGGCGCACCTGGTGGCGATTTTGCATAAAATCAAGAAAATGATGGACAACCCTGGACATCCTCTTCATGAGACGGTCAGAGGAAAACAGAGTCTCTTCAGTCAGAAGCTTCCTCAGACTGGTTGTAAAGCGGACTGCTACAGGAGCTCTTTCCTGCCCACAGCCATCAGCGTCTATAACAACTCCTGGACTAAATGAGTTACAGCAACGTTTCATTTCCCTTTGGGATCAATAAAGCATTTTGAATTGAACTGAATGACCTCACTTCCTCTGCAGCTTCTGCTCCTCGATCCCAGCTTGGTTCCTGTGGTGTTCAGAGTCGGGCCCACCAGAATAACAGCAACTGCAGCTCTAACATGAAGAAAACGGCATCAAAGCAACACTTTTAATGGAATATTTTAGAAGCAGACGTTGAAAAAAAACACCCAAAGATGAAGGAAGTGACATCTCCAGACTCGCCAAGCAGCGCGACTCCGGGAGCCGCAGCGCGAACGTCTTGGTTTCAGTTGATCTTTTAAAAATTCATCTCGCTGTTTTCCTTTCAGCCTGTTTTTTTTATTATGTTCTCAGGTTGATCTAAAGTTCACCTTCTCTGCCTCCAAACCTTCCCAGCGTGGCCCCCCCAGCAGAAGCTCCAAACGAGCAGAGTTCAGCTCGAGGTCAGCGCTGATGCAAAAACACACGCAACACGTTTTCATGTCAGTCTTGATCTTTCTGCCGCTGCCAGCGTGTGAGCCTGTAAATATTTGATTCTGTTTCCACTGGAGCTTTAAACAGGCCCTGCTGGGAAGCCTCAGCCCCCCCCGCCCCTCCAGCGGCGGCCCCTCATTAGCCAGCCAACCTGACGTTTTCCCTCTTTTTCCAGGAATCTGCCAGAGTCCAGACTGGGAGCATCCCAGTCCGGTCCAGTCTCTCTGAAGAAACGTCAGCTTTGGGTCGGAGCCGACATGAACCCCCCCCCCCCCCCTCCACGCGTGATGATTCACGGCGCCTCATCAGGTCCGTCAGCAGCGAGGCGTCCGCTTCGCTGCACGGCAAAAACACCAAGTCTCACCAAGTGGTTCTGCTCCAGGTTCTGGTCCAAACATCTCGGTTCGCTTGAAATCCGACAAACTCACTCAAGAATAACTTCTCAGCATCAGAAACCTCCAGGCGGTCGCGGCAGGTTCTGGTTCTGCTGGAGGTTTCTTCCTGTTAAAGCGGAGTTCTCCCGCTCCACTGTCGCCACGTGCGCGCTCGCTATGAGGGGCTGCTGGAAAGTCAACGACACAACGCCATGCGGTCGCCCCCTGCTGGTCAGGAGGAGTGAACGCAGCAACGACTCGATGCTCCTGAGAAACGTTTTGAACTCCGAATAATTAAGGGAGCTGACGCTTTTGGGTTTTTCTAAAGTGCCTCGAGACGACATTTGTTGTGAATTGGCTCAATAGAAATAAACTGAATTAAACTGAGCTTGTTTTAAATAATTCCTTATTATTGATGAAAAAGTTTTAGCTCCACTGGCAGATTGTTTTCACTTATAACAAGGCATTTTTCCCATGTTGTTTTGGAAGATATATATATATAAAAAAAAAAAAAAATTCCCTTCTCACCCTCCACGGGTGGTCTTTCCCAACCTCTGAGCTCGGGTCCTCTACCAGAGGCCTGGGAGCTTGAGGGTTCTGCGTAGTATCTTGGCTGTGCCGAGAACTGCGCATTTCTGGACTGAGATGTCTGATGTTGTTCCTGGGATCTGTTTTAGCCACTGCTCCAGCTTGGGGGTGACTGCCCCGAGGGCCCCGATGACCACAGGCACCACTGTGGTCTTCACCTTCCAGGCCTTCTCCAGTTCCTCTCTGAGGCCCTGGTATTTCTCCAGTTTCTCGTGTTCCTTTTTCCTGATGTTGCAATCGCTTGGTATTGCTACATCCACCACAACGGCTTTCCTCTGTTGTTTATCCACCACCACGATGTCCGGTTGGTTCGCCATTACCATTTTGTCTGTCTGGATCTGGAAGTCCCACAGGATCTTAGCTCGGTCATTCTCCACCACCTTTGGGGGTGTGCCCCACTTAGATCTCGGGGCTTCCAGTCCATATCCTGCACAGATGTTTCTGTACACTATGCCCGCCACTTGGTTATGACGTTCCATGTACGCTTTCCCTGCCAGCATCTTGCACCCTGCTGTTATGTGTTGGACTGTCTCAGGGGCCTCCTTGCACAATCTACACCTTGGATCTTGTCTGGTGTGGTAGATCTGAGCCTCTATTGCTCTGGTGTTTAGGGCCTGTTCCTGTGCAGCCAGGATGAGTGCCTCTGTGCTGTCCTTGAGTCCAGCTTTTTCCAGCCATTGGTAGGATTTCCTGATATCAGCCACTTCAGTTATTTGTCGGTGGTACATCCCATGTAGGGGCTTATCCTCCCATGATGGTTCCTCCAGCACCTCATCCTCTGGTCCCCATTGTTTGAGACATTCGCTGAGCACATCGTCGGTTGAGGCTTTGACCTTGATGTATTTATGGATCTTGGATGTTTCATCCTGGACAGTGGCTCTCACACTCACTAGTCCTCTGCCTCCATCCTTACGGCTCGCGTATAGTCTCAGGATGCTGGATTTAGGGTGGAACCCTCCATGCATGGTTAGTAGTTTCCGAGTTTTAACATCCATGGTCTTTATCTCTTCCTTTGGCCAGCTTATTATTCCTGCAGGGTATCTGATTACTGGCAAGGCATAGCTGTTTATCGCACGGATCTTGTTCTTGCCGTTGAGCTGGCTTCTCAGGACTTGCCTTACTCGTTGGAGGTATTTGGCCGTGGCTCCTTTCCTTGTGACCTCATCGAGGCTGCCATTTGCTTGTGGTATTCCCAGGTACTTGTAACTGTCCTCAATGTCTGCTATTGTTCCCTCTGGGAGTGAGACCCCTTCTGTGTGGATGACCTTCCCTCTCTGTGTAACCATCCGACCACACTTCTCTAGTCCGAATGACATCCCAATGTCAGTGCTGTAGATCCTGGTGGTGTGGATCAGTGAGTCGATGTCTCGTTTGCTCTTAGCGTACAGCTTGATGTCATCCATGTAGAGGAGGTGACTGATGGTGGCTCCGTTCTTGAGTCGGTATCCGTAGCCAGTCTTGTTGATGACTTGGCTGAGGGGGTTCAGACCTATGCAGAACAGCAGTGGGGACAGAGCGTCTCCTTGGTATATGCCACATTTGATGGACACTTGTGCAATTGGCTTGTAGTTGGCTTCAAGGGTGGTTTTCCACATCCCCATCGAGGCTGCAATGAAGGCTCTTAGAGTCCTGTTGATGTTGTACATCTCTAAGCATTCAATGATCCAAGTGTGTGGCATTGAGTCATAGGCTTTCTTGTAATCAATCCAAGCCGTGCACAGGTTGGTGTGTCGGGTTTTGCAGTCTCGGGCGACTGTTTGGTCTACCAGGAGTTGGTGTTTGGCTCCTCTGGTATTTATGCCGATGCCCTTCTGTGCTGTACTCATGTATTTATCCATGTGCCCACTTATCTTAGCTGCTATGATGCCTGACATGAGCTTCCATGTTGTAGAGAGACAGGTTATTGGCCGATAGTTGGATGGGACCGAACCCTTTGAGGGATCCTTCTGGATCAGGATTGTGCGCCCTTCAGTTAACCATTCAGGGTGAGTCCCACTTTGTAGCAGCTGGTTCATTTGAGCTGCCAGTCGCTCATGGAGGGCAGTGAGTTTCTTTAGCCAGTAGGCATGGATCATGTCAGGACCTGGTGCTGTCCAGTTTTTCATACCTGAGACTCTTTCTTGGACATCTGCCACTGTGATAGTTACTGGGGCTTGCTCAGGGAGGTTGCTGTGGTCATCTCGTAGAGAGATTAGCCACTGTGCATTGCTGTTGTGGGTCGCCTCCCTTTCCCATATGCCTTTCCAGTACTGTTGGGTCTCCAGCCTTGGTGGGTCTGCTCTGTTGTTATTACCCTGCCATTGAGAGTACACTTTAGCTGGTTGGGTGGAGAAGAGCCGGTTAATCCTCCTGGCTTCATTTTCTCTCGTGTACCTCTTTAGGCGACTGGCCAAGGCTTGGAGCCTTTGTTTGGCAGTTTCGAGCGCTTCAGGTATGGGCATCTGGCTGTACCGCTTGGGTACTGGTCTTTTGATTGCACCTCTTTGGAGCTCTGACAATTGGCTCACTTCCCTCCTTGTTACCTTGATTTTAGCCTCTAACCGTCTTTTCCATGGTGGGTACTGAATCTCATGGTTGCTCCTATAGCCGAGCATCTCAAGGATCACTGATGCTGAGTTGTACACCAGCTCATTGGTTTCCGTTATGGTGTTGGTAGGGATCGTTCTCAATGCTGCATTCACATCTTCAATGAGACTTTCTGATGGTACTTCACTCAGCCGTTGTAATTGGCATCGGGATTGCCTGGTGTTCATTCGGGCCACGATCCTACCTCTCAGGTCAGTTGCTGCCTCGTTCAGCTGTGATGGTTCGTTCATTATTGGGGCTGCATACCCAATCTCCGGGTGGGGAGTTGAAGCTAACTCCCCTCTGACCTGGCGTCCTGGCTCCCCCTTGCCGTAGCATTTGTGTTGTACCTCGTCTATCTCAAGTTGTGACAGCATTTGCCGTTTGCGGATGTTGGAACACTGAGCTACTAGTTGTTTGGCAGTTAGTGTTGAATGGGGATGTCGACGTAACCATTCCTCCCGCATTCTTTGCATGTAACCCCTCTGACTAGGGTTACTTGAGTAGTAGCATTCCAACAGATCCAAGTTTTCACCTCTCGCCCAATTCCGTCTTGTTCCAGTAACCCATTTTTCGTGAAGGTGCCCTGGTTCCCCAGCACCTGACGCAGACCTTGTTTGGCCGGGCGACGTCTGAGCCGGCATGGCGTGTATTCCTTTATCACTCATCATGAGGTAGGCAGTAGCGCGAAGGATCTCGCCTAAGGACCCACACTGGATATCTCAACCAAGCGACCCGGCCTGGATTCGAACCCCGGTCTCCCGGGTGAAGGTCGGGTGACTTACCCATTGAGCTACCCAGCCGCTATATATATATATATATATATATATATATATATATATATATATATATATATATATATATATATATATGTATGTGTGTGTATATATAAAACATCTTAAAACTGTAATTAATTAATTAATTTGGGTCCCTGCCCACATTGTTATTATATAACATATATCTATATATATATATATATATATATATATATATATATATATATATATATACACACACACACACACACACACACATATATATATATATATATATATATATATATATATATATATATATATATATATATATAGATATATATATATAGATATATGTTATATAATAACATAATGTGGGCAGGGACCCAAATTAATCAATTAATTACATAGTTTTAAGATGTTAAAAAGTTTGCTTTTTTTTTTTACACACAAAGGTTCATGCCAGAACCTTCGTATTCGCACGTTTCTGGTACGTCCATAAATCTGATGCACATCCGCTAACAGCAGCGATGGAAGCGGCTCCTCTGGGGGTTAATTTCTGCTTCCAGAGCCGATCTGATGCTGGAAAAGACTCCAGTTGTGTTCAAGTTGAGCTAAAAGCAGTCGGCCTATCAGAGAAGCTATGCTAGCCTAGACTAGCATCTCAATGCTAACCACGTAGCAGCAGCGCTAACGTCAGCGTCCACAGTCCACGTTTCTAAAGAAGCTCCATGAATGATCAGGGTTCCTGAAGCTCTGGAGAGACGAGCTTTGCTCCAACCTGATGCTGAAGAACCTGAAGAGCAGATTAAATCTAGAAACATCTCTGCTGCTCAGCTCAGATGCTGTTGATTCAATCATTTAGCAGCAAAAAAGGGGTTTTGAGTTAAAAATCTTTATTTTGTTGATACATAGTTTCCGAATCAAATTTGATTAATTGCAGACGCTGAAATTAATTAAATTTTTATCCATTTTTTAGTTTAGGTTAACCCTAACCCTGCGCTGTAGTCCACTTCCTGCTTCTGGATCGGTCTCCGGTCCGCTTGGCGTTCACATCTGCATTCGAACCGCACCAGAGTTCACCTCAACCGAACCGAGACCGAGGTTTGCAGGCGGACCAGACGTCGAATCTTTGGTCCAATTAAATGCGCTCACACCTCCCTGCAAAAACACCAAATTATCTCCGCTCCAGTTTCTGGTGGAAATATCTCGAAAATCCTGGAAATAAGACAAACAGGCGACAGGCGCTGGTTTTAAGTCAGGAAATGCTTCGTATTGGTGGAAAGACTCTCGGTTCGCTCACAACGTGGGAAAATATCGTCATGTTTTCAGCCTGTGGGAGGAAGCCGGAGTACCCAGAGAGAACCCACACGTTCCCTGGGAGAACGTGCAAACTCCAGGCCGGGGTTCGGACCGAGGACCGGGCTGCGGCGCTGCTCCACCGTGCAGCCTGGCAGCATTCAGCGATCCAACTGGGATCAGAATCCAGGCGAGTAAGACCAACCGGGTCAGAACACGTTTACAGTAAACCCAGATCAGCAACGTCTACCAGATCCATGACGGTTCTGGACGCCTGGAGGTTCTGGTTCCGAGCAGCGGGCCGTGGTTCTGAAGGGAACAAACCAACCATGAAGCTCAGGAACCCTGGAGACCAACTGGACTCATCTGGGGTTCGGGACGGGTCCCGTGATGAGTACTGGACGCTCCCAGCGACCCCAGCAGCTTCGGCGCGAACACATCCGGTTCTGCTGGGTTCTGCTCAAAGCCCGGGTTCTGTCTCAGTAACAGCTCCACCTGTTAACCAGTCAGATTGCGGTTCTGTTTCAAACTGGACCTTCTGACCGTTTTTGATCCTGCAGATGGAAATGTTCAAACATCTCAGCTCCTCTGCTTCTCATGGAGGAAGGTTCTGGTTGAAGTTCTGCTCCCGAAACGCCCAACAAGCCGGGTTGAAAAGTTCAGTGGAAAAACGTCTGCAGCCTCTGAGCGAACCGTGAAGCTGGACTTTGATTAGACCCCCTGCTCGTCATCAAAGAGGGACTCCCAGAACCAGACAGACCGATGGCCGCGGGCCAGTCTGGCTCCAGTTAAACCAGAACCCAGCGTCCCGCTGCCAGGCCCGTCCCATGCTGCTGCTGCTGTCTGAACCGCCGAGTCCAGACGGACGACGCTGGCAGCCGAACCGGTCCCCGATGATGATGATGATGACTTCATCTCATGCTGGCGGGAAATGAAACGAGGCCGGAGCAGAGGCGAGCGCTGGCGCTCCGCGGCTGGTCCAAGCTCGGTTCCGACGGCAGCAGATCGAAGGTTCGGCGGCGGGAGAGAGGAAGACAGCAGAACCATAATCTGGAGCTCCAGGCTGGAACACAGGGGGAGCGGTTCGGGTGTGGGAATAACACCCACCTGGTTGCTATGGTTACGCAGCGTCAGAAAAGAGGCGGTCCCAGCAAAGAGCCTTCCAGCAGCGCAGCGTCCAGAGACGAGGCGAGCCCCCACTAACGTCTGAAAAATGTTGACCTGCCCCCCCCCCCACACACACACATTTATCACCTCCCCAGGACCGTTTCTGTTGCTTCCTGAATGAATTCATTCCACCTGGTCGATGGGAAAACACCGCTCCGACTCCGCTCCGGGTTTTCCTGGTTACCGAGCAACGCAGCGGACCGCACGCTGCACGCAGCTGGACCCTGGACCCCCCCCCCTGCTGCCTCCTAGACCCCCCCATGGAAAAGGACTGCGGATGGTCCCAAGGCTTTTTTCGTTTTTTTCTCTTTTTTCTCATAAATGCCTGAATTTCCGACTAAATAAACATTTTGTTTATTGAAACTGAAAATATGATTAAATTTGACTTTAATGGTTTCAACGAAGATAAAATATTTTGATTGTTTAAATTTTGAGATTTAAATGAATTTACTTTATAAAAGCACAAAGAATAATCTTCATTGTTGGATGGATGTGTTGCCATGGTAACGATGCTGCGCGTTTAATGTTGTGTTTGAGCTTCAGTTGCTTCACAGAAACATCTCAGCAAACAATGACCGATTATCATGTAAGCCCCGCCCCCTTTCCACCATACCAGTCCGTTCTGCAGGTTCCAGGAACCAGTTGGTTGGATTATTTACCGCTGGAGGAGGAGGAGGGAGTAATGATGGTGTCTGTGATGCTGTGATGCTGACTGGGTTTGAATCTTCATCCATGAGAAGGAGGAGGACCAAGGCTGCGGTCAGGTCGTCCTTCCACTCAATCTTTGGAAAGTGAGGGTTGTTCCTGGTAAAGCTTCCGTCAGACCTGAGCTGTGAGATCAGTTCCAACCTCCGGTGTCGCTCTGCAGCCCGGCGGGTCCGTCCTGCCACCCTGTCACAGAGCCCTGACCCACTTTCAGTGTGGAGATAATTAAAACTCTCCAAAATAAACCCAATCATTCCCCCCCCCGGGAAGAAAAAGAAAGGCTTTCTGTTATTTCAACCCAGGGACGCTGAGAGGGGTGGAATATTTTCCCAGAATCGGCCTCATTAAGGATGGAAAGCCAACAAGACGTTAAAAATAAACCACAGATTCTCCACACGCTGATCTAACAGCGCCCCCCCGTGGCCGAACCTGGTCATCGACAGCTCCCCCGCGCCACCAAACACTGAGCTGCTGCAGGAGGGATGCAGGGAGGGGGGGGGTAGTCAGAAGTTTCTCAACTTCTTCATTCATCAGAGCTGCAGGCTGGGCCAGAACCTGAAGACTCACTGAATTATTGCTCACTGAAGCCCAGCGCGCGCACACACACACACACACACACTCGTTGTCTGACAGGAGTGTGTGTGCAGGATTATTGCTGCAAAGCGCCGTTTCTGCTCACAATGATGAGAAAAACCAGTTTTTTTTGTTTTTTTTTTTTGGTGCTTGAAGGAAGAAACGTTCTGCAGAAACAGAAAGAGACCGACCTGCTTCGTCCCGCTGGACGGGTCCCTGTCGGGACAGAGACCGACCCGCTTCGTCCCGCTGGACGGGTCCCTGTCGGGACAGAGACCGACCTGCTTCGTCCCGCTGGACGGGTCCCTGTCGGGACAGAGACCGACCCGCTTCATCCTTTTCTCATCCGGATCCAAACGTTTTCAAGGTTCTGGAGGAAACTCGTCTTGCTTTCATCTCCATCTGATCACGTTTCCTGACTTTCCCGACTCGTTTCTTGAAGAAGAAAATGTTCCGATCTTCCTCCCCGACTGTCTCAGCTCTGGATTCAAAGCCGGAACCTCGTTCCCTCCCCAGTCGGTCCGCAGCCTCTGCAGACGGGAGAACCGAGCTGTCCGTAGCTTCCACAGAACCGTGATGAAGTTCTGCTCTGTTGCCAGCCCGACTGGTTCCGGTTCTGCTAGAACCTCAGGTTGGTGAGACAGGTTCAGGACTCAGCTTTGAACCCACAACCTGGTCTGGTTCAGATGGACTCTGGTCCACAGGCCGATCAGAGACAACGGTTGCCTTCGAAGAGGCCGACATGTCAGGAATGGCCACCAGGGGGCAGCAGTGCTGCGAATTCCTGACAGTCAGAGGAGGAAGCGGAGATGAGAGGACGCGGGTTCGGCGGGTAAATTTCCGCCAAAAAACTCCAGAAATTTTGAGAATCATTTCACAAATTTTCAAGAAACAAACTGACTGAAAAATTCTCTGACGTCGACAAAGTCGTAAATATGCGAGAGAAAAAAATCTATGAATTTCCACGATTAAAGATCATTTTTCAACATTTTAAGACATTTTCTGACATTGAAAAGTCAGATGTTTACAAAATAAAACTGAAGATTTTAAATCTGATATTTCTGAGATTTTTTTCTCGCAAATTTACGTTTTAAATATCTGAGAATTTTTATGTTTTTTCTTGAGTATTTGTGAATAAAAAAATCTCAGAAATATCTGATTTAAATTCGCAGTAAATTTACGTTTTTCTTGTAAACTTCTGACTTTTCAATTTTAGAAAATATCTTGGTTTAAATGTCGAAATTTTGAGTCTTCAGTCATAGAAATTTGTAATTTTTTTCTCGCAAATGTACGACTATTCGATATCAGAGAATTTCCAACGGTTTTTTTTTTTGGCAGAAATGTACCCCTCCTTTTTTTTCTTTTGTCTACAACAGGGGTGTCCAAACTTTTTGTCACATGGGCCAAAATCGTCAGCTCAAAAGTATTTGCACTATTTAAAAACTAAAATCACCAAAAATGTTGCAATTTTTTTTTTTACCTGTCCAACAATAAAAAAAAAGCTTGAAATATTTTAATTAAATAAAAATAATCAGATTTTTTTTTTTTTTTTTGTAGGAACGGGATTGTAGATTCAAAACTTCAACAGTTTTTTTTTTTTTTTTTTTTTTTTTTTTGCATGTTTTCCTTGTGAAGTGAAAAACATCCAGTCTGGTGGTTTATTCTGGGCTCGACTGAAGAAAACTGGGAAAATATTTAATCTTTTCTCAGCAGCGAAACACTTCCCGTATTCAGCCACGTTTTAGTGCAGCCATTAAAAGCGGACCTGGCTGCACCGAGTCCAAGTCAGAGAGTCGATGTGCTCCTGGTTACCATGACAACAGGAGGAAACCAGACCATCGCTTTGTGTTGCATTGAACATTTTTGTGAGTAGATTTTAATTTAGAAGTTGCAGTTTTGTCCCAATTTATTTAATTTATTCTGGAACGATCAGTCCGGGGCAGAAACCAGAGCCAGTGTGGAGAAACTCTGGTTTCAAGATAGGAACAGCAGCAGCGCCCCCTGCAGGTCACAGTGGGCGCTGGGGGGATCGTTTCTGCTGTCCCTGAAGAGAGCAGGGATCAGCTGGAATGTGGAAATGAGAGACGATTCGAGCCGATGACCAAGCAGGGGCGATCAGGCAACGACGAGCCCAGGATCGCGTCAGGAAAGAGATAAAAACATGAAAAATTAACTCCGACGATCAGTTTGGAGGCAGAGAAGGAGCTCGACGGTCTCTTCTGTAGAAAGCTCTGAACAATTTCACTTCCAGGAAGTTATTATCAACTCTGAGCTGCACTGCATGATAAACCACATGAAGCAAATATAACCAACCAGTTAAAATCAATGGGGACTTGACAGACAGGCAGGGGTGAGCAACCTGCGGCTCCGGAGCCACAAGTTGCTCTTTAAACCTTCAGCAATGGGTCCTAATAACTTTGGCTACAAAATAATAATAATAAAAAAACAGCTAATATTTTGAAATTTCGATATAGCAACAAAAACAGGTTTTTAACAGTTTTTCAGTTTATTCCTGCAATGTTTGCATTAAATTTTCACAAAGAATTACACTAAAAGCACCAGTAAAATGATTTTAGGTCTGATTTCTGTCATTCAGTTGGAATCTGTCTTTTTTTTTAAAGATCCTTTTCTGTCCCACAGAAAAACAGATCCATCCTCTTTTAGTTAAATTTTGTTTTAAAGCCTAAAAAATAGAAATAAAATGGTGGTTCTTTAAAAAAAAAAAAAAAAAAAAAAGACAAATTTCCTCCAGAAGATATTTATCTAAAATTACATGTTCTCTTTCTTCAAAAAGTCGTGCAACATCTTCGACTTTAAGTGGGTTTTATTTGGCCGGTCTGAGGGGAAAAATGGCTCTTTAGGTTGTAAAGGTTGCAGACCCCTGACACAGGCCCCGCCAGGAACGATGCTGCGCTTCACCTGGGGGCCACCAGAGGGTGCCGGGGGGCCTCAGAAAGCTGCAGCGAAAACAAAGAATCCAATAAATATCTTTGTCACAGCTTTTTAAATCATATTTTTTATTATAAAATCTAATCCGTTTTTCAGTCAAGGAATACAAGTTAAAATAAGTTCAAGTGAGAAGCTCATCTTGACTGGCAGTCAAACGCAAAATGGAAACGTTTTTGACAAGAGAAAGACCGAAGAAACCGTCCAGGCTGCAAAAAACCGGCCATAAATCTCACCTTGATAAATACAGAGACAACGATAATCATCATAACAGCAACAAAAATGGCAACAATTATAATAATATTAATAATAAAACAATGTTCAGTTCAAGTAGCCCATCGTTTATTTTGATGGGGTGTGGAGGGGGTCATGAATAGTGGATAGGGGGCTCTGGCTCTAAAAAGGTTGACAACCACTGACTCTAGATCGTTAATAACTTCAGTTTTGTTTCTGTTCAGATGGAGAAAGTTTTGGCACCTCCACGCATTAATTTGTTCTAAGCATCTGTTCAGTGATTGGATGGGTTCAGAGTCACCCGGTAACATCCTGACGTAGAGCTGTGTATCATCTGCGTCGTTATGGTAACTGATCTTATTACGTTTTATAATCTGAGCTAGTGGGAGCATGCAGATATTAAATAGGTGGGGTCCCAGGATTGAACCTTGGGGTACTCCACATGTGACACAACTGGAAAACCTCCTCACGCTGCAAAAACACGAAATCTTACCAAGTATTTTGGTCGACCCTCTGGTGCAGATATCTTGAATACACTTGAAAGAAGACAAAACTAACATACAAGGAAATCTACTAGAAATATACGACTAACTTACTAGTGGAAATTTTCTTCTTTTTTAAAGAACCACCATTTGATTTCTATTTTTAGGATTTAAAATAAAGATAAAATTCAGCAAAAAGAGGATGGATCATTTTTTTCTGTGGGACGGATAAATGATGAAAAAAGAAAAAAGGACACAGATTCCAACCTAGTGACGGAAATCAGATGTAAAAGCATTTTACTGATACTTTTATTGTCATTTTTGTGAAACTTTAATGCAAATATTGCAGGAATAAACTGAAAAACTGTAAAAACCTGTTTGTTATTGTATCAAAATTTAAAAATATTAGCTGTTTATTGTTATTTTTTTTTTTTTGTAGCCAAAGTTATTAGGAGCCATTGTTGAAGGTTTAAAGAGCAACTTCCCAGAAGGTAAAATGTCTTGTTCCTCTGGCAGATTATTTCACTGATAACCAGAACTTTTTCATCAATATTCAGGAATTATTGACTTAAAACCAGCTGCTATACCTGCTGAGAGCTTCCTGTCAGTCAGTTTTGTCTGATTTCAAGTGTATTCAGGACATTTGCACCAGAAACTGGAGCAGAGATACTTGGTGAGATCGTGTTTTTGTGGTGCAGCGTTTATGTGTCTCATAGAATCATGATGAATGGCTTCCATTTGTCGACCTAATTTAAAAAATACGACTGCATGGATATTTGCAACAGATGCCGTCACGCACCTGCAGCTCCTGGTCTGCAGACGTGTCAGGAGGAGAGGCAGCTCCGTGTTCAGTGCAGCATGCAGGTGTTTCTCCCTGGGGAGGTGGGGGGTCGGCCTCCTTTATCTTGGCTGACGTCCCAATCAATCAGCGAGACGCTTACGGAGGCCCTGGGTGCCCCCCCCCCACACACTAACTGTGGCTCCTCTGCTTTAATGAAGTCAGACATGTTCTTCTAGGTGTTTTCGAGTCTCTCTGGTCTTCAGACTCATGAAGGTTGGACCATTACTGGATGAAAGGAGAAGAAATCTCCTTTTATTGTCCCTCAGAGGGGAAATTCAGGTGTAACAGCAGCAAAGTGACAGGAAATCGAAGCGTGACGAGTCACACAAAGATAAAAATATAAAAAAAAAAAAAAAAACCAGAATGAATGACACAGTAGACTGAGGGGAAACCTGCACCATAAAAACTGTGCAGTTATTAAAAGTACTCTGATCCAAGAAACGTGCAGCTGAGCAGGATGATTTAAGAAATGTAGAAAATGTGCGCGTGTATTTATGCATTAAGAAAACAGACTATTTACAAGAAGTGACAAACAAACAGCAGCAGGGACGTACGGAGCTGGTTGGGAGCAGTGATGGTTCTCGAGTCTAACAGCTGCTGGGAGGAAGGATCTGTGGTAACGCTCCTTTGTGCACCCAGGATGGATCAGTATGTCACTTCATAGTCAATATACAAACACCAGCGCATTTTAAAACACAACTTTTTTTGTTTGTTTAAATAAAAACAATTTGTTCAGACATTTTGCAGCTATTCCCATTTTATTCAGGGTCAAATACGGTTTTCAGTTATTTATACGATTCTAAATAGTAGTACAGTTGTGCAGACTCAAAGTATTTGGATACATCAGAGTACCTGTGCCAAGGCTTGAACATGGGAAACGTATTATCTTAAAGAGAAGTGGGCCGGGAACTCAGCCCTGTGGAACACCACGTTTAATAAATAAGCTGTTCATACTTAGAAATGTGATGGTTTCCATTTCCAGTTGTTTTATTAAAACATGCAAATTCAGCTGCAACACGGTGCGTTTCAGCAGCGCCTGCTGAATTTCCCATGATAGTTAATGAGCCACTGATGCCGTTTTCAGATCCTCAGTCACTACAGATGAGAGAAGTTTCAGCTCTAATCGTGACAAACATATCTGTCTAGAATAATAGGACTGGTTTTCTGACAGCTTTTAAACTGACAGCGGGTGCAGCTTCTAATGCAAACTGCTTCCTTGCAGCAGTAACTCTGCGTCATGGAGCCAGACTCAAACGATGGGTCCCAGCATGGAGACGCAGAAAGCATCGGTTCTCACAGCGGCAGCTGTTTCACGCACTGTTAGCCTCCTGGGCGTCGCCGTCTCTGGGACAACAGGACAGACGTCCCGGCAGCCATTCATCACCTGAACAGGCCTCATTAAGCACCTGCTGCCAAAAGAGACCAGTCAGGTCACTGGGAGTAATGGGATGCAGTCTCTCTCTGCCAGGCTGGGGCCAATCAGGAGCCTGGTTTAATCACTGCACTCGTCAACGGAGGGCCAGCTCTTCGGGAAGCGGCCGGGCGGGTAAAGCGAGCAGCAATACTGCGGTTCATTTCGCCCGTCAGAGGAAGCAGCGGGGCCTCAGTTCAGGCATATTTTCACCATTTAATTCATAAATGTCACAGTTCCAAACTAAATATTTAATATTTGGTTTCAAACGAATTATTTTATTTTATTAATTATTCATTTTCCAAACAAAATATTTATTTTCAGACCAAATATTAGGTTGGACCTAAATATTTAGCTTGCTAGCTAAATGTGTAGTTAGCAAACTATGTTAGCAAGTTAAATGTTTAGCAAGCATGCTAACTAAACATGTCATGTGTTTATTTATTGGTTTTGTACATTTACGTTTTGATTGAAGAAGACCGGCTCCCTGAGCTCAGAGAACAAGACTTTAAACCCTTCTGCTAGTTTATAAACCCCTGCACGGCTTAAAGCCCTGTCGTCATGGCAACCTTCCAGACCACTCAGGTCTCCTGGCTCTGGTTCTGGTCTGCATTCCCAGAACCAGACATGGAGAAGCAGCTTTCAGCTTCGATGCTCCTCTAATCTGGAACAAACTCCCAGAAAACTGCAGAACAGCCGAAACACTGAGCTCCTTGAAACCCGGGCCGAGGCCGAGGAGGGACATTTCTGCTGATTACTGAGCCGGGGGTGAATAACTTTCAGCGGCTTCAGCTGAAGCGAAGCGGGTTAGAATCCCTGGGAGACGCCCGCCGAACCTCCTGGTTGGACGAAAAAAGTTTTAAAGGGGTGTGAATACTTCTGGGCCGAACCGGAGCTGAGAAGCGAAGGAAGAACGAGGCAGACGCGTCGATAAAAAAAACTTTATTATTGTTGGAAGGTACGGTTGACAACATGCTCTTCACCACGTTAGAAAATAAGATATTGCACTGGTTTCTCTCCGCTGCACGTTCAGAACCGCCTCGTCTCCAGAACCCGGTCGGCAACAGTCCTGCTGGGTCGGTCTCGGTTCCGGCCGGAGGCTCCACCTCCTTCCTCCTCATTCCCAGAACGTCGGCGCTTCGGACCGGCGCCGTCCGGACGCTCGGGTCGGAGGAAAACTGCTCAGCGACAGAAACGCGCCGCGCGGGACGGAACCAGAACCCGCGGTGCTACGACTCGGACCGGCTGCTGAGGTGGACCCGGGCCCGCTCAGAGAAACGAGAACAAACCGTCAGAGTCGTGCAGGAAGCTGCGGGTTCTGGTTCAATCCGGACCTGCGGGCCAACGAGCCGGACCAGGAAACGGGTCAGTCCTGGACAGGACGAGCCGACCCAACCAGGTGGTTCTGCAGGAACCTTTAGAGCAGGAAGCAAAAAAATCTGCTTTATTTCATACAAACAGATTTTCTCTGCAGATTAAATTCATTTTGATCCGTTTTGGTTCTGATATTCGACCAAAAGTTCTGGAGGGAAAGCTGAGCAGCTCTGCAGCAGCTGGAAGCACCGAACCCTGCAGCGAACTGGGTCCGGTTCCGGTCGGCCCGTTTCTGTCTCTGAGCAGCGACAACTTCCAACAAGCAGACCCGGTCCGGAGTCGTCCCGCTTTCTCCGACCTGGCAGAACCCGCTCCGTGGGGAGCAGAACCGGCCTGCAGGGGGAGCTGTGGTGCTGAACCCACCGGATGAGATGAAGAACATGTAAACATGGGGCAGCACAGACGACCCACCAGAACCGCCGCCGGGTCCAAACAGAACTCGACAGGGAGAGAGTCAGGGGTTAAAACACAGCGTTAAATACAAGCATGCACTGACGCGCGCACACACACACACACACACACACACTTCACAGGACTGGAGGCAAACACACAGCAAGTTGGTCCAAATGAAGCTGGACGGGGCTGGAAACCCGAGCTGAGGTTCCGCCTGCAGGGGGCGCTACGGTTCGAGCAGACCGCAGCTGACCGGACCAGGAAACTGCCCGGACTCCACCAGAACCGGAACCGGAGGCTCCGGTCAGCAGAAACTGCTCTCCCTATCCAGCTGCAGATCTACTGTGCGCGTTGTTTCCTGGGTCGGTGAGGCGGGTCGCTGCAGAACTGCCGAGCAGCGACGCGTCGCCCCCTGGTGGCCATATTTGGTTTCCTCTTCCAACATTTCAAACCTTGATGGACGTTTATTTATCGGGACTTTTTCATATTTACTGAGTCTTTGGTGAGGAAATGCTGCAGTTGCTAAGACTCACCAGCAGGAGGCCACTCAGGGCCGGTCCGGTCCGGCCCGGGTCACATGACAGTTATTTGGAGCATCGAACCAAAACGTGAATAAACCGTCTGGGTCGGGATGAAACGCGGCGCTCGGTTTGGGCCCTGCAGTGACCTGTCGGCCCACAGGGGGCGCCAGCCTGAGCTGGGTCTGTTTTCAGACACTAACTGGTTCGGGTCGGTTCTGTTTAGAAGGGGTTCTGACGGACACAGTTGGACCTGAAACGGCTCGGTTCAGGGTCCTGCCTGCAGCGTCAGATCAGCTGTGGCGGTTCTGATGACGGAAACTAGCTGCTAATGAAACGTTTGATCCGTTTAAGCTGCCGGGTCGGGACCGGATGGTTCCGGTCCAGAACCGGCTCGTCGGTTAGAGCTGCAGCGCCTCACACCAGTCGTTTTGGCTAAAAGCGGGAAGTCGGAACACTGATGCAACTTAAAAACAGTCGGAACCGACCGGGTCGGAACTGTTCTGCAGGCGCAGCTCGGAGGGCCCGGTTCTGCTGCTACGTCTTCCTGCCGGAGGCTTTGCCGTGCTGTGAGGAGGCCGGTGCGGCGCCGGGGGTCGTGGCGGGGGGTTGGGACCTCCGGGGCTGGGGGTCGGGCGGCGCGGCGGAGGGCGGTTCCGGGGCGGGACCGGGCCGGTCCGACGCGTCCCTGCAGGACTGCGGCGCCGCGGAGTCTCTGGTGGAGGCGGGGCGGTCCGTCTTGGGCTGGGGGGGCTGGGCTCTGGGCCCCAGCACGCTCTTGGCGACCGTGGCGATCTGCGACACCACCCTGTCCACGCCGCTCTCGGTGGGGGGGGGCCGGGGGGGCGGAGGCCGCGGCGCACAGCCTCCGGTTGTCCGCCTCCTTCTTCTCTTTCGGAATGCCGGGGGAGGAGCAGGAGGCGCGGGGGGGCTCCCGCGTCTCGGGGGAGCTGGAGGGGCTGCCAGCGGGGGGCGCTGTGGGCTTCTGCTGGCCCTGACTGGAGGAGAGGTGGGGGTCCTGCTGGGGGGTCGGCTTGCCGACGCAGATGAAGGCGCTGCCGGGGGTGGAGAAGCTGGAGGGAACCTGGGGGGGCTCCGGGGCTTTCCTCTCCGGCTTCTCCGCGGATAAAACCGAGCCCCCGCGTCTTCCCGCCACGGAGGCGCCGCTCTGAGCCGGCCGCTGCTCCGCGAGGGAGGGGGTCGCCCTGGCGACCGGGGGCGGCCCCGCGTGGCCGAAGGCGGCGTGGGGGCCGCCGGGGGAGAGGCAGAGGGACGGCAGCGTGCCGCCGGGGCCCGTCCTCACCGAGGTGGGCCTCAGCAGCGGGGGGGGCGCGGGGGGGGGCCGCCCCGCGGCCGTCCTCCGAGCCCTCGTCCGTCTCGTCCTCGGAGGAGTCCACCTCGTGGATGGCGTCCTGCTTCTGCAGCGACTCCCGGCGCTCGGCGCGGTCCTGCCGGATGGCCGACAGCTTGTCCTTCAGCTTGCTCTTCCCGGGGGCCAGGCCGAGCGACCCGGCCGCCGGGCCCAGGGCGCCGTCCCCCTCCTGCCGGCCCAGCTTCCTGGAGGAGGCGGCGTGCTTGTGGAGGCTGCCCTTCTCCACGCCGCGCCCGGCTGACGTCAGCGGCCCCTCGCTGGCCGACTCCTGGGGGAGGGGGGCGGATTTGGACACGTTAGACCCGAGGAAGGTTCTACTGGGTGACATGAGCCCAATAATAATTCATCGGATTAATCGATTACTGAAATAATCGTCAGCTGGAGGACAGAGACTCCAAACAGGCAGATTTCTGAGGAAAACAACATATTCAGGGCTGCAGTTAAACCAGTTAAACCACAACTGGACTAAATATGAAAACATTTAAGGCTGAAAACTCCAGACTGGGAACATGTTTCATCCCAAAACTCCTCAAGTTGCATATTTTTAACTCCACCTGGTTCAAATTCACTGAAATTTTGCGATATTACTGAGGAGGTGAATTATTTGTTTATTTGCATCTTTTAATGTATTTTTGAAATTGTATAAAACAGACTTAAAGCTGCAGTTTGTAACTTTTATGAAAAATATATTTTTTACCTATTTATTAAAATTATCATCATGTCGTGACGGTTTAATATAAAACAAAGAATCTGTGAAAAAAATCCAGCTCCTCTGGGTTCTCCCAGTGCTCCCAGTACTAACTGAAGAAATCCACCAGTCAGAAACAACCAATCAGAGTCAGGAGGAGGGGCTTAGCGCTGCCAATCACCCTCATGTACGCACTGCTCAAACCCCCCCGCCCTGCTCTCTGCTACGCTACAGCTGGTTCACCACAACATAGCCTGCTGCTAATGCTAAGCTAGTTAGCTGCTAATGCTAAGGCTAGCTAGCATGGCCACCGATGGCAGCGGATCAACAGTTTTCCTGGAGCGGTAAATTGTTTGTCCACCATCAGCACATTTAGCAGCGCGTACACGAGGGTGATTGGCAGCGCTAAGCCCCGCCTCCTGACTCTGATTGGCTGTTTCAGATCGGGGGCGGAGCTTTTATTCAGACGGCGTCAGTAAAAGTTCCGCCTGCAGCTTTAAGATCTGCAGAATGTGTCGCTGCTTTTACCTGGAGGCTCTGCAGGCTCGGCTCCCTCTGCAGAATCTCCTTCTTAAACTCCGAGTGGGAGACGTCCAGACTGTGCTTGCGACTCCCCGCCGCCGCCCCCCCCCACCGCGGCGGGAGACGACGGGGAGCCGGAGAGCGAGGCGGCGAGTTTCTCAGCCGACTGCACCCTCTTGAGCAGCGGCGAGCGCGGCGGCTCGGCGCTCTTGGGCCTGGAGATCTGCCGGACCAGCGGGGGGGAGGAGTGGAGCTTGACTGGGAAGGACTGACCCACGGCGTGGCCGGGCAGCGGAGACGGGGAGCGCTGGGGGGAGCTGCCCTGGGGCGTGGGGGAGGGAGTCCGGGCCAGGGGGGAGAGGGGGATGTTGCCCGCTGACTTGCGACGGGGGGAGCGGTACTGGCGCTGGAGCTTCGGGGCGAGGCCGTGCAGGGAGCTGGGCCGGATGTGTCCGGAGCTCGCTGGGGAGTTGGGAACGCTGGAGCTGGGGGAGCTGCTCTGGGACGAGTTCCCTCCAACTGAGGGCAGAAACGGACGGGAGGCGTGCGGTTAGTTCACCAGAACCTGACGGGTCGGCCCGTTCAGGCCCGTTCAGGCCCGTCGCAGTAAGCTGACAGTCGGGTCATGTGTTTTAGTTTGGATAATTAAAATATCTTTAAAAAAGTGACTAAATACAGAATATGAAAAAATATATATGATGGAAAAAAATGATAAAATAACTAAATAGAGAATATGGAAAAAAATAGAAAAAAAGTGTTAAAAAAAAGCGACGATAAAAAAAAAAAAAAAAAAATCAACCAAAATAAATACATCTATATTATATAGAAAAAAGTACATAATAAAGTGGCCATAAAAAAAAGAGTAAAACAATTAATTAAAAAAATTAATGAAATAAAGAACTAATAAAATAGAAAATTAAATAGAGATGATGCTAAGTGTCCTTTCCAAAATTAAAATGTATTGGTCTTTGAGAAACTTGCATTAATATGCCGTTATGAATATTTCACTTGCAAACGGTCTCAAAACAACAACATCGTTTATCGCAATAATTTCCAGCAGAATTTGTTATGGTGACGGGCCAAGCTACTGTAAAGGTGAGTCTCTCACCTGAGTGGGCGGAGTCTGGTGTGGACCTGTAGCCCTGCGTGGGGCTCCGTGGCGACAGGTTGTGGGTGGGCGAGCCGGGGCCGCTCTCCCCTGACGAGAGCGAGCGGTTCAGCGAGGACAGGCTGCGGCTGGTGTGCAGGAGGGACGCCTGCTTGGTGATCTTCCTGAACAGAGACGTCCTCTTCTTGCTGCTGGAGGACAGCAGGCGGGCCATGAGGCTTCACCGTTCAGCTCTGGGTTACAATCTCACCTGTCTGGGTTGGAGCTATCCTGCTGATCATGTTTGAGTTTACAAGCTCAGTATTTAGTTAGCCAGTTAATTAGCTCCAAACTAAATATTTTGTTAGTAAGCTAAATATTTAATTTGCCAACTAAATATTTAGCTCCAAGCTAAATATTTTCAGTTTGTGAACCACATATTTTGTTTACAAGCTCAATATTTAATTAGCCAGTTAAAGAATTAGCTCCAAACTAAATATTTTGTTAGGAAGCTAAATATTCAGTTTACCAACTAAATATTTAGCTGCAAGCTAAATATTTACAGTCTGTGAACCAAATATGTTTACAAGCTAAATATTCAGTTAGCCATTTATATAATTGACTTATCAACAAAACAGTTTGGAACTTAATTTTTAGCTTGCTAACAAGATATTTAGCTTGGAGCTAAATTCATAGTTGTTAAACTGAATATTTAGCTTGCCAACTAAATATTTAGCTCCAAGCTAAATATTTTCAGTTTGTGAACCAAATATTTTGTTTACAAGCTAAATATTTAGTTAGCCAGTTAAAGAATTAGCTCCAAACTAAATATTCTGTTAGGAAGCTAAATATTCAGTTTACAAACTAAATATTTAGCTGCAAGCTAAATATTTAATTTGCCAACTAAATATTTAGGTCTAAGCTAAATAGTCTGTGAACCAAATATATTTACAAGCTAAATATTCAGTTAGCCAGTTAGATAACTGGCTTACAAACAAAACATTTATTTGGAGCTCAGCTTGCTAACAAAATATTTATCTCGGAGCTAAATATTTAGTTGGTAAACTGAATATTTGGTTTGCTAAAAGTAAATATATATAAAAGTAAATATAAATAAATATTCAGTTAGCCAGTTGTATAATTGACTTACCAACAAATTATTGGTTTGGAACTTAATTTTTAGCGTGCTAACAAAATATTTAGAATGGAGTTAGCTTGCCAACTAAATATTTAGTTTGCCAACAAAAATATTTAGCTTGTAGCTAAATATCTGGTTGGTAAGCTGAATATTTAACTTGCTAGATAAATATTTAGTTGGTAAACTAAATATTTATCTAGCAAGTTAAATATTCAACTAAATATTTAGCTTCAAGCAAAATATTTTCAGTTTGTGAACCAAATATTTTGTTTACAAGCAAAACATTTAGTTAGCTAGTTATATAATTGGCTTACTAACAAAACATTTAGTTTGGAGCTAACTATTTAGTTCCCATAAGAGAAAAAAAATGTACACATTTTCAGTTTGAAACTACATATTTAACTTGCCAACTAAATATTTAGTTTGGCAACAAAATGTTTACAAACTAAATAGTTAATATTTTGTTTTGAAAATAAATATTTAGTTAGCAAGTTTAATAATTAGCTCCAAAATAAATATATTTTTTTTTTACAAACTAAATATTTCGGTAGTAAGTTAAATATTTAGCTCCAAACGTAATAATAATAATAATGACAGGTGAAATCACCAAAATTATTGCTGTTAATTTTTGACTGCAGCGGTGCTCCATAGCTACACGTCTCATTTAACGGCACGTGTCAGTTTGCATCGCCAGCTGATGGCGATGCTCAGAAACCTTCACTCTGATCCTCCCAGCAGCAGCTTCTTCTGCAGAGGATCAAGGTGGAAGTTTCTTCTGAAGCTGCTGAGCTGCCTCCCACCTGTCCTGTCCCTCCTTGCTCTTCGTTTTCTTGTTGCGTCTCGCCATCTTGGACTTGTGGCTCGTCTTTCGGGCGGGGCCGACTTTGATGGAGGTGTTTTCAAACGGGGTGGCAGAGATGGACACCTTGCCTCCGCTCTGAGAGACGACACACAACCAGATCAGCGTGGGCCCTGATCGACCGCTTCCAGCAGGTCGGGAGACGTTTGTACCTTCAGGATCAGCTCCACCACCTCAGTGTGGACCAGACCGTGGACCGGCTCGCCGTTCACGTGGGTGATCAGGTCGCCCTCCCTGAGCCCTGCGTCGTCCGCCGGGCCCCCCTCCTCCACATGCTGAGGGGAGAGAAGGAACAGCATGCTGAGACATCTGCAAACCTTACGAAGCTCTCCGAGGACTAACACAGTTCTCTCACGCCTGAAGGGCCCCCCACCAGAACTTCCAGGGGGTTCCCCATAACCTCCATACGGGAATGGAGACGGTACCAGGCAGCCCGTCAGCGTAAACCAGGGGTCTGCAACTCCAGGCCTCAAGGGCCGGTGTCCTGCAACTTCTAGGCGCGTCTCTGGTCACCTGACTAACGCCTGAACCACCTCCTCGGTGTTCGGCAGGATCTCCAGAGTCCTGCGGCGCTCCAGGACCGCAGCTGCAGAGCCCGGCTGGAGATCTGACAACAGCAACTTGGAGGTTTTAGAAAAATTACTTGAAATCTCCGGAAAAGTTTAGGGAAGCATCGCCTCAAGTTTCAGGAACGTCACCAGTAAGTCTGGGAAGAGAAACCTGAAAGCCTCATGAAAGTATAACCTTTAAGCTCGAGAAAGTGAGGCTGGAGTTCAGGAAAAGGGGCTAAAAAATGGCAGAAACGTAACCGTGACGACCTGGGCAGTCGGTGGTGGAAAAGCTTTATCCGTGTTGTTTGTTGGTGCAGAAGGAAGGAAACGGTGAATATTAATACCGTTTCACATCATCTGAGCGGCACGGCCGGTGGCGCTACTCACCCAGACCATGTGATGCACGGTGTAGATGTTGCTGTCGCCCATGTAGACCCGGATGGCTCTCAGGGTGAAGCCGTACTTCTTCCCCGCTCGGTGGATGACGATGGCGGGCTGGACGCCGCTCACGGCTGGAGACAGGTCGCGGCTCGGAGACGAGTCCCGGGACGAAGGGTTGGACGACTGCGAGTGCGGCGACATCGGGCTGGCCAACGGGGACGCTCCGTGAGGATCTGCGGACAGACAGGGGTGAGTCTGCGGGACGTCCGGCGGCAGAGACCGGCTCTGGGAATCGCACCGACCTCCAGGGATCACCAGCGACAGCGTGTTGGCCGAGGCCGACTTGATGACCTTGGTGAACGGCCGGGAGCCGGAGCTCGCCGCGTGTTTGTCTGCGTCTCCGGACAGGAGGCGATGGCGAGCCCGGCGAGCCGCCAGGTCGCTGATGGCCTTCGAAGTGGACGGAGAGTCGCCGTCCGCGGCCGCTTTGGTGGCTCCGCCGCCGTTCCCTCGGTCGCTGACGTCCCCGGAGCTTCCGGCTGCAAAGAGTCGTTCACCTCGGTCATTAAACGTACAACACCTGGCTGACGGCTCCGGCGGCCCGTTTCTGGCAGCGAAGCAGGAGACCTGAAGCTGGAGCTGCCGTCTGCCATCTTTTAGCTGGAGATTCAACCGATCAGCATCACGACACAGCTTGACAGGAAGTGACGCGACATCGACGTCAGCACGACTCACGGTGGACGACCAGAAATAGTTTCAGAGTCTAATTTAACGGCAGGTCAAAAGCCCGACGGACCCCAACTGGTCCAGCAGGGACAGGTGCTTAAACTCCGCCTATAAACGCAAACGAACTTTCGTTTTTGTTGATAAATTGGTCGCCAGAAACGGCTTTAATGTTTCCAAGACAGTCCCTGAAATGAGTGAGTGGAGAACTGTTTTACAGCCATTTAAACACTCGTTTACCCCCCCCCCCACGTCCTGTATCACGTGACACGTGAGAAACTCGCCGTACAGCTCGTCTCTGTAACGCCTTATCTGGTGACGTGATTTCCGTGAGTAACAGGTTCGGTTTTCCACGTTGCTCCGCGGGTTAGCGTTAGCGACAAACGCGACCGACCGCCGTTTCTGATCGGATCGCTTCAGAGGTGATTGTTCTCGCTAAATATTTTGGCGCATGACCGATGTGGAAGTTTATTTTTTTCTGTTTTATGGATTTCATGCTGACCACATGCTAATAAAACAGAGTCCTGCAATATAAATCAGGCCTTTTATTTGACCAGATTCCCTTTCATGAGGTAAAAAAACAACTTTTGGCACAAATTAACCACTTATGGCCCAGTTGTCCCAAAATGGCCACTCCGCTTAAAATGTCTCTCACTAAAAACTTCTGTGGGACAAATATGCTTCAAGAAAAAATGTTTTGGTCAAGATGTAGATTTATAAGTCTAAAGTATGTTTTTGTGTTTTAACAAGGATTTTCATTTAAGTTTTATCACTAATAAATCAGGCAGGGTTTCCGTGCGTTACAAAGCTTTTGATTCAGGTTAGCTAACGCTAATGCTAACCTGCTCCAGCGGGTTAGCGTTAGCTACGCAACGCGACCAAGCCTCGTCTTCCATCGGATTGTTGAAGAGGTGATTTTTCTCGCAAAATATTACACAACCGATTTGGAAGAAATCTGACGCAGTGAAAGTTTTTCATTTTCAATAAAGTTCCTCCAGTTGGAGACAAAATGATATATAATACAGTTTTATGGATTTTATTCTGTTCACAAACGTACATTTTGATGATAAACATCAAATGACCAAATAAAAGTATAAATCAGGCCTTTTACTTGACCAGATTCCCTTCTATGAGGTAAAAACCACCTTGTGCACGATTCGGACACATTTGGTCCAATTGTCCCAAAATGGCCGCTCCGTTGCGACATCTCTCACGAAAACGATTCTGGAGCAAATATGCTTCAACTGACTCAGTCCTACTTTGCTAAAGTTTTAGTCCAGATGTAGATTTAAAAGTCCAATGTATGATTTTGCTTTTAAACAAGGATTTTCATCCATTTCAAGTGTTTTAAAGAAGAAGACCTTAGGCGAGGCTCAAAGAAGTTTAAATGCTTTTTATCACTAATAAATCAGGCAGGGAAATGGTTAAACGTGCCGGAAAGACACTGGGAAACATTCTGTGATGCCTTACCGTCACACAGCTACCACAGGTTTGTTCTGTGTGTGTGTGTGTGTGTGTACTGACGTGTGAGTGTGGACTTGCTCAGCTGGCTGCTGGTGGAGCTGGGAGTGGTGGGAGACTCGTCCATCTTCAGCTCCCGCTCCACTGGGAGCTCTGGGATGGAGAGCGGGAGCTCCTCGGAGCGTGGACCCCTCACTGCGCTCGGACCCAGCAGGCTGGGACTTTTCCTGCTGCCGGCGCCCCCTGGTGGATCGACCAGACAGAGCGGCGGGTTAGTCTCTTTCGGCAAGCTCAGACTGACCTTTGACCCTGAGCTGCAGCCTGGAAGGGTTTGATAAAAGTTAAAAACGTTTGGGTGCATGAAGGGTTTCTCTCTCCAGCCACGGTGCTGTTAGTCCTGGAAAAACAAGGCGACGAGGCGAAGACTAAAGGAGGAATATCTGATGCGTTTATCTGAACCGTTCTGCGGCAGACGGAACAGTTTTTAATATGCCTGGAGGGGCTGAAACGATTAATCACGATGAATCGATGACTGAAATCATCATCAACTACTTTAGTGATCGATTAATCGTTAACTGCAGCATACAGACTAAAAAAAAAAAACAAAGATTTCTGAAAAAACCCAACATATTCAGAGCTGCAATAAAACCAAAACTGTAGCGGATGGTCCGAGTCTGGGGGACGGTCGGAGTCTGAAGGACGATTGGCGTCTGGTCGGAGTCTCGGGGACGGTCGGCGTCTGAAGGACGGTTGGCGTCTGGTTGGGTTATGGGGGACGGTCGGAGTCTAAAGGACGGTTGGCATCTGGTTGGGTTATGGGGACGGTCGGCGTCTGACAGACGGTCGGCGTCTGGTTGGGTTATGGGGGACAGTCGGCGTCTGAGAGATGGTCGGCGTTTGGGGGACGGTTGGCGTCTGGTTGGGTTATGGGGGACGGTCGGAGTCTAAAGGACGGTTGGCGTCTGGTTGGGTTATGGGGGACGGTCAGAGTCTAAAGGACGGTCGGCGTCTGGTTGGGTTATGGGGGACGGTCGGCGTCTGGTTGGGTTATGGGGGATGGTCGGCGTCTGGTTGGGTTATGGGGGACGGTCGGCGTTTGGGGGACGGTCGGAGTCTGGTTGGGTTATGGGGACAGTTGGGTTATGGGGGACGGTCGGAGTCTGGTTGGGTTATGGGGACAGTTGGGTTATGGGGGACGGTCAGCGTCTGAGAGATGGTCGGCGTTTGGGGGACGGTCAGAGTCTGAAGGACGGTTGGCGTCTGGTCGGAGTCTGGGGGACGGTCGGCGTCTGGTTGGGTTATGGGGGACAGTCAGAGTCTAAAGGACGGTTGGCATCTGGTTGGGTTATGGGGGACGGTCGGCGTCTGAGAGACGGTCGGAGTCTGAAGGACGGTCGGCGTCTGGGGTACCTGCTTCCTGTCCTCACCTGGACCTCCCTCCTCCTCGGCGGAGATGGCGAAGCGCGGCATCTCGATGATGGCCGAGCAGCAGCGCCTCCGGACCGTCAGAGGGGGGCTGGAGTCGCTCTCCGTGTGGGACGACTCGGAGACGGACAGACGCTTGCGCAGGCTGGAAGGACAGGAGACATGAGACACGTCTTCTGGAGCTCAGATGTTCTCCAGGAAGCAGCGCCGACTCACATCTCCGGAGATCCGACCAGCCAGGACCGGTCCCGGGACTTGAGTCCGCTCAGGCTGTCGACGCGATCTCCTCCTTCCTCGCTGAGGCTGCGCTTGGTGGGAGGCGGCGTCCTCTTCTCCTCGTGGAGGGACAGGCGCTCCATGCTGCTGTAGACCTGCAGGAACACCGACATTCCCAACAATTCCCGACCGTCACTACGGATATCGCGACGTCGGATGCTGACGGACTGGTACCTTGCTGAACCGAGGCGAGCAGGAGGAGAACTGTCGCAGCTCCACGTGTTCGTCATCGTTGGTGTCGTCTTCCTCCTCTGAATCCACGTGGTGGTACCGGTCCGACCGAGCTGGCGGACAAACACACAGCGTCAGTTTCCGAGCCGCACACAGAACCGGCCGGGAAGAACCGGGAGAAACGTACTGTCGAAGTAGCTGGTGTCGTCCTCAGACTCCAGCTGAGGGATGAACTCGGCTTTCTGCCTCAGCAGCCCGTTCCAGTCCAGCTCCGTGAAGAACGGATGCTGCTTCACCTCAAAGGCCCCTCCTGACCGAGAGGAACCAGAACCAGACGGTCAGAACGGGTCTGAGTCTGGACAAGCACTGAACAGAAACCAGAACCTGGACTGGACTGGAGATCCTCTCAACATCTCACTACATCCCGTTTAGAGCAACTCCTGATCCTTATTTCAGTTTTCCCTTGAAGTCGGACCTTTTAAGCCAAGTCGCCCATTAGAAGCACTGTGACACCACCTAGTGGCTGGAGCGTGAACTACACGGAAGTGTGCAATGGGCCGACTGCACTGAATTAATCTTAACTCTGAGCTACATTTTGCAATAAAAATATATATTTAGACTGACTGATGTCTTCTACGTATCATATATCAAGACAGAAAATGTGACCAAAATTCTAAGTTATTTCTAAATTTGTGTTTGAAGCATTTTCGCGACACTTGGCAACTGTGGAATGGAAATGAATGATACTCTTATTAAGAATACGTAAAATGTAGAAAAATTAAATAATGTGCATGTATTTTGATTATGTAACTTAGAATCAAAAGATTACTTTTGAGTCCAAGAAATAATATTTCAGTTTTTATGAACAAATTTATTTTCCTAAGGACATACTCTAATACAGTATTCTTTTTTCAATTGTAAAATGAAATAAAATCTTCCAGGACAGTGCAGTAAAGGGATTTAGCTGTACTGGAAACACTACAGGATGAACACCAATAATTGTTGAAATTCAATTAAAACACTTATTTCATGTCTTCAAAAAAGGTCTGGGCGCTCAGTTCTGAGCAGCAATTTTACAGCATTTAATTGTATTTGAAACACTAAAATAGTTGTTCAAAAACATTTCCTGACTCAGTTTGAAAATCTTGTGTGAGCAAAAGCAGAACCTCTAAAATAATCAGTAAGACTGAACAGTCTGTTTCATTCCTTCAATCAATCTAATTAGCATCATCGCTAAATTTCCACTAACGGTAGGTGCAATGTTCAAATGTATAATCTCTAAGTAATTTAACACCTAACTAACAGCAAAAATACAAGTAATACAATGTTTTTGTGCGATTGGACATAAGTCCAGGCATTAAGGGGATACTGGTAGAAAGTTCTGCTGCCTAACGAGTAAAAACGAGGAATATTGACAGAAAAGCTGCTTCAAACTGTCTGGAAATTAAACTAGAACCAGAGATTTCCTTCAGTTTTCCATCCCATCTTTGCAGAATCAGAGTTTTCCAGTAAACGGTACCTGTCCCGAGTCTCTCCAGAGGGTTCTGTCGGAGCAGCTTGGAGATGAGGTCCTGGGCGTCCTGAGGCAGCGCTTCGTCGCCCTCTGGCCACACGATCTCATCTGAGGGGAGCAAACAGGAAGTCAGTCGGAGGAAAACCATCTCGTGATCCGTTCCTGAGCGGATCGGAACGTCGGAGCAGACCGGAAGCACACCGGGACCAGCGCTGGGAGGGGAGAGACCGAAAGGAACCCACCGCTGATGACCTGGCCGAACAGCTCCTCCGGGGTGTCTCCGAAGAACGGCGCGCAGCCCACCAGGAACTCGTACAGGATCACCCCCATCGCCCACCAGTCCACCGGCTTCCCGTAGCCCTGGCGCAGGATCACCTCCGGGGCGATGTACTCCGGAGTGCCGCACACCTGCGGAGGCGCGGAAAGTCAGCGGCAGGAAAACCGCATCAAGCCTTTCTGTGCCGATCGGGCCGCACCAGAACCCAGGGAGGAGATACCTGCTTGTCCAGGAACTCCCTGGTGTCCTTCTCGATGTGACCTTCGTACAGGTTGGTGGTCAGACTCATCAGGCCGATCTTGGAGAGCCCGAAGTCCGTCAGCTTGATGTGCCCCAGAGACGTGATGAGAAGACTGAGGAGGACAGGAAGAGACGTGTGAAGCTAACCCGGCCAGGAACGTTCTGGGGAACCAGGAGTGTTCTGGGAATTCTGCTCTCACTTGTCCGGTTTCAGATCTCGGTGGACGATGCCGTAGTTGTGGAGGTACTCCAGCGCCAGGACGGTCTCGGCGAAGTACATCCGGGCCATGTCGACGGGAAGAGCGCCGATGTTCTTCAGCAGAGTGGCGCAGTCTCCACCTGGATGGGTGGACCAGAACCCGGGTCAGAACAGGCCGCCAAAACAACCACTGCAGCACAGAATCGGTTGCTATGGTGACTCCCGCCTTTATCTGGTTCTGAATATTCCCCCGGGTCAGAACCATCACCACTCTAAGCTCAACATTCTGGGGGAAAATCTGGAGAAAAATCCTCAAAGTTAAAGAGATCAAAAGGCTAACTGAGCTTTCTGTGACCCGGTTAGCTTAGTGACGGAACTGATGGAGGTCCGGAAAGGACTGGGTGTTCCCTCCCATTATACTCCATGTGGAAAAACTGGTTGTTTTAGTAGAAATTAATAACATATTCCTGTTTTTAAAAACAAAATTCCATAATTTCCCAGACTGAAATGAATCTAAAGTAGTTCAGAGTCCATATTTATTATGAGTAGTATTAGTTGTTTAATAGAAGCTAAATATTTAGCTTACCAACTAAATATTTAGCTCCAAGCTAAATATTTAGTGTAAAGCTAGCTCTAAGTTAAACATTTAGTTAGCAAGCTAACTATTGAGCTAAAATTACAGCATTTTGATCTGAGTTAGCTAAATATTTAGCAAATATGCTAATTCACTTACCAGCAAGTGAATTTGAATATTTAGCTTGTTAACTACATATTTAGCTCAGATATAAATATTTAGTTAGTAAGCTAACTACTTGGTTAGCAATCTAAATATTTAGCTTGAAGCTAAATGTTTAGGTTTGAACTAAATATTTAGCATCAAACTAAATATTTAGCTAGCAAGCTAAGTATTTAGCTCCAAATTAAATACGTAGATCTGAGCTAGCTAAATGTAAAATATTTAGCTAACTCAGAGCTAAATATTTAGCGAAAATGTAAATTCAATTATCAGCAAGGGATTTTGCATATTACCTAAATATTTAGCTCTTAGATAAATATTTAGCTTGCTAACTCAGTTTTTTTTTTTTTTTTATCTCAGAGCTAAATATTTAGCTTCAAGCTACATATCTATGTGGCTAGCTTGCAAATTATGTATTGAGTTTGAAGCTAAATATTTAAAAATGGATGAGTAACATGGCAAAAATATTAATTTAAAAACTGAACCCATTTTTTTCCCTCTTATAACAGGCTACATAACCCAAATTATTTCTGTTTTTTTTTTTTTCAACTGTGTACCTTTACAAACACCCAACAGATGAGAAATATAATTATATCATATTTACCAGGAAAAAAATGGCTTTAATCTACAAATTAAAGATGCAGTATGTAGCTTTTGTGAAAAAAATATATTTTTCTACATATTTGTTGAAACTGTCACCATGTTGTGACAGAATGGTATGAGACAGATAATCTGAAAAAAAAATCAAGCTCCTCTGGGAGAGCCCAGTGCTCCCAGTATTATAATCAGAGCCAGGAGGCGGGTCTTAGCGCTGTTTCTCCCCCTCCCCCGTCTTGCTCTCTGCTACGCTGGCGCTAGCAGAAGCTAGGCTAGTTAGCATGGCCACCGATGACAGCGGTCAACAGTTTTCCTGGAACGGTGAGTCGTTTCTCCACCATCAGCTCATTTAGCAGCGCGAACACGAGGGTGATTGGCAGCGCTAAGCCCCTCCTCCTGGCTCTGATTGGTTGTTTCAGGTTGGGGGCGGAGCATTTCTTAAGACGGCGATAGCAGCTCAGGGAGGAGGAGGAGGAGCTCCATCTTTTCACAGATCATCTGCCTCAGACCAAACTGTCCCGACATGGAGACGGTTTTAACAAATACAAAAAACATATTTTTGTAAAAGTTAAAAACTGCAGCTTTAAGCATAAAGTCTGAAAATCAAACAACCTTCCAGACTATCTTGCTTTTATCCGTAATTTTCCGAACCCGGATGCGATAAAAATTCACACCAGTCGGACACTGAAAGCTGAAGTTGAACATCTTCAGTTCGGTGTCGGATTTTCTGTATTTTGGGCAGAAGCAGAAACGCGTCCAGCGACCCGTGCTGCCACAGCGGGCCACACCAGGACGGACGGCGGCCATCTTACCCTCCACGTACTCCATCACCATGCAGAGGTGCCTCCGGGTCTCGAAGGAACAGAACATGGAGACGACGAACGGGTTCTCGGCGAACGTCAGGATGTCCCGCTCCACGAAGGCCTGCTGGATCTGGTTCCTCAGGATCAGGTTCTGCTTGTTGATCTTCTTCATGGCGAACCGCTGCCGGGTCTCCTTGTGCCGCACCAGATACACGGCCCTGCACGGACGGGACAGAACCCCCGTGAGTCAGAGTCGGACCCCGGGGCGGGCGACCCAGAAGGCGGGTGCCGTACCCGTACGCCCCGTTGCTGATCAGCTTGATGGTCTCGAAGTCCTCCTCTCGGGGGGTTTTGGTTTTGGTTGGCGGCGGCGCTGCAGGGACGGCGGTGCTTTGGCTCTGAAACGGACCAGAGAGACGTGAGAAGCAGAACCCCGACCCACCAGCACGACCCGCTCTGACAGCAGACTCACGTCCACCGAGTCGTCGGTCTCGGGGGTTTCCGGGTTCCCGCTGTCGTAGCTGCTCAGCTGCGTCATTTCTGGAACCACAAACACGTCGCGACCCGAATGAGGAGAAGGACTCGCCGTGGAGAGCGGAGCCGAGAACCGGCGGCGAGACTTACCCTCCAGCGGGTCCCTGGTGAGGCCCAGCTGGCTGATGATGTAGCGGGGGATGTCCGACTTGATGCCCTGGCCCTCTTTGGCGTGGCCCTCGGCCGCTTCCAGGAGGTGGTAGAACTCCTCGGGGTCGAACTCCTGCGGGGGGGACATGAGGAGGTCTAACTCATCCCTGCTTTTCTACAGAACATCCACAATGAAAGCAGGAAAACTGTGATGTTTGGACTCCAGGTGGTTCCCAGGAGGAGTCCACCTGGGAACCACCTGGAGTCCATGGCTAAGGGAAAAGGCTCGGCCCGGTTCCTACCAGACACTCCAGCAGTCGGGCCGGCCGGGCGATGATGATCATCAGCTTCTTCACCAGCTGGGTGACAAACGTCACCTCTTCACTCTCTGAGCGCTCGTGGGCCTGGAAACAGACAGAACCGGGTCAGGAGGACCGGTCCAGTTTACATCTGAGTCACCAGAGGGAAAACAGACGGACCACAAAGGTCAGAGGTCAAAGATGACAAAACACACGATGGCTGCATAAACGGATGGATGGACGAACAGTTGGATGGATGGACGGATGGTTGGATGGCTGGTTGGTTGGATGGATGGAGGGACGGTTGGATGGATGGACGGACGGACGGTTGGATGGACGGACAGATGGTTAGATGGATGGATGGATGGACGGACGGTTGGATGGCTGGATGGACGGACGGACGGTTGGATGGATGGACGGACGGTTGGATGGATGGACGGACTGTTGGACAGACAGACGGTTAGATGGATGGATGGATGGATGGACAGACGGACAGTTGGATGGATGGATGGATGGACGGACTGTTGGACGGACGGACGGTTGGATGGCTGGATGGATGGACCTGGACTCCAGCTGCAGGATTCCTGCCACTAATCCCAGACTGATCATCTCGAATCCAGACTTCCATTAAACCTCGTCGTCTCGCTGACGGTGAGCCTGAACCTGCGGCATCTGTGCTCCCGCCGCCCCCCGCCTCCTGCCTCCCACCTGCCGCCACCCGCCTGCCGAGAGCTCATCCAAACCGGGCCGACCTCCAGCCGCGGAGCGTCGGTCGGAACGTCGCAAACGGAGCGAGGCTGGGACAACTTCCTGCCTGGGTGGAAGCAGCAGGCTGTTCTTGACCAACCCGACGCCTCTCTGCTGCTCGGCAGACAGAACCAGGGGGCCCGCGGGCCCCGCAGCCCCGGCCCCTGAATTATTTATGTGTGTAATGAAACCCGGCAGGGAGAGAGTCCGGCGATGATCCGTCTCTGTGACTAACCGAGCCTGAGCGACGGCCTGCGGTAGGTCCAGCAGAACCGGATCAGAACCGCAGCAGCTGCATAATCCGTTTTACAGCAGCTCCGAGGGTTTCCTCTGAAACACGTTTGGATTAAATCTGGAACGTCTCGTTGTGGATTTCAGTACGACCTCCTGGTGAGGAGACCCGGAAGTTCTGCAGCGCTTCCAGGCGAGCCCAACGATCCGAACCGCAGAACCAGCTCAGAATACGACCACAGACAGTCACTGCAGCGGTTCTGATGGACCCGGGGGCTGTTCGGTGTCGCTTTGGAAGCTCTTTCGATCATTTTAATCGTTTTTTTACAGCATTGGAACCAATGATAAATGAATGATGAAAATCTGACTTTAAAATAAAATAAACAAGAGGCAGAATCAGGTTTATTGGCCACGGTTCTGGTTCTGGTTTCACTAATAAATACAGAAACCTAGCAGGAATCAGAAAATTATTTTTTTATGAGCGCAGAAAATAAGAAAATGTAGAAAAAACCTTAAACTCCGTCATTATTTTATTGTCTGAACTAAACTGGCTGCAGGGAGCATCTGTGACCACAAGGTGGCAACATTCTCTCCGTGACGCCAACGTTTCTCACCAATCAGCTGCTGCTCGTCATCAAACCGCCTCACACCGCGGCCTCATCACCAGCAACAAAACGCAAGACAACGTTCACGGGAAAATGTTGGACGTCAGCTTATTGACCGGTGCGTCCTGGGTGCTCTACGGCGCGTCAGCACAGATCCTTCCTGCCAGCGGCTGTCAGACTCTGGAGCCATCATCTTCACATCCCTGCTGGAAGTGAACTCTGTTTTCATTTCTTGTAAGTAATCCGTTGGCTTTTTACGCACAAATACTGACGCACATGTTTAAAAATGTGAGTCTAATCTGAGTTTTCTGTTCTCTTCTACATCGGACTTTCCCAGAACGGGAAGACCTGACTTCCTGGAGCTATTCGGCCAGGAAAGAACAGATCTGTGAGTTTTAGGGTTGGATCAGTGGATCCAGTTTGATCCAACCTGAGACCGAAAGGTTCTACTGGACCCAGCAGAACTCCGCTCTTTAATTAAACACAAAAAAAGTTCCTACTTCCAGCAGCTTAGAAAAGGAATAATCAGAGGAACGCTGTGAGTGATCTTATTGCTTTTACTTTTGAAGGTAAAATATTATTATTATTATTATTTTAGCAAATCTAAATCTTTCGCAGCTGAAATATAACCTGACTGTAGTTTAGGGTAATTTTAACATCACTTTAAGGGCAACACAACTATTTCCAGTGGTAGTCACACTCATGCTAATCCGCTAATAGCAGAGCTATAATTTTTAGCTTTTGCTAACTCTGAAAAGGTTTACCACAATTCGCTTTTTTTGTCTATAAATTCTAAAGCGCTAATTTACTTGGGTGTTTTGTCAACTTTCAGGTGAACAAAGTTCGACGCCTGTGTTTAAGTTTTGGTTATTGACTGTTAGGAAGTCTTGCTTAGCATGAGCTTCCAATCACGCTAATTCGCCAACAGCGGAGCCAAATTTTCAGCTTTTGCTAACTTTTGCTAACGTTTGGTGCATCTGTCGAGGTTTTGGTTAGCGACGTTTAAGGAATCTTCTTAAGCCGTAGCTTCTGCTAAGTACCATGTTAGTTTAGCACGTTAGTGTAAGCGGAACTAATGTTCATGATTAGCACTCCAGCGTTAGCGCAGCTGTTTAGTTAGCGATGCCCAGCACTGACTATGATGACGGATATTTCCTGTCAGGCATTCTGCTGGGACACCTGTATTTAAAACATTTAGTTTACAGCCTTTGAACTTGTTTTTTTTTTTTTTTTTTTTTTTTTGTAATCCATTTGACTGACTTTTCAGTTTTAAACAGGATGGCAGATGAGTTTAGTACATCAATAAACTGTTAGCTGAGAAGTTAGTTTTTAAAAGTACTTTTAATCCAGAAACTCCCCGAACGCTTCAGGTGGTTCTAGTTTATAGAAATGTCGAAAACGAATGCAACCAGCTCATAATCATATTTGAATTTTTTCCCAGTTTGTATGTTCGATGCCAGATCGGTAATCTGAAACCGCATCGAGATAAATACCCAAAGGTTTTTTTTTTAAGTTTTTTCATTTAAAATCATATTTTGTTTCCTCCGGAAGCCGACGTCTCCACGGGTCTGCGGGTGAAGCCGGACGCCAGGAGGCCAGGCCGCACACCGCGGAGCTCTGATGACAGGCGGGGGTCTGACCGCTGGATGCAGGTTGCCATGGCGACCGGCCACTCAGGACCGTGGCGGGGACGCAGGAAAGACGAGGGGAGCCGGCCTCCTGCCGCCAGCGGAATGAGGTCGCGACACGGCGAGGGCGAGGAGAGATGAAGGGACAGAAGGACACAGGAGATGATTCACATGCAGCCCTGCAGAACCAGGACTTTCAGCAGGACGAAGCAGGCAGCAGGAAATGACATCAGAAACCCTAAAACACTCTGGAACTGTGCAAAAGTCTTCAGTCACTTCGTTTTTCTTTGTGTTTGGCTTCCAAAGATCCCGATTTATCTGGGCGGTTCTCCAGGATTTCTGCAGCTCTGCCCCTGAACAGAACCGCAGGTCCAAGCATGCAGCCGAACAGAGCCGGAACCGCCAGGCAGCATGGGTTACTGAGCCCCAGAGTCTGCCTGACCAGGAGACAACGGAGAAAATGAACTCAACTGTGAAGTGAGCCTCCTCCCAGCAGCGGGTCACCACCTTCCTCCTCATCACCTCCTGCAGCTCCTCCTCCTCCTCCTCCTCCAGCCTCCTCTGCCACCACATGTGGGACATGCTTCCAGGTTCAAGCAGGACGAAGATCTCCCATCGGTCCACCTGCTCACACCTTCTCCGCCTGCCGGTTCCGGTCGGTCCGAAACAAAAGCAGCCGGACAACCGGTGATGTCATCCTGCGGCGGGACCTCCGGACAGATGTGCTCGCCACTTTCTCACACTCTCCAAAAGCATTCCGACAAGCTGAACCCTCCTCTTCCTCACCGAGTCCGGGCCCGACAGCCAATCACAGCCAGAGGAATCCCCAGGTTCCCCGCCCCCTCCCAGCCCTCCTGCTCGGCGGGGGGAGCCATCCGTCAGCCTCCGGCGGTCGCTGGGGTGTGAAATTAAAACCAGGACGGTGTGTGTGTGTGTGTGTGTGTGCGCCGTAACGCCGGCCGGCAGGTGCAGACACGCTGAGCCAACAGAGACGTCACCTCCTGGCTCCCATGTAAACAACAGGAAAACGCTCCGGAGCGCCGGGATAATGAGCCGCTGGTGACATCATGGCGTCGCCGCCGGGTTAACGGAGCGGTGCGTCACGCCGGAGCTGATGGAAACCGACCGGGACCGGGACGGTGTTCCTGACCGCTCATCGGAAAAAAGCCCTACATTTAAATATTAAGTTAATTCCTCATTTAACAATATTCAGATAGAACTTCCTTTCGGTTAAAACAGGAAGTCAGAAATATTTTAATTTTTTTCTAAATTTACAGCAGCTTCACTTTATTACACCACATAATGTTTGAACTTCATTAGTTTTGTTTTTTTATTAAAAACCTAAACTCTAACTCTTATTTATTTAAATTATTTTAGTTGCTGCTGAAAAGTTCAGATGAGCTTTATGGAGTAAAAATAAATGTAAATAAATATATGAAAAATAACTACAGTTATGGTTTATTTTTGCTTTTATTTAATTTAAATGTTTCATGTCTATTTTTTTATTTACTGCAACATCACCTGAAATATCTGAATATTTTTATGTTTTATTTTTCTATCTACTTGGTTGCTTTAACAAACTTGCAGAGTTTATTATTGAATCAACTGCATTTAACGAAATTCAGTTGTTAATAAACTCTGAAGCTGAAACCTCTTCGTGGTTTTTCTTGCGGAAGGTGAGTTGGTCGAACCGCCTCACACTGAGCAGGTCCAAATGGACGTGGAGGAGTTCGGACTGGATCCAGGGAACCCCCTGGAGGGTTCTGCTCCCTGTCCGGCGCCTCCTGGGTGGAACCTGCAGAGAGCAAGGCTGGGGGGGGGGGTCAGACTCACGTCCTGCAGCAGCTTCTCCAGGCTCTCCTGCAGCTCGTAGAAGTATCTGGAGGTGATGAGGTCCTCCCTGCTTTTGTCCAGGCAGTCCCTGGACAGCTCGATCAGCTGGTGGTAGACGAAGCTCAGGACCCCGTCGGCCAGCGGCCGGACCTTCTCCGGGGCCGAGGAGGCGAGCAGCTCGGCCAGACGCTCCTCCATCTGAGCCGTGGCCTGGGGGGCGAAGGGGGGGGGGGGTCAACTTAGAGGATCATGAAAACTGAATATTTGAAACAACATTCAACTGTCAGCGCTCATCTTCATATCTTGATCGTTTTCCTGAGAAAGATTCCCAGGAAGGTTTTTGAAACACGGAAAAACAAACGTAAGCGGGGCTGCACGTAACGATTATTTTAATAATCCGTTAATCTGACGATTAATCGGATTAAAACATTGGAATATCCTGCAGATTTTTAACTTTACCTCAATTGTTAATACAATATCAGAAATACTTTAAAAAGCCAAACAAACAATTAAATTCCTTTTATAAAGTAGGAAAATAAGCACTTTATAGCCTAAAATGCAATAATACAGCTTTGGTTAGTGAATGTGAAGCAGGTGAAGCTAAAACGGCCATCTGAGGAGCTCTGGAAGAACAGAGCTACAGTCAAAGGTTCTTTTTTATATCTTAAATGCAAACTGTTAAATATTTTGAACAGTTTTGGCTCATTTACTGCTCTGTGTTCTTCTTTCAGCAAATGGCCTTTTCAGAGCCTCTATAATCCAGTTAACGATTAACGGATTACTAAATTATTGCCGATTATTCCAATAATCGATTAATCACCAATAATTCGATTAATGGGAGCAGCCCTAAACGTGAGGTTTTCCAGCGACCAGTACGGACCTTGGGGAAGCGCTCCTTGTACACGTGGTTCATCATCATGATCTCATGGTCGAAGGAGACCGGCGAGCGTCCGGGGCTGGAAGCACACACAAGGAAGGAGACGTCAGCCAAATATACGTCCTGTCCCTTTAAATCTGCACATTACAGCAGGGGTGTCCAAACTTTCTGTCATGTGGGTCAAGACTGTCAACTCGAAGGGACTTGAGGGTAAAAAAAAGGGTTACATTTTTAATAAACACTTATCCTGCGATGTTTTTTATACCAACCTGATAATGTAATACTTTAATTAAACAAATGAAGTGGATTTTTTTTTTGTTGGAAAGAGATGTGTAAACTATTCCAGAGCCAAAACTTAAGGGTTTTGCAGATTTGCCCGATTAAAAGAAATATTTTTCAGGTGTTTCTTAAAAAACAGCAAAGATTTAGTTAGTTTGGAGCAATAAAAGCAGCAGACTGAAGTCACTGTGTTTGGAACTGGGTAGATTTTCACACACGCGTACCAGACACGCCTTTAAACACCGTGAAAAACTAGGATTAACAGCAAAAAGCTGCTGAAAACAACAAAACACAATGTTAAAAATAATAAAATAGCATTTAATTCAAGACGGTAGAAAACAAAAATGGATTTTATTTTCATTCATTCAGGTCCAGTTCTTCTATAGTTCTGAGATGTTTGGAGGCTGGCTGATCATCAGCTCTGAAGGCATCTGAACAGCTTTTCTTCTTCATGGGTTTAATCAGAGGAGCGGCAGGAAACACTGTTATTACTGGTAATAAATCATCATTAATAGTGATATCGAATATTAGTCGTGAGCACACTTCCGCTAACAGCGGAGCTAATTTTTAGCTTAGAATTTTTGCTAACTTTGAAAACATTTAGCACACTTAGCTTGCCCTAAATTAATTTTTCTGGATAAATTCCAAAGCGCTAATTTACTTAGCTGAAAGTTTACAAATCAGCCGAGTAAACTAAAGTTTTGACTCTTCAAGTAGTTTATGCTCCTAATCTGAAGTGGGTGAAAACTGTTTACACAGTAGCTCCATTTGCTCTCTCACGTTTTCTCTGTTTCTCCAGTCACTTTATTTCAAACAAGAAACACACAAGAACAAAATAAAGCAGACTGTAGAGAGCAAGAAATAAACATAAACACAGGATCTGAAGGCATCATAGAGCACGTAAATAATGTCCAAATTAAGCTGATGCTTGTAGTTTTTCAAGGGCAGATATAATTTGAACTGAAGTTAGCGATTTAGCATTAGCTTCTGCTACACACCATGCTGGTGTAGCGCTTTAGCTTCTGCTAAACACCATGTTGGTGTAGCGCTTTAGCTTCTGCTAAACACCATGTTGGTGTAGCGCTTTAGCGTTAGCTTCTGCTAAACACCATGCTGGTGTAGCGCTTTAGCTTCTGCTAAACACCATGTTGGTGTAGCGCTTTAGCGTTAGCTTCTGCTAAACACCATGCTGGTGTAGCGCTTTAGCTTCTGCTAAACACCATGTTGGTGTAGCGCTTTAGCGTTAGCTTCTGCTGAACACCATGCTGGTGTAGCGCTTTAGCTTCTGCTAAACACCATGTTGGTGTAGCGCTTTAGCGTTAGCTTCTGCTAAACACCCTGCTGGTGTAGCGCTTTAGCGTTAGCGGAGCAAATGTTCATGATTATTGCTTTATGGTTACTGGTTGACTAACTTTTTAGCTAGCAGTGCCCACTGCTGGTCATTAAATGATGAAGGAACTGAAACACGGAGCTGGTTTAAGGTTCTGCATGAAGCTTGGTGGTTTCTACGGTTTATTGGATGTAAGAAGATGTAGAAATGACGTCCTCCAGGCTTGACGTGACTGAAGGATCTTTCCAGACCAAGAAGAACCAAACCCGGAGCTTTGCTGATTTTTATTAAACTAAACTCAGCAGAGAACTAATAACCTGTTTTTAATGGAAGAAGATCTGAGATGTTCTGCTGGTTCTGATCTGTGAATCTCCAGCAGGCTTCACGGTGTTGGTGCTGAGCTTTCGGACTCTCAGAACCCTCCACAATCAGAACTCCAGAACATCAGAGATGGGTTCACAATAAATTCAGATTTTGACTTTAAGAGGTTAGAAATCTATAGATTGTTGATCAAATATTAAAATCTCTGTAGCTTTAAACAAAAATAAACTGTTAAAAATATCTAAATAAAGAGAAACTAGGTGACCGTGAGCTCCAGGATGACTCATACACACACACACACACACACACACACACACACACACACAGATCATGTGACCAGAAGAGCGATGAGGTAATGCTTGAAGTCATTTATCAGCAGCTCAGACTCCAATTACCTGCTTAATGAGAAGGTGACAGAAAACGTCATGCAGTTTGTCATCACACCAGCAGCGAAAACACACACACACACACACACACACACACACACACCTGGGTTTTTGTTTACGTCACTTTATTTTCAGACTGTTAAACTTTTAAACTGTTAAACTTTTCCTTACAGGAAAAACTGGATTTTATTGGATTCTGTAAAAGTTTCTAGGGGCTAAAAATGTCTAAAAATTAATAAAGCAATAAATTAAATAGAAGATTCTTGGTGGTAAAATAATAACAGAAAAATTACTGATAAAATAAGAATAAATTAAAATAAAATAATCTCATCAAATATAGTTAAGAATTATATCAACATGATCAAATAAATAAATATAATGAACATAAAATGAAATTAAATAAAAATGACAAGAAATAAGATATATCAATGATAAACAATTTAATTTAAAAAACCTGTAAAAAGAAAATAAACTAAATAAAATAAAATGTTAAGTTAGCTATTAATTTAGTTAACTAAATTAATAAGATGGAAATGATAAAATAGAGTGAACACAAAATTATTAATTTTGGTGATAAATTTAGCTTAAAAAATAAACCTAAAGTATATTATCATCATCATTATTACAATTTATATTAATGAAAATTTTAAGATACTTTAAATTATAATACATAACAACAATTATAGTAATAACAATGAATAGTAATAATTATAATTTAAAAAATTAGGTTAATAAATTACATAATTATAATAACATACTTGAAAAGATTAAATATAAGAAGCAATATAAAAACTTATATTAATGATAAAAACTTAGATTAATGATAATATACTTATATAACTATAATGATCAATAAGATACTTTAAATAATTAAATCATAATAATATTAGATAATAAATGTTAACAATAATAGCAAAGATTAAAATTAGGCCAATAAAAACAGACTATTATTCGTCAGAAGTAATTCCATTAATGGTTAATATTTGTGCAGCTAATGCTAAATATTAAACTGCCAATATTTCTGCTCCACATTCAGCTGAACTGAAGGCAGAGCAGAGGCTGCGGACGGAAACAAAGAAAGCCTCCCCAACCCCCCCCACGGTGACGAGCGTCCATCAGAGCTGCTCGGATCTTTACGAGGCAGGAATATCAATCAAACCCAGAGCGAGCCGGGATGGATTCAGCGCCTCAGGCCGCTACGTCCAACCCTTAATCCTCCGACTCGGCGCCGTTATGAAAATGAGTCTCCGGTTTACGGCCCCGGTCGCCAAGACGACGATCCTCCGCACGGAAAACACGAGCGGCTCACACAAAGGATGACGAGATCTTCCTGCTGGGGAATAAAAACGGCCCGAGGCGTTGTCCCTGGAGAAAATCGCCAGCCTTGTTCTGAGCTCCTGGGTCACCTGTTCCAGTCTGAAGGGGCTGCTCCCTGAGGTCAAAGGTCAGGAAGCCGCAGTGAGCTGACTGGTGAGGAGAAACCTTGGCGTTAATTCATAAAAGAGTGTTTAGGCCCCAAACTAGGGATTGTTTTCCACCAATGCTCTCCGTGTGTTTCCGTAGGCCAGAGTGATGTCAGCGCGCCCAGGGCGGCCATCTTGTTTGACAAGCGTTTCGCAGCTTCTTCTTGGAGGCAAACGCTGGTCGAGAGCTTTTCACGTTCACTCTAGAAGCTTCTCTGATTTACGATGTTCTTCTTGGAAAACAGCGTCTTCATTCTGCGAATATTGTGACCATATTCTTGTAGTTAAACGCTCTCGGAGCCTGGCCCACACACTCACAGAAGGGATGAAGGGTAGAAAAGCCACTTTTTGAAAATATTTTCTGTCATTTCAAGTTTCTTTTTCAAAGAAAAAAAAAAATCAGGTCAGGTATGAAAAACATCTGGAGATTTTATTTTAAAGCCATCCTGCCCAGCCCTACTCCAATCCTGTTTATTCCAGGGCCCCGCCCTCCCTAGCTCCGGCCCTGCCTCAAATCAAGGGGAGGAAAACCGTCCAATCAGGAGAGAGTGCTGGGACCATGGATGCAGACGGGTTTAAAGTTTAAAGCCGAGCAGTAACTGTCTTTGTTGGCAGCAGAGACGTGAAATTAGCATTTAACTGCAGCTCATAATCACCTCCTCGCTTCAGTAATCATCATCAGGCCGCCTCCCTGGACTTTATTACGTCCCTGCAGCAAATTACCTCTCATCCTTCATCTCTGCGCCTCCTTTAAGCCGCCGTATCATTTTTAAAATCTTTTTTCCTCTGAATGTTTGGATTTCCTGAGGCGGAGGAGCTCCTGCCTGAGATGGTGAAGGACAGGAATGTCTGAGCCGTTAGAGGCCAGAGTGATGGACGCGTCTCCAGGTGGACAGGTGAGTGTCGGGAGATAAAACTGACCTTTCTGGCCGTCTGGAGACATAAACTGGAGCGTTTATTCGCAGCAGCCTGCATGTCTGCAGGTGAAGCAGCAGCCGGCTGCTACGTAACAACTGGATCACAACTTCACATCCAGAACTGGAGGTGTGGACTTCTCCAAGGAGGCAAATACCCACGCTGGTTCAAGTATTTTCATTCAGGACAAGAAAACAGAAATAATACAAGAACTAAAGACCTTGGTGCCATTTTAGACTCACGTCTGTCTCAGACAACCGGTGTGAAAATAAGGAAATTCAACTTGTCTCGGTTTCGATTTAGCAGAAATCATAAAACTTCAGCAAGTTATCGTTCAAGCTTCGACTGTGACTGATTGGACAACAAGTTGGTCCTCGGCTCTTCGAGCCGCGTCAGAGTGTAACTAACCCCCCGATGAAATTACAGCTGCGGATCCAGACAAAATGTGGGCGGAGCCAAGAGACACTGAGGGGCGTGGCCAAACGTGGGGACTAGGGGAGGGGGTGAAGCGGGACTGTGGTCAGGACGAAAGAACTTTACGACTTGTCGTTATATTTGGCGACTTTTCAGACTCTGCTGACGTTTTCAGAACAGCGACGAGCTACAAACCTAGCGACTTTTTTTTTGTTGAAGGTGACGGGTGAAAAATGTAGTGACTTTAAAAAAAAAAAAAAAAAAAAAAAAAAAAAAAATTGACTGGCTAAAAATCGAGCTACGTTTTTCAAAACAGCGACAAGCTAAAAAGTCGCCAGATTTGTAGCTAGTCGGGGGGGGGTTTTTTTTGTTTTTTAAATAAAAAGTCGCCAGATTTGTAGCTAGTCGGGGTTTTTTTTTGTTTTTTAAATAAAAAGTCGCCAGATTTGTAGCTAGTCAGGGTTTTTTTTTGTTTTTTAAATAAAAAGTCGCCAGATTTGTAGCTAGTCGGGGGTTTTTTTGTTTTTTAAATAAAAAGTCGCCAGATTTGTAGCTAGTCAGGGTTTTTTTTTGTTTTTTAAATAAAAAGTCGCCAGATTTGTAGCTAGTCGGGGTTTTTTTTTGTTTTTTAAATAAAAAGTCGCCAGATTTGTAGCTAGTCAGGGTTTTTTTTTTTTGTTTTTTAAATAAAAAGTCGCCAGATTTGTAGCTAGTCGGGTTTTTTTTTGTTTTTTAAATAAAAAGTCGCCAGATTTGTAGCTAGTCGGGGGTTTTTTTTGTTTTTTAAATAAAAAGTCGCCAGATTTGTAGCTAGTTAGGGTTTTTTTTGTTTTTTAAATAAAAAGTCGCCAGATTTGTAGCTAGTCGGGGTTTTTTTTGTTTTTTAAATAAAAAGTCGCCAGATTTGTAGCTAGTCGGGGTTTTTTTTTGTTTTTTAAATAAAAAGTCGCCAGATTTGTAGCTAGTCGGGGTTTTTTTTTGTTTTTTAAATAAAAAGTCGCCAGATTTGTAGCTAGTCGGGGTTTTTTTTGTTTTTTAAATAAAAAGTGGCAGATTTGTAGCTAGTCGGGTTTTTTTTTTTTTTTTTAAATAAAAAGTGGCAGATTTGTAGCTAGTCGGGTTTTTTTTTTTTTTTTTTTAATAAAAAGTCGCCAGATTTGTAGCTAGTTAGGGTTTTTTTTTGTTTTTTAAATAAAAAGTCGCCAGATTTGTAGCTAGTCAGGGTTTTTTTTGTTTTTTAAATAAAAAGTCGCCAGATTTGTAGCTAGTTAGGGTTTTTTTTTTTTTTTTAAATAAAAAGTCGCCAGATTTGTAGCTAGTTAGGGTTTTTTTTTGTTTTTTAAATAAAAAGTCGCCAGATTTGTAGCTAGTCAGGGTTTTTTTTTGTTTTTTAAATAAAAAGTCGCCAGATTTGTAGCTAGTCAGGGTTTTTTTTTTTGTTTTTTAAATAAAAAGTCGCCAGATTTGTAGCTAGTCAGGGTTTTTTTTTTTTTGTTTTTTAAATAAAAAGTCGCCAGATTTGTAGCTAGTTAGGGGTTTTTTTGTTTTTTAAATAAAAAGTCGCCAGATTTGTAGCTAGTCGGGGGTTTTTTTGTTTTTTAAATAAAAAGTCGCCAGATTTGTAGCTAGTCGGGGTTTTTTTTTGTTTTTTAAATAAAAAGTCGCCAGATTTGTAGCTAGTCAGGGTTTTTTTTTTTTGTTTTTTAAATAAAAAGTCGCCAGATTTGTAGCTAGTCGGGGGGGGGGTTTTTTGTTTTTTAAATAAAAAGTGGCAGATTTGTAGCTAGTCGGGGTTTTTTTTGTTTTTTAAATAAAAAGTCGCCAGATTTGTAGCTAGTCGGGGGTTTTTTTGTTTTTTAAATAAAAAGTGGCAGATTTGTAGCTAGTCGGGTTTTTTTTTTTTTTTTTAAATAAAAAGTCGCCAGATTTGTAGCTAGTCGGGGTTTTTTTTTGTTTTTTAAATAAAAAGTGGCAGATTTGTAGCTAGTCGGGGTTTTTTTTTTTTTTTTAAATAAAAAGTGGCAGATTTGTAGCTAGTCGGGGTTTTTTTTTTTTTTTTAAATAAAAAGTGGCAGATTTGTAGCTAGTCAGGGTTTTTTTTTTGTTTTTTAAATAAAAAGTGGCAGATTTGTAGCTAGTCGGGGTTTTTTTTGTTTTTTAAATAAAAAGTGGCAGATTTGTAGCTAGTCGGGGTTTTTTTTGTTTTTTAAATAAAAAGTGGCAGATTTGTCGCCAGTGTGTCAAGCAGCACTCCAGCTTCCCAAGCTGCCTTTTCTTGGGAATATGTTCGATGTGCTCTGGAGAAGTCGGCGGTGCGCGAGCCGGATCCGGCCGGGCCTACCTGAGGCTGCGGGAGCGCGGTCTCATGGCGGGGGAGCGGCGGCCCTCCTCGTCCGTGATGCTCTCCGAGCTGAAGTGTTTGGTGAGGAAGTGCAGCTCGTCCGGCGTGGGCTGGAAGGGCAGCTGGTGGAGCTTCTCCTGAGATGAACAGGAGGACTGTGAGAGGAGGAGCACAGAGGGAGCACAGATTACAACCAGCCGCGACTGCAGGACGGGGGGGGAGGTCGGGACGCCGCTGCGGCCGGGCCGGGTCGGGGTCCCGCTTGCTTTCAGGGGTTGGAAACCACAGAAGAAGAAGTCGGTGCGGCGAGGGTCGCTCGTGTGCAGCGGGGTCTTATTGGCTTGGATTCAGGCAGCAAAGGAAAATTCAGGGCTGAGACCAGCTTAACGCCCCAGGCCATCAGAGACCACTACAAACTGGGACGAGACCAGTCAAAAACCACACTGAAACCAGAGCAGAACCTGTTTACCCTCAGGGCCCACACCTTCCTAGCTCCGGCCCTGCAGCTTCAGCAGAAGACCAGAATGAAACCAGGATTAAACCAGGAGAAATTTAGATTGCAAAAGAACAAAATGTAGATCAGACCAGGGTAAAAGCGGGATTAAAACTGGGATGAACTCCTGAGGAAGTTAGGACCCAAGGCGGAGAACCCCTGACGTAATCGGGCTCAGCTGAGACGGTCTGGTGGACCCGTTCTCCAGGGGTTTGGTGGAGGAGCGCCAGGTTCTGTGATGGTGGGAGGTGGCATCATGGTACGGGTCAGGGTTAAATAATCTGATTGTCAAAGATGGAAGCATGAAGGTCTCCACTTCAGAGGACCTCCTGGACCGGGCCAAGCTGGAGCTCTGAACCTGATCCCCGCTCCAAACGCTGCGCAGGAGGAGCAGCGTCACCGAGGAGCGCCCAGCAGCCGCCGAGGGACGACGCGGGGTCGGAGCTCGGTGCCGTGGGGGAAAAGGAACCGACTCCAGGTCCGGAGGTGCAACTAAGCAGGGTGGAACCGCTGACGTGCTGCGCCGCATCTCTGTCGCATGGCCCGCCCCCAGGACCAGTTAGTCATGCATCCAACGAGCAGCAGGGGAGCACTTAGTTTCTCCTTCTCGGCTGCGGTCAGAAGCAGGAGAAGCCTCCCCGTCGCGCCCCGCTACCTAAAGCGCTGCAGCTGAAACGGGGTGCACTTTCTTTCTCCCGTGTCTGTGTGTGAATGAAACACAGAAGCAGAGGGTGAAAAGGGAAGAAGCCACTTACCGAGACGGTGGAGCTGGGGGTGTTGGTGCCGTACCCGGAGGAGGGCAGCGAGGCCAGAGACCAGCGTCGGCCATCGGTCCTGGAAGCAACAGGGAAACCCACCGACCAATCAGAACCAGCGCCGCAGCGTTCAACAGGAAACATCCAGAAACTGTCAAAAAGTTCAGGCTGGAGCACAGAGAGGAAGGTTCCGGTGGCATGAAGTCCATCCGGACCTCAGAACAGCGTCAACCAGCGGATCTGCTCACACAAGTCCCAGCTACTTTCCCCCGTCTGGGTGAAATCTCGTGATTTATGCTGAAACCAGCAGCGAGCAGATGTTTGGTTGCTTCTGTATAAACTGCAATGTTTGATGGAAGTGAGCTGAGCCATGCAGACAGGGAGGAGGAGGAGGCAGCAGAGAGAGAAGTGGAGAAAGCATCGTTACCTGTCAGCTCTGTGTCCGTGGCTGTGAGGAAACAAGACATGGTTTGGTTTTTATTTCCATTCATTCACCGCAGCACCGGAGGCTCCTGGATCAGCGTTTATTATCCTGATCCAGGAGCCAACAAAATGTTTTCCTGAGTAAAACGACAATTTGCTGCACAGATATTCAAAACAAGAAGCAAAACATGAAGCAAAATGCCTGAGGTTTGTTGTCCTGAGAGTCCTGGGTGTCATCTGCAGCTCCACCACCGGGTGTCGCTGTTGTACCAGAACTGAGCGGCAGAGGTCAGCAGCAGGACAGCCATGGATTTCCAATTTAAATCAGCACCGAGCTGGTCCCCACTGCTGCACCTCCACAAAACGTTTGATGGGTTGTCATGGAAATACCCAGGGGGCAGGGGGGGGGGTTTAGATTAGGAGGCGTTTCCATAGAAACACAATCATATTTATGGTGAAAGTTGATCTTGACTTTTGAGATTTGGAAACTGTGGGCAGACCGGATCAGAGCTGGGATTCCTGGCCGTCAGCGGCGCCTCCCAGCGACCGCCTGCGTCTTCGCCTGCAGCTCAGCTTCAGACGCTTTAACACGGGGCGTCGGTTTTAGTCACAGTCAAAATCTAACAGCGATTATCTGGGTTATTGAGCCTGTCAGAAGAGAAAAACAAGGTTCACTGCTCAAAGTCACGTTTTCACCATGTTATTCACGTCCAAATGCCACAGTTTCAAACTGAATATTTAATAAGAAAGCTAAATGTCTGGCTTTAAACGAAATATTTATTTGAAGCTAAATATTTAGTTTACAAACTAAATATTTATTTAGCAAGCTAATTTTTAGCCCTGAGCTAGCAAAAATATTTGGAGCTAAATGTTTAACTGATCTTAATAGTTAGCTTGCGTGCTAAATAGTTAGCTTGCGTGCTAAATATTTAGTTTGAAGCTAAATATTTAGATGGAAGCTAAATATTTTGCTTGCTAGCTAAATATTTAATTCGAGGCTAAATATTTGGTTTACAAACTAAATATCAAGAGTGGAGCTAAATATTTAGCTTCCATCTAAATGTTTAGCTGCTGAGATTGCTAACTAAATATTTTGCTCGGTTGTCAAACATTTATACGTGAATCAATGACGTGGTGAAAATATGACAAATGAAACCCCGTTTTTTTCTCACAACAGGCTAAATAACCCAGATTACTGCTGTTAATGTTTTAACTCTCTAACTTCACAAACAAGTGACACAGTTCGAGCTGCAGAACAGCACGTCAAATGTAACACAAACTTTTGACGCGTGACAGCCGGGTAAAAGCGTTCCCTGCAGAGAGCCGGGCCAGAGCAGCGGTCTGGTCCAGCGTTTCTGACACAGCTGAGTCCAGCTCAGCAGGCCTGAAGATCTCACCTCCGCGCAGGAACGAAGGAGAAATGCGCAGCCGTGTTGGGGGAAAAGTTGCGAGGGCTGTCCAGTGGGCTGGTGCCTGCAAGACACAGAGAAGGGCGGAAAACCAAATCAGTCAGACTGAATTATTGTTCCAATAAGGTTGCTGCTGCTTCGGAGACATTTCTCATCTGTGCGGTTCTGTCCTCCTGCAGGTTGAAGCTCCCAGATCTGCTGCCGCTGCTGCAGTTTAACATTCGTGACCAGACGCAACAGAAAATGAAACTAATCTATTACAGGCTTTGTCATTAATCACAATTAACCCCATTTATAAATAAAATGTCAATATTTGATACAATAAACAAAGTTTACCCACTGCAATAAATTTTGCTTATTGGCTGAATGAACAGAGTTGCATTATGTGAGAATGCAGACGTGCATCAAAATGAGCTTCATCAATATCCAAACACAAACGGAAAGAAAAGAAATACTGAGAGCAGCTTTAATATCAAAACGTATCAAATCTGGACGCGTTTGATCTGTTTTCATACGGTACTATCAGCAAATGTAAAAACAGATTTTATTTGGAAACTATTTGACTTTAATTCTGTAGAAAATCAAGATTTCTCTTTAAGACGACGGCAAACTCAGATTAAAATTCTTTTTTTTTTTTAAAGTGTACATTTTCTTCAAATTTACCTGAATTATGTGCATTTAACTATTGAATTTAAAGACTTTGTGAAAGTCAGTGTTGCTGTTCACCAAAAGAGCAGCTGGTTCTGTTCTGCTCGGGTTTTCTCCACCCAGCACAGCTTATGATCCACAAACAAGCAGGGCGTTCGTTGCGGCTTATTGATGGACTCGTTTCTGCCCGATATCAGCGCCACAGAGACCCGAAGTGACCGCAGAGAGCTTCGTCAGCAAACAGAAACCAGCACGAACCAACACCCGGCACAGAAAGCATCACCTCGGAACACAGGCTCGATGTTTGAGGGAGAGAAATGATGGAAAGAAGCTCTGTTTTCTGTTAGAAACTGAAGTGACAGCGACCTACTTTAGCAAAGCCTCAGAACTATTCCTGCGTATGACATGCATGCTAATGTAAAATCTGCTCTGCGCCTCGCTGACGCGCTCCTCCAGGGACGGCGGCGCCGAGATGGGAAAACACGGCGATAACTGGGGGGAATCAGCGCCTGCTGACAGGAGAAGCGACTCTGGCTGTCATCCTCTGCTGCTAGAAACACCAGAGGCCGATTGGCTCCTCAGGAGCACCTGCAGAGACGCCCGTCATCACCTGACCTTTCCCCAGCAACAGCCTGCTGGAAACCAGTAGGAGAGCAGGAAGCTTAGTGGCAGAGAAGCAGAACAGAGAGGACAGCAGCTGAAGGTACAGAAAACATTGATATGTGAGGTTTGATTTCCCAGAAACACATGAAAATCATACGGCCTCAACCAGCTCGTAAAATGACACAAATGAGATAATCCATCAGATTATTTATGAGATTATTCCATCAGGACAAACCGTCATGGTGAACTAGAGCGGTTCTTACTGGTTCCACTGGAAACAGGAAGAAACTATCAGTCAGGCGATGCTGATCAAATACCGCGACCACCTGATCATCATTGGTGTAAGAACCTCACGACGTGTCGCTGGTAGGGTCGCTGGTCACTGGTAGGGTCGCTGGTCACTGGTAGGGCCGTTAGGGCCGCTGGTCACTGGTAGGGTCTCTGGTCACTGGTAGGGCCGTTAGGGCCGCTGGTCACTGGTAGGGCCGTTAGGGCCGCTGGTCACTGGTAGGGCCGTTAGGGCCGCTGGTCACTGGTAGGGCCGCTGGTCACTGGTAGGGCCGTTAGGGCCGCTGGTAGGGCCGTTAGGGCCGCTGGTCACTGGTAGGGTCGCTGGTCACTGGTAGGGCCGTTAGGGCCGCTGGTAGGGCCGTTAGGGCTGCTGGTCACTGGTAGGGCCGCTGGTCACTGGTAGGGTCGTTAAGGTCAATTTTTGTGCTGTTAATGTCACCTTTAGGACTACTAAAGTCCTGTTATGGAGGTTAAGGTCACTAGCAGAGGCGTCAGGGTCACTAATAGGGCCATTTAGGTCACTATTAGGATAGTTAAGGTCAATTTCAGTGCTTTATCGTCACTTTTAGGACAGTCAGGATCATTTTAGGGCTATTAAGGTAACTTTTAGGGCAGTTAAGGTCACTAGTAGGGCCCTAAACATCACTAGTAGAATAAATTAAGACCACTAATAGGGACAGTAATGTCACTAATGGGACAATAAGGACGCGACAGTCACTGGTTCTACGCACTACTCAGCTCAACCGAAGCCAAACAGCCCTATCAGTGATTGTGACTACATCGTGTCCTGGACGACTGGAAACGTTTCAGGAATGGCCATGACGGGGTTGGGAGGGCATCTACTAATTATTCTGGGTCCACTGCTAGAAACGAAGAGGACTCCTCCGAGGGGAACCTGTCGGACAGCTGCCAAGCGACATGAAAGCACAACACCTGCTCGGCGTGTTTCAGCCAGATTTTAATCAGCAGCGTTGCTTCCACAGCGGGGTCGAGGACACCGACGCGCCTGCTGAGCCGACCGCAAGGACAAATAACAGCGTTACCGCGGCAACAGCATCTCAGAGGATGCAGAGAGCGGCAGCAGAGATGATTACAGATCTGAAACACCAGAGTCTCTGCTGCTCTCATCGCTGCTGCTTTCTATTATAGTTCAGAGAAGCTGGAAGTAGAAGATCTATTCTGGGTCTCGGGTCCAACTGCTCTTCCTCTCCTCAGAACCAACGCTCCTCCCTGCACAGAGTCAACGTTTTTATTTTAATCCGAAGGATGTTTCTCTTTACCATCCAGCAGGGGGCGCATGTTGTCCTTTATCTTCCCAAATATCAATATTTACATTTTTAATCCAGAAAAACAGCCCTGAAGGTTTCTAAAGCTCCTCGTTCCATTTCTTCTGGACATGAAAACAACCCTTACTGCAGTACGGCTGCTTCTCGGCCAGAAACAAAGAAACTGCCGAGTCACTGGATGCCATGGCGATTCCCACCAGACACTGGATTAAAAACTGGGAGAAACCTTCTTGTTTCCAGGTGTGAATTTTTACAACATGAAGTAGGCTAAAAGACACGTCATGTCCTGAAACCGCTCCAAAAGCAGGAAGTGGACTACAGAGCAGGGCATTCTGGGTAAATACAACCAAAACAAACGCTAGCGAGGTTAGCGCTAGCGGGAGAAATGGCTCATGGTCGCATGATCGCTCTCACACCGTCCTGGTGCAACACTGCACTGAGTGTCTCGGCTGTAAGTTGTTTGCAAGATTGTTAAAGAAAAATGCATGAAATGTTCGTATAAAATTCGGAGGTTTCTGCATCTCAACCATCAGTTTCAGCCTTTCATCATAATAAAAATAAGGCTGCCTGTCCGTCTGCCTGGAAAGTCCGGTCCGTTTTGGGGAGCTGTGAACACGTCATCGAACTCTGGTGCGGTTCGAATGCAGATGTTAACACCAGGCGAACTGGAGACCGCTCCAAAAGCAGGAAGTGGACTACGGTGCACGGCATTCTGGGTAAATACAACCAAAACAAAAGCTAGGAAGGTTAGCGATAGCGGGAGAAATAGCTCGTGGTCTTAAGCCAAAGACAGAAGAGAAATCCTCCAGCCGCTAAAATCTGACGCCGCTCCGTTTTTATTAAACCTGCAGAGGTCTTCATGTCATTCCTTCAGTGGTTCTTGGTGCAGCGCCCCCACAGGCGAGGAGGGGAACAGGTTGCTGAACGGTTTGGTTGGTTTGACTCGGAGCAGAGAGGAAGAACTGCAGCAGCTGGACATGGAGGAAATGCTGCGGTTCTGGTTCCAATCAAACCGAGTCTAGCAGACTGTCAGGGGGAAACAGCCTAAAGCTCTGCAGGCCTCACTGCCTCAGTTAAGGTCAACAACAGAAGAGAGACAAGACAAGACCTCTGCTCTCTGGTCCTGTAACAGAACGATGGTCCAAAACACAGCAGCAAGTTCACATCTGACTGGCTCAAAGAAGGAGCTTTTGGACTGGCCTAGTCAAAGTCTGGACATTAATCTGATTTAGATGCTGCAGCCTGACCTAAAACAGGCAGCTGATGCTGGAAAACCTTCCAGTGTGTCTGAATAGGCAGAGCAGTTTACATGAAAGCTGTTTTATTATTTACCAAATTCCACGTTTTCCGTTTTTATTTCTCTGAATTCCATTTTAACCTTATTTATTAACCCAAAAAGTATTTAATGATTGTGTGAATGAAATAAACAAACCCAAATCCGGAAGTCAGAGGTCAACCTTTACCGTTATTCGGTTTCAGAAATGTAACAGGCCGCTGTGGTTCAGCCGAACATCGCTGGTTTAAAAGGTGTTGAAAAGCGTTTCCCTCATTTCTTCTGAAGAACTCAAACCATAAACGAAAGTCTCTCTTAAAAATGCTTTAGCTGAACCGAACACCAAAATATTTAACACAAAAAATCTGCAATAAGTAAAAGCTTGTGCACAATCCTATTACAACAAAGATCCAAAATAAAACATGACAACCAAAAGCAATAAATACAACGGAAATGAAACCACACACAACCAAAAGCAGAAATAAAAATAAAATGAAATAAAATAGAAATAAAATGGACTATGGCGTCTTTGCGTTTCAGTGATTAATATCTTATTGTGACAGGCCTGGTTGTTGTATTTCCTCAGGTTTGATCTCATTAAAACATTCAGGTGAGATGAAACCGGGAAAGTTCAGAACCAGTCTGAATGTTTCTCTGCAGGGTCAGAGCGGACCGCCCCCTGCTGGTGGGAGGGGTTACCTGTGTGTCCGTGCAGAGGCGAGTGCGGCCGAGGAAGAGTCGGGGAGGTGCTGGACGTCACGATCAGACTCTTCCTGTTGCTCGCCCGGCAGCTGTGGACACAAACAGACGCAGGTTAGCGGATCCGTCGCCCACCTGCTGGGGAAGCGCTGCAACGAGCCGCACAGAGTCCCAGCTCCCCCTAAACTCAGACACCGCTTCCTGGCGGCTGGATCTGCGCAACGCCTACGGCAACTCAGACAAGATAATTACTGGGATTTGTCAAACACACAGAGGAGAAACGTGTGACCTCATTTATCAACAAACTGATATCTACGGAAGCCCAGAAACTCGGGGTGCCGCGACGCTTCCACACAACAAAAACAACAAACAGAAAAACTAAAAATGATCCTCAAAGCTTCAGGTAAACTGATTTATTTATGTCCTCATTGAGTGTTTTTTTTTCTTTTTTTTATGACAGACATTTTATACAATAATACATCTGAAAGGTCATAAAATACTTGAACAATTTATTTTTAATGAAAATATTTTACCGAGAACAGAAACAAAACTGATTCAAATCAACCAAATGTTGTCATTTCTTTCCACAACGAGCCATACTGGATTAAGCTGAGAGGAAGAACATAAAATATTAAAAAATATAAATTAAAATATTTGTTATTAATCATAAAAAAATGTAAATTACAAAATAGAAATAATGGAAATAAAAAAATAAAAGAATAAATTGTCAAAGAACAATAAAATAAAGAACTTAATTATAATACAATAAAGATAAAAAGATTACATAATATAATAAAAAAGAAAATAAAATAAACCAATAAATACATAAAAATTAAATGTAATAAAGTAAATAATGCAAAAATAAAGAAACATAACCAACTAATAAAATAAAAAAAGATAAAAACAATAAAAAATATGTATTTAAAAAATTCAAATAGAAAAAGTAAAACGTTTCCATCACTCCGGATCATTTTGAAGTGATTTCGTTCCTGAGCATAAAGCAGCGCAGCATCGTTCAGGAGCTCCGGCCCTGAACGTCTCCTCATCCGCCCACAGCCAGCAGGAGGGAACCGGCCCGTCTCACTGGTTCCTGCCAGGTTTCATCTGAGCTGAAACTGGTTCTGGCGTCGGACAGCAGGGTGGGGACCTGAGGCGGACCTGAGGCGAGCGGAACCAGCAGGTTCAGAGCTCCAGGTCCGCCTCGAACGACCCGGTTATTTACCTGCAGAGAGGTCCAGATGGAAGAGCTGCTCCCAGTGCTCCCAGATGAGACGCAGACCCAAGCACGAAGCCTGCCGACTGGTTCTGGCAGCACCAGCAGGTGTCGGCGCAGAAGCAGCATGCGTGTGCCGCTAACCGGCCCGTCACGTCACGCTGTAATCACGGCGTGTTGCCGACACGAGGAACACGCCTGGAGGACCACGCTCGCCTGACACGGAGCGGTCAGGGACACGTCGACGCCTCCAGCTCCGCCACAACCAGCTGGACTCTTCCTGCTGCAATGAGGCACTGAGGCTCAGAGATATGCAAGAACCGAGGCAATAAATGGGGCTCCGCTTGAAAAACTTCAAAAATTAAAGAGCGAGTCATTATTCAATCACATTTTCACCATGCTAAATGAATGACTAACAGCTAAATATTTAATTAGCAGGCTAAATATTAGGCTCCGAAATCAATATTTAGTTAGCGAGCTATATGTTTAGTTATCTAGCTAAGTATTTATATAATGAGCAAATGTTTACTCAGATAGCTAGCTAACTAAACATTTAGCTAAGTTTTTAGTGTGTTAAATATTTAGTTAGCAAGGTAAATGTTTAGTTGAGGAGCAACATGTTTAGTCAGCGAGCTAAATGTTTAGTTAGCTAGCTAAATGTTTACTCAGCTCAATGTTTAGTTAGTGAGCTAAATATTTTGTCAGATAGCTAAATATTTAATCAGCTAAATGTTTAGATTACAAACTAAATGTTTAGTTAGCTAGCTAAGTATTTATTTAGCAAGCTATATATTTAGTTAGCAAGGTAAATATTTTGTCAGCTAGCTAAATATTTAGTTAGCTAGCTAAATATTAAGTTCCAAACTACATTTTTAGTTAGCAAGCTAAATATAAAGTAACTACATATTTAGCTTGGTACTTAAATATTTAGTTTGAAACTGTAACATTTATATTTGAGAAAATCTTAAATGGAAATATCTGTATTTCTTAGAAGCAAGGAACAGAGTAGCAGACAGCTGTCCAGCAGGGTGCAGCATCAGGCTTATTAGGATAATACAGAGAAGAAAGTTACTGTCTGCTGCTCCAGCCAATCAGAGCTCAGGTTTCCAACAGGTGTTTAAATGCATCGTAAGCAGAAGCCTGGAACAGACTGGGCTCCAGGAAGCAGCAGAGGGTTTATCGACGGACGTCTGAGGTGAAACCAGACGAGATGCAACCTTCTCACGCGGATGCAGCTCGGATCAGCCCCAAACATGGCCGCCCTCTGTGGTAACCTAGGCAACCAGTCTGTTTACAGAGGTCACAGTCTCTGTTCAGGAGACGTTTAGATGTTAAAGAGGAATTATCGCCATCCAGCAAACAAATCCAACTGGCCGATAAATCGTCCCAGAAATTATTGCGATAAACGATAATATTATTGTTTTGGTAAAGGAATAATAATGCCAGTTTGCCCTCTTTAACACTAATAAACTTTAATTTTGTAAAGAATACTGAACATTATCACTTATTTAATTTTCCATTTCATTTCTAATCCAATTGTTTTATTAGTTGCCTTTATTTCTTTTTTAAAATTTTTTGTATTTAATTTTTTTATCGTCGCTTTTTATGATGTATTCATTTTTAAAAAAAAAAAAAATTTTTTTCATCATGTATTTTTTTTTCCCCCTCCAAATTAAGTATTTATTTACCTTTTTTTTGGATATTTTAAATATCCAAAATAAAACAACAACCAAAAATAACAGATAAAACGGAAATAAAAATCACACACAACCGAAACCAGAAATTAAATGGATTATGGTGAAGTCTCTGGAAACAAAACTGCCCTGCAAAACTGATTAATAACCAGAATGGAAATCATTTTAATTCATCATGCGATGAGTTGATCCATTGTTGACTGCGACAGGCCGATTGTTCTGGTGCATTTATTGGTTCCTGGGTTTGGTCCAGGCTGCCGTAGCGACGCACCGATCTGCCGATACCCATATTAGTATTGCTGTTATGGCCGATAATCCATATTTACCCATATTGCATAGATTTTCCTGCCCTTTCTACATCATGCAGAAATGACTACGCTGCTGCTCTGCTTCAGGTAAACATCCCATAATTCTCCTGAAACCCAAACGGCAACCAGATGGCAAGAAATAAATCGGTCATTCCAGTTTCACGTATCGGACCGGTACCGGTGTCCTGGTCAGCCTTAACGTATTCCAGGGTTTTAAAGAGTTCGAGTCGCTAAAATTGTCCCTTATAGACCTGGGAAGGCAGCGCGCCCCTCCCCCACCTACTGCTGCGCACTGCCAGACAGCTGTCTGGTTCTCCTCTGGCTCGAAACACCGACATGTTCCGCTGTTTGCAAACATTTCCGGCCACGAAAAACAAAGAAAGTCGAGTTGTGGGAAGTAAAGCACCAAAACCAAACGCCTGCAGATGACACGACGACCTCTGACCCCTTCAAAACCGGAATTATTCGGAGGAACCGCGGCTCTCCGGGGTAAATAATCCGCAACCGTCGGATTATTTCTGTTCTGAAGGCGCATCTCTGGAGCGAGAAGACAGCTGCTTGCTTCCGCCTCCATCCCGCCACTCCTCACCCCCCCGGAGCCATCCCGGCTGCACGCAGGGAGCACGACCCGTCCGAGCCTCGGAGGGGGGCGGGGGGACGTACCGCTTGGAGCGCCGCAGCATGCGTCGCTCCGGCAGGGAGAAATTGGACAGAACCGTCCAGGACTCAGACATGCCGGGCGTCGTGATGACGACTCCCAGCCGCTCTGAGCGCCTGCAGCCCCTCCTCCTCCCGCCCTGATCAGAACCGGCTGATTCTTTCAGAACCATAAAAATCCTCCCGACACACAGCAGCACAACACACACACACGCACACACACATGGTGTAAACCCAGCAGTCCTTCGAAGCCCAACTCTCCGCTGAGAGGCGGCGCCGCCAGCGGGTCCCAGCGGCTCGGAAGGAGTTCTGCACGTCTTCAGGGGTCCAACGCTACCGGGTCGTCCTGGTCCCATTTCTGGTTCCTCCTCATCGCGCCACTTCCCCCAGCGAACGTCACCGTCCACGTTCCCACGGCGTGACGGTCCGTCCCAGAGGAGGCGTCCCGCCTGCTCCTGGTTTGATTCTGGTTCCGTCCCGCTCAGCTCTGGGTCCACCGTCCTGGACGTTCCAGTGCTTCCCTCCCTGTCTCCCAGTTTGTGTCCTCATTCTCTGACTGCATCCCAGTCTGCCTTTGTGGACGTTAGGAAGCCAGCTGCAGCTGCAGCACCGGCGGAGGAACCGGAGAAGCCCGACATGCATCGGTGCAGCCGCGCATCAGCTGCCGGACGCAGCAAAAGGAAAGTAGACCTGGGGGGGGGGGGGTTCCCGAAAGCAGGAAGTAACCATGCGACGTGTGCAGACGACCCATGCGGTCCATGCGACATGTGCAGACGATCCATGCGACACGTGCAGACGATCCATGCGGTCCATGCGACGCGTGCAGACGATCCATGCGACACGTGCAGACGACCCATGCGGTCCATGCGACGTGTGCAGACGACCCATGCGGTCCATGCGACGTGTGCAGACGACCCATGCGGTCCATGCGACACGTGCAGACGATCCATGCGACACGTGCAGACGACCCATGCGGTCCATGCGACGCGTGCAGACGATCCATGCGACGTGTGCAGACGACCCATGCGGTCCATGCGACGTGTGCAGACGACCCATGCGGTCCATGCGACGTGTGCAGACGACCCATGCGGTCCATGCGACGCGTGCAGACGATCCATGCGACGCGTGCAGGCGACCCGTGCGACGCGTGCAGGCGACCCGTGCGACGCGTGCAGACGACCCGTGCAGTCCATCCGCTGATCTGAAACAGTTTTTCTCCTCCAAGATCGACCCGTTTGGGGTAAAAACCCATCAACGCGTCTACAGACGGCCGTCAGAACCAAGCAGGTGTGTTACAGCGGGGTGGGGGGGGTCTTACCTCCAGAGGAAGGGGTTTCCTCGCAGGTAAACGGGAGCGGAGAGAGGGCCGTCGCATGGAAAGAAGGAGGGAGAGGAGGAGGAGGAGGGCTGATCGACAGAGGGATGGAAGGAGGTGGGGGACAGCAGGTGCTGGAGGAGGCTGCTGTTGCCGTGGCAACGCAGCTGAGCCGGTGACCAGATTCTGGCAAGAGAGAGAGAGGAGGGAGGAAGAGAGGATGAAGAGAGGAGGAAGGGCTGGGGAGGACACCTGAGGCTCAACCTGTTCAGTGGGCTGTGCAGCGCCCTCTGATGGCTCTGGGTGGGAACTGCAACTACATCATTATTTGTCTCCAAGCGTGGAAAGCACGACTTTAAACCCATCAAAAACTCAATCTAAACACATTTCTCTGTCTGAGATCTAAATGTTTTGCAGCTGGGGTGTCAAACTCTTATTTGGGGCCACATCAGCATCATGAATGTACTCAAAGGGCCAGTGTGGCAAAACATATTGATATAACGACACATTAAGCTGCTGAAATATTAATAAATTGGTGTCTCTGCATTTGATGAGAACTTCTTAAAGTTAAATAATTGAACATCTTTTCACATTAATGTAATTTGGCAAAACACAGATTAAAAACTGCTCTGACTTGATTGATAAAACAACATTTAGGCACACAACTGCTTCCTTGACGGATCTATTTATGGTCTCTCTCGGGTCCAGAGGGCCACTTAAAAAGTTACGGGGGGCCAGAATTGGCCCCTGCGCCTTGATTTTGACACGTTTTACAGGATGAACTGAAAACCAGCTCAGAAATGAAGCAGTCAGTGAAGTTAGAGCACCTTAGTCTCCTCCAAAATCACGATGCATTCACCTCACCCCAGAAAAGTCAGCTCCCGACCTGCTTGTGCTGCTGTCCAGAGAGAAGGTTGCAGTTTGGACTTCGCTGCCTCGAAATCAACAGCTTCAGTTTCAGCTGTGAAGGAAGGATTCATGTCCAGGGACGGAGACGCTCCTCTGCAGTCGGACCTTACGGTGGAGGTCCCCGTGTCCCCCACCCCCTGCGGGCTGGGACAGACTGGCCACCACCTCCTGCTGTCCATGCACGTTAACGTGGACGGCGTCTCCCCGCGTCCTGCACGGCCATCTGTCTGCAGCGCCGCGGTTTCAACATGGAGGAGCGAAACGCAACAGGACCGGCGCAGAAACGGAGCCAGCTGGAGCGCAGATGGAGGCGGGGCCTGTTCGCTCGGAGATCTGATTTATTCAGGAGGACTTTCTGCTCTTCATGCTGGAGAACCAGCAGATAAAGGTGTTTATGACCCAGAAGCATCAGCTGGACCTGGACAAACCTCGACAATCATTGTAAAGCGTTTAAATGTTGAAATAAACTTTAGTGAGTTGGGATGAAGAAGCTCCGGCTGGATCTTCTCATCCCTGAGCTCCGCAGGCGACCTCTGAACTCTCTGGAAGCTGAGCCGCAGCCCGGTGTCCTCTCAGGGAGGCCAGGGCCGCTGATGATGGGTTGATCTTCCAGCTGCTGGTGTCTCAGGTTTCTGTCTCCTGGTGCAACACGTGCAGGACGGACGCGCCGTGTTTGCAGCCAGGAGGACTCCGGCGCAGCAGAAAACAAACAGGATATTTGCTTTTTAACCTTCGTTAAAGAAGGCTGGAGATAAAAATCAGCGGCACCATCTGATGGGCCGCGTTTTGTCAAGACGCACGGTAAAAAAATGAACACAACAGCGAGTGGGTTATTTAGCCTGCCGTAAGCGAAAAAAATATTCACCATGTCAGTTTCAAACTAAAGATTTAATTCACAAGAAAAATATTTAGTTTAAAAACAAATTAAATATTTAGCTTGTAAGCTAAATATCTAGCTTGCTAGCAAAATTAAATATTTAGGTTACAGATTAAATATCTATTAAATGTTCAGTTTACTAACTAAATATCTAGCTTGCTAGCTGAAGCTAAATATGTAGCTTGGATCGAAATAATCAGCTCACTAACAAGCTAAATACTTAATTCACAAGCAAAATATTTAGTTTAAAAACTAAATATTTAACTCACAAATTAAATATTTAGCTTGTAAGCTAAATATCTAGCTTGCTAGCAAAACTAAATATTTAGCTTGCTAGCTAAAGCTAAGGATTTAGCTTAGACTTAAATAATCAGCTTGCTAAGAAGCTAAATATTTACTTGGCTAGCTGAATAATTATCTAAAAAGCAAAATATTGAGGTAGCCAACTAAATGTTTAGTTGGAAACTGTGAGTGAATGAATAACATGGTGAAATATGACTTTGAAAAATGAGCCCCTATTTTTTTCTGCTACTACAGGCTAAATAACCCAAATTAGTGCTGGCGCTCCATACCAGCTCAGGTTAGGAACTAGTGGTTCACTTATCAAACTCCCTGAAACAGGACGGTTTTTGGCTCATTTCATTTAGTGGCGTTCCTCCAGGATGACTTTTAGGTCCTCTGATGTTCTTGTTGGTCGTGGTGCCTTTAAGGTAGAGCTTCTAGCTTACCACTGATCTCCAGGTCTGTTTACGGATTAGATTAGTCAGAGTTAATTAACTTAATTGAGTACCGGACAGTCTGAGAGACATTACACCTGGATTAAAACAGGAATAAAATGACCAGAGTCTGATTTCTGGTAGATTAAAGGAAGATCTGAAGAGACGTGTCCACAGATTTCTAAAACAACAGGCGCCAGCGGAGCTTCTGAAGGCCATGCTAGGAGTCCAGATCCCAACCAGTTCAGGAGGAGACACCGTGGATGCAGGGCAGCAGGAACCAGGAGAAACTCCCAGCTAATTACTGTCCGGCTTCTCTACGGCTACGTTCACGTAGTTTTTCCCTTTTCCTGACAGTCTGAAGAACACAGATCCGATCTTTACCAGTGCGACCAAGGCCACTTGGATATGCGGTCCTAAATCCGACGCATCTGATCATTTCAAATGCGACCTGTGTCTGTACGTTCAGGTCGCGTTCATCCGACCTGAACGCCACTGATACTCGACAAACGTCACGATTCTGCGCCCGGATACGCAGAGGCGGGAAGGAAAACCACCACGGCGGACGACAAGCCGGAGGGCAGTCCGCTGAGAGAAGGCGCCGTTTCTGATTTAATCCACATTTCACAAGATATGCGCCGCCATATTGGGAAATGTGGACGACCACGCGAACAAAACCCGGAATGGAGCATTAAGGCCCGCAGTGTGAACGGCCGGCCAGACGTTCACCAGGTTCACACTTCCAGAGCTCTCCGTCTTTTTTAAGCTCATAATAATATTTTAACAATTAATTCAATATAAATTAACTCAATTACTTATTTAATACAAAAAGGTCTGAGATGAATAAAGCAAATTTATGGATGGATGGACGGACGGTTGGATGGACGGATGGATAAACAGATGGATGGACGGATGGATGGAGGGACGGATGGATAAACAAATGGACGACTGGATGGATGGACCGTTGGTTGGATGCATGGACGGTTGGACCGTTGGTTGGATGGACGGACGGTTGGATGGATGGACCATTGGATGGATGGATGGTTGGATGGACGTACCGTTGGTTGGATGGATGGACGGTTGGATGGACGGACCGTTGGTTGGATGGATGGACTGTTGGTTGGATGGATTGATGGACGGTTGGCTGGATGGACCGTTGGTTGGATGGATGGATGGACGGACCGTTGGATGGATGGATGGATGGTTGGATGGACGTACCGTTGGTTGGATGGATGGATGGATGGACCGTTGGTTGAATGGATGGTTGGATGGATGTACCGTTGGTTGGATGGATGGATGGATGGATGGAGGGACCATTGGTTGGATGGATGGATGGATGGACGGTTGGATGGACGGGCCGTTGGTTGGATGGATGGACGGATGGACGGATGGTTGGTTGGATGGATGGATGGATGGTTGGATGGATGTACCATTGGTTGGATGAATGGATGGACGGTTGGATGGACGGGCTGTTGGTTGGATGGATGGACGGATGGACGGTTGGATGGACGGATGGTTGGTTGGATGGATGGATGGTTGGATGGACGTACCATTGGTTGGATGAATGGATGGACGGGCTGTTGGTTGGATGGATGGACAGATGGATGGATGGATGGACCGTTGGTTGATGGATGGATGGACGGTTGGATGGACGTACCATTGGTTGGATGAATGGATGGACGGTTGGATGGACGTACCATTGGTTGGATGAATGGATGGACGGTTGGATGGACGGGCTGTTGGTTGGATGGATGGACAGATGGACGGTTGGATGGATGGATGGACCGTTGGTTGATGGATGGATGGACGGTTGGATGAACGAAGTGCAGAAACTCTTCCTGCCCGTTTCTGACATCTAGAAAGCCATTAAGCCGCGGGTTCCGAGCCGAGCCGGACCCGCCGTCCGGACCGGTTCCGATCCGATAGGAGCCGGACCCGCCGTCCGGACCGGTTCCGAGCCGAGCCGGACCCGCCGTCCGGACCGGTTCCGAGCCGAGCCGGACCCGCCGTCCGGACCGGTTCTCTTACTGGAGGCGTAGCTGGGCGGCTCCGCGGCGCTCCCTCCTCCTCTTCATCTCCTGTCCCGGGACAAAAGGCCGAGCGCTAATCTGGAACAATCCAGCATCTGGAGCGGCTCATCCGACCGCGGCTCGCAGGACGACCTCAGCGTGTGCTGCGTTACGTCACACACACACACACACACACACGGTTCTGGGTGAGGCGTCCCTTCGGGTCGCTGAATCCAGAACCTGCAGCCACAGCAGATTATTCACAGCAGCCAGTTCGCTCCATAAATCTCCTTCCGGATTAATAATCCACAGAAAGTTAGAGACGGCAGGATAAATCCGAGAGCAGAGGCGGAGAACCGACCCGGAACCTCCAGGGAGAAGCTGTTGTCCTCGTCCTCCCTGGGAGCAGCTGTCGGGTTAATCCCGCCGGCTCCTGGCGACCCGAGCCGGGCCGTGTGCGGCCAGAGGGCAGGCCGAGGGACGGAGGGGGAGGGACGGCAGTCCAGCGGGCTCAACTCAGACGGCTTCCTTCATGGAGCAAAATACCACGACTGTCACCATTTTAGCCTGAATTTACTGTGAGTCAGTTTTTGCTCTGGAAAATCTGACGGCAGCTGGTGGGAATTACTGGGATAAATGGTTTTAAAATATAATAAAACCTGGTGGTGTGTATGAACTTTTACAGCCAGTTTGTTTTTCATGGTTTTAATTTTTTTTAAGATAATAAATATTAATTGTTGGTAACAAATTCTTACTTTTACAAACCTAAATTAAATGTAATAATTATTTTAGAAGAAAAGTTAATTAAAGCTCGGCCGGTTCTGGAGGGTTTGGGTTAACCCTCAGACTTTCTCAGATCAAACTACGCTGAGTTTATTGTATTAGATAAATATCTGTTACATACACAGGGGACAACTACAATAATGAAAACAAAACTATTTAAAAAATAAAAAATGGAGATAAAATATTAAAAAGTATTTTTATATATATATATATATATATATATATATATATATATATATATATATATATATATATATATATATATATATATATAATGAAATATCAACAATTTTAGAAAAAATGAAATTAACAGATTACAAAATCTAAAATTTAAATATAAAATAAATAAATGTTTATCAGACGCAGACATATGAGAATAATAGTAATTCAAATGTTTTTCTTTTTCAAATTGTTATTTGTTTCAAATTATTTTTTTCCATTTCAAATAATTTTTTTTTCTGTTTCATATGTTTTTTTGGTTTCAAATAATTTTTCTGGTTTCAAATTTTTTTGGGGTTCAAATGTTTTTCTGTTTTTAATATTTTTTTTTTTTGTTTCAAGTACTTTTTTCTTTTTCAAATATCTTTTGTTACAAATAATTTTTTTCCCCCATTTTTACATATATATATATTTTTTTTCTGTTATTTGTTTCAAATTATTTGTTTCAGATTATTTTTTTCTGTTTCAAATCATGTTTTGAACAGACTTTTGGCCCTGATTTAGCCCCATACAGGCTTTTAATACGCAACCTGGTAAAACCAGGCCTGAAGGAAGGGAGGATAAAAGGAGGAAGAAAGGACACGAGGAAGAAAAGGAGAGGACTCAAGGAACTAAGGAGTGAAGGAGGCAAGAGAGGAAAAACAGGGGACCAAGTGAAGGAATGAAGGACGCCATGGAGGAAAGGAGGGAGGACAGAATGAAGGACACATCTCGACTTATCTGGAAAATACTAAAACACATCTGATCCTTTTCACGATGAGAATCGTTTCTGTCAGAGTGAAGCTCGTCTGCAGATAATCCGGACCTACAAACGGGCCCCGCTGGTTCTGATCCAACCCATTTAAAGGTGTTCAGAGGGTCCAGAAGAACCGATCTGACCTTTCACCTCTTCCTGAACGCCGGAAACATGGAGAACCTCCAGCTGAGAACATTCCTCGGCCCGGCGTGCCGACGACCTGCAGGTCCAGCGCACTCAGTGTGTGTCGCCGCTCCAAACACGCAGCGCTTCTCTCTCTCTCACACACACACACACACACACACACACACACACACACCGGCTATAAATAAACCTGCAGCTGCTCCTGCACCTCATCTTCATCCCTGAACCTCCAGCAGGAGGCGCCATCAGCTGAGGCCGCCACTGAAAGCAGGACTCTGATTGGCTCATTGCGTTTTACCCTCCAGACATCTCCAGGTGAGAGCTGAGCTCTGATTGGACGAAAGGGATTACAGGTACTTACAAGCTGCCTCTTCTGGGAAGGCTCAACTCCTTCTGAAACAGAGGAAACACAGAGTCCGTTAGTTCCTCCACCAGAACCTCTCCACAGCGACCGTTTAACACAGGGGTGTCTGAAGAGCAGCTGCAGCCCCGGGGCTGGTTTTAGGAGGCCCCCCCAGCACAGGTGGTCGATGCAGATCGAGTTTTAGCTTAAATTACAGCAAAATTATTACCAATTAAAATCTTGGAGGAGCAACATTCATCTTTTAATGCTTTTAGTGTTTTCTTTAGCTTCCCCGCAACAGGAGCGGACCTGTCCAGTGATTTATATGGGGCTAAATTAGGCCCATAACGCTGGTTAAAAACAAAGACATTTTCAAAGAGGGAAAAAACTGAACCAAAAAATGTTTTAACTGAATTAGAAATTTTAAACCTGGAAAAATTATTTGAAAGTGGAAAAAAAAAAAAAATAAATAAATAAAAAAAAAAAAATATATATATATATATATATATATATATATATATATATATATATATATATATATATATATATATAAATAAATATATATATATATATATATCTATATATATATATATATAATATACATATCTCTATCTCTATCTCTCTCTCTCTCTATCTCTATCTCTCTATCTCTACTCTCTATCTCTCTAAATCTATCTCTATCTATATATATATATAAAAGATATTATGGAGCTAAATTGGGGCCATAAAGTTTGTTTAAAAAAAACAAAGATTTTTGAAACTGAAAAGATTTTTTTTAACAAAAATAAAAAAAAAAAACTGAAACTGTAAAACAAATTTGGAAAGTGGATTTTTTTAAAACTAAACTAAAACCTTTGAAACTGGAACTTTTAAACTGAAAAAAGGTTGTTATAAGATACATTAAGGCCATAAAGTTAATCAAAAACAAAGATTTTTGAAACTGAAAAATGTTTATACAGAAAAAAAATTGCAACTGAAAAAGTTCAGTATTATTTTTCAGATTTTATTTAATTTTTTCTCAGTTTCAAATTTTTTAAAACAAAATTATGGCTCCAATCAATCTCCATACTTTTACTCAGAAGCAGATTTAGCTGCAATAAAAATTTGCTTTTAATTCATTTATCAAACTTGGCTCAATAAAGGAAGCCTCTTCAAATAAACAGTGACCCAAATCCGGTTCTTTATGCTCACAATAGACGAATAATAATAATAATAATAATAATAATAATAATAATAAAAGTACATTGTTTCTTTGGGTATTTTTGAGATGACCAAGGGTTTGGACACCCCTGGTTTAACATGAGCAACTTCAGTGCAGGAGTTTGACCAGCAGATGTCGCTGCAACACAAACACTTCAGCCATTTAACACCTGCAGAAACCCGGTGAGTTTCTTCTGATTCCAGCTTTTACCTGCAGCCTCAAACAGATCTGCTCCACACTGGGATGACTGCCAGCCTTCAACCGCCGCTAAATGTCATTTCTAATTTTAAGAGCTGAGATAAAGTGGTTAAAGTCCTCCCAGTGAGGAGTCACTGGTTATTCCTGCTCCATACGCAGACTGTGTGAGGCCGCCAGAGCCGGGCGCGGACTGAGCATGCGCGGAGATAAAAGCTCTCCAGCGCCGACGCACAGCGGGCGCTTCAGGCCGAGCAGAGCAGATAAACGGCTGCTATCGCCTCCTATCTGCGGGTTCAGAGGAGCTAATGGAGCTAATGGAGAGGAGAGGAGCTCCGCCGTGATAACATCAATCCAAATGTTGCTCTCTGCCTGCTGCAGCGCTAATGATCCACTTTTCTGTGAGTCTGACCAGAACCAGGACAGAAAATGGATCCAGGAGAAGCTCTTCGTCCAGCTTAAACGGGTTTATCCTCGGAACGTCATAAATATGAAGTGTTCCTCTGGTTTTCTCATTCTTTAAGCGGTCGGACGGAGCAGAAGCTTTTTCCCCACGTCAAGACCCACTTCCAGAACCAGAACTGTTCGAAAGAAGCTCGAATAAAGATGCCTCAACAAAAACTTGATAGAAGTAACACATATAATTAAAAAAAATAAAAATATATCTAAATTTTATCATCCAATAATCATCCTGAGGACGACTCTGTGGTGATGACTTAGATCAGTGATTTAAGATGAAAACAGCTGAAAACCAAATCTCTCTGGTTTGATTTAAGATGGAAAGTGCTGGAAAATGAACTTTGCTGGTTTCCATTGGTGATTTAAGCTGAACGATGTTAAAAATCCTAAAATAATTCAAGTTGGCTTTCAGGAAACTGCATTTTCATTCATACAACCTAAGACAGTGAGGCCAATCAGGGCCCAGAACATGTCAGGTTCTTGTAAAGATGCCGTCCTCTGAGCCGCCTGGACGTCCCAGGCCCTGCGCGACGGACGCTCTGCAGACGGACGCTCCGCAGCCGCAGCCGCAGCAGCCGCAGCCGCAGCAGCCGCAGGGCTCTGAGTGCTCTCACCATCCATCCGCCGCCTCCACGGGGCTCTGGAGAGGTAAGCCGATACCCATCAGAAGCACTCACCCGACACCTGATTGCATTATGCTGCGTGTTCTGGGTTCTGCAGCTGCTGCTGGGTCCTGGGGGGGGGGCACAACCCCTCCTCCCGCTCCATCATCCCATCAGACAGCCTCCGTCTCCTGCCAGCCCCCAAGGAGCAGCAGATCCTGATCAGCCCGAGTCATGGAGAAACCCAGCAGACGTCCTTCAGGACCGGCTCAGAACCGGTTCCAGAGCTGATCAGGAAACCTCCATCTGCCCCCCCCGCCCGCCCTGCAATACACCTGGAGGGTCGTTAGGACGCTCTCAGCTCGTTCTGCATCCGTTTCTGGGCGCATGCAGACAGGAAGCCCGCTCATCTGAGCCGGAACCAGCCAGGTCTATCAAAGCCACTCTGTGATTGATTAACAGGCCTGGAGCAAAAGGCATCAATACGTTTCATCGACCCTGAGGTTGCTTCCAGATCGGACGCTGCTGGAAAAACTCAGCTCCTTCAGCAGCTTCGGCTGAAGCGTTTCAGCCGAAGCTGCTGAAAAACAAATTTATTTGGTTTATATTAGTAATTTAAGCTAAAATCTGCTAAAAAAAAACAAATTTCTTTGGTTCATATTAGTGATTGAAGCTGAAAGCTGCTGGAAAAATGAACTTTTCTGGTTTATATCGGCTATTTCAACTTGGCTCTTACAAAAAAAGCATTTTTAATCTCACAACATAAATGTTCTGTTTTAAAACATTCAGTATTAAAAACAACATAAATCCAAGTATAAACAGACATTTAGCAGCAATGATTCAGAAAACGGGCCTTAAGGACGTTTTGTGTGTCTGTGTTGAAATTAAATGTGTGCAGCCAGTCGTGTGTGTGTGTGTGTGTGTGTGTGTGCTGGGGGGGTCAGCTGCACCCAGGGGCCTAATCATAATAACATGCTTTAGTCGAGCTAAAAACGTGCAATTAGCAGAAGGATGCCGGGGAGCCGAGCTCCACCGGAGACAATCAGCAGACGCCGGCAGCGAGATTCATTATCACCAGCGTGAATATTGATGAGGAAACAGTGACAACAAAGAGGCTCAAACAAAGGCCCCCGTCGGCAGCAGAGGCGGCGCGGGGCCCCCAGAGACGCGCTGCGACGACAACAAGACGATCAGAAGGAGGACCCAGCCTCAGTTTAATGAAGCAGCTCTGAGAAAACGCGCCACGACTCCATAGTGACGGCAAAAAGAAAGCACACCCCCCGATTCGAGGCATTCACTCAGAGCAGGGCCGCGCCACTAATCGACTTTATTAGTTGATCAAAGTTGTGGTTTTTAAGATTTAATTTGTGGAAAGTCTGGATTTACTTCCCACCAACGCGCTCCTGGGGTCTCCGCAGCCCAGTGACGTCAGCGCGCCCAGGGCGGCCATCTTGGTTGACGGGCGTGTTTTCAGCTTCTGTTCATATCAGGGTCAGGCCACCACTTAAAACGAAAATAAAGTCATCATGTTACAAGAATACAGTCGTAGTAATAGGAGAACAAAGTCGCAATATTAGAAGAATAAAGTAGTAATTTTATGAGAACTCCAACATGAAAAATAAAAAATTAATTATCCAGGCTTTTTCCTCATTAAAGCAACTTTTCTTGTAATTTTAAGATGATGTTTTGGTAAAATTGCGTCTTTATTCTGCTAATATTACGACATATTCTCGTCATTAAACGACAATCCTCGCAGCCTGGCCCTGACACTCCGTCACAGAAGGGATGATTCAAATAAAAGCCACTTTGAAAATATTTTCTGTCATTTGTAATTTCTTTTTTTTTTTTTTTTTTTTTTTTTTAAGAAAAGAAAGAGAGAAAAAAAAATCGATTAAAATCGGATCTGGTATGATAGAAATCGGAGATTTTATTTTTAAGCCGTATGGCCCGGGCGCACTAAAACACCAGCAATGACCTCAGAGAAGCAGCTGTTGCTGCCATCAACCTGGGAAGGGTCAAAGGTCATCTCCAGACTATTAGTTGGTTTATTTAACAGAGACAGATTAATAAACCAGTACAGGCTACACAGGGGCAGCGATAAAAACTGAACAACAGAACAGAACCAGGTCTGAATATGAGAATCAATCATCATATTTAAACCCTAAAACTGCCTCAAAATGACAAAAAGGTCACATTTAAAAGGTTTGATTCAAATCAGTTACCGTTAGCAACAACAAACAGCATAATTACTGAGGGAAAAGTCATTTTATATAAGCACTTAAGCACTTTATATAAGCATTTAAGCACTCATCATAAACAGTTCTGCTAACGTTAAAGCGCTACACCAACACGGTATTTAGCGGAAGCTAATGCTAAGGCGCTAACTGCATTTCAAATCATATCTGCCCTTGAAAGACTACAATCCTCAAGCATCAATTTAGTTTTGAAATCATAATTTCCATGTTCTATGATGTGCTCAGATATTGTATTTATGTTAATGTCCGTGTTTTATTTTGTGCCTGCATGTTTCGTGTTTGAAATAAAGTTATGGGAGAAAAAGAGAGAGAACGTGAGGAGAGGAAACAGAACTGCTCCGTCAACAGTCACTTCAAAATAAGAGCATGAGCCAAAACTTCAACACAGATGTTGAACTTTATGCAACTGGCAGTTTACAAAACAGCCAAGTAAATTAGCGCTTTCCAATTTTTCCAGAAAAATTAATTTAGAGAAAGCAAAGTGCGCTAAACGTTTTCAAAGTTAGCGCTAACAAGCTAAATGCAAAATTAGCGCCGCTATTAGCACATTAGCAGGTGTGTGCCCTCCACTGCCGATATTATATACATGTCCCTACGCTGCTGACACCACGAAACAACGACCACGCCCCTGATGGAGCTTCTCCACAATCCTTTGCTGCATCGCGATCACATGACCAAACAAACACCACATGACCAACCCCCTCCAGAAACACAGACAACAACCAGACTGAAATAAAACTGGTCGTTAACGTTGGCCCAGTTCTACTTATCGGACCATGAGGTCTTCTGCTGCAGCTCCGTTTAGCGACGGTGAGCTGCAGACTCAGACTGCGCTTGTACAAGAAACCTTCAGGAATAAAGAGCTGCCTGTGTGATAATCCATCTTAACATAAATCTAATTAAACTCTAGTTTAGGTCAGCTGGACTGAAACCGGAGCGCTTTCACAACGTCCCTGCAACAAATCCTGCAGGACTTTCTGTACCGAACAATGTTCTTACACAACGCTGGTTTAGGGCATCGAAACAAAGCTCGACACAGGGAACAAAGAACCCCGAACTGGAAACCAGCGGCCAAACCGAGAGCGCACCACGAAGCCGCTGCGAGCGGATGACCTAAGCGTCTTCAAATGTGTCCTAATGAAAGGCTCGGTGCTGCTGGTTAACGACCCAGACCTCGGTTATGGGTCTGCTGGGAGCACTGGGGCTCTGAGAGGTGGTGTGTGTGGTGAGGAGCCTGTCCCACAGAAACACACTCTGTAATTCACCTGGGTTGTATTAACACAGCTAATCTCCACCACAGGGCAAGAAAAGAGTGTTTGTGTGTCATTAGGGGGAAAACATCCATTTGTGTCCAGCTTTTAATCTTCAGCGGAGCAGATAAATGTCCTCCAGCGCTAATGACAGCCAGGCGTCCCTCTCTGACAGCAGGCTGTGTTCAGACGGGGTTTGTTTTCAGTCATTAACAGGACAGAGTGAAGTGGAAGTGGGGCTCTTAGCTGGGATGAGGTCGTGGGAGGGAAGAGCAGCTGTGACCCGCCAACATAAAAGCCTCCAGGTGGAATACTCCAGAGATGAGGAAAGTGTGGAAGGCAGATCTGCTTAATCACCTCTAAAATAAGCAGCTTTGCTTTAATCTTTAAAGTGAGGAAAACTTGTTCTGTGCAGCGTCCAAAAAGGTGATTATGTCATAATTAAGCATTAGCATATTTGATGCATCATGTAGAATTAGTTTTAATCCACAGCTAAATGAGGTGTTTTCTTGCTCTATGTTCTGCATCAAATGTAAGTATGTTAGCTGCTATTAGCTAAAATGCTGTTAGTTGCATTTTAGCTCATATATTAGCTTACAGTAACATATAGCTTAAGTTTAGCATCGTAGATAATGTTCGCTATGGACTATAAACATGACAATTTTTTCCTCTTAGCATGTAGGCTAAAGTTAGCATGCTAGCTAATTTTAGCCAATAAGCCACTGCTCACAAAAAAAGATGGTTTTACCTACTGTTAGCTAACATGTTACCAGAAACATTAATTAATGCTATTATATTATTGCTAATGCAAATGTTTAATTGTATGTTATTACTTAAATTTATCATAATAGTTAATGTTTGCTGTTTAATGCTAACATGATAGTTAGGAATTAGCTAATAGTAGCATATAGGCTATTGTTAGCCTGATAGCTAATTTTAGCCTATAAGCCACTGTTCGTAACAAGAACAAAATGCTATTAGTTGCATTTAAGCCAACAGTATATGAGCTAACGGTAGCATATGACTTAAATTCACCATCGTAGATAATGTATGCTATTGACTTCAATCATGATAATATCCTCCTCTTAGCATGTAGGCTAAAGTTAGCATGCTAGCTAATTTTAGCCATTAAGCCACTTTTCATTCAAGATGCTTTTAGCTACTTTTAGCCAATATGTTACTAGTAACATTAATTATTGCTAATGCTAATGCTTAATGGTAGCTTATTACCTAAATTTATACTAACATGCTAATTAGGGATTGAGGTTTAGCTAATGGTAGAATATATACTGTTTTTATCATAGATCGGTCATTCTTAACCATAGCTCCGCAGCCCACATTTGGACCACCAGCGCCACCTAGAGGCAGTTACATGTGGCTGGCAAACGTCATTAGTCACAGAAACCAGAGATGTAGCTGACATAACTGAAACGCTCAGTTACAACACAGCTTCCCACCACTTGGTGGCGGTAATGTGTCCATCAGTTGCTCAACAAGCTCTGATAAGCAGAGGAACTAGCCTGCTGCAAGGGTTCAAAGGTTATGGAAAAGTATTTAAAACAAAAAAATGGAGACAAAAGTGGTGACAATCCCCATTCTCAAAAGGCAGAACAGCCCAGTTCTGCCATGCAGAAGCAATTTTCAAATTAATTTGCAGATTATGAGGCTTTATTTTTTATTTTATTAATTTTATTTTAACAAAATATTTAATTTGAAACGTATTTGTTTCAATGTACTTATTTTAGTGAGCAGATAATTTTATTTAGCTGTGTTCGAGTATTTTTGTTATTTTGGTGGTCATGACCCTGATCTGAGCCCTGAATTTTAGTCTTGTTTCAGCTTGGTTTGTTCCATGGATTTCTTGCCTGTTTGGTATTTTGAATGTGCAGGTTTATAAAGACAAGCTACAACAAAAATGCTTATTAAACTCGTTAAACTGCACGCAGATTTGATTTTGATAATGAATATAAATCAAATCAAAGTGAGGCCAATTATGTAAACTATGTTCCCATATTTCCTAATTTTAATTTACCAGGTAATGTTGGATGTTGAGCTAATGTTTTAGCTGATGTTTGAAGTTTTTCTACTAAAAGCGTGTTAGCTGCTGTTAGTATAGTACATATTATTAGCTACTATTAGCTAGCAGGAGAATAGTAGCTTTTTTTTTTTTTTTTTTTACTAAAACTAACTTATTGACTTAATATGCTAGCTTAATATCCAACTGTAGCATAATAAATTATGATTCCTATTATTAACATGCTAACACTAACACGTTTGCTAATGCTAGGATCTCCCCGATAAAAGTCGTGGTTTTTTTGGCTTTGAATGATGGTGCTGAGCATCCTCTTCATGAGACTGCTTTACAACAAGTGTCTTCAGTCAGAGGCTTCTTTAGAACCGCCGTAATACAGACTGCTACAGGAGATCCTTCCTGCCCACAGCTATTAGCTTCTACAACAACTCTTTGAAGAGCCTTGAATAACATGAGTTACAGCAACATTTATGTTTCCAAGCGTGACATCACATTAAAGAGGTAACCTGGACCTCTGAGGACAAGTTCTCCAAGACCTTCATTAGAGGACTAATGTCCAAACCGCTGCAGGAGAATCTGAGAAAGTCTGCCAGGTTGGAGGGAAAAACATATTTATATAATAAAAATGAGAGCTGGACCATGACATTAGCTGCTAAACTCAAAATATTTCAGTGCTTCCTGGAAAAGAGGTAATTAAATTCAAATCACCGGCCTAAAAGTGGGATTTTCTGGCATGTTTGTTCTCTGAACGGAAAAATAAAGTGGAGAGTTGATTCTAAAGCAGCGGTGTCCAAACGTTTTTCCACATGGGCCGAAATCATCGAGTCCAAACTGCAAAAGCATCGTCAATAAAGTGCACATGCAATAATTTGGTAAAACAGTGCTTTTGAGCTGAAGGGCTCAGGGAATTGTTCTCGCTCTAAAACATGAAAAAGGGCAATAAATGAGCTAAAGATGAGGGCAACTGGGGTCCTGGTGACTATGAAATAATTAAGGAAGAAAGCACGGCTATTAAAAAACGAATACTGTGAGTTGTTTCCACCTTAAGCACAACTGAAGGCCTCCAGCCATGACTGCAGGTCCTCTGTCTGTTTCTGAATAATTCAGGCTGGAGGACTGTAAACAGATGCAGAGGAGGTTGATAAACCGCAGCGGCGCTCTGATTAAGCTGAAACATCAGCGCAGACCATAAATCTGTCCACTTAGCCGTTAAATATGCATGAAGCCCCTTCAGCCGCCACACTTCCATGTCTGCTTCCCTTCAGCTGCACCAGCTTCCTGGAAGTCTCCACATGCAGCTGCAGACAAACCGGATCTCCAGAAGTGGTCCCCCCCCCCCACCCCGTCAGAGAAGACAACCTGCCAATTAGCTTCAGGCACCAACATGGCTGCCAACGGCGAATCTGGCCTCATCAAGCCGTCTGTCAGCAGCTGCAGGAGGACGACTGAAGCCGAGCCGCCGGCGGAGAGAACAAGACGCTCCTAATTGGAGTTTAAACGTCTGAAACCTGACTGGACGGTTTCAATCTGCAGATAACTCTGAGAGTGTGTGTGTGTGTGTGTGTGTTTCAACATGCTGAGCGGACAGATCAATAACTACAGCATACGCTGCCTCCATGTTGTTTGTTTCTGATTAAGATGAGGAACCAAAAACAACGGATTCAGCTGATTTCCAGATCGCTGAGCTTCACATCAGATCTACTAACTCACAGCTGCTTCTGACGTCGTCGCATTTCCTGGAAAATCGTATTTCTGTGTAGTTTCAGCTGCGCTGCCAGCAACCCGGGTCGCGGCTCTTTCTGAGGACTCCTGCCACTGCAGCATCATCGCCCAGCAGTTTACAGACGCCCCACCTTTCATTTTAAAGCCACGCTCAGTGGAGAAACAATGATTAAACGACATGGCGAATACCAGGCCGATGCTGACGGCTCGAGCTTCAGACATGGAAGACCATCACCGTTTCCTGTTACTTCCTGCTGTTTTCCATGTTTCAAACACCCGCATCTTAAACACCCAGAGTTAGCTCCACATGAAAGCCAGCTCCTCTTTCAGCGGAATGAAGATCTTCGCTCCTCTTCCTCAGCGTTTGCAGATAAAGGTCTGAACTCGTATTCCTGCAGCCTGGATCCAGCGCCTGCTGACGAACCGAAGAGTGGTTCTGAAGAGGCGGTGACCCAGATTTCAGCTCTTCACGTCCGACGTGGATGGAGAGGAACGAACTCGTTTTCCGTTGCTTTATTTCTGCCCCTCTGCTGCTGCAGCTTTATGATCGGGACGCCAGACGAGGTCCCTGCGCCGCTCGTCCTCCATTCAGCTGCAAACTGCTTCAACTTGCACCCCCACCCCCCTGGGCCTGTCAGAGGTCTCGGGTTTCATCTTTATGCAACAACACAGAGGTTTAAACGTTACTTTTATAAGTTTAGAAACAAGTCTGAAGCTGAGGGAATGACGTCTGGATGATGAAGCAGAGAAGCAACGGAAGAAGAAGAGCAACTCGTCTGCAGCGGGAGGAATCCCTCAGCGCGGCTCGGACCGCGAGGCTGGAGGAAGCACCCCGCCCCGGCCGACCAGCGCCAGGATGGGGCGGGGTTGGTAAAACTACAGCCAAACATTAACAGCAGTGATCTGGGCTAGTTTGGGGGGTTCGTTTTTCAAAGTCATATTTTACCAGGTTATACATTTATTCTTAGTTGTCACATTTTCAAACTAATTATTTAGCTCCAAGCTAACTATTCAGTTGGTTCAGTAAATACTTAGCTAGCTCAGAGCTAAATATTTAGTTAGCTCAGAGCTAAATATTTAGTTAGCTCAGAGCTAACTAAATATTTAGCTCTGAGCTAAATATTTAGTTAGCTCAGAGCTAAATATTTAGTTAGCTCTGAGCTAGCTAAATATTTAGCTTCAAACTAAATATTTAAGTAGCTTGGAGCTAAATATTTAGCTAGCTCCAATAGGCTAAATGTTTAGCTTAAAACTGTATATTTAGTTGATTAAATATTTAGTTTTCTAAATAAATATTTCATCAATTTATTTTTCACTAAATATTAAAATTATTATTATTATTATTATTATTATTATTATTATTAGTTAGCAAGCTAAATATTTAGCTCCATAAATATGTCGAGAGCAAGCTCACAATTTAACACCAAAGTAAATATTTAGCTTGCTAATGAAATATTTAGTTTGAAACTGAGACATTTATAAATGAATGAATAAGATGGTGAAAATATGACTTTTAAAAAATGAGCCCCCATTTTCTCTCTAATAACAGGCTGAATAACCCAAATTATTGCTGGTGTACCTCTTATGCTCATGGTGCTCCACACATCGGCCTCAGAGGATGACTGTAATTATCATCATCAGCTCGACAAACTGCTCTGATTTGAGCTGCGGTTTAGATCAGGGCCTCAGAGAGCAGCCGGCTCGCTCAGCAGGGAGGAACCGCAGAAATCCAATTAATGTTATTCCTTCGAGATGCAGAGACCCAGCTGCCCGATGGGCCGCTGGTTCCTGCAGAAACATGACGGGTCTGCAGGCTGACTGCTGGCTCTGGTTCGGATCGTTCTGACCGCTCGGTCCTGCTGGACGTTTCAATAAGTGTTTGTTATATTTTGTAGCAGCCGTAGCTTTTACTGACAGACAGGAGGTGGACGGAGATGCAGCAAAGCCCTCCAGGTGGGGCATCGAACCCCCGATGGAGCACCTGCTCTCCCGCTGCACCTCCCGGAGAACGCCGGCAGTTGTTCTGACTGGGACAGAAATAAAGGTTGGCTTCTAATTAAAACGCGACAAAATGACTAAAAACCTCCTAATCCTGGTTATTTAACGCCGCGGCCGACACGCAGGCAGCAACAGAGACCGGACGCATCGCAAGCAGATAAACGCTGCGTATTTATGTCGCCTGCGGGAGAAAAACCGGGTAGTGGAAGCTAAATATCAGCTTTGCTGTCCGAATGCATTTCTGCATAAAACACGCCACAAACTTCTGACCAATCACGGCGCACCTTGGCTCCGCGTATTTGCGTTGTTCCCGAAGTGCTCAATCGTCATTTTCCGAACCTTGCACGCGGTGCGGCTCAGATGTTTGCGATCAGCGAAGACGTGGCCGGTTAAGGCAGCGCCTGCCGCGGAACAAAACGCAGGCCGACAGACGACGGGTTTGTTTCAGTTCTTTTAAAATTGATTCTGAATCGTAGCAAATGAGGATCGCGATTCTCATTTGGGACACTCCTAATCATCCTGGAGAGGTCGCCATGACAACACACACACACACACACACACACACACACACACACACACTGGACACTTTAGAGGCCATTTAACCGAACAGTCGTGTTTCTGGACTGCGGCAGGAAGCCGGAGTACCCGGAGAGAACCCACGAATGCGCGGCAAAGCGACCGCGTCTCTTCGCTCACGTCCACCTGAAGCCGTCTGGGAGAAGAAACCAAGGCAGCGTTGAGGCGAGGATGTTGCTCCGAGTCGGATGAAGGAGCATTAACCTCCTCCCCCGCTCTGGCAGCACCCCGTTTGACCCGCACCGAAGCGATCTGAGGGCCGCTCTCCGGGTCTCTGCGTGATGAGCGGCGGCGAGGAGCCGTCTAGACATGCAATTTCACACTCTCTGAGGTTCCCTGCCTGCGGGCCGACGCAGCCGTGAAGCTCGACACGACGAGGAGGAGGAGGAGGAGGAGGAGGAGGGAGGGTACGCTTCTCTGTGCGAACCAGGGCTGTGATTTCCCAGGAGGCTCCGGTCGGGCCCGGTTCAGGCGGAGCCGTCTGGGTTCACAGGTTCCGCTCCGCGCCGGCTGGCACCGCCTGCAGGTCCGTCAGGGAAAGCTGTCCTCTGGATTAATGATCCGGTTCCTTCCTGCTGTGGATTTCCTGTCCGTTTCTTCTCATACAAGAAGAAAAATCTTAATCTAAAGAAATCCAACATTTCTAAGCTTTCACGAAGCTTCCCTGGACGTTAGGTCTAGTCAAAGTAATAATCAGCATCAGCAGCATCTCCAACCTTAAAACCATGAGGAAGATGTGATCAGATTGGTCGTTGGGCTGAAAGTCTTTCCATCATTCAGGAAATATTTCATAATTAGTTGGAAATTAACATATTGGTTGATCTCATGTTAAATATGAGAAAACAGCCTCAGTTTTTACAGTGAAACGGACATTTTGGAGCTGAGAGGAGTTTATCTGTCGCCTCAAGGAGTGTTTCAGCAACAATACGAGACTCGTTTTTTTAAAGTTTGCACATTAGTCCAAGTCCACTTCTGATTGGCTGATCGGTCGCTCCAGGAAGTACATATTTCAGTGCAGTGAAGCGTTTCCCTTCATGCAGGAAGTTATTGGTTCTCCGACTGGAGGCCAAAGCTGCAACATCTGCTCCGTGTCCAGCTGCTGCGGTTCTCTTCCTTCCTCCTCCGAGTTGAACCAACCAAACCCTTTCAGCTGACCGTTCCCCTCCTCGCCTGTGGGGGCGCTGCAGCAAGAACCGCTGAAGGAAACGACGAGAAAACCTCTGAAGACGCTGAGCGCAGCTTCCTCCTTCACGTAAACAGAAACGGAGCGGCGTCAGACTGTCGCGGATCGGGAACGTATTTATGATTGAACTGAAAGGGTTGTTGTTTGTGAAGAGCCTCCAGACGACATCTGTTCTGAATCGGCGCTCCAGAAACAAACAGATGGGAAGCGAGAGAAGAAAGGAAGACGATGTGAAGACAGGATATCTAGAAACTCCTGTGTTTCGGTCGGAGCTTCGACATCTGAAGGAGCTGCAGGAGACGGACGGCTGTCTCTGGTTTCCGAGCAGAACCTTCAGGCCCTCGAACCTTCCCGAGCTCGTTCCCAGAGCGGCCCCGTCCCCCCGTCCCGCATTGTTCCCACACGACGAGCCTCAGAGTGGATTCCCGTCCGCCCACACGCCCGGAGACAGTCGTCCGCTTGTTCCACCACAGTCGGATGGCGACCATCGTCTCCCACCATCATTCCAGCTGCACGACCCTCCACACACCAGCCGCTCCCAGAGGCCCTGGAGACGCGAGCGGCTGCACCTGCCGGGCTGCCGCAAGGCATCCTGGGTAACGCATTCCCAGACTTTGTGATGCGTTCCTCACGCAGTGGGGTTCCTGCGTTAAACACGTGCAGGAGTGGAAAAAAGCCTCACTGAGAGGAAGCAGAAAAATGATGGAACCCATTCGGGTCTGGATCTGATGGACGAGCTTCTCCACTTTCACCAAAACAATAAACCTCGACGCAAATCTTCGCTTCATCAGAAAGAACTGAAGACGTCTGCGCGTCTAAAACAAGTTGAAACGAGTTTATCAAAGTTTGATTTCATCAGAAGCTTCAATCTCTGCAGGATTTGAAGGCAAACATCATATTATAGAGACAGAAAACCAAAAGATCTTCAAAAAAATAAACCTTTCTATTGATTTCCAAAGCAAATGCTTTGGAAATCAATAGAAAGTCAAACTGCCCCAAATCACACAGGAAGCACCTCCATATATGGATGATGACAAAGCGTCTGGAAATGTTTCACGGTAATCAGAGAATATCTGCTTTTTTGATTAGAAAAGTGATTTTTTAAAATGGAAATACGTGGAACATAAAACAGATGGGATGATCATGTTTGTTGCAAAGATCCGTGGATGACTTGAGGAGGGAGAGGACAGCTTTCTCCTCTCTGTTGGAAATACTTTCGCGTCGGGATTAGTTGAAATCTTGGATTCAAGGGAAGGAACGAGCGCTCCATTTCAGTCGTGAAAATAATCATTTTTGTCACAAACTACAAGTCAGAACAAAATTAAAAAGAGAAGTTGTAGAAATGATGACATCTCTCCATGAAAACCTGCTGGTTGTAGTTTCCCTTCGGCCTCAGAAACAGCAGCTACTCCAACAAACTTTCTCAGCCACAAATTCACAAAAATCACAGAAAATTTCCCAAAGACTTGAACAAACGCATCTGGAAGCCCAGAGAGCAAGAGGAAGCTGCAGGAGTCCTGTCGATTTTCCACGGGCCGCTTCGTTCACGGCTGCGTGCACGCTCTGACGACAGCCGCAGCAGCTGAGCTTCTGCTGCAGCGGTTTCAGCAGAAACGTGGAGGAGAGCTCCGGCTCGTCCGGTTTCGAGGAGCGCATCTCCTCAGCCGTACCTCTCTGGTCCCCTTCATGATGTTGAGCCTCAAACCGAACCAGCTGACCGAGCGCCTGCAGGCCAGGGGCTTCCTGTCCCGGCCCGTTTCCTCGGTAACCTGCAGCCCTGGTGGACACGCCATCGAACGCACAGGACCTCCTGCAGGACTGCGGTCCATTCCCAGTAACACCAACGCTCTTAATACCGCCTAATCCCAAAAGGAGATTTAACTGTTTGCCTTTAATTGGACAGATTTTGGGCTGCTGGGTTTCAGAACCAGAACCGAAGAGATTTCACAGAGATGTTGGGCCGACTCGGCTTAGAACGGGAGGGAGAGAAGAGTTCGTTCTGGCCGTTACCCCCGGCGTATCGATATTTCTCCGGCTGTATGCGTTCAAGAGCCAAAATGAACTGAAACAGAACGAAGATCTGAAGGCAGATTTAAAGCAAACTGAAGGTTGACACTGAATCCCAGGAGAATTTAAAGGGCCAGTACCATGTAAACATACCTGGAGCGTTGCTTTGATTCTTTCATGCATGTTTGAGAAGTCCTTTAATCTCCATGGCAACCATTCAGCTGTAAAAAAAAAACAAAAAACAAAAAAAAACAAAAAACACCTGGGTGGGCCAGCTCCTCCTCGGAGCTGCAGTTTCTAAGCTTCCGAGCTTCTGCCTTACAGAGCCCCCCTCCCCTGCGACTTCCCCACTCAGACTAGCGGCAACAATTAGCAAACACCTGGTGGAACTGCGCATCTGCTGAGCTCATTGAAGGACCTACTTCTCAGTGATAAAAACATTAAAGGGAGGGCTATTCCGACGATTAATCGGATAAAAAAAAAAAAACTGGAACCACAGATATTTAATTTAACCTCTTAGGCTTTTTTTTTTTTTTTTTTTTAATAAAATATTAGAAATACATTAAATGATGCAAAAAACAATTCAATTCCTTTTTTTAAAATAAGAAAATAAACATTTTATTGCAATAATGCAGTAATATAGCTTTCCTTCTAGTGAATGTGAACCAGGTGAAGCTAAAACTGACACTTGAGGAGTTCTGGGTGGAACAGATTTACAGACAAAGGTTTTTTAAAATCTTAAATGTAAAATGTTTATATATTTTGTCCAGTTTTGGCTTAACTACTGCTCTGGGTGTGTTGTTTTTTCAGCAAATGGCGTTTTTTAATCCGTCGACTCCATTTAACGGTCAGTCACTTCCTAAATTAGTTGACGATTATTTCAACAATTAACTAATCACTATTAATTGATTAATCGTAGCAGCCCTACTGTTGTGATGACTTCCTGAAGGCGGAGTTTCAGAAAGAGTCGAATTTGATATATGCAGCATTTTTATAACTGAAGGTAACATAGTTACTTGATTGCGCCATAAAATGATTCGATGCGGCTGGAAGACACATACTACTGCCCCCTTAAAAACAACAACTACTAATAAATATCAAATAAACTGAAAAAGAGCAACTACTTGAAAGCAAATTTAAAGCAAACTCATGGTTGATGCGACGTCCCAACAGAATTTAAAAACTTTGCAGCCTAATAAAGTTCCTCCAGCTACAGACGGGGGGCGCTGTTCTGGAGAAGCCCAGGAAAACCAATCAGCATCGATCGCTGTTTTAGGCTGAATCTATAAATCCTGTTGACTCGACTCAGGTCGCCAGTCTGGGAATAACGACTCCAACATCTTCCAGAAGAGATCTGGAGAACAGGACGATTTGCTGCTTGCCACTTGAACATTTATGATTTATTTAACATTTATTGATCATCTATGGATGGATTTCACAGATGAAGGAGGCTAAGATGGAAGAAAGCGTTGCTACTAGCAACGGCCTCCTGGTGCACAATGACGACGCACGTCGCAATGAAAAGTCGGATAAAACGCGACATGAGTACATCGGATCCAATATGGAGGTGGCAAAAATCGGATTTTTTTGTGGGGTGTAAAGATCGGAATCGGGCCGTTCAGACTGCCGTGAAAAAGTCCGATATGGGTAAAGAAATCGGATTTGGGTCGCGATGTGAAGAGAGCCTGATGGTGTTGGGTCAAAGCGGGGTGGGCAACATGGACGTAGAAATTTATTGGCATATTTTGTGGTACCTTTGTGAAAATGATCAATATTATGATAAAAAACCTATTTATTACTCATTTTTTAGGCAACTCCATGGCACAGCATTCATAGCGCCACAAACAAATACTGCTCTTGAAAAATATTCCCATTTACAACAGGCTTCTTCAGGGCGCCACCTACTTAAAAACTGTGATTCATTTCACAAACCTGCAAGCAGGAACTGCTTTTAATCATATTTTACTGATATTTATCGACGCTCTCGTGGAACAAAGAGTGGAGAAAACAGCAAAAATAACATTTCTGATCATACTGTCAGTTTCGATTTTATTTACCATCAAGAACTAAAATTTATCATGACAATAAATCAAAACTCTAATCAGAAGAAAGTTTTTCACGATGAAAAAAAATAAATGATATGATAAATGCCCCCCCCCAGGTCAAAGGTTCAGTAGCTTTCACTGAGTTGTTTGTGTTGAAGACGATGTTAAGGAGCAGGAGGAGGAAAAGCAGCTGCAGGAGAACAAGAAGCAGCAGAAGAAGAGACTTTTCTGGTTTATATCAGTGATTTAAGCTGAAAACTGCTGGGAAAACGAACTTTTCTGGATTATATCAGGGACGCAGAAGCGGCGCCATCATCTTTGTTGGGCCGCTCCGAGCTGCCGCAGCTCTGAATGGAGGCACTAATCCTGTTCCGGCAGAACCAGTCCGCTCCGCAGACTGACTGGGAAGCAGCTACTGGGGGAACCAGGGTTAGTGGCAGGGCTGGGCGGCAGGGGGTTAAAAATAAAACCTCAGATCCCATTTCAGGCGTTTCTGTTTCTTGCTTTCCTTTCCAAAAGAGGAATTACAAGCTACACAAAATATTTACAAAAAGCAGCTTTTATTTCGATTAACTGAATTTCTGGTTTTTGAAGATTTAATTTTTGGAAAATCTGGATTTTTTTTCCCTCCACCAACGCGCTCCTGGGGTCTCCGTAGCTCAGTGACGTCATCGCGCCCAGGGCGGCCATCTTGGTTGACGAGCGTTTTTTACAGCTTCTGTTTGTTTGGACGTTGAATTCAGGCCAACTTTATGACGAAATATTCATGTCATGTTACAAGAGTACAGTCGTAGTAATACGAGAATAAAGACGTAATATTAGAAAAATGAAGTAGTAATTTTACAAGAAAAATAAATTAGTTATCCAAGTTTTTTTCTCATTAAAAATTTCTTGTAATTTTAAGACGTTCTTCTGGTCTTTATTCTGCTAACATTATGACTTTATTCTCATAATTAAACGAAAATCCTCATAACCTGGTTTTGATTTTCTGCCGTCCAACTCACAGAAGGGATGATTGAAATAAAACCCACTTTTTACAAATATTTTCTGTCATTTGTAATTTCCCTTTTTTAAAAAAGAAAGCGAGAAAAATTTTTTTGATTAAAATCGGAAATCGGATGTGGTCTGAAAAAAAAAATCGGAGATTTTATTTTTAACCCCTTTTCGTCCAGCCCTAACTTTCATTCAGGTCGACCAAATATTAGGGTCGGGGTACAATTTATTTTCATGATGTCGCAAGAATACAAAATAATATGATAATAGAGTTGTAATATTACCAGAATAAAGTCGGAATGTTTGAAGAATGAAACAGTGATTTTATGAAAACTTCAATATGAAAAATAACAAAAATGATCACATTAAATGAATTTTCTCCTAATTTTAAGATGTTCAGGTAAAATTGCGTCTTTATATTCGGAATTTATTCTCATAATGAAGCTAAAAGTCTGGCCTTGCTGATCATCCAACTCCCAGAAGAGATGATGGAAAATATTTTCTGTCATATTTTTTAGAAAGGAAAGCAAGAAAAAGAAATCGATTAGATTTCATCTTCAAGCCACAGCGCCCAGCCCGACCTGCTTCCTGCACAGGTCCTGAATCTGCTGCGAATCCCAAAAAGGCATCCAGGCCACCCCTCCCTGCACTGCGTCCTGGACGGGGAAGCCATCTGGAGACGCCGGAGCATGTGGCTGTCTGCAGACCTTTCGGGCTGCAGGAAAAGCTGGGCGGCCTCCAGACGGGGTGCTGACTCAGCATTACATGAGGAGCAGACGCTCAGAGGTCTGATCAGTCCGCGTCAACAACCCTAAAGCTCACCATCTTGCTCCCCGTTTGTTGCCTTTCCCCGTCAGTCGTATCAGAAACAGATCTGACCGCATTCTTCTGCTGGTCTGACCGCATTCCCCCCCTCCCAACACGCCTCAGATCAGCAGCTCAGAGGTAAACAAACACGGCGGCTTGACCTTTAACCCGAGCAGATTCCTACCTGGAGACCTCTGCGCCTCAGAATGCTGGAGTCGTCCATGGTCGGCGGGTCCCTGGACGCCTCTCTGCCCAGTTCAGACACTTTCTATGAAGCCCACACGGGAGGAGTTACATAAGAGCCTCTGCTGCGCTCCCCGTCCGTCCACGGGAAGCGATCCTGTCGTGGGGAGACGCTCCGGACCACAGGAAGCGCTGCTTGCTGCCTCCTGATGAGCTCCTGGCTGAATAAACGCCACGGCTCCTTCCGCTCCCCTTCCCGTTTAATCCGAGCTTCCCTCCATTCATCCGATCGGGCGGGACACACCCCTCCTCCTCTGAAGGTCCGCTCGCCTCCAGGGCGCTCCCCGCCGCCGTTCCCGTGGCAGCGGCGCTGCGGGACGCCGGCGGGGCTGTGGCGGGGACGCCGGCCGGGTCCCGGCAGTCCTGCTGCGGGGAAAAGTTGGGAGGCGGCAGCTGAAAGCTTCAGTCTACAGCGCGAGGGCGGTGGGGGGGCACCGTGCAACCGTCTCCATGCCAACGGACCGGGCCAGGACCTGAGCCGCGAGGGAGGTGGGGGGGTTCTTCTGGTCCTCCTCCTGCAGACGGAGGAGATGTTCGTCCCTCTGCTGCTGTCGCTCCTCTTTCTGCTCCGATGTGTCAGAATGCTCTGGCTCCGCCCCCTTCCCCTTTCATCACACGCTCTGGCTCCGCCCCCTTCCCCTTTCATCACACGCTCTGGCTCCGCCCCCTTTCCCTTTCATCACATGCTCTCTCGCTCTGCGGCAGCAGCCAATCAGCCGCGAGCAGGAGAAGAAGACTGCTCGCGATGAATGGGGAGCAGATGAGCGCTCCTCCACACACACGCACACGCACACAGAGCAGCGTGTGCGCGGCTCCAGATGAATTAATGATGACGGCAGAGATTAAAGCATGCAGATGATTGAGGAGCGCCCTGAGAGCAGCTGGAAAAAACCACGGGACAAAGCGGGAAGTTTGTTTGTTTCCTTCCAAACTCCCAGGAAGCTTCGGTCACTGGTCTCTGGGTTCACTGGGAAAAACTACGATTAATAAACTTCATCACAAATTAATTGCAAGTAGGACCGAAACGACTAATCGAGAATATAGAGACTCAAATAACGCCGTTTTCTGAAGAAAAATAAACATTCAGAGAAGTAATTAAGCCAAACGTGTAAATAAAACAAAAATAAAAATAAAAAAATGTACATTTTGCACTTAAGATAAAAACACCTGAGTCTGAAAATATTTTTTACCCAAAACTCCTCAAATTGCATTTTTTTTTTTTTTGGTTCTTAGATATTTGCCTGGTTCAAATTCACTAGAAGAATACCATGTTGTTGCATTTTAGGCAATAAGTGTTTAACTTTTTAAATAAAAAATGAATTTAATTTGTTTCTTTGCATCTTTTGATGTATTTCTAATATTGTATAGAAAAGGATTAAGTGGTTAAATCTGAAATCTGTAAAATGTGGCGTTTTTTCAAAATCTGATTAATCGTCAGAATAATCAATGAATTGATTACTAAAATAATCGTTAGTTGCAGCCATAATTTAATGCTTGAGATAAATTTATTCAAATGCAATTTTATGCATTTATGTGTCTTTTTTGAGAATTTATATTAAGAGGAAAACCTGAAACGTTTATTTTGTCATTTCCTGTTGCCAAAAACTGCATAACCTAAAGAACTGAGGTTCTCCGCTACACCCCTGCTGGTCGGAGCACAACAAGGCGGTTCGGCAGGAAGAACGTGGCTTCTTTGTTTTCTGAGGCGTTTAGTGCGATGGCCGACAGACGCAAACGCGCAGAAAATGGCGAAACGATCACAAGAGAAAAACACAAACGGGAAAATGCAGATAATAGCAAAAACAATAGTATAAAATGCTGCGAGTTCGCGCCACAAAACGGGGTCCTCCAGACCACTAGGGGGAGTCGAGCATAAAATCACCTGGTAGCAGACCCTCAGTGAAGATGTCCAGAAGAAATTTGAAAGAAGAAAGAAAATGGGCGTCTTTTAAAAATGACACAACAGCAGCATATTTATGTAATATTCCCAACTCCAGACTCCCCCTAGTGGTCTGGAGGACTCCCGATTTGTGGAGCGACTTCGCAGCGTTCCATGCTTTCTGGGTTTTTTTGCTCTTTGCAGCATTTCCTCTCATGCGTCTTAAATTGAGGCCCCAACATACTCGGGCGTAGTTAACCCCGCGGAGGTCCTCGCGGACTCGGGGTCGAGTCAAAGCAGACGTCCGCCTGACGAGTCCGCGCAAAGGTCAATTTGGGAACAAGAATCTGCTCGGCGGGAAGCGGCGTTCAGATCGAGCTGTTTCGTGCGCGACACCGAGCTGATGAGGTGGAGAGGCGGCGCAAGCAGTCGCACTGCCGCTCTGTGCGGAGGCTGCGGCGGTGGCGATGAGGCGGGGCGAGGCGCCCTGCGGCGGTGGCGGTGAGGCGGGGCGAGGCGCCCAGCGGCGGTGGCGATGAGGCGGGGCGAGGCGCCCAGCGGCTGCGGCGGTGGCGATGAGGCGGGGCGAGGCGCCCAGCGGCGGTGGCGATGAGGCGGGGCGAGGCGCCCAGCGGCGGTGGCGATGAGGCGGGGCGAGGCGCCCAGCGGCGGTGGCGGTGAGGCGGGGCGACGCGCCCAGCGGCTGCGGCGGTGGCGATGAGGCGGGGCGAGGCGCCCAGCGGCTGCGGCGGTGAGGCGGGGCGAGGCGCCCAGCGGCTGCGGCGGTGGCGATGAGGCGGGGCGAGGCGCCCAGCGGCTGCGGCGGTGAGGCGGGGCGAGGCGCCCAGCGGCTGCGGCGGTGGCGATGAGGCGGGGCGAGGCGCCCAGCGGCTGCGGCGGTGAGGCGGGGCGAGGCGCCCAGCGGCTGCGGCGATGAGGCGGGGCGAGGCGCCCAGCGGCTGCGGCGGTGAGGCGGGGCGAGGCGCCCAGCGGCTGCGGCGATGGCGATGAGGCGGGGCGAGGCGCCCAGCGGCTGCGGCGGTGAGGCGGGGCGAGGCGCCCAGCGGCTGCGGCGGTGGCGATGAGGCGGGGCGAGGCGCCCAGCGGCTGCGGCGGTGAGGCGGGGCGAGGCGCCCAGCGGCTGCGGCGGTGAGGCGGGGCGAGGCGCCCAGCGAGCTCAAACTCGCTCGCATCCATTCGGATTGTGGGAAATTAATGGGCGAATCGGTGCGAGTACGAAGCCTCAACCGTCCGCGGACGGAAGGCGCGGAGTCCGCGCAGAGCATGTGGGAGCCGCTAGCTGTGTTCAGCTTTCAGAACCTTTCAGAACCCGGTCCGGTTCTGTAACCAAGACCTACGGTGCCAGCATGGAGGTAAATGTCCAGAAGATTCCGCTTTCAGAACCTTTTCATATCAGGAAATCTGATTATTCAGGCCCGTTTTCTTCTGGCTCTGTCTCGGTTCTGGTCCAAAAGGCCACCGAAAGCTGGGCTTTTTCTGTCTCTTTCTGCTCAGGTCCGTCTGTTTCTGGCGGCCGGGCTTGTTGAGGCCCGTCAGAGACCCAGATTCCTGACCTGCATGAAGCGGGCCGGGACTCGGAGCGGAGGAGGGAGACGTGTCTGAGCGGGTCGAAGCGGTCTCATCAGGATGGGATGTCCAATCAGCTAAACATCGGGGCAGATCTCATCTGTTCGGCAGCTCTTGTTTTTCCAGAGTCTTCTGCGTTCAGCTCTGAGAGAATCAGATTAGGACTGGGTGACAAATCATATTTTATCATTAATCAAATTTTTGGTTTTTAAAACTTAGTTTTTGGAAAATCTGGATTTTTTTCCCACCAGTGCTCTCCTTGTCAGCGCGCCAAGGGCGGCCATCTTGTTTGACAAGCGTGTTTTACAGCTTCCATTTATTTGGACTTTGAATTCAACTCAACTTTACGATAAAAGTGTTAGGCCACGATTTTTCTCTCAACCAGAACCAGAACCAACTTCAAGCTCCATCCGGTTCTGGAGGAAAATGAGCTGAGGTCCAAATCCAGCCGCCTGAGGCAGCATCAACTAACTTAAAATGCTGCAGAGCAGCAGACCTGTGGGGCAGCAGGACTCCCTCTGAGGAGACGCCACATCCGGACAGAAGGTGCGTTCAGGGACCACTCGTAAACTGGACCGAGTGGTTTGGTTGATCTGTTTTCATTTGGATTTTAAAGCATAAAGGTCACATGACAGGTGGAACAAGTTGAAGGAGCACCGTTTGTAAAATTACACAGCGAAAAACTAACAGCAATAATTTGGGTTATTTAGTCTGTCATAGGAGAAAATAGGAAAACACTTTCATCACGTTATTCATTCATCAATGTCACAATTTCAACAGAAAAGTTTAATCAGCAGGTAAATATGTAGCTCCGATCTAAATATTTATTTATCAAACTAAATATTTAGCTTCAAACTCAATATTTAGTTTGAAGCTAAATATTTAGCTTGTTACCTAAGTATTTAGTTTGAAGCTTGGAAGCTAAATATTGTAGTTTGCAAACTATATATTTAGCTTCAAACTAAATATTTAGTTTGAAACCCTGCCATTTATAAATGAATGAATAGCATGGTGAAAACATGACAATGAAAACCCCCATTTTCTCCCTTCTAAACAGGCTAAACAACCGAATTGTTGCTGTTCACTGCTGACTAACTTTCCAAGCGGCGCTCCTGGTCTGATCATCCGAGTTGTTGTTGTTACTGGATGTTTTCTGACTCGTAATCAGAGTCAGACTCTGACATTACGGAGGATGAGTCAGAAGCTGTCTGAAGACGAGCAACGCGCGAGACGGCCTCGTCAGCCGTGTCGCTTCATTCGCCCTGCGGCTCGTCTGGAGCTCGGCTCTGGGCGTGCGGGAGAATCACGAGTCGCCAAAACGCCAAAAAGCAGAGAAGCTCAGAGAGCCGAGGAGCAAAATAACCGGACGGATACGAGTAAAAACCCGAGGAAACGGCTGAGAGGCTCTGCAGCCCGTCTGGGTTGAGTGCTGACGCGGAGCTTCCTCTTCCAGATGAGTCAGCCTCCAGCGGCTGCATTCATTAAACATGGAGCTCTGACGTGGAAGTGGTGGAAGTTAAATCGGTCCGTGACAGGAGACAGAACCGGAGCTTTAAATATTCACCAGCTTCCAGCCTCACTGCGTCATTCCTTGATGAACAAATCCCAGAGATGAAGTGGGATCTCTGCAGAACCCAGGGTTCTGCTCTCCGCCCTCCGGATAAATCAGGATCTCCACCTTTAACCTCAAGCTTCGGCTGCGTGACTGGAACCAATGGGACCAGCTCATTGTTAACTTATCCTTTATCCTTAAAGAGCAAATATCCGATTCTAGAGCCAGAAAACCTCAACCTGTTCCAAGTAAAGACGAATAAACCAGAACCAGGGTTCACCCACAATCAACAGCAAATACCTGAAACACTTGAGATCTCCTCTAAATATGCTTTTAACTGCATATTTTAATAGTTCAAACACCAAATATACCTTGATATGCATTAATGCGTGGAGAGGAAAGCATCTAAGCGCCGCCACAGAGGCGAACATCCACAGTCTTCCTTTCCTCTGTTCCTGGGGGTTCAGCCAATCAGCACCTGGGAAAATAAACGCAGCTTCTGGATCGGCTGCGTTGCAAACGGCAGGAAGCAATGCTCCCAGGCACATCTTCAGAGAGGAAGATATGAGCAAGCAATGATCATCTATCCAGGAAACGGCGAATTTTATGGAAATAATCTACAAATTTCTCCTCCGTCTCTGTTCCCAGCACCATCAAGCAACTGGAACCTTGGATCTAAGAAAGGGAACGACCCGAAGGTTCAACACCTGCCTCCTAAGACAGGCGGCTCAAGCAGGGAGTGAACAGCCAGACCACTGAAGCAACTGTTGTTTGTGAGCATAAAGTTTCTCAGGTAAGAAAACGCTGCTGTTTTCTCAACATGTTCTCTGTTAGTGAAAATGATCAGCTGATCTTTACGGATCAATGGCTACGTTTCCACAGCAGCACGTCCTTCACGTTGCCAGCCGACACCGTTTACGTTCGCCTTTCAGAACACGATAACCCTAAATCTGTCATACTCTGTCGTGTTACAGACGTACAGGGAGGGACATTTTAGCTAACGTTATGTGAACCGACGAAAAACCAACAACTATGCAGCACTTAATGCAAGGGTGTCAGATAAAGATAATGCTCAGCAGCAGATCGACGCCATGAGATGAGAAGCATCCATTTGTTGAATTAAATGAGATTCTTGAAGTGAATACTTCAATTTTAAAAGTATTTATAGTAGTTAGTAGGATTTATTCGATGTGCCGTTACTGCATCTTAAAGCTGCAGTACGTAACTTTAAAAAAAAAAAAAAAAAAAGTTTTTTTCCATATTTGTTGAAACCGTCTCCGTGTCGGGACAGTTTGGTCTGAGAGATAATCTGAGAAAAGATGGAGCTCCTCTTCCTCCTCCCTGAGCTGCTATCACCGTCTAAAGAAATGCCCCACCCCCGACCTGAAACAACCAATCAGAGCCAGGAGGAGGGCCTTAGCGCTGCCAATCACCCTCGTGTACGCGCTGCTTAATGCGCTGATGGTGGAGAAACAGCTCACCGTTCCAGGAAAACTGTTTATCCGCCGCCATCGGTGGCCATGCTAGCTAGCATTAGCATTAGCATCAAGCTAAGTTGTGGTGAACCAGCTGGCACGTTGACTGACAGCGCTAAGACCCGCCTCCTGGCTCTGACTGGTTGTTTCTAAAGCACACTGGGAGCACTGGGAGAAGGCAGTGGAGCTGGATTTTTTTTTTAGATGACAGTTTCAACAGATATGTAGAGAAATATTAAGCTTTAAGCAATAAAATGTTCATTTTTTTAAAGCAGGAATTAAATGAGCTGTTTCCTTAAACGTTCTTTCTGTGTTTCAGAGCTTGTGCAGGATTTTTACAGGATTTTTTTTGTCCCATTACTTGATTAATTACCAGAATAATCGATAAAATACTCGATTACTCAAGTAAGCGTCAGCTGCAGCCCGAGGTACGACTGTGATCAGAAGCTCCTCACTGCTGCTGCTAAAGCTTCCATAGTAGTGACAGGCCTGTGATGAAGAGCTGAAGCAGAGGAGGAGGAGGAGAAAAGCTCCCAGGTCTGCCTCAAACTCTTCCTCTGTGGCAGAGAGATGATAAGAAAACGCCGAGTCAGGCTGAAGAGGCTTAGCGGGGAGGAGAACTCAGAAGTGGAAAGAACTGGGGTAAAGAGACACGCAGAGGACTGCTGACATTACAGAGGCGATGCAGACAACGTTTAGAAGATGCATCTGGAGGAACCAGAGACTTTGAACCTCTGAAGAACCAGGGCAGGATCCTCCCAGACTGCAGCCAGCTCCTCACCAGGAGCAGAAATGCATCATGGGAAGTGAATCCCAGCCCCCACTGAGCTGATTGGAACTAGATCTGATGCTGGGGTTTTTTTTTTTTAAAGCAGCTCGGCGAGCCAAACCTGCTGGTCTCCATGGAGATGGGGGGTGGGGGGGGTCTGAGGTATGAGGAAGTTCACGGTGAGTTCAGAATCGCTGCTGTCGACTGGGTCAGTTCTGCTTTGAGTCGAGCTTCGAGCGAGACTCTGAAGCTGCAGCAACAAGCACAGCAAGCTGAGCGTGACTCCCTCTTCAAAATGGGAACAACTGGAGAACATGTCTAAAAATAAACGCCTCCAAACTGTCAGAACCAGGATTCAGGAGTTTACCTTCCACCACAGAGGAAGGCCACTGACGGAGAACTGCAGCAGAGAGTCTCCATAGCAACCACCAGACACTGTTTTCAGTCCTACCATCACAAACGTGAACATGTAGAGTTTGCTAAGCTCTGCTGGGACTTGAACTGGACCTGAGTGTTCTGGTTAGAGTGTTAGAAAAGTGTAGAAAAGCACCTCATGCTCCTTTGTTCAGCACGGGGGAGGTCCTGTGATGCTGTGGGCATCAAGTGAAATACCAGGACAACATCAATTAAAAAACCCGAAGGCTGAAAACGGGTTTCAGCAGAATCGGGTCCGATTACCTCCTGGTCTGCTGAACAGCAGAGCCTGGGAGACAACTTCCTGATCAGTACCGACCCACTGGATCCACTGGGACCATGCACACTCTACAATAACGAGGCCAGTTGCAGGACGCAAAGAATCAATTAATCGCATGATAAACTACAATGAGCTCCATAATTTCCATTTTCCGTTTGTTCACAGAGACTTCGCAATTCATTTTATTTAATGTTTTAGTTGTGTGTGGTTTCTATTTGTTGCTTTGGGTTGTTGCGTTTTATTTTGGATATTTAAAATATCTTAAATTACAAAAATAAATACAGAATTTGGAAAAAACAGAAAAAAAAGAAAAAAAAAAACAAATTTAAAAAAATTACTAAATGCAAAAAATGAGAACAAACAAAATAAAGGTCACTTATAAAACAATAAAATTGGAAATAAAATGGAAAATTAAATAATGATAATACTAAGTGTGAGTTCTTTACAAAGTTAAAGTTTATTAATCTAAGAGGGCGAACTTAAATTATTATGACATCAGTATATTACTAAAAAATGGTCTCAAAACAACAAAATTACCAAGTTACCAAGGCTAGCGCTAGCTGGAGAAATGGTTAGTGGTTGTATGTCCATGATCGCTCTCACTCTGTCCTGGTGCGACACGGCACGGATGTCTCGGCTGTAAGTTGTTTGCAAGACTTTGTGAAAGAAAAATGCTTGAAATGGTGAGGTTTCTGCATCTCAACCATCAGTTTCAGCCTTTCATCATATTGAAATAAGGCTGCATGATTCCCACCAGCCCCGTTTAGTCCGGTTTAATCCAACTCCAGTCCGTTTCACTAGAAAGTTAGGTTCAGTTGGAGAGGTGTGAACAGAGGAACACAGAGGCTCTGAGGTCTGGTCTGATCGATACGAGGATGGATGGCTGCTGGCGTGACGCACCGAGAGAAGCAACGTGTGGACACCTGAGAAGAGAAGGTGGGAGGTGAGACAGCGCGTCGCAAACAGGATCTGAGCTCATCTGGTCGATACGGATCATAAATCTGCTTCGACTTCCAGAAACGACACGTCAAAACACGACTGCAGCAGGAGGAGATCCAAAGAGCCGCTCTGGTCCGGTGATGGATGCTGGGATCGTAGAGCAGCAGAACAGAACCCTGATGACTCCCTGATCTTATTTACAGCCATTTCTCTGGGTTTGCTTACAGGCCAGGAAAAATAAACCTACTGAGACCCGGAGCAGGCCCGCACACACCGGTCCGTGTTCAGAAATCAGAACCAGTCACATTCAGGTGATGGAGTTCCACAATCTCTCTTTTTAGATCACAAATAAGGTCCAAGTTATCTAATCTGAGTCAATTCACTGAATATTCCTAAACAAGCCAGGAGGATTTATTGGTTTATGATACAGGAAGTAAAATATCCCAACAATTCTTCCAGTTCCAGTTCGTCCAGTTCATAGAGCAAAAAGCCAATGAAATCCTCCAGAATTAGACCCATCAACATCCACTTCCGGCTCCGACCGACATCAGGAGGTTCTGCCGCACGAATCAATCCGTGCAAAACAATCGGTCCTCCTGCTAATCAGCTGCCCAGTCAGGTCCGATAACCGGGGCGGTGGGATCCCAGTCAGGTCTGATGATTGGTCCGATAACCAGGGTGGTGGGTTCCTGCCAGGTCCGATAACCGGGGCGGTGGGTTCCTGCCAGGTCCGATAACCAGGGCGGTGGGTTCCTGTGCCAGGTCCGATAACCGGGGTGGTGGGTTCCTGTGCCAGGTCCGATAACCGGGGTGGTGGGTTCCTGCCAGGTCCGATAACCGGGGCGGTGGGTTCCTGTGCCAGGTCCGATAACCGGGGTGGTGGGTTCCTGTGCCAGGTCCGATAACCGGGGTGGTGGGTTCCTGCCAGGTCCGATGATTGGTCCGATAACCAGGGTGGTGGGATCCCAGTCAGGTCTGATGATTGGTCCGATAACCAGGGTGGTGGGTTCCTGCCAGGTCCGATAACCGGGGCGGTGGGATCCCAGTCAGGTCTGATGATTGGTCCGATAACCAGGGTGGTGGGTTCCTGCCAGGTCCGATAACCGGGGCGGTGGGATCCCAGTCAGGTCTGATGATTGGTCCGATAACCGGGGCGGTGGGTTCCTGCCAGGTCCGATAACCGGGGCGGTGGGTTCCTGCCAGGTCCGATGATTGGTCCGATAACCAGGGTGGTGGGATCCCAGTCAGGTCTGATGATTGGTCCGATAACCAGGGTGGTGGGTTCCTGCCAGGTCCGATAACCGGGGCGGTGGGTTCCTGCCAGGTCCGATAACCGGGGTGGTGGGATTCTAAAGCGATGTTGCTCCTGAGCGGCTCCTATCTGGAGTTCTGCCTAAGGAACCAAGGAACTCATCTCGGCGTTTCCACTCAAGTCTCATATTTTCCCAGACCCAATGCTGGTTCCAGCTTGGAGGAGTCCCACTCCCAGACTGCTGTGCCCATTGATGCTTCTCCCTGGACCTGTTCTAGAACCTTCAGAAAGGCAGACGATTAAACAACTTACCCTCCACACCTGGAAAACGATCAAATAAGCCGCCCCTTTCTAGAACCGAACTGCGAGATCTTTCCAGAAGTTTTTACGCCCTTCCAGAAGTCTGACTGCTGATGGGAAGCTTTGGGTTTTATTATCCGTTTGTTCCAGAAATCAGGAACCGACGCTGACGGGATCAGGATCAAACGACATCAGCTCCGTAACACCTGCAGGTCTCAAAGCAGGACCGGATCATCCCTCAGCTGAATCGTGGCTTCATGTGGCATCCCAGCCGGGTCGGCTTAAGAACCACAGGTCCAGTTTGTTGTGTTGATCAACAGCTCTGCAGAGTGTCGTCACATTCTGTTTAATGGACTCGCTGAGCTCGGTCCACCAGTGGAGCCGTTTTATCCATCAGCAACGCCTGAGAGACGCTGACAGCGCGTTCAGGCATTTTAAGTGGCCCAGGAGTCGCCCCCCCCCCACCGTGACCCACCTGAGACGACCCGTATTAGGTTCAGTGATTCACATCCAGGCAGGAAGAGCAGGGTGAAGGATAAGGTCAGAGTTCAACTCAGCGTTAGCTGAGGTCCGGTACGCTAAAACCCACCATCGCCATCCAGACGCCAAATTACATCAATCAGTTCCTCCAGTTTTTGGTGGAAATTCATGCAAAATCAACAGATTCCCGCGTTTTTTTTTTTGTTTGTTTGTTTTTTTTTGCACTAATGCAAAATTGTGAGTTAATTGCAAATTTTCAGCAAAAACGTCGGATATGAGTGATGCCAACTCCCACCTGCAGGAGGCAGTGTTTGTTTCTTCTGCGACTCTGCTGCCTCAGCCTGACTGAGTCATAATATTACGAGAAAAATGTCAGAAAATTTCCAGAATGAAGTAGTAGTTTTATGAGGACTCCTCTAAAAATATAATTCAAAAATAAAATGAGGAATGTTGAGGATCTTTGGTATCGGTTTTACCAGTAAAGAAATCCTTCGTCTTTTAACACAGCAGCATCATATTTTCATCAGGAGCAGGACTGAGAAGGAAAGAACCAGACGGACTGAGCTGCTCACGTCAGATCTATAAAACTCTCATTAAAACCACTTTTTTCTCATAATTTTGACTTTTTTTTCTGATAATATTGTGTCTTTATTCTCGTAATAAACAACGGTTAAATTCTTAGCCTGGCCCGAATACAGCCTGATCCGTTTGACCGTATTTTCAGTTTTTCCTCCGTTTTTTTGCTTGGCTTTCCGTCATGCAACTAACTAATCCAGGTCGGTTCTGACCCACAGCAGGCTCTCTCTTCCTGTTTTTACTGAGTATTAAACAATAAATGCAGGAAGCGTTTTTAAATAAAAACATATCATAGTTACTAAAATTAACCAGGATGTAAAATGATCTCAGAGAAACCGATTCCTGGCTTTAATGTCCACAGCTAACGCCACTTTCTAGACTTTTACACTATGAACTGAAATCCATCAGAAGATCCGGGTCCAATAGATCAGAACCTCGTGGTTCTGCTGGAAAACTGAACTGATGAAGAGTTCTGTCTGTTCCTCCTGAACTCCAGATCCCCCAGACAGGAACCGCTGAAGCCACCGACTCCACCGGGGAAAAAGGAGAACATTAATAACCCCCTGCTGGTTTGAGTCCAGCCCATAATTTCCTGCCGGGAAAGAAAATGACATTAAAAGCTGAAATGAAGCTCAGATCCAAGCAGAGGATCTGATGTGAAAGAAATGAACCTCTGCTGCCACCTGCTGGTCGCTTCCAGCTGCACGCTTCCACCTGACAGGATCACAGCAGCAGGAAACGGCTCATGATGCTGCCCATCTGTTCACCTTTGACCTTTTATCAGGTGACACAGACCACAGGTTGAATTAAATGAATCCGGAAATGTTTTTATTCTGAATGAAATTCAGCTAACAAACGCAATCTTCTCTCCAGAGGCAGGAAGGGTCTTTTTTTTTTTAAATTAAAATAATAATAATAAAATTTTTTTTAAAAAATAATTAAAAAAATGTAAAAAAACCAAACATAAAATAAATAAAGGATTTATTTAGTCATCTTCTCTGCTGTTGCAGCTCTTTTTACTGTTTTAAATCTTAAAATAATTTCCAATCTCAGTTTATTAATTCAATAAGTAACATTTAATCATCCTGCTCGAAACGAGCAAAAGTGCGAAGGACTTCTGAGGATGTTCATTTTTATGCTGAACAAAAACTATTTAAACTGTAAACACCGCTTACATGTCAACTTGATCGGCGTATTGCTTTTCAGAAAGGTAAACAACTTTTTAACCTTTTTTGGTGCAAAATTTGCAACAATATTGCTCATATTTCAGCTTGTTAGAAGAGATGAAAATGCATAACATTTTAAATTTGCAGAAAATAAGCTTTGTCTAATTCCTGGCCTTTTTCAGCGAACTACAGTTGGCTGAGTGTTAGGGCCCGAATACGAGGTTTTTTTTTTTGAATTACGAGAATAAAGTCATAATATTGAGTCATAATAAAGCAGTAAAAATATGAGAATAAGTCATAATTTTATGCGTATTTCTACACAGAACTGCATCAAAGTCAGGAATGTGGAGGATCTTGTGAAGTTATATTTGGTGTCAAAGCTTTTTTTTCCTCCTTGGAACGACTTTCTTCTGGTAGTATCAGGTCTTTCTTCTGCTAAAATTATGACTTTATCCTCATAATTAAAAAAAAAAAAAAAAATCCCTGTAGTCTGGCCCCAATACTCCCACTGTACTTGCTTTACTTTCCCCCAACGCTATTTTCCGTTTTACCATCATGAACATCTCCGTCTGTCCTCCTCCATCAGATCCGTTCACCAGTGTGCCGGCTACTTCTCCTGCTGGGTTAACAGGCTGCCTGTTGGTTAATGTGAGCACTGCTGCCACCTAGTGACCGGAGGCTTATTTATCAGTCAAGCCTGAATAAAGTCCTCCTACTTCTCGCAGCCGACTATTTGAGAAGTTCTGAGACCCACAGAGGCAGCTTTCACACACATCTTCCCTTGGCAGTTGGCAGCCAGGGGTGTGTGTGTGTGTGTGTGTGTGAGATGCTCCCCAGAGTGACTCAGTGTTTATCTAAACGCCTGTTCAACCCGTTTATTTGGTACTGACCAGTCCGCTGAGCGAGGGCGCAGACTGCCCCAGAACCTGGCTCCTCATCCGCACCAGGTTGTTCCCGTCTCCCCCGCCTCCCGACGGCCCGCCGAGGGCCCCGGGGGGCCCCTGCGAGGCCAGCTGGCTCACTCCGGCGTGCAGGCTGCAGGACAGAGGCAGCAGCTGCTTCCCTGTGGAAAGAAGCAGGATCAGAGCGAAGCCCGGTTCTGATCCGTGTGTTTGTCTCCGAACCAACAGGAATCAAAGGTCCGTCTCTGGACCCAGTTGAGGTTCTGAGCTCCAGAACCAGAACGGACACCTACCGGTCATGGCCAAGCTGCTGCGTCGGGCCCGGCTCTCGTCCTGACTCAGCTGTCGGTGCAGTTTGGATTTGGTGGCGGTGGTTGCCGCCGGCGACAGGTCGGGATTACTCAGCTTCCTGAACAGCAGAGGGGGAGGCGGCGCAAACTCCTTCTGGAAAAAAGGCGGAGAGGATTCCGGTGAGACGGGTTTGATCCTGAGCACAGGTGGAGGTTGTTCATAGGGCGGCTGCGGCAGCAACTCCAGGAGCTGCGGCGGCTGCAGCTGCAACTCCAGGAGCTGCGGCGTCGGGCCCTGCTCTCGTCCTGACTCAGCTGTCGGTGCAGTTTGGATAATAAATGAATAAATGCAAACAGATGTTGATATTTACTGTAAACATGAAAATAAAACTTTGGGTTCATTCAGTTCCATCAGTTCCTGATTCAGAATCAGTTTCTGGATGGATGGAAGTCAGCAGCAAAAACGGATCCGACTGGAAACCGACTGAATTTTCTCTTTAATTCCTCTTCATTATATTCATCGTTGTTTTTAGTAATTTTCTCATTTTGTCATTTTTTTCTTGCTGATCTGATCGTCGTCGTCGTCCTGCTCCTCATCATCGCCCTGCTGTAAAATAAAATAGGAGCTGCTCCATGCAGTTCCTGCTCCAGCCAGCAGGTGGCAGACTGATCTGACAAAAGCCAGGAGTTGGGTCAGGCCGCTGGGTTCTACAGAACCGCTGCTGCATATCCGTCCCGCGGCTCCAGGTGCGGGTGTTGGCGGTCAGCTGGGTGGGCTGAACCGGACCGGCTCAGAAAGGAGCGGTTCTGTGAGCGTTTCCAGCAGACGGCAAGGAGAAGCTGCTGGTCCGAGGCGCGGAGACTGATTGCAACACGAGCTGCAGGCTTCATCCATCAGCTGCTGACTGGTCATGTGACCAGCCTCTACTTCCTGGTTGCGCTGCCGATGTCTGCTGGTCGGAACCGACGGCTGCCTTCCTTCCTGTAATCTGGTGCTCAACTCCTCCGTGGAGCACCGGAGCAGAACCAGGGGCTGTTCAGATTAACAGAGCAGCCCCCCCAGACCCACATGGGGATCAGAGGTTCTGCCCTGCAGCAAACTGACTGAGTCAGCGAGGCTCATCGTTTCAGTGCTGCTGCAGCAGAACCCAGCAGAACCGAGCCCAGATCGATCTCCAGCCAAGGAGGAGCAGCTGGAGGACAAAACGCTGCAAAACTCCCCCAGACAGTCGGATGGACGGACGGATGAAAAGACGGATGGACGGACGGATGGATGGATAGTCGGATCAACGGACGGACGAACAGTCGGATGGACGGACGGACGAGCAGCTCGAACTTCGACGCTGAACCAGAACCGGCTGAGTTCCACCTTAAAACCTCTAACTGCTGCTGAAGCCGGCGGATTTAAGGCGGCTCCTTCGGACCCGGCCTGCTTCCTGGCATGCCGGCTGCGGTCCTGTGGAAGCCGACGCTTTCCGGCCGAACCGTGAAGGAACTCCAGGTGAGAACCGTGACGGGGAGGAAAACGCCGGGAACGAGGAGGCGAGCTGACGGATGGAGGCAGTGATGGAGGAATGAAGAGGACTTTCCTTAATGTGGAAAAACCGCACACGCGCATGTTAGAAGCGGAATGAAACCACATCCCGGAGGAGAACAATTATATTTAATAGGTTTAAAAACAATCCACAGTTTCAGAAGGAAAAATCTCCTTCAGATCCCGAAGGAAAACTCCAGGAATCTTATTTTCTTCAAGATGAGCACAAGTCAAACAGAAAGTCTGTGAAAGGAAAACATCTGGGTCCAAGCAGCAGCAGCCAGCTGGTCCCAGCAGAACTCTGGATGTTCCTTTAAATCCCTCTGGGTACTGGTAGGAAGCCTCCAGACTAGGTTCTGGATCCGGACCACTGGGGGCTGCTGTTTCCAGTGTTCCCAGTTAGAGGCGTATCAGAGATGGAAACGGACCCAAGACTGAAGCAGAACTCCAGAACCAGCAGCAGGAGGTCATGATCCAGTCAGAGGAGGGAGCGTTCAGAACCGTCAGACCTTGAGGTGAAAGTTCACAGCAGCTCGCCCGCGTTACACAACAACTTCCACCTAAAGCCTAGCGGCCCGCCAGGCTGACGTTTATTTATTAACGTTAAATAAGCCAGTAACAGTGATCGCAAAGACCGGTTAAGCTAGGCTAGGTTTATAGCTAACGCACTGAACTGAGCACATGGACCCCCCCACCTGGCCGTGTGCCTTGTAACCCGGCGCAGAGCCGTCCCCCTGCGCCGGCTCATCCCAGAATACTGCATCAAAGCACGCGTCAAGTATAAAAGCCACTACGCGCTTTTAAGACAGCGACTAAAACTCTATGAGCGCATATATCTTTATGAAAAAAATGTGTGGCGTGCGCTTATCTCACACGAGTGCTCATATGCGCCAAATGAGAGTTCTGGCAGCGCTTGGCTCTGGGTCTGCGCTCGGCCTGTCACGATAAATTTTGCTGGACAATAAATTGTCCCAGAAATTATTGTGGTAACGATAATATTGTTGTTTTGAGACCACTGTCAATTAATATATTGATAGTGGCATAATAATGCAAGTTCGCCCTCTCTAAGACCAATAAACTTTAATTTTGTGAAGAAAAACATTATTTATTTTAGGTGTATTTTATTGTGTTTTCCTTTTTAAGGCTCCATATTTGGTGTTTAAGTATTGCCAATAATGTCTTATTTTGTAAAGTCATCTTTTCAAATTTCCTGTCAAAGTTGAACATTTTTTTTAACACAAACTCGACTCCAGGAGCTGTTAATAAGAAAATAAAAGCAGGGTGTGGAAACTTTGTGCGCAAACTGAGTGGGAATTATTGCATCATCATTTTTTATCCTGCTGTTCCTCAGACTTCATCAACCAAACATCAGTGAACAAAGCAAAGCTGGTTTCACGACTGATGCCCTCTCAACAGGCTCAAACCTGCAGCCGCCTGTAGGAGGCGCTAAACGTCAGCGGCTGCAGCGACACCCTGCGGAGGACGCCTCCGCCACCCTCCCCTCCAGGTTAAAGATATCCTGCTGGCTTCAGGTCCTCAGCTCTCTGACCTTTCAGTGACCCGGGCATCAGAAAATAGTCCCAGCTGGGTCCGTTTGCAAGCCCCCCCACCTCCCCCACCCCTGGCTCCAGCAGGCCCTGACCCACAGAGATCAGGCGCCCACCGAGAGCTGAGCCACCACCAGAACCAGGGTGACTTTCCAAACCTACAAGCTGCTCTGCTGAGAGAAACGGGCCTGCAGCTCTGGAGGTTCTGCCTTCCTGGTGCAGCTGCACACTGCCGGCCAGCTTCCAGCAACGCTGCTGATAATGTGGCGACCCCAACATGATCTCCGCTAACTAGTCTGAGCTAAAATACAGAGAAAATGTTTCAGTTCTGAATGTTTTAAGCTACTTCATCTGCTTCTAGCCTCTAGAATAACTTCTTGAACTGGTTACACTGGTTGTACTGGTGCACCCTACTTCTCTTTTTAGCTGTGCCAGAATTTATCATGGCAGTTTTACGGGTTCTTTTTTCAAAATCACTGTCCATAAAGGCAACATCAATCGTTATTTAGTCGAGCCTAACGTAGACGAGCCTAACTTACCTAGCCTAGCCAAATGTAACGTAGCCTAGCCTAGCATAGCCTAGCTTCAGTCAGCCTAGCCTAATCACCTCTGACTGCAGGACACAACATACATGAACAGCTGGACCACAGGGGGGGTCTGCTGCTGAACCACAGGAGACTTCATAACTGGATGCACTGGTGCATGTTTAGTTGCACTGATTACTGTCTTCACAGGTCTGCCTAAAAAGCTGCAGCTGATCCAGAACGCTGCTGCTGGTTCTGCATCCCCAGAACCAGAACCAGACATGGAGAAGCAGCTTTCAGCTTCTGTGCTCCTCTAATTTAATCCCAGAAAACTGCAAAACAACTGAAACACTGGGTTCCTTTAAATCAGGGCTAAAAACTGGAACGTCGATCAATATATCTGATGCATCTTTGCTTGGTGATTTTGATGATGCATTTGACTAAATGTAATGTTGCTGTTTCATAACAGGTGACAGTATGGTGTTTTTATCATGCTGTAAACTGCTCTGTGGCTGAAATGTTCTATACTAATAAACTTGACTTGTTGACAATATTCGGCAAAAACCCTGAAAAGTTCTCCTTTAACGTGAGAGAAACCCAACGGATCTACTGAAACATGAGCTCGCTGATGTGCTCCAGAACCAGGAAGTTGGACCGAGTCACAGAAGCAGACAGGAAGAAGGTGGAGGACAGAAACCAGCAGGTCCTCCCCAGGCGGTCTCCTCCCCCAGCGTGAGCTGACCTTCGCAGGCCCACCGGGGGATCCAAGGAAAACAAACTGGATCACGGCCCGGTTGCTGAGGATCTCTTCACTGGAGGGAGGAGCAGGCTGGCTGCAGAACCGGCGAAGGATTGTTTTCCAACAGCGGGTTGGATTCAACAAAGGTCACCTCTCCTTCCTCATCCTCCTCATCCTCCTCCAGTCAGAACCAGGAGGGGCCAACGGCCCAAAAAGGTCGGATTCCCTTCATTCCTCCCTCTTCGAGTCGCTCAGACGGCCTTCATAAACACGACAAACTGACTGGCTGGTTGTCCATAGATCCAGACGGTTTCACGCAAACTGCTTCATATTCATGAGGCAATTAGTCCGAACATTTAAAGACAAACAGCTGGGACAGCCCTGGGGGGCGGTGAGGGGGGGTAAGCCTCGTTAAGGTGCATAAATTATTGATGCTGCAGCAAACACAGACCTTCTGTTATTTATTCCCCTCATTCAAAAACCTCCAGCGGTGAAGACCTGTGAGTTCCACCGATGTGAACGTCTGGCCCGACATTGATGATGCCGTTATGACTGATATTTACTGATCTACTATATATGTTTCCCCTACCCGCAAATATTTTTGCTTCGTACAGATTATAGAAACATCTTGGTTATCAGAAACATCCACCAGGGCGGAAAAATCTGGGGAAAACGTGCGATGAATGACACTATTGGCTAGGGATGCGCAATATCAGAAAACGTTGCTATGGCGATAATATTGGGAACTCTTGCAGTAATGGTAAATATTGGATAATACTGGTAAACATGGCGATTATACTGGTAAACATGGCGATAATAGTAAATCTTGATATTGGTGAATATAGTGATGGTGATAATAGTGAATATTGAGATGGCGATAAAATTATAAATATTGCAATGATGATAATATTGGTAAATCTTGTGACAGCGATAATGATAAATATTGCGATAATATTGGTAAATATGGCAATATTAGTAAATCTTCTGATTCCAATAATTCTGGTAAATCTTGCTATGACGATATCTGTAAACACTGTGATGAGATAATTTTGGTAAATATTGCGAAGGCAATAATAGCAAATATTGCAATAATATTGGTATCTATGGCAATAACTGTAAATATTGTGATGCGGATAATATCGGTAAATCTTGCAATGGCGATATTGGTAAATCTTACGATGACGATAATTTTGGTAAATATGGCGATAATGGTAAGTATTGCGATAATATCGGTAAATACAGTGATAATACTAAATCTTGTGATGACGATAATGTTTTCTAAATATTGTGATGGCGATATCAGGTGTGATATATGTGTCTCTCTGGCTAAATATTGCATTAGTATGAGAAATACAACTTCAGAACTCATGAAATATATTGGCCTTGTTGGCCAGTACATACTGCTCTCTAAACTGTCCGTTGCGACATAAATATTGCGCACAATGATATTGTGAAGACGATATATTCATGATATATTGTGCAGTCCTACTACTGACTGCAGTTGTTATTGCAGCATTGTTCTGGCCAGTGTTTTACTGTCAAGGATGCACCGACATGAAAACCTGGGTCGACATCCATGTACTATATACATCTCCCCACAACGCCACCGACACTGCTTCAGTTCAACACCCCACACTCGCTGCATCACTACCTGTGTCACATGACCAAACAAATACCACATGACCAACCCCCTGTTGTCCCACCACGTTTCAGACCCACAAACTCAGCATTGCCTCAGAGCATTTATCTCCTTATACTTGTGCAGGTATCTGATCGAAAAATGATCATTTTACATGACTCAGATTTAACTTTGAAGTTAAACTGAAATAAATCCGTCTCTTAGCTGTTGAAGTTGGACTGAATCAAGGGCATGATGACGAGCAGAGCTGATAATCATGTTTATCATCGCTATCAGTACCGAAAACAAACAGAAACAGATCCAGCTGCCAGCTTTTTCCAGCCAGCATCACATCTGGAAGGATGAAACCTCTGGAGGACACATAAAAACCAGGAACATGACACCAGCTAGGAGGTGCTCCATGTTTTAACCCTGAACTGGAGGCAGGTTTGTCTCAGGAAGCAAGACAGCGATGGGGAAATGATGAGATCACTGAGGAATTCCACATGTTTAAATGATCATCTCCCAGCGTTCGGAAAACCATCCGCCTCCAGCTCTGACGACTCTCACGCTACTCAGAGGAACAACAATCCAGCTCTTTCATGGAGGCATCAGCTGGAGTCGAGCAGAGCTGCAGGTCGTCCAGGTTACGTAATCCGGAGCGAGTGGGCTCCATTAATCCCGGGAGACGCCGGCTGACTGCCAGCATAAATGTGTGGCTTGGCCGCAGCGGTTAACCAAGCTGCTTTAATGATCGCCGCGGGCTGCCTGTCGCACTTTCACAGGAAGAAACTCTGCAGTTTAATATCAAGCCGCTGGAAAGAAAGAGGTGGGCTGCAGGCGAAGGTCCGGCCCAAACGGCTTGGATCAGACGGAACCGATGAATGAAAGCAGAGAAGATGGGCCGCAGGAGGTGATAACGATGAAGCAGCAGTCCTGCGGTTAGAAGCGACTGGCCACAGCAACGCCAGGAACAAGTCTCCCCAGGGGAGTTCGGGTTATTTACAGATTCTGAAAGTGTGGATTCTCAGCTTTCCAATGATGTCGGTTACATGGAAATAAAAACCATGAAGTGAAGACGTAATGGCCATTTGAATGTTTGGAAATCAGATCAGCAAGAAAAAAAGGCCTCAAAGTTTCAGAAAACTGACCCCAAACCTGACCAGCTACCTGGGGTGTTACTTTGCAATAACCCCATCCCCCACCACTGACTGTCAACAGGTATGACTGGGAAGGTGAGCTTTGTCAGGATTATCTAGTTAGAAACACATATTTCTATATTTTCATTTTTCTCCGTTTGTTCTGCTACATTCGGGTGGCCTGTCACATACTGCAAAGAAATAATCACTATTTTCTCGGAAATTGATGGTTTTTATGTGTCTTCTCTGTTTCTGCTCTCACGACTTGTTCTTGGTTTTGCCGTGACGCGTCACATGTTAGCAGAACAGAGCTTCTCTCTAGCGACATCTATTGCTCTGAAGGAGAACTGCAGTGAACATCCTGGAGCATAAAAGGCAACTTTGGCCATCCTAATGACAGAAATCACTCGTGCGGCCAATGACTGAGCATTATTGAAAACATGGTGGTGGCAGCATCATGCTGTGGGAAGCAGAGCTAATGGATGAATCTAAATCAGGACAATCCTGGAAGAAAACCTGTTAGAGGCTGCAGAAGACCTGAGACAGGGGTGGAAGTTCACCTCCCAGCAGGACAACCACCCTGAACATCCAGCCAGAGATATTATGGGATGGTTTAGATTTAGATCAGAGGAGATTCATGGGTTAGAATGGCCTAGTCAAAGTAAGCATTGAAATATAACTGAGAATCTGTAGAAATATTTGCAAACCAATGTTCTCAGATGTTCTCATCCAGCCTGAAGAACATCAGGGTTCCTCTCCAGCGTTTCCCTTCCTGCACACAGACTCTCTGCTTCTCTCTCTGAATACAGCTCAGAACGATCACGCTGTAGCGCGACGTTTCCTCCAAAACAGGAAGTTCTGCTCATGTTTCCCTGATCTTTTAATAGCACCTATCTCCTCAGTGATACAGCTGCAGAACACTGGGGGGGGGGAGGCAGAGTCGCGCCACGTGTGGCAGGAAGAGACGGCATGCTGCACCAGTTCCTCACTCTCTGGGATCTCTGCAGCAGAGCCACGTCAGGAGTCAAGTTCAAACACGCAGGCTCTCTGATCCGATCATATCCTTCCACTAAATCAGTGCAACAGTAACATTTCTGCAGCACTGCGGGCACTTTGATGCGCTGCTGCCTGGTTTCTAAGGCAGCCCCAAATATCCTCCTGACACAAGACACCATGGGTTCACCTCCATGTTTACTTCTCAGCTTCAAAGAGAAGCAACCATCAAGAAATGCTCCAGTTTAGCTCCTGTATTATCTGGACACATCCAGGGGCAACAGACATGACTCCCAACAGGATGCAGGAAGCGACATCCAGGGAATAAAACACTTTCATTCCAGCATCATCTGTTCACACTGCAAAAACATACAATCTTGCTAAGTATTTCTGGTCTAGCTTCTAGTGCAAATCTCTTAGTAAACAAAGTAAAACAAAACATTTTTTGTGGTTTTCATCATTTTTCTCCGTTTCTGTTGTACTGACTTGTTCCTATATTCAGCGTGGCCTGTCACATATAGCAAAACAAATAAAACTTAGAAGTAACTTTCCAGCAAGATATAAGAGGTTGTTTTAAATCAATAACTCCTTAATATTGATTTAAAAAGTTCTCATTTCACTGCCAAATTATTTCACTTATGACGTGAGAAAAATGTCCTGTCATACGACCTAACTCCCGACACGATGTAGGATGTGTGCGCGCGTAGGATGTGTCTCACTAACCCAGACTGACGTTTCTACATGGTTTTATAAATGACTTAATTTTGTTCTGAGGGTTCCATCAGACACGTCTCATCTATGAAGGCATACCAGCTGTGTTTAGTCATCCTGCAGCCCGACAGCATGTGGAAATGAAGACTGTTTATCTGTTTCCACAAACTTGGCAAATAAATCTGTTTTTTCTCTGGCCTCCAGCTTTTCTGAAGGTCTGTCGGGGTCCTTATTTGGACTTTATCTGCCGTTTCACATTTTACAGGATTAATAGCTCCGGTTATCATGAACAACTTCTGATTGGACAAAAATACATTTGATACGCATAAATAACGTATTAGCTTAGCACACTGAGATTTAGCAGCCTGTCAGTTTACTGGAATTTAGCAAGGACCAGCTACTGGTCTGAAGGTACAGCCTGGTTTTAGAAAGCTCCGCTTTAAAAACCATGAAAAGTTTCCTTCAAAAAGCTACTTCAGTTTAAGGTCCCTTTGATAAAATGAAAGGCAAAGTTTCTGAGCGACCAGAGTCTGGAGCAGAACCCTCGTGCACCGTGAATCTGTCTGGTGACTACAGGAGCGCCACCAATGCTTTTTCAATGTACAGTTGTCATGCGAAGCAGAGTGCAGGCTAGCTACGTGATCGAATAAACGTAATTGGGCAGCTACTGTTAGCCCCGTTAATTAGAGACCATATTAGGTAAGTGGAGGGGGGGGGAATCCTTTTTCACACTTCATCCTTGACAGGATACAGTTTAAGATTGCAAAAAACCTCAGCACAAGCAAGGCAGGTAGGCAGGGTGCGGGAGAAAGAAAAAAAGCATCCGCCATCAGGCAGCTAATGTTACTCCAGCTAATATTTTGCCGTTAATTACCCAGCTAATGTTAGCCTAACTAATATCTCCCAGTTAATTAGCCAGCTAATGTTAGCCTGGCTAATCAGCCCAGTAATATTTCGCTGTTAATTACCCAGCTAATGTTAGCCTAACTAATATCTCCCAGTTAATTAGCCAGCTAGTGTTAGCCTGGCTAATCAGCCCAGTAATATTTCGCTGTTAATTACCCAGCTAATGTTAGCCTAACTAATATCTCCCAGTTAATTAACCAGCTAGTGTTAGCCTGGCTAATCAGCCCGGTAATAATTTGCCGTTAATTAGCCAGTTAATGTTAGCCTGGTTAATGAAGGTGGTTAGCCTGGTTAATCAGCCAGCTAATGTTTCCCAGGTAATATTAACGCTGTATGTGAATCTATAAAGAGCAGAATAGTAAATAAATAAAACAATGTCATTCAGCACAAAATTAAAGAATATTTAGCAGGTGTTGATTCCATATTTTGCTTTGCCTCCTTTTAGTCCTCCACCACCGTTCTGATTTTCCTCCAGGATCAGTGATGTTAACATTCAGCTTGTTGTTGGTTCAGGTCAGTAAATCTGTTCCGTGCAGCGCAGCAATGGACCTTACTGCTGTGGGAAGTTCTGGTTCGGTCCAGCTTTCTTTCTCCACTGTAGCTACATGAGAAAACTAGCTGGGAGTTCTCTCTGCTTGGTTCTGATGTCACTTTTTCAAGCTGCCTTGTTTGGTACCGAACTGACAGGGCGGTACCGGATATGTTCGGTACCAGTACCTGGACCGTTACAGCCCCCAGCTGACACTACTTTAAATCTACTACCTGTGACTGAAGCAACATCTCAATTAAACTTCTATTCAATGAGCAGAAAAGCAAACGTTACAGCTGAGAAATGCAAAAAGACAAAATCGGGAGTTTCGAAACGAATCCCAAAGGAAGGGATGTGATTGGCTGCAAGACTTGGTGAGATACTCGAACTGCTGCAGGTCAGTTTTATATCTGGATGAAGATTTCAGGGAGTGTCTGAGAAAATGTGACATTGATAAAGAAGCATGGAGACGCTGAGAACTGCAGCTGAATGTCGTCACTGCTGTCCAACAGCGATGCCACGGTTTTCTGTTGCTACTGAGCAGCCGCAGCTTCATGCATGGCTGTGAAACACGCTGAAGCACTGTGTTGGGACTCTGGAAGAGCGCTGATCTGGATGCAGATGTCAGGTCCCATGCAGGATTTTATGGTCACTCCAGGGAGATTCCCGGTGGAAGCGGAGCCGCGCCTGCTATCCATCTGTTAGCATGTCGGTAACAGGCCAGAACACGCCTGTAACACGCACTGATGCAAGCTCTCTGGCTCTGAGCCGTCGCCCTGCAGCCTGAACTTCACTGATCTCCCATTTAATTCCCTGCGGATTAAATGGATATCTGAACTTGGAGGCTTTAACCCGGGCGTGTCCTCCGCTGAGGGACTGGAAGGCTGTCAGCAGATGGTTGGAGACGGTTCCCACTGAAGATGAGCGAACTGAGACTGATTTCAGCCAAGAGGACGTTATTCACCAAGAATGTGCAGTTTGTGACATGATGAAACACTTCTTCAACTTTTCCACTCTGTGATTTTCCACCGCAGCGCCTAAATGAGCCACATTACGCTCACTATACAGAGACATGTTCTGCCTGTTGCAGCAGGAGAAAACGGCGGAGCTGAAGTGGAGGAGGCCGGATGTTTCTCTGGATGCAGACCAGAGGTTAATAACCTGGAATCACGGCAGCAGATGGAGGCCGCAGCGCTGCGTCGCTGAGCTGCAGAGCTGAGTGTGAGGAAGGAGAACGATGGGTTTCATGGTCCTCCTCCACCAGAGAGGAGGACCTGGGCTGAGGGCGACTCAGAGGACCAGAGCTGCAACTAACGATTGTTTTAGTTATCGATGAATCTATCCATTATTCTGATTATTAATCAGACTGCCACATTCTGCAGATTTTTCATTTAAGCCACTTTATACAATATCAGAAATACATTAAAATATGCAAAAAACAAAAAAACAATTCAATTCCTTTTTTAAATAAGAAAATAAACATTGTAATGTCTAAGTTGCAATAACAGAATTCCTTTAATGAACACTTGATGATTTGGAGCAAAGGATGCGTCTGAGGCGAAAAAATACTTCTAACATCGACATGTGAAAAGCTCAGCTCTTTCTGCTTGACCGTGCAGGACTGATCTGATGATCAGATTCAGGATTAACCAATTAATAACGAGCAGAAGGTGATAAATAGGAGACTTTTTTACTGAATTTGAACCAGGTGAAGCAAAAACTGCCACTAGAGGAGTTTTGAGTAGAATATATTTACAGATGAAGGGTTTTTTAATCTTTAATGCAAAATGTTTATATATTTTGTACATTTTTGGCTTAATTACTGCTATGAGTGTGTTGTTCTTTCAGCAAAAGGCCTTTTTTGAGTCTGTTTACTCCTGTTAACGATTAATGGATGACCAAATTAGTTGACAATTATTTCAATACCAGATTCAAGACAATTAATCATTTCAGCCCAGAGTGACTCCAGACCCTCCGCAGCAGGATGCAGGCGCAGGAAAAACAGCATCAACAAGCAGATGATGCTAAAAAACAATGCAGGCTTCACCTCACTTCCTGGGAGCATTTAGAACAAGCAACGGGTCAGACCCAGTTCTGTGGTTCTGAATGAGGAGGCTCAGGTCCGCTGAATAACCCCCAGCAGTGGTCTGCTTCGTTGTTGTTTTATCGATCAAATCAAAGCAGTTTTTATGCGTTTACTGCCAAATTACATCAGTTAGTCCAGTTTCTCATAATTCTGCAACCGCAGAATTTCACACACAAACAGATCCCATCATCTCTTCGCACCAGTACATGACTGAGTTCATTGCAAAATTTCCACAAAAATTGTCAAAAGAGTATGTAACTTTTAAAAAAATATGTTTTCTCCATATTTGTTAAAACCGTCACCATGACGTGACAGTCCGGTCTGAGACAGATAATCTGTGAACAGATGGAGCTCCTCTTCCTCCTCCCTGAGCTGCTGTTGCCATCTAAAGAAATGCTCCGCCCCCAACCTGAAACAGCCAATCAGAGCCAGGGGGAGGGGCTTAGCGCTGCCAATCACCCTCGTGTTCGCGCTGCTAAACGTGCTGATGGTGGAGAAACAACTCACCGTTCCAGGAAAACTGTTTATCCGCCGTCATCGGAGGCCATGCTAACTAGCCTTAGCATTAGCAGCTAACTAGCCTTAGCATTAGCAGCAGGCTATATTGTGGTGAACCAGCTGTAGCGTAGCAGAGAGCAGGGGGAGTGTGTGAGCAGCGCGTACATGAGGGTGACTGACAGCGCTAAGCCCCGCCTCCTGGCTCTGATTGGTTGTTTTTGACTGAGTGGTGGATTTCTGCAGGTAGTACTGGGAGCACTGGGCGAAGGCAGAGGAGCTGGATTCACAGATATGAAACTGTCACAACATGATGATTTTAACAAATATATAAAAAGCATTTTTTATAAAAGTTACAGACTGCAGCTTTAAGTGACGCTAACTCCCACCTGAAGGTGGCAGTATTTCTTACTTCTACTTGCTGCCTCAGCCTTACTTGATCTCCAGCTACTGTCTGGGGTCGACACGGCGAGTAACAAGTCACATTTAACACCACACACAAGTGCAAACATCGCAAATTCCTTGCAAATATTTATAAATTAGCATCACACAATCTGTGATTTTTATTGCAACAAAATTATAAAATCAATCACAAAATGCTGGCAGGACTGATCACTGTGGAAAAATGTTCAGTATTATTGAATTTAAGAAGTGCTTATTGAATGCAGAGACGTTAAATTAATATTTTAGCCGTTTGTTAACGGGTTTTATCAATGTATTCTGGCACAGAAACGACACTTTGAGAACATTCATGATCTGATGGGGCCCAAAATGAAAAGGAGTTTGACGCCCTGCTCTACAGCACGGAGCCCACAGCAGAAGCAAGCATCAGCCTCGCTGTAGCAGGCAGAGAACCAACTCGTCACGCTACTGAGGGACGATGTGCAGCGCGAATAAAAACAGAGAAATTAGCATTCACGTGACATTATCACGTTTACGAGCCGGAGTCCACCTCCTCAGGCGACCTGGGATCCAGCTGAGCGTGTGGGGGGGGTGCCAAGCAGAGAGAAGGTGATAGATTGTCCTAATTAGGAACGCTGTGCTGTGGGGGGGGTTAACGAGCTCAGAACCTCATGTTTTTCAGCACTTAGCAGATCAAAGTTCAATCTGAGGCAGCATGAGAAGAAATCTGGTTAATCTGCAGCACAGATTAAGATTAAAAAGATCTGTGTTTGCTGCAGCAGATTAAAAACAAACATCTGAGGGACGCCGTCACCATGCAGACCATTAAACACCTTCTTTCTGCCTAATGAGGGGTTCACAGCGAACACATCTGAGCCCCACCATTACGACCACCAGGCCTCCATCCATCCCGGCCTGTCTGGCCAGCTCTGGGACCAGTATCAGATGGGGCCATCACTGGTTTAAAGATGGGAAGACGGGAATCAGGCTCCCATCTCACTGTGAGCGAAGTCGGAAGCTTTAAGACAGGGGTGTCCAGACTTTTTGTCACATGGGCCAAAATCGTCGAGTGAAAAGTACTCGCGGGCCAGAAAACTAAAAATGAAAAGAAAGTCAATGAAGTCGTCCGATTTTTTGTTGTTCGAGATGGACTGGGCCCGTCCCTAAAAATACACCATAAACCTATGAGACATTTTTCACACAGCAGTTCAAGAAATGTAGAAATGTTAGAAATGTTTAACTACTGGGGCCAGGACTTTAACACATTACACAGGTTTAACGCTTTAAAGGTTTTAACGCAATTAATCGCTTTTTTTTTTTTTTTTTTTTTTTTTTTTTTTATTTTAAACATACAAAAGTCCTAGGCGGGAACCTTTCTGTTTGCACGTTTGTAGTACGTCTGTAAATCTGACGCACAAGCGACATCAGCAAACAACAGCGATGGACAGCGAAGCCGCTTCTGTGTTTAGTTTAAAATCCTGACAAATGAAAGTCGTCCCCAATATTACAGAACCTGGTCCAGAGTTCTGCCTTTTGCATCAAAACTGCGAAAGAAAAGGCAATAAAAATAATAATAATATGACCAGAGACCAGGAGGGTTCGACTCTGGCAGTTAGCTCATAATTTATTCAGTGAAAAATTATTTTAAAAAACAGACGTTTATGTTAATATGATAGAAACAGTTGATGGTGGCGCACTGCCACGGCAAAATAAAAGCCTCCACACCTTCAGAATAAAGGAATAAAGGGTTTTTTTTTTTTTGTTATTTTTCTTTTTACAGATGTTAAAACAACATAAAGCATATGAGAGATATATAAGTAGGCTATATTTGCTCACTTATACTAACCATAATCTGAGTTTGAAATTAATTTAAATATCATCAAATGTTAAAGTTTACTTTATTTTGAAAAGGCAACACCGCCTGCTCGTTCCTGTCTGGCTGTAAAGCTAGCTACGGTGCGCTGCTCTGCGCTCAGGAGTGAAGGAAAACTGGTGACAATCCTAAGCAGAGGGAGAGAAAAGGCAAAAGAAAGGCACCTGCAGGTTAATTTGAATGTATTTTTCGATCACGTGTGTGAAAACGACCCTGGGGCTAACGTATGTTGCGTTTGAACGACAGTAACGTAGCTAATTAATACAGTTTGGCCTTCATGCGTAATCTTTGAGATAAGTTTTGAACAGCACGACATAGCTTAATGTCGGGTAATTGTTCCATTGAGACCATTCCTGATTTTCAGATGAGTATATATAAATATTTTCAGAAGAAGAAGAAGGGACCCGAGGAAGATGTTGAGGTAACGTTAGATGGAGATGCTCAACGTTCTTTATTGTCACGAAGTTCCCTCAAGTTCTGAGGAATATAGAAGTATATATATATATATATAAATATAGAAAATAAATATATTTATCCGCCGTCATATTTACTTCTATATTTAAGTAAATATAGAAATATAGAGGATCTGTACCGTGACACGTGTAATATTTAAATATCCCTGACGTTCCTTGCATGATATTGGTGACTGAAACGAATCTGACACTTCCCAGTTATATTAGACAAGAAAACAGGCTGAAGTAGTGGAGGAGGGGAGTGAAGGAGAGAAAAGTGGAGCGGCAGAGCAGGAGGGTGCAAGCAAGCGCTAGTAAGCACAAGGACTTTGGCTGGGACTCAAGATGGACCCCCAGAGCCCACCACCACTGTTTAGAAAAAAATCCTAGAGGAAATGCAGAAACATCTTGCTTCCAGTGAGCTTTCTAACAGCGATGCAAGTCATTGATGGTTTGGCTCATAACCAGTTCTTCCAGCTGGTTCTGCTTCATCCAGGACAGAGAGAACAGAAACAGCTGTTTCCTGCTTCATCCTCTCAGTGTTTTACTTTGAAAGATTAAACGTGAAATCATTAAAAACCTGGAAGTTTCAGGATTTACCCCTATAACCACCCGTTGAAACTGAATGAGAATCCTCTGTCACATTATTGCTGGTACAGCCCCTCAACACAAACGCATGTGAACTCATCCATCAGATGAAGCTGGAGCATTCCTCATCTGACCTTTTCACTTTCAGACAGTCGTTATCACGAGTAACCGTGGCAACAAGGTTTGCAGCTGATTAACATGTCAAAAGCTCAAATATCTGAACTATGAACTTTGTAATTCATTTGTTTTTATCTTGCTTTCTTTTCTTAAAAAAAAAAAAAAAAAAAAAAAAAAGTAATTGCGCATGACAGAAAATATTTTCAAAAAGAGGCTTCGACTTTAATCATCCCTTCTGTGAGTTGGACAACAGAGAGTCAGGGCCAGGCTACGAGAACTACAAGAATAAAGTTATAAGAAAGGCAGAACAATAACGCAATTTTAGAAGAACAACATATTAAAATTGGAAGAAAAATGTGTTTTAATCCAAGAAGCTTCTAGAGGTATCGAGATCCAACACGAGAAGCTCAGTCCGTGTGGTTCTTTCTTCGAAGTAGACGCTCGTTTGCGTCCTAATAAACAGAAGCTGTAAAGGCGTCGTGTGGCCTCAACATGGCCGTCCCGAGTTCGAATCCCATTCTCAGTTCCTGTGCTGCATGCCATTCCCCCCTTCTCTCTGCCACCTTCCTGTCGGATTACAAATAAAGGCCTCTTTAAAAAAAAAAACTAAAACTTGCTTGTCAAACAAGATGGCCGCCCCAGGAGCGCTGACATCACTCTGAATTATGGAAACTCAAGGATTGGTGGGGGGAGAAAAATCCAGACTTTCAAAAAATTAAATGTTCAAACACGAAAAATCTGAATAATTGATAAAATCGATTTATCGCCCAGCCCTAACCCAGACCATCTCCTCCATCGGTCACGGCGGCCAGCAGGAGATCTTTGGCAAACAAAACGGATCAGCTTCAAGCCCAAAACAGGAGCCGGCCACAGTATTACATTTCTCATTATGGTGTTCAGTGGAACATGGCTGCAGGATCGTATCCCAAACTCCAACATCTCTCCAACCACACAGCCAGGCAGAGATTTAAAGAGGAGCAGCAAAAGCAAAGGAGGTGGATTAGCAGTGATGGTGTCATCCAGGACATGTTGTTCTGGAATATCAGATATTGAGCTGTTAGCATGTGATGACGGTCATGAAACTGTCATACAGCAACAGTCTTCAGTCAGAGACCTCTTTGAATTTGTTGCGAGACTGACTGCTACTGGAGATCCTTCCTGCCCACAGCATCACCATAATAAAATATTCTTAAATTGATCTAAACTAGGGCTGCACCGAATAATCAAATTAATTGTGATGAATCGATTATTGAGAAAATTGTCCACTAATTTAGGAATCAATCATTAAAAGGAGCATACAGACTCTAAAAAAAGACCATTTGCTGAAAAAACACACCCAGAGCAGTAACTGAGCCAAACCTGCACAAGATATTTTTGCATTTAAGATAAAAAACAAAACAAAAAACTTTGTCTGTAAATCTGTTCTACCCAGCACTCCTAAATTGCAGTTTTAGCTTCACCTGGTTCACATTCACTAAAGGAGAGCTATATTATTGCATTTTAGATGTTTATTTTCCTATTTAAAAAAGGAATTCAATTATTTGTTTATTTGCCTCATTTCATGTATTTCTAATATTGTATAAAAAAGCCTAAGAGGTTAAATTAAAAATCTGGAATGTTCCAATTATTTTATCCGATTAATCGGCAGAATCGATTATTAAAACAGTCGTTAGTTGCAGCTCGATCTGCAACCTTTGGCTCTTTTCTGCTCTCTGTAACAACAAAGCTGCCATTTTAATGCAGCGCATCTGCTGCACAGCAGCAGGAGCTGGAGAGGAACGACATGGAGAAACAGGAACCTTCCCCAGAAGCAGGATGCATCAACACCAAGCTTGTTGCTGTCCTGTGGAAGCTGTAAAACGAGGCCGGATCGGAACCACGGAGGGATCCTCCCGGCCTCTAACCCCCCCCAGCGGGGTAGGAAGTGGAGCAGAGCAGCCAATCAGCTGCTGCCGAGGCCCCAGCAGAGGAAACATGAGGAAGTTTCAGGTGAAAGCTGGCTTCCTGGTGACAAACCGTCACCGAGCTCCCGCTGCTCTGCTGAGGTCACCCGGAGCTTCACGCGCTGTAGTTTTCCAGCGGCTTCCTCCTGAAGGTAAAAACAGTTTCTGGGTCAGAACCGGGATCCACTGGAACAAAAATTGAGCTCTTTCTGAGTCCCGTCACAGCATCTCAGCCAGGCTGCGGTCTGGACTTTGACTAGGCCACCGCAAAGCCTGCTTCAGCTGTCAGAGAGACGGTCCTCTCAGTGACTGGAAGGTGCCCAAAATAAGCCCACATCATCATCCCTCCACCACCGTGCCTAGCAGTTGGTATCAGGTGTTTGGTTCTGTCCATCTTGGTCCGCCTCAACCCTCATCCAGATGCAGCTTCGCTCACCTCAGCCCTCCCGCCATCTTGTTTCTGGAGACAGGAGGTTTTCTCCTTCAAGTCTTCCAAGCAGCCATACTGGTTCAGGATTACTTTAGCAATCGAGTAATCTATCGATTACACTGACGATTAATCAAGCAATCGAATAAAAAATCGTCCCGTTCTACAGTTGCAACAATGCTGCAGTTTGTAACTTTTATGAAAAATGATTTTTCCATATTTGTTAAAATCATCATCATCATGTCACGACAGTTTAATAATCTGTGAAAAAAAAATCCAGCTCCTCTGCCTTCTCCCAGTGCTCCCAGTACTAACTGCAGAAATCCACCACTCAGTCAGAAACAACCAATCAGAGCAAGGAGGCAGGTCTTAGCGCTGCCAATCCCCCTCATGTACGCGCCGCTCACACACTCCCCCTGCTCTCTGCTACGCTACAGCTGGTTCACCACAACATAGCCTGCTGCTAATGCTAAGGCTAGTTAGCTGCTAATGCTAAGGCTAGTTAGCATGGCCTCCGATGACGGCGGATAAACAGTTTTCCTGGAACGGTGAGTTGTTTCTCCACCATCAGCACGTTTAGCAGCGCGAACACGAGGGTGATTGGCAGCGCTAAGCCCCTCCCCCTGGCTCTGATTGGCTGTTTCAGGTTGGGGGCGGAGCATTTCTTTAGATGGCAACAGCAGCTCAGGGAGGAGGAAGAGGAGCTCCATCTGTTCACAGATTATCTGGCTCAGACCGGACTGTCCCGACATGGAGACGGTTTGAACAAATATGCAAAAAAAACATATTTTTGTAAAAGGTATATACTGCAGCTTTAAGCTAGTAAAGTCATATATGAGAGAAAATGAAAGTAATCCAGTTCCTTTCTTTAAATAACAAAACGTTTTATTGCTTAACATGCAAAATGAGTCAAACATCACTTTTAGTCTCAAGTTCGAAGTACGAAAAAAAAGCTTTTATGAAGTAGATATTTCTAATCTATTTTTAATTTATTTTTTCACATCATTACTTTTCTTTTCTGCTCAAACATTCACAGATAAAAGTCGAGTCTTTTGCAGAGGGACCAGAAACGTCACCCGTTAGCAGCCGCTAACGAGCTCCTAGAGGATGTTTCCTGGAGTTTAGATCTGCAGGCCGAGCCCGAGCCAAACCGAAATTCATGCTGGGTCGCGCCAAAATGAGGATCGGGTCGAGTCGGATCGGGCTTCTGTGGCGTTTTTAATAGCGCAGAGAAACTGAACGAGAATGCACGACATAAAGATGTGTTAATCTAGAGGAGGAGGTAGCTCACCCTGGTGAGCGAAGGCAGAAAATAAGGTATGGAGGCTAATCAGCCTTTAGCAAGCGCAGCGCATGAAACTCTCATGTTTCCTGCTGAGGTGCTGCAGCATCGAGGACCTGCTGTTGGGAACTCCGTTTTACACTGAGCTGGGTTATATTTTCAGTTTAAAGTGATCCCCCACTTTCTGTCTCTTTCTTGGCGGCGCTTCTTTCCGTCGCCCTCCAACGCTGCTAATAGCGGTTAGCATCCGCCAGCAGCTCACTGGTGGAAGGGAGAGCGCTGCGCAACACAAATAATCGTCCTGCCGGAACACGGCAAAGCCTCGAGGAATTTTAACAATGGAAGCGCTGGAACCATTCGATGAATCGTTTCAGTCCTAATTCAGAGTCATGACCTTTAACCTGAGGCCTGTAGAGACGGAGCTGCTGGGTTTCCGGTAGTTTCTCTGAGCGTCGCGCTCCGACGTCCGACTGGATCTCCTGGGAAGATCAGCAGCTGTCTGAGATGTTTTTCTCTCTGGAGAATGACCCTTGAACCCTTCCCAGACCAACGGTTGCTTCTCTGAGCTCACTGCTGATGTCTTTCCACCTCGGCGTTGCGCTTTCACACCGCCCTGCCAGCTCAGCCTGATGAAGATCGGTGGCTCAGAGCTGCTGCAGGCGCCTGGAAGCCGATGACGTCTGGTGTTTGTCCGGCCGTCAGCAGGCTGGACCCTGAACATAAACGCTTCCTCTGCACGCCGTGTTTGTTAGGGTTTGGTTGCCTGGCAACACATTAACGCTCTGCTGTTAGGAAATCACAGCAGCAGGACTCCTCTCCTGGAGCTGGAGGTTCTGGCCAGCCCTGCGAACCCAGAGAGAGCAGAACCAAGCAGAGGGTTCTGGCGCAGGACGAGATGTTCCCTGTTTTTTGTCCAGATGCAGAACTGATCCAACAGCAGCCCAGAACCAGCTTTATGACACAGAGCAGATCCGAACGCCCCGTCCGCTCCTTTGGTTCCTCAACAAAAACATCAAAACTCTCCAGCACAGAAATATCTGTCACCCCTGATCCGACTGGGCCTGTAGAATCAGAACCGGCACAGAAATAGTCATTTCCTCTCCTGATGACGAGGGAATTTACTGGAGGATCTCCGCAGACAGGCTGGGTCGGTTGGACGGCAGGACGTTAACAGCTCATCCAGAACCAAAGCTGGAAGCTCAGACAGAACCGTCATCTGGCAACACAGAACTGGACCCAGCCGGAAGAACCGGCAGTGGGTCACAGATGGAAACAACCAGGCCTGAAGAATTTCAGGAAAACTGGGACTTCATTGTTCAATACTGGGATCAAATCCTATTCATCTCCTCTACAGGACTGAGCCCAATGCAGCCAAAGCTACCCGCACCGGGCCTAAACGAGCAGAACCTAGCAGAACCTTAGCAAACCTAGCTGAAACTAGCCGAACATAACCAAACCTAGCCGCACCGGGCCTAAACGAGCAGAACCTAGCCGCACCGGGACTAAACGAGCAGAACCTAGCAGAACCTTAGCAAACCTAGCTGAAACTAGCCGAACATAACCAAACCTAGCCGCACCGGGACTAAACGAGCAGAACCTAGCAGAACCGGGACTAAACGAGCAGAACCTAGCAGAACCTTAGCAAACCTAGCTGAAACTAGCCGAACATAACCAAACCTAGCCGCACCGGGACTAAACGAGCAGAACCTAGCAGAACCTTAGCAAACCTAGCTGAAACTAGCCGAACGTAACCAAACCTAGCCTAACTGAGCCTAAACGAGCAGAACCTAGCCGCACCGGGACTAAACGAGCAGAACCTTGGCAAATCTAGCTGAAACTAGTCAAAACTAGCCGAACGTAACCACACCTAGCAGATCCTAGTCGAACCGAGTTTAAACTAGCAGAAACTAATCAAACCTAGCCGAAACTAGCCAAACGTAACCAAACCTAGCAGAACCTAGCCTAACTGAGTCTAAACTAGCAGAACCTAGTTATACCTCGCCGAAAGCTTGTTTCGGGAAGCCGAATCTTGACAAACCTAGCAGAACCAAGCCCCAAGCCAAAACAAGTCAAACCTAGCCGAACCTCGCACAACCTAGCCAAACCTAGATGAAACTAGCCGAACATAACCAAACCTAGCAGATCCTAGTCGAACCGAGTTTAAACTAGCAGAAACTAATCAAACCTAGCCGAAACTAGCCAAACGTAACCAAACCTAGCAGAACCTAGCCTAACTGAGTCTAAACTAGCAGAACCTAGTTATACCTCGCCGAAACCTTGTTTCGGGAAGCCGAATCTTGACAAACCTAGCAGAACCAAGCCCCAAGCCAAAACAAGTCAAACCTAGCCGAACCTCGCACAACCTAGCCAAACCTAGATGAAACTAGCCAAACCGAGCCTAACAAAGCTGAACTTCACAGGACCTAACTAAACTTAGCCGAACCTCGCAGAACCTAGCCAAACCTAGCCTAGCTGTACCTTAAGGAACCTAGCCGAACCAAGACGAAACTAGCAAAACCTAGTCTAACCTAGACCTAGACAAAACTAGTCAAACATAGACAAAACTAGCTGAAACTAGCAGAACCTAGCCGGACCTCAAGGAACCTAGCAAAACCTAGCTGAAACAAGCCGAACATAGCCAAACCTAGACAAATCTCGCCGAACCTCGCAGTCCACTGCAAACTGCTCTACTGTAAGGGTGCCGATGAAGGTCAAAAAGTCTCGAATGAACAGCTTTCAGGCTTTTACTGACACACTGAGATCATCCATCCATCCATCCATCCATCCATCCACCCAGCACCTGGTTGGAGTTCTACGCTCCAAGGCCCAGTTCCACTGATGCTTGACGATAAAACTATCCCCAGCTGAAGTCTGTTCCCGTTTCCTGTCTCCACTCGCTTCAGCATGATGAAGCCCCGCCTCCTCCCAGTGTTCCCAGTTAGTCTGGAGCTGTAAACGTTCCTGGGAGATCCATCATAACTACGTGGTCTACAGCAGAGCGTAAAATGTTGCTTTACCATGAAAATGAGCAGCCTTCACCAGAACCAATCTATGATTATCTGAATTACTGCTGTAACAGACCCGGGTCACTGACCCAGAACCCAGTCCTCAGAGTAAACAGAGTTCTGTGTAAACAAGCCTCTGGTTCAAAGGTTCAGAGAAGATCGTCTCCATGGACTGCTGGAACATAGAAGTCCACTTTAAAGTTCAAACTACTGATCCAAACAGAACAGTTTCAGTGAGTTGTTTACTGCTTGCTCATGTCTTCTCCACAGAACCCCGCTAAAAAACCCAAACTGATCCTTTGAGCTATTCCTGACAGATGAAGATCTGAGCCAGAAAACAAAGCTGAAGGACAACAATGACCCCCGAGAGGTTCTTCTATCAGGTTCTGTTTTTAATACGATCCAAGTTACTATGACTATGCAGATGATGCACAACTCTACATCGCGATGTCACCAGGTGACTCTGAACCCATCCAATCGCTGAACAGAGCTCTAGAATCAATGCGTGGAGGTGCCATAACTTCTGAACAGAAACAAAGCGATCTAGAGTCAGCACGCAACGCAGCTTCAGATATTATAGCTAAAAACCAGTGATCAGGCCTGAAATCTGGGTATAGTGATGGACTCGGATCTGAACCTTCAGAGACACATAAAGACGGTTACAAAGTCAGGCTTCCATTGCCTGAAGAACATTTCCAGGATAAACGGACTGATGTCTCAACAAGATCTAGAGAAACTCATGAATGCGCTTATCTTTAGCCGCATTGATTACTGCAACAGGTCTGCCTATAAAAAAAAAAAAAAAAAAAAAAAAAAAAAAATTTTTGGCGAGCAATAATTGTTGGCCAATATATTTTATGAGTTCTGAAGTTGTATTTTTCATGCTAATATAATATTTAGCCAGTAGGACAGAGTCTCAGGGCAGCGAAAGCTCACACTTGACACTAGTGATGTTGCCAAAAATGCTAAAGGTCACTTAGAGCAGGAAGCACAGATTAGAAAGAGAGAAAAGAAGAAAACAAGCATATATTGCGCCTGATAACACCATCGCAATATTTTCTAATATCATGCAGATCTACTGTTGTTGTATCAACCTTCCAGACCATTCAGGTCTTCTGGTTCTGGTCTGCATCCCCAGAACCAAACATGAAGAAGCTGCATTCAGGCTCTATAATCCACAAATCTGAAACAAACTTCCAGAAAACTGCAAAACTGTTGAAACACTGAGTTCCTTTAAATAAAGGCTAAAAACCCTCCTGTTTAGAGCTGCCTTTGATTAATAATAACTGGAACAATCTGGTCTGGATTCTAACTTTTTATTATTATTACTTATTATTTATTACTTTCCTTTATCATGGCACTGCAATATAATGTTTTTTGTAGTTTTATGTTTTCATCATGTAAATGTGCAACAGAAATAAACTAGCCTAGCCTAGCACCTCCATCGAGAACCTTATCCAAAGCAAACCCAGCACAGATGTGGAGCTTCTCTCAGCCAGCAGATGGATCCTGATGCAGGCTTGAATATTTCTGCATCCTTGCAGAAAAGAATTAAAAATCTGATCAACAATGGGGAAAAAAGGAAATTCAGGCTGACTATAATAACTAAAAAAAAAAAATGTGTCGAGAAGCAGAAAAAAAGAGCCGTGCTTCTAATATTCAGTGAAGGTGATGAACCCTGAAGGTTCCTTCATGTTGGGCTCCATCTGTGTCTCTGACACAAAGACGCTCCTTAAAGACAGAAATATTACGAATTCATGAATGTATTTATGGATGAATTTCATTAAAGTTTCATAATTAAAGTCTTTGTTTTCAGTTGCTTTCAGCCTGATTGCAAACAGAGTTGCATCAAATGGGAACTAATCTCTCGCATTTATCCTCATCGCAATGTTAATGTTGCATTAAATATCAGCTAATCGTGTGAACGCCACGCTCGTCCCTGTCTGGGGGAAATAAAAGCAGAACGTCAACACTGTAGCCTTTGTTCGTTTTTACACGTCGCGTCGTCATGACGACATCTGGCGTGTTTTTCTGCAGAGGCACAAAAAAGGATCCAGATGTTTGGTTGAGCGGCTTCTACACCGTTTAACAAAGTTCTGCAGAAATTCAATTTATCAGGGACCCAAATTCAACCTGCAGCTTTAGAAGCGGGAATCGTTCAACAGATTGTGTCTCAGCGTGCACGCTTAACCTCCCTGGACCGCGTAACTCAGCCTCTCCTCTGCAGAACCCCATGCACACACATGGACCCGCATCAGCAGGCAGAACCCAGTCAGAACCTGCAGTGACTGAGCAGAATCTGCTCCGTTCAGGCTCAGCTTCCTCTCAAACTGCTGCTTTCAGGGTCGGTGTCCAGCTTACGCAAGCGGTCTGCAGCGGAATCAGCACACGACCCTTCAGGACGCCGTCATGTGACTGAGGGCGCGGAGCTGCTCAGAAACAGCACCGGATCAGAACCAAAGCCAGAAAACCGGCCCGGCTGATCCAGTGAGGAAGAAAGACGTCAGGAATACCAGCTGAGAATATGAACACGGGTCAGAACCCACGTCGGTTCTACAATTATGACGAGAAACACATTTATAACTTTCAATTTAAGATTAAAAAAAAAAAAAAAAAAACAACAATATATTTTTTAAATATTTTCAGAAAAACAAAATTTGGTGTCAAAATTTTTACAATGTTAACAACTTTTAATCTTAAAAATCCAAATCAGAAATTAAAATTAGAGCTTAACTCAAAATTCTGACCTAAAACTTCAGAACTCCTAATTTAGTCATTTAAAAAACTGATGTTCCTAAAAGTTTGACTTCATTTAAAAAAAAAAAAAAAAAAAAAAAAGAAGAAGTTTAAATATCAAAATATCAAATCTGAGGTTCAAATTTCTGTATCAAACATCTTCTGACTTCCTCTTTAAAAAACATTAAGCAGAACTAAACTCCAGAGATTTGTTCTCAAAATTCTCAATTTCGAACACATGTATGTTAAAAACCCTGATGTCTTGATGATTTTTGTCGTTATTATGAATATTTAAGATAATATCCTCAAGTTCAATCATTGTGCTTAGAGACTCGACTAAAATCCAAAGACGATGTTGAAACTTTGACTTAAAATTATGGACGCACCAATATTCCATATCGATAACTGATATTAATACTGCTGTTATAGCCGATAACCGATATTTACTGATAATATAGACATTTTCCTCCCCGTCTGACACGGTAAAAAGCGGCCACACCGCTGATATTGCTCCTCTTTCTCAGTTAAATCCGCCACAATCCTGCATCATCATCACTGTCACATGACCAACCCCCCCACCCCCCACCCCGAAACACAAACAAAACGAAAACAAACATTGGACCGGTACCGATTTGTTAAAATATGATGAACGTCGGCCAGTATCGATGTTAATGCCGATATATCGTGCATCCCTACTTAAAATATCAAAATTCTAAGAACCGAAAAAAAACCCATTACATTCCAACTCGAAGTTTGTATAAAATTTTAAATACGATCAAAAATTTAGCATCAATTTTTTGTTTTTAAAAATTTGCATTCCTATAATAAAATGAATATTTTTATCCGATGAATCTGGAACACTTATTCAAATTCAGACTTTGTTTCTCAAAGCGATGCACGATATATCGGCATCAACTGTTATTTTTTAACATATCGATCCTATGAGTAAAACTGAGTCGATATTATCACGAAAGTGTAGGGAAATATATGAAATATTGGTAAACATTGAATATCGAGCATAACAGTAACATCAGCCCAAATTTATCTTAGGAGTCCAGAACCCGAATTTGGTTTCATAGTTCTGTATAAAAGTTTTGAATTCCTGGTTCAATTTCTGATTTTGATGCATATTTGCTCAATAATTTTGAGAATTTTTATTTATATTTGCTTGATGATTTTGATGCATATTTGCTTGATGATTATTTTGATGTATATTAGCTCGATGTTTTCGTGATGTAAAGCACTTTGAGCTGCCTTACTGCTGAAATGTGCTCTACAAATAAACCTACAAGCTTTGCTTCAATGTTTTATTTTTATATATATTTTGTTTTTACTTGGCGGATTTATATTTTTATCAAATGTTTTTGTTTGTTTTTTTTTTTTGTCTAATTATTATTGGGAAACTAACATTTTTTGACTGATTATTTCCAAATGTCAGCAATGTATCTGATTCTTGACGTTTGAAGACCTGAACAGCGGCTCATATTCATCATGAATAGGCCGAGCAGCCTGAGCCCTGAGTGCGGACTGACAGGCTCAGGGACAACGGAGCAGCTCACCGCATCTTTGTACTCCTCTCCGCTCTCCTGCTGCTCCAAACTGCTCAGCTTCCTCTTGTTTTTATTCTCCGTCCTCTTCATCTCCTTCCTCCTCAGAGTAAAAACAGCTCCCGTAAAAACTCAGTAATCAGCCTGTTCGGGCGCGGTGAACCCGGTTCGCTTCAGTGACACCAGAACCGCCAAAATAAAACTCATCTCCTCTGGGTTCAGTCCGTCGAGCCGAGAGTTCCTCTCAGCAGTCTCCTCCAGCCCGCCATGTCCGCTCAGCAGCCACACCGAGCCCGAGCCTGGCTCCGCATCTGGGGAGGAGCTGAAGCAGCCGCCGCCGGTGTCTCCTTCAAGACCAGACCCCGGGAGATGAGCCGGACCGGTCACACGTGCAATCCGCCGTTCGGGAGGAGAAAAACACCCATTCCCGCCCTCAGCACCAGCCCAGCCACCCGAACCTGTTAGTTAGGTAGTTAACCCGTTGGTGGCTGGTTGATCCGGGGCAGCTAACCGAACAGCTAGTCGAGGTTCTGCTAACGTCTACCTGCCCAACACGACCGGAACCTCGGGGATTAACCAGCCCGTTCCTAACGAACGGGGAAACCGTTTCACGGCAGCTCCAGTTCAGCCGGTGTCTGTCTGCCCTCCCCGGATAAACCCTGATGTCAGTGCCGGGGACGCCGGTTAATCTCTCTGATGAGCTGCGGCGGCTCGGCTCGGTTCTGTCTGTTTCCTGACTCTGACACCGTCGGTCTGCGGGTCAAAGCGACGTCAAGCTAACAGTAGGAAGGAGGCCACTTCCGGTGCGGGGATACCAAAATAAAAGCGTCTTTCCACAAATAAATCTGTTTCTCTCTGTCCTCATTTTTGTGATACTTTTTAAAAGTGTAACCAAGAAATTAAAAGTTTTATCATAGTTTTGAAGGTTTCTGTTACTTTAGTAGTTAATTTCAATCTCTGCACTACAATTATTCTTCACTACTTCTATTAATTATTTATTTTAATCTCTTCTTTATTGATTAATTGAGCAGCCATCAACTATTATTATTGTTGTTATTATTATTATTATTATTATTATTAAATGGAATAAGTCCATGTTAGTAAACATCACAGTGATAACCTACATCCTACTACTTGTGTCAGCAGTCAGCATGCTCGTTGCTGTACATGCTAATGATAGTCATCATGCTAACATTAGCCTTACAGCTAGTTTGTGATGTATTAAGCTACGTTTATCATACTGAATGGAGTAAGTCCACATTCTAGTCACATCCCAAATGCTACTTACATAATTTGCGCTAGCTTTAGCATTTTAGCTCATTTTAGCTCATATGCTAATAATTGCATATTGAGTGGAATAACTAGTCGTCAACATGCCAGTGATACACCACATGCAACTGCCAATATTAAAGCTAACCTTAGCATTTTAGCTATTTTAACCTGCACGCTAGTGTTTGCCTACTGAATGGAGTAGGTTAATGTTAGTCAACATACTAGTTATACCCCACATGCCAGTGACTCAGTTTTCACTAACCTTAGCATTGTTGCTAATTTTTAGCATCAGAACCCTGGAATCAGTTCCAAGTACACACACACACACACACACACTTTGGCAGGCCCCTTTTAAATTTCTTCAGAAATTTCCTAGTTATTATTATTACTCACCCATAACTATAATAAGTTATCATTTTGTGTTTACAGAAAAGTCATGGAAATATCACAAGTATATGCTGCTAGCATTTCACTCATAAATATCCAGGCATTCTTACTATCAGTAATAATATATGTAATTATTTAATTACATCTAAGACTTTAAAATGTTGAAACAAACTGAATTTTAAGTTCTGTGTTGGCATTTACATTTCTTTAATATTTTTCTACAATTTTAAAGTTAAACAGGAAAAAAATCCATAAAAACAAATACAGTAAAACACCATCCAAAAGAGTTCAGGCCTCAAATTTCTGATTCTGTGTCCAATAAAACATGATCATCCAAGCAGGTTCAATAAATTCAGACAGAAAACCAAAACATCCTGGCTTTCATTGAAGCATTTTCCCAGTTCAGGATCCCAAAAATCAAGATTTCGTTTTCTTTTCTGGCTAAAATCTATTAGAAATAAATTGAAATGTTTGTTCTCCAGTTTTCAGAAACGTCCAAATTCTTCACATCTAAAGTTTAATATGTCCACAAAAATCATTTATCAAAGGTGAAAATACTTGGGAAAAACCAAATGTATTATTTTTGTGGCTGTAAATTTCGACATGTTGCACTTCTTTTCACCGTTCCAGCAGCACCAGTATCTAAATCTGTGAGTTTAAACTCCAGAGTCGGTTATTCTGGAATATTCTGGTCGATTCTGCTTCTATAGAAATTAAGAGAAAACTGAAATGAGAAGTATTTTATTTTGTAGGAACGCTCAATCTGCTTCCTCTCTGCTGTTCAGCGTCACACAAACACTGATAAACAAAAACAAATTCAAACAGAAACATCTAATAAAAAACACAGACAGAATTATTATTTATTCACATTTAATCAGTTTATGTTTTTGCTGTTTGTCTGAAGCATGTTCTGGGATCGTGTCATTGAGGCTCACCGCTGTTCGTTGGAGTCTGCTGCCCCCTGCTGGCAGGTAAACATGTAACACCTTAAACTTACTTCCTTCAGTGTCTGAACTTCATGTAATTTATTTAAATCTAAAAATATTTCTCCATTTATAATCTATTTTGAGATTAATTTATTATTTTGCGGAACCTTTGAACAGCTCTATAAGACAAACCTTACTTTGCAAACAAAGCCGGATGTTAACCTCGATGTCTGGACCATCAGACGGATCAGTACTCCAGATCTTTGGTTCTAGAACTTGAGCACCGAGGAAGGAAGACCTGAAGACATGTTTGCAGGAAGAAAGGGAGGAAGTAGCACCTGAAACTCCTCGTGGCTCGGAGTCTTTGGTGTCTGGAAGATCTTTAAGTGCTGGGAGAAGGAAAGGGAACGTTCCGAAAAGTGGATCAGACGGGATTCAGTCAGTGCTGCTGTGGGTTCTCCAGAACCACTTGAGGGTTTCAGTATAATATGATATAATATAAGTGGTTCTGACACATTGTAAGTTCTCCAGCATCAACAGCCTGTTTAAGGTCATGCAACAGTTTTAATCAATCAGATTTAAGTTCAGACTTTGACTAGGCCACTCCAAAATCATTATCTTTTAGCCCGTCAGAGGTAAACTTGTTGCTGTGCTTTGGATCATCATTCTGCTGGAGAACCAAAGTGAGCCCAGACTGGAGCCATGATGCTCTGGTTCTGAAACGCTGTTAGTTTTACAGTCGATGTAACAGGACACATATTTTCCAGGAAAGTCCAGTTTCGTCTATGCAGCCCACAGAATATTTTCTGTATCATCAATAAATCTGAGGTGGGTCTGTGTTTTGCTTTCTTCTGGGTCAACAGCGGTTCTGGTCTCGGAAGTCTCTGAGCGTAACTGAGGCAGTGAGGCCTGCAGAGCTCTAGATGTTGTTCTGGGTTCTTCTGGACCTCCTAGAGTAATTCTGGTGGGTCGGCCTCTCCTGTAAGGTCCATGGTTCTCACTGATGCTCCCTGGAGCCCTAAAGCTTTAGAGATGGATCTGTAAGCCTGAAATCAAGGCCTGGTCTGTTGCTTTTTAAGCTTTTCAGCCTACTTCGGGCTGTCAAACAGGTTCTGTTGAAGAGATTTCTATATTTTACGGGTCGGGCAGTAAACAGGCCCGGGGGGGGGGGGACTGGGAAACCGAACCAAGAAACTGTGGTTAATCACAGCCAGGGTGGGCGGGGTAACTTCTTCATCACTTAGAAACAGCTTTTTGTGTTTACTCAGGTTATCTTAATCTGATGTTAAAATCTGTCTGATGATCTGAAACATTTAAGTTGGACAAAAAGAGAAGAGCTCTTTTGACAGCCCAGTGAGACCGACTGATTTCTGAGTGGAGCAACCAGCAGCTTCCCTCTGGAAGCAGAAAAAACAGAGTTTGGTGTGAAATCGACTCCGAAAGAACAAGAAGACAGTCTGTAGCTTATTTCTACAAGTTTTTTTTTAGTTTTATTGGAAAGATTCTTTTGTTTTTACCCCAAAACAGTTGAACAAAGACAACATGCATAAAAATCCAGCAGGTCAAAGAGCGTCAGCCACACGAAGCGCTGAAGTTCATCCGTTAGCTTTGGTTTCTACATCCCAGACGGGGAGCATCCCCGAGTTTGATCCGGTTCTCCGTTACGTCTTTAAACCGGGTCATTTTGGACCCAACCTGCCAACATACAGGGTCTCTGCTTTGGTTCGCCTTATTGCTCGATAAATACTACAACACAGTGGAGCTTAATGCTGCTACTTTTCCTATTTAGCATTTAAAACCCGATTCTGACGGATAACTAGGTGGGCACCAAAAACTGATTGTCAACAGCTTTGATCTTTTAAATAAATTATGCTTAAAACGAGGACAGACGTCATGGCAACCACACAAGGCGCTTATTGCACAGTGACCCAAAAGTTGCATATTTCAGAGAAATTAACGAGGAGTTCATGCACCAAACTAAACAGATAACCCAGTAATATACAGAAAAACCCAGAATCATCAGGAACATCAGTGAGGAATGGAGACTTGGATCTACGGGCTGAACTGAGAGAGTCCTAAAATTACTTCCATTTAAATAAAAGTCTCCTTGAATAACAAATAAAAATCCTATAAAATAAATCTGTTGTCACCAAGTTGTCTTTCACACTGGATGAAGACCTCGTTACGTACTCCACATTTCACCAGGGAACTCTAGAACCAGGTCAACAACATCAAGTAGACCACCTACGTACACGGTCGGACCACCTCTGGATCACGACCTGGAACAACTCTCTTGGACCACATCAGGATTGAAATGGTTGGACTGTGCTATCACTACAGCCTGCCTGCATCTTGCCATGATCAGCTTTGCCAGGAAGCCATGTTTGATAAGCTGATGCAAGGGGAGGTTTTTAGAAACAAGAAAGCCTAACCTGTCTTCCCTTGCCTGAAGTCTAAAACCCTGAAAAGACCTTACCAAGACCCTACAAAGACCCAGCAATAGCTCACAAAGACCATGAAAAGACCTTGCAGACCCTAAAAAGACCTTGCAAAGACCCTGAAAGCACCTCAGCAAGACCCTGCAAAGACCCTGAAAGGACCTCAGCAAGACCTTGCAAAGACCCTGCAAAAATCCTGCAAATGCCTCATAAAGACCATGAAAAGACCCTACAAAGACCTTGCAGACCCGAAAAGACCCTGCAAAGACAATGAAAAGACCTCACTAAGTCTAATATTGGATCATTCTTCTTTCTCTGACAGCACAATAAGCATTTTCTCATTCCTCTCCCTTGTAGCAGACATATAGCCATAACCTGAGTTCACCACAAAGAACGGAGGAGCAGGACCAGCACTGGCTTCCCCCTGGGAACGCTCATTGAGGACCTTTTCTGGTGTAACAACAGCATGTGAAGATGCGGGTGAGAGGTGCAAAACCTTGACCAAATCCAACCTTCATCCTTCCCTGTCCAGTTGTCCAAAATGCCAATTGCAACTAAGCCTCGAAGACCGATCCATTGTTGAAGGTAGGGGTGTGATGGAGTTTTATGCCAGGAAAGAGGCCAGTGTAGCCAGCTCTGTTTTATATCACATTGTCCAGATGCTCTCCAATGCTCCACCAGGATCCCGATACACTGCAGCTGCAGTAATAAACCAGCAAGCTCATAACCTTCTGCAATCTATCACACTCTGAACCATAATTCTTAACACGAGCCTAAAGACCTCACCAAGACCCTGCAGAGACCCTGAAAAGACCGCACCAAAACCTTGAAAAGACCATGAGAAGACTTTGCAGAAACCTTGCAGGTCCTAAAGAGACCTTGCAGAGACCTTGAAAAGACCTCACCAAGACCGTGAAAAGACCTTGCCAAGACTTTATGAAGACCATCCAGGTTCTGGATGATTTCCAGCCTTTATCCAGTGTGAAGGAAGTATAAGATGCAACAGATCAGCTGCTCCAGGCATGTTTTTATCCAACAATGGATGCTAGTGTTTCAGTAGAGAAAACGGTTAGATTTATATCTATAAATATCTAACAAAAAATTAATAATTATATTTTGTAGCTTGAAAAGGTAAAATCTTTAAAAGAAAAAAAGGAGAGAGAGCAGTGAAGTGACCTTTCTGTTGGTACCGTTGGTAGGTTGTTTACCTTACTGGACATTTTAACAGTGACTTAGCTACAAACAGGACCACACAGGTACAGGTGTTCTGTAACATTAGGGGGGCTATGGCTTTGTCTCCACAAACTGCTGCCAACACAAACACATTCTGCACACAAACTAAAAACATGGGCCTCAACAGAGGCAGAAAGGAAGCACTTTGCAGCTTGGTTTCATCTTGCTGGGATTTAACGCAGCCCAGGTTCAGTTTGGAAACTGCATCACAGATCAGAGATTTAGACATCTCTGAGGGTCCAGCTTTGACTCTGCTATCAAGTTTGCGGCTTTAAATCACACATCTGGTCACATATAAGCAAGGAGGAACACTTCGGTCGCTGCCTTTCACCTTTTCCCAACAACTGTTACAGTCACACACCATGAACCAGCATCACTGAGGTAAAATCTAACAGCACTCAGGTGAAGTCCATAAAAGAAGCCTCATTTGCAGCTTTTTCAGCTGCAGCCAAGGAGCCAGGCTGCCAAGCTACAGGTAGACTGTCTGCAGGGGGCGCTGGTGAGCAGTCAGCATCCAGGCAGCAGAGGAAGAGGGGGTCAGGACACTCCAATCAGCAGAGGAGGTGAGCTCGCTGAAGCCTCCTGGGTTTTCACCTGGAAGACAGGACATCCAGCAGATCAGGCAATCAGAAGCTGAACCCAGGGTTTCAGAAACGGACCCAGAGGGTCTTCACTAGGGGTTAGTGTCAGAAGAGTTCACGAGAACACGTCCAAAATGAAACATTCTGGAAACAGCATGCAGTCGAAAAGCAGACAGTGTTAGGCAGCCAGCAGCGCTCAGATAAACCAGGGTGGACTGTACCTTTAAAAGGCTGGGGGGAGGAAAGAGGTGAAGGGGAGGGAGGAGGAACAGAGACAGAGGCTTGAAGGGAGGAGATCCTGAGTTTGTTCTCCTGAAGACACTCAGCAAGAGGACGGAAAGGGAAAGAAGTAAGAGAGAAGTGAAGGGACCAGTTTTCATTTTCATCAGTGATGACTGGAAGGTTCTCCAGCAACAAGGGAGGAAACCCGGGGCAGAACCGACCAACTCACCTGTAGGTTGGCCTTCGCTTTCTTCAGGACGTCCCGTGTTCGTGATACTGGAAACAAAGAGAAGCTCATCAATTGGCACTTCCAAAAACCAGAGCTGATCAATATTTCTGATATAAAAGACAATAAAAGGTAGCAGAGTGTGAGGAAAAACAGAAATCATCTAAATGTCCACTTTTTACAATACCAAGGGGCCCGGTTAGATTTTGATACCAGATCTGTTCAGGAAGCTTTGACTTTTAAAGTAAGACATTTATTTTCATTTTATTTTAGAGAAGAAAATTTTTTAAAAATCTGGTTTTCTGACATGGAGCTGGAGCCCAATTTAGCAGGAACAGTCTTATTCTGGTGTTTCACCAAACCTCCCATCAGACGTTAGCGACGGATCCCAGCAATTAGCAAACAGTCCGTGGTTAAAAACCAACAAGACTCTGGATACAACTGGTGTGTTTTATTCCTGGCTCACACAGCAAGCTGTTAAAATTGTCAGGTGATTTTCCAAACCTGAGAGACACCAAACACAACAAAAACTCAGTGATATAACGGGTTTGGTCCTGCAGTGCGTGGTGTCCAGCCCCACGGCAAAGACTGCACACCACACACCAACAGATTTCACTCAGGACGGGACATCTCACAAAATCTCTCGGGATCAAACGTGAGTTCAGAGTAAACAAACATGGCCGACAAAGAAAAAGCAATGGAGGTAGTTTGTGGACTATTCTAAAATAGGGTTAAAAAAAAAAAAAAAAAAAAAAAAAAAAAATCAGCATAATTATCTTGCCGTGTCAACCAGGCATAACTCAGCCTCTGATTAAGTCATTTACTGCACTAGCTGGATATTAGCATAAAGCTAATAACTAGCATGTCTTGGCAAATAAGCTACTAAATCACATGAGCACTGAAAACATGTAAATATGGGCCTAAGGGTTGTTAATTATTAGCATAGTTTTGGTACTGATCAGCTTGTACGTGGAGCCTTATTGTTAGCATCTGTAGGCTAACAATACACTGTATAACATTAGAACTGATATTGGACATTTTGTTGCAGAGAATAATGATTAACAGATCTAGGCTAACTATCTACTGTATCACACAGCTGTTCAGATGTGGATTTGCAAAGGTAGCCTGGCTATGAGCTTTGAGATACTAATAATTAGCATATCTGAGCTAATGATCCACTGGATTACACTTTTCTTGAGATAAAATCTGGCATTGATAGAGCTGAATTAGCATAAAAGTCCTAATGATTGTTGTATTTAAACTAAGAAGGTACTGACTTCCTTGTTTGCTGATAATCATAGACTGGCTATTTGGACTGCTAATCATTAGCCTTGGTATGCTAATGATTAGCATAGCTAGGATAATGGTACTCTGGATTGCACTGTTCTTTAGATGGAAATTAGCATAGATAAACTGCAACCATAAAATGCTAATAGTAATGCCCTTTATGATGAAACATTATCTACTTAGAATTAATTTTCCTCATAAATCTGAAAGGCAAAGAACAACACTAAAACTGCAATGATTGTTACAGAAATTAAAAGGTCATTTCTAAGTTTTCTCTCATCAGAAACAAACATAGTGACGGTTTGTTTTACAAGCATCACTTGGACAGAAAACGGTGACTCACGCTGGCTGACGATAAAGTGCTCCATGCTATCTTTGGTGAGGTTGGAGCTCTTCAGTCTCTCCATGGCGTCCTTTAGAGCCTGCTCCTGCTCTGAGAGCTTCAGACGGAGAGAGGCGACCTCTGCCCTCAGGGACTCATCCTAAACAACACAGCCTTTGTTTTTATTTGCTCGTATCGGTTTTAACTGAACTGATTTGAAGGAGCTCATCAGGGTTTTTACCTGCGTGGTTTCCTCAGGGTCTGCTCTGCAGGACACCTGCAGCAGAGACTCCGCCTCCTGCAGGATCTGTTTCAGGGTTCTGGTGTCCGACAGCAGGTTTCTGATGCCTCCTCGCTCCAAAGGCTGAAACATGAGCCAAGAACGTTTCCGTCAACTAAACAGCCACACTGTCTGCTTTTAAAGTGCACAGGTGGGCGGTAACGACACATCTGTTCCTCATCTGTAATCAGAGCTGGGCGATAAATAGATTAATATATCCATTAGTCGAATTTTTGCTTTTTGAAGAGTTCATATTTGGAAAATCTGGATTTTTTTTTCCACCAATGTGCTCCTTTTTGTGTCCATGGTTAAGAGTGATGTCAGCACGCCCAGGGCGGCCATCTTGTTTGCCAAGCGTTTTTTACAGCTTTTATTTATTTGGATTTTGAATCCAGTTCAACTCTATGTCTCTATGAGTATTAGGGTATATGATTTGTTTGTTTTTTGTTTTTTTTACCAAAATAAAGTCATGATGTTACAAGAATACAGTCGTACAAATAGGGTCTAATCAAGTCTTACTATTACCAGAATAAAGTCGGAATATTATTATTATTATCCAAGCATTTATTTCACAAAAGCGTTTTTTTTTTCTCGTAATTTTAAGACGTTCGTCTGGTAAAATCGCGACTTTATTCTGCTAATATTATGATGATATTTTTGTAATTAAACAAAAATCTTCGTGGCTTGGCCCTGATAGAAGGGATGATTGAAATAAACGCCACTTTTTGAAAATATTTTACATCCTTTGTAATTTGTTTTTTAGAAAAGAAGCGAGGGAAAAAAATGGATGAAAATGGGAAATCAGCTGAAAACAAGCAGAGATTTTATTTTTGAGCCACATCGCCCAGCTCTGTCTGGAACGACTGCGTGCCCTCTCACCTGCTGAAGCCTCTGCGAGGCGTTCAGGGAGCACAGGGCAGCCTCCATCTGAGTCACAAGGGAAGTCCCTTCCAGGAGCTGCTGCTGCAGGGCCTCCAGGTCTCCGACATGGCCGACGGCGGCGGGGCCTCCGCTCCGCAGGCTGGAGGCAGCTGCGGGGGAGCCGAGGGAGATATGAGGGTCTGCAGGAGTGAGCGCTACTAACCGAGGTGAAACTAAGCCTGGAGATCGGCGCCTCACCGGGATCAGCTCTCTGCCCGGATCGCAGAGGCGGCGGAGGACCGACGAGTCCGGCGTCTCTGACAGGCGGAGACAGAACTTTATCTGCAGAACAAACATTCCTGTTGGAAAAATGCCGAGAAGTTTCGTGTTTTCCCGACTAAATCAGGCGCGAAAGACAAACCGACCGCTGAAGAGTCGCCTCCTGGCTGCAGGCGGCGTGTTGGCCTGGCCGTTCAGCTGCTGCTCCAGCTGGACCTGAAGCTCTCTGGGGTCGAGGGTCACGGTGAGACGTCCTGGCGGAGCGCCGCGAGCCCCCTGATCTGCTCAGCAACACAAAGTGCTGGAAATCAGCGGGAACAGGGGAGCGGGTGTACGCAGCAGATTATTTTAGCTTCGCTCTGCTTTTAGCTGAAAGCGACTCCCGAAGCTCCAGCCCTGCGTTACCTTCCTGCCGCTGCACACCTGGACTCTGACGCTAGAAATCTGTTCCTCACTCGCCTTCTCTCTCCTACTACTCTCCAGTTCTGCAGTTACTGCTGCTAATAACTGCCGTCTCTCTGTTTCTCCTCGTCTTTCTGCGTATGAGCTGCTCTTTCTCCCATTTTCTCTTTCTACACTTTACTGGATCACACCTTCGATGTTTAGCTGTTTCTTTCCTACATGAAGCCACCGAAGGAGCTACTGCTGCCATTAACGCTCCTGTTAAAGGGGGGGGTTCCTTTCCACTGCTGCCACATGCATGCTCACTACAACGGATTGCTGCAAAGCCAGCGACTCGATTCCACCTGCTGGCTTCCTTTAGGACATGTTTGACCCATTCGAATCCTAAACTGAACTTTCCTGGCTGCACTCAACACGACAAGCTTCTGAAAGATCGTCTTGAAGGGAGGTTACAGGGTTTTCCAGAGTGACTGAATAAAATTTTGCTGTTTTCAGTCCAAATCTGCGGAAACTTCAAGGATTTCTTGGCGCTTCTGTGACGACGCGGAGACCTTCCAGCGGCTGGTGTTTTATAGCTCCTACCTGAGTGTGTGTTTGTCATGGCTTCGCAGACTCTGCGGGTTGCCTCCTGCAGCTCGTTCTGAAGCGCCTCGATCAAACTGCGGCTCTCGTCCAGCTGCAGACGGAGGACGCTCGCCTCGTGCTGCAGCCTGAAGACACAAACATACGTCATATTCCAGATTTTCCACCTTAATTAGCAAAAAAGGAATCAAGCCTCCACCTGTTGATGGTTTCTTGGCTTCTCTGTCTGTCCTGTTTCAGCTGCGCCACCTCCTGGCAGCGAACTGCATCTTCAGCCTGAAGCCTTTTGCTTAGCTCCGCCCACCTCTGTGTTTCTAGCTCCGCCTCCTTCAGCCTGGAGCGCTCCAGGAGAACCACCTCCCTCAGGTGCTCCGCCTCTCTGCTGCCGTCTGAAGGGAAAAGGTGTGCAGATTTACATTTTGTTTTCTGACGTAAATGAAGTAAAGCGGTGCCGGAGAGCGCCGTCACCTCTGCTGGCGAGCTTCAGCTGGGTCTGCAGGCTGATGTTCTCCTCCTTCAGGAGTCGGATCTCACTGGAAAGTTGGCTGACGGAGTCCAGACCCTGGATGTAGATGTTGGTAGGAGCACCTGTGAAGTCAACAGGAATTCACTTCAACATCCAGCCTGGTTTCCTATGTGATTATGAAACTGGACTCTGGTTCTGAACAAGACAGAACAGAAATACGAGAAACCAGAACCTGGCATTCGGACTGAAACCGAACCTTTCTCGGCGGCGCTGTGGGCCAGCTTCGCCTCCAGCTGCTGCCGGAGGCGATCGTTGGTCTGGATGGAGTCCTCCAGTCTCTGCCTCAGACTCCTGATCTCTCTCAGGTGCTCCTTCATCAGGTCTGAACCTTCAGCAAAAACACAAACAGAACCTGAGCGTCTGGCCCGGCTCTTTCTCCAGCCAGCAGAGCGCAGAGGAGCAGAACGAACGAACGCTGCACCTGTGTGGCTGGTTCCTGACTGGTACCCGGATGATCCCGACGACAGGTCCGCTCCGACTCTTGCCGGTCCGCTTCCGTAGGGCATTTCCCACAATGCACTTCTCTCCAGCAGACTGGCCCCAGCTTTCGTAGCCATGGCGGCGTCCAGGCTGCTGCTGCTGAACGGCGAAGGCTGGAATCCTTGGTAAGAGAGAGGCAGGGAGCCGGAGGGGTCTGCAGGGTGCTGGTGGGCCGACGGGAAGCCGTGAAGAGATCTGGGAGTGGAAAACCCTGCAGAGGAGGGGGGATGTGGTACAGATGAAAAATTACAGAATGAACCTGGAAACTGATGATTAATTACTGCGGTTAATGTGTGAGAACAATCCAGAGAAGTAAAAAGCAAATAAAATCCGGTTCTACGGTCAGACGCTGCAGCTTCATGCTCCCCTTGGTGCTGGATACGTTTGATGCATGCTGACCAGCTGGTGAGGGGGCTGCAGCCTGGCGTTTACAGAAGCATCTGCAGCCACTGGACTTTTCCACCAACTGCAGCCCAAACTGCCAGAATGAAAACATCTGGCGTGCCACAGGGCTGTGTGCTCAGTCCACTCATGCATGCATCCACTTATCATGGGGTGGGTTGGTGAAGTTACTCAGTCAAAAATTAACAGCAATAGTTTGGGTTATTTAGCCTGTCATAAGAGAACAAAATGAGGGTTCATCTTTCAGTCATATTTTTGTTGTGTTATTCATTCATTTATAAATGTCGCAGTTTCGAGCTAAATATTTAGTTTGAAGCTAAATATTTACTTAACAAGCTAAATATTTAGTTGGTAATCTAAATATTTAGATCTGAGCTAAATATTTAGGGAATATGCAAATTCACTTGCCGATGAATGGCAGTGGACTACCAAAATAAAAGCTTGGTCTTCCAAACCTCTTCATAAACTCCTGATTTCTAATCGCTTCATCTCACGTCTCTATCATTGTTTGGTTTCATCTTTTCTTTTACAACATTTCAGCTTAAAGCAACTCGTGACCCATTTTAAAGGCAATACAGATGTTTTACCAATGGATCTACAGCAACAGTGATGCATCAGCATTAAAGGATTCTGTTTCACGAGCAGGTGTTTATGTAGGTTCTCAAGACCCAGCTTTTGTTTTGGGAGGCAACTTCTGTTTGTCAATAAGTGAATTTGCACATTAGCTAAATATTTAACTCTGAGCTAGCTAAATATTTAGTTTACAAATTATTTAGCTGGCTCAGAGCTAATATTTTGTTTGGGGCTCAATAGTTAGCTTTCTAACTAAATATTTAGGCTGAAGCTACATATGTAGTTTCCTAACTAAATATTTTGCTAGCTCAGGGCTACATATTTTGTTTGGGACTAAATGGTTTGCTTTCTTACTAAATATTTAGGTTGAAGTTAATATTTAGCTTATTAACTAAATATTTTGCTGGCTCAGAGGTGCATATTTTGTTTGGGACTAAATGGTTAGCTTTCTCAGTAAATATTTAGGTTGAAGCTAAATATTTAGCTTGCTAACTAAATATTTCACTAGCTCAGAGATAAATATTTAGTTTAGGGCAAAAAGGTTAGCTTTCTAACTAAATATTTAGGCTGAAGCTACATATTTAGTTTGCTAACTAAATATTTTGCTAGCTCAGGGCTATATATTTTGTTTGGGACTAAATGGTTTGCTTTCTAACTAAATGTTTAGGCTGGAGCTAAATATTTAGCTTGGAGGTAAATATTTAGTTGGTACACTAAATGGTTAGCTTACTAATTTAATATTTAGTTTGAAACATTATTGCTGTTAATTACTGTGTAACTTTACAAACAACGCCCCATACAGATCAAACTGTTTAATTTGTGGATGATGAACTCGAGGCAGATTTTAGGACAAGGTAAACCACTCAGTCTGTCAAAACAAGTCAAACTAGTAGCTTCACGTTTGTGAGTTTATTAAAAATGCCTCAAAATAAAAAAAAAATAATAAAAAAAAAAAACCCTCCAAAAAAGTCCAGTTACTTTCAGTTCAGGTTCATTTTCTCCTGAGGTGTATCAGCAAATCTCTTGCCCTCATTCATAATGCTGACTTAATATGTTTATTATGATTATTCCTTCAGTCCATAACCTGCTAAGATACTGTAAAGCTGGACTTTTACCCGAAGAAAAAGCCAGGATTGCTCTGGTTTTTGATTTTAATGTTTAGTTTGTTAGGTTTTTCACTCGGTTGTAAAAAGTGGTGCACACAAAGTCAAAGTGACCCACTGTCATTGGCTCTCAGCTGCTTCTGCAATGTCTGAAGCTCCCGGTGGACCTCAGCCAGAGAGAAACCCGCCGCCGCGCTTCTCTGGGGCTGCGGCTTCAACGGGGGAGGCCGGAGGGGGAGGGGGAGGGGGGTGCCATGTTTCAGCGGGGAGGAGGAGGAGAGGGGAGGGTGACAGGGAGCTGGGAGGAAAAAGAGGGTGAGGAAGACTGATGAAGAGCAGGATGAAGGACAGGTAGAGGAGACAGGATGACAGGTGGGGTTTTAGCTCCTCCTCACCTGACTGACTCTGCAGGTCTGCAGGTTTGTGTGGCGAGCTGGAGAGGTGCATGCTGGGACAGCTGAGGCAGGACTGGGTGCCATGGGATGAGCTGATGGATGAAGGGGCAGATGGATGGCGTGAAGTGGCGGCGAGCTGAGAGTCTAAAATAAAAACGAGGCGGCTGTCAGTCACTGATTCATCACTGATAAGGAGCAGAGTGATGAATGTCCAGCGCCTGGATCTGGTGGCATTCACCCACGATGATAGGATAAAGCATGACGCTGTCATTTTCTCATTCCTGGCCCTGGAGAACAACTGTAAGCGGGCAGTGAATAACAAGCCTATACTGCCATCTGTTGGAGGCAACTCAGCATTACAGGATATTTGCTAAAAAAGCAACTAAAACAGTGTTTCATGGATTTTTATTGATGAAATACATAAGGGAAACAGTTCTGAGCAAAAAACACCAACTGAACCTTCAATCTGTAGCTAAAAAGATGCTAACTTTCCGCCTTTTATTGGTCTGTGGTTTATATTTGTCGTCCACTGCCCCCTGCTGGTCAAACTCACCGATGCAAATTCTTGTTGAATTCCTGGTTTCCTCCGGTCCAAGCCCGTTGGCAGCATCCGCGTCGGAGCACAACTCCAGGTCGTCATTGGTGGAACCGTGCTCGTCAGACACGTAGGAGATGCGATCTGATTGGTCGGTGACGTCAGAGAGGGCGTGGCTGCTGATGGGAGACTCGGGACGATGCTGATGCTGGTCGAGTTTGGCTCGGAGAGACTCGATGACTTTGTCCTTCTGTTGCAGTTCTTTACTCAGCCTGAACCAAACACACACAGGTACATAAACAGCTCATTTTTTTGCTTAGCACTTTTGCTTACTTTGAAACGTTTAGCGCACTTAGCTTCCCCTAAATCTGTTTTTTCCAGATAAATTCTAAAGAGCTCATTTACTTTGCTGTTTTGTGCACTTTTAGTTGATTAAAGTTTTGGTTATCAACTATTAAAGGGGTCATGACAACAAATTTCATTCTTCTGTGAATTTAGGGGTATAATATGATCTGCTGGGCTCTGATGAGGCCAGGTGAATCAAGAGTTAGTAACAAAAGCGCTGCTTAGGTGGTCAGCTTTGTTTCTTTGCTCACAAATGGACGAATCAGAGAGCAGTTTATCTTTCTACATAATTTATATTCTCCAGTTAGAGCACAGCATCAAGCAAACATCCCTCCCCTTCCCTGTTCCCCCAGCTGATACACCAGCTAATTCAAGTGCTAAGTTGCGCTAGCATATCTGGCTGCTCTACCAGAGAAGAGTGGCTTAAGCTCATTGATGGGGAAGTAGCACGCAGTTATAACCCCAGTTTGAGACGATGTTCAATGCATTTTACTAAAGAGTTTCCCAAATATGCATACTCTTATTTTGAAGTGGGTGAAGGCTGTTTACACAGCAGTTCTGTTTCCTCTACTCACGTCCTGTCTCTTATTTTCCCCCAATAACTTTATTTCAAACAAGAAACATACAGGAACAAAATAAAATGGACAGTAGAGAACAAGATATAAACATTAATACTTAAAGGCATTGTAAAGGCATGTAAAATAATAATTTCTACATTAAATTGCTGCTTGAGGGTTGTAGTCTTTCAAGGGCAGACATAATTGAAATTCAAGGTAGCACTTTAGCATCAGCTTCCACTAATTACCATGTTGGTATAGAACTTTAGCGCTAGCTTCTGCTAAATACCATGTTGGTATGACGCTTTAGCATTAGCTTCCAATAAATACCATGTTAGTTTTGTGCTTTAGTGTTAGCTTCTGCTAAATACCATGTTGGTGTAACGCTTTGGCGTTAGCTTTTGCTCAATTCCATCTTGATTAGTGTTAACTTCTGCTAAATACAGTGTTGGTGAAGCACTTTTAGCGTAGCTAATGTTTATGATGAGTGCTTTTGGGTTAGTACACCTAACTTTTTAGTTAGCGGTGCACACTACTGAAACATACTACAAAACTGTAGCTAAACTAGATGGAAGAAGCAGGGTACAGCAACGGCACTAAAAGAGGGTCTCAATGTTTTTTAATAGATGGAAATAGATAAAAGTTAATGAGTAAAACTAAATAAATCTGTGAGCTTTAATATACTGAAAGCGTCTGAGAGCTGCTGCCTTGTGACCTGGAGGTTTATGAGCATTAGCCGGAAGGTGAGTCACCTGCTGAGGCATCATGTCGCCACGGGGAAGCCTCTTAGTGACGGACGTGGCGCTGCATCAACTCTCACATGTTCACAGGAATAACACACTCACCTCTGACATAGAGCTAGTGGATAAAAATAAATAATGAGAGGAAATGAACCCGACGACGCACAGAGGACAGTTGTGTCTGAAATGTGTTGCCTGCAGCTGATTTAATTAACAGTGACGTGTTGAAAGTCACAGGAATCAATGCTTCACTGTCGCACAAACAGTAATGATGATCTAAACAATAACGCTGTCTTCACATTCAGAACAGGAGCATTCAAGAGACTCTGTTTCTTGAGGCATTTTGTGTGTGGGGGGGGAGTTGTTTAATGTCAACCGAGTCCTTGTAGAACCTAAGTTCACATTCTTGGCATCAAGTCCAGCTTGTCCCCGGTTTAGGCTGGACTCAGTCAGGAGGCCCCTGGTCACCAGTCCTGCTTGAGGAGGTCTCTAAGCTGGATCTCCATGTGTAGCTGTGGTCAGCTCTGGTCTGGGACCCTCAGGGTCTTGGATTTTTTCAGATGATGTGGTTCTGTTGGCTCTCTCAAGCTGTGGCATTGAGCAGGAGCTGAAGGAGTTCACTGTCTAGATCAGGGTCAGCCTGGAAAACGGCAACGGGGGGATTGCTCCTTTCAGGTTGGGGCTGAATCGCTGCAGCAGAACGTACGTTTGTGCTCCTACTTGTTCGTCAATCTGAAGAAGGAGCTGAACTGAAAGGTGATCCTCTGGTTAAACTGATCCATCTAGGTCTCAACCCTATCAGATATGGTCATGAGATCATGATAGAAAGATCAAGGTGGGATAAAACAGTCGGAGTGAGCCTGTACGACGGCCGGGCTCTGTCATTGGGCCGTCAGGGGATCGAGAGTTCAACTGTTGCTCCTCCTCATCAAAAGGATTCAGTTGAGATGGTTCTGGTAGTCGATTAGGATGTATCTCCTTGGAGGTTTTCTAGGGAGATCCTACTGGAAGGAGACCTTGAAACAGATCCAGTATATTTCCCCCGGCTTCGGAACGCCTGGAATACCCAGAAAGAGGTGGACCATGTGTGTGGGGGAAGGAATATTTGCTCCTCTGGAACCAGAAAGCGGATAGGTGGAAGATAATAGATGATGTTATGACTATCTTGTGTACCCAGACTGGTCTGCTGCTTTATGTTCTGACACCTTTCATCAGACTCCGCATTGACCTCTTCAGCTACAGTAGCTTGTCTCTAGGCTCAAACCACATGGGGGCAGCTTTCGCTCCCTCTGTGAACCAATGACTCTGGGCCACTGAAGCCCTGTTGCCAGTTCACTGCTGTCCATTCCTGTTTGTGTTTTCAAACCTCCTGTCAGTCCAGACAGATGGCTGCTCATACTAAGGCCAGGCTCTGCTGGAGGTTTCTTCCTGTTAGAAGCTGTGAACTGTTGCTGTGCAGAAACTGAACTGAACTGATCAACCGACAACAGCTTCACGTTTGTTGAAGTTCTGGCCTGGTTTTTCAACCTTCACAATTTGGTCCTCGTCAAACCCGTTCCGATCTTTATGCTAGCCTATTTTTCTGCCTGGAGCTCATCAACTCTGAGGTCAAATAACCCACTTGCTGCAAAATATATCCCACCCACAACAGGCACCATGATGATTATCAGTTTTATTCTCATAATTTTATACCTGACTGGCTGAAGATTTCTTGACTAAAGTTTCTAGACTAAATGTTTCTAAACTGAGGGTTTCTAGACTAAAGGTTTCCAGACGGAAGGTTCTAGATGGAAGGTTGGTTTTTGGACTAAAGGTTTCTAGACTGAAAGCTTCTAGAAATTTTGCCTGTAAACGGTTTATATTAACATCCTGACAGGCTGATTTTCCAAAAACACCACATGCATCACAGGTAGCCTGACAGACGGGATCAAAATGTTCTGTTGGGTTCGGGTCGGTCTTACTTGTCGAGCTGTGTGAGCATTGCTCTCCTCTCCTGGTCGGTGTGCTTCTTCAGCTGCTGCAGCTCCCTCTCCTGAACTTTCCACTCCCACAGGGAGAAGGAAAACAGAGCGTCTCTGTACAGCGGGCTGCTTCTCGACAACATCGTCTTCCACAGAGGAGCCATCAGGAACCTTTGAACCCTTCGTCAGTGCCGTCCCCACCCGGTTACTGCCTGTCCATTCTGCTAAAAGGACTGAGCTCTCAGCGCCAGATGATTCCTCTGTCTCCGGCGGTAACTGCCTCATTCGCTTTGGGTCTTGACCCCAACGTTGGAGGATGCAGCAGGCAGACGGAGCGTGAGCGAGGGATGAAGGGATGAAGAGAGCATCAAAGCAAGCAGGTGAAAAGCACAGCAAATCCTGATTAGGTCTGAACTGTCCAGGGAGACTTTGCTGGCCGCTCTCCAACACACAGATGGTCAGTTCAGCTGCTCGGTCAGCTGCTTACAGCGCCAGGAACTGACAGGGGAATCCTGTCGCTCGTCCTAACATCATCTTTATATTGACTGCACTTTCCAAATTGAGTCCTTTTTGAATCCTGCAGCCAAAGAGCAGCTTCTTAGCACATCACCTCCCGTCCCACCAGCAGACAATCAGCAGCCGACCCCCCAGGCGGGGAGGTAGTGACGAACACAGAGAGGAAAACGGATGCCCAGACTCTGGAGGGCTCGTGCCTTCACGCTCCAGCAGCCATCAGAGAAAGAGGGAGGCAGAGCTGAATGAACGGTCGGTTCCTCTTTCATCTGCTCGTCTGAGTGCATTCGCATGTGTCCGTCCGCAGAAACACGAGTGGATCCTCTGATCCAAAACTGCGCTTCCCTCCAGAACCAGATGAAGAATGTTAGGACAAGAAGTTTCAGCTCAGATCTCCTGAGTAAAACACTGAAAGCTGGAATCAAACCCCCAGCCGCAGACTGGAAATAATCGTAAATATCGTACGATGCTAGAGGTCCGGCACCACGAGCAGCTCCTGATGCACTGGAGCAAAGCGAGCTCCGTCCCTCCCTGTCGCCGCGTTTAGCTCCTCCTGACCTATTTCCCTCCCCAGTGGAGGCTTTAATAACTTAACCTGATTAGAGAGCACGTTAACGATGGGCCCCGAGCACAGAGCAGCATTAGAGCAGCTGCTCACAGACCGTGCACCAGGACGTCATGGCATTCAAAACGCCACGTCCCAGCACACCCAGTAGACCCAGCAGACCCAGTAGACCCATTAGACCCAGAAGACCCAGCACACCCAGAGATCTGGAGGTGGGTAACATCTACTGGCTGATGGGAAGATCTGAGATTACTGGGATGGAGGCTGATTTATGATGCTTATGACTTTTACAGCGGAACCACAGGAGAACCACAGGAGAACCACAGGAGAACCACAGGAGAACCACAGGAGCATCATTTCACACTCAGCTGCTCTGCACCTGAAGTTTTCGGCCACACGAGGAAATTAAAAGGAAATCAGAGATTGAATCTGAGGCTTTTTATGATGAACAGCAGTTTATGCAATTATTCTTTGCAGCAGAAGAGATTAGGACACATTTACTGTCTCATCCATCCGTCCATCCGTCCATCCATCCATCCATCGTCCATCCATACATCAGTCCATCCATCCGTCCATCCATCCGTCCATCCATCCATCCGTCCGTCCATCCATCCATCCATCCATCCATCCATCAGTCCATCCATCAATCAGTCCATCAGTCCATCCATCCGTCAGTCCGTCCATCCATCCGTCCGTCCATCCATCCATCCATCCATCCATCGTCCATCCATACATCAGTCCATCCATCCATCCATCCATCCATCCATCCATCTGGATCTGCTCAGTGCTTTCTTTTGGACATTTTCAAATCGTCTCTCAGGGAAGGCGTCCAGATGTCCAGGTTAACAGGCGAGTTTCAGGGCAGACAGACATGGACTCCATTCCCAGCTCCTCAGTCTGTTCCTGGGTGAGTCCAGCCATCCTGCAGAAGAATCTTTCATGAACTGAAGATCTCGCTCTTTCAGGCATGATCCAGAACTGATGAGGTCAGGTGAGGGTTGAAGCGTAGATCTACTGGGGAGCTGAAAGCTTCTCCTCCTTTGGAGACAACTCGTTCCAGCTCTCATGGTAACTCATTCCATCAGATGTCCCAGACTGTAAAGATCCAGATGTTCAGAAGGTGGATGAATGAATGAGTACGAAGGTTCTTGGTTTATTTAGACGAGCCTAATCTTCCACGTTGGTCAGATGACCTTAATGATGAGGCTCTGTTTACATGCTAACAGGAGGTGACATGATGCTCCAGAATAAACTCCACCACAACTACCTGGCTGTCGCAGAAGAACACTAATTCTGCTTCACATCTGGTCATCCATCTGTGCAGCAACACTACAGGGTCAGATTACAGCAGGCCTTCCTCTCTGCGTCTGATTCATCATTTCTCTGGGGGGGCAGAGCTCAAATTATTCCCTCTGTTGGTTCATCTGCATGCTCGCCCTCGTTCTGCCCGGCAAAAAGGAAAAAGCTTCGTTTACGTTTCAGTTTTCACCTCAAAGTTTACAGTCTGCCGTCGCTCCCCGGATAGACACGATGTGAAATAAATTCAGGTTTTATTACAGCAGCATCATTTCACACTGAAAAATGGAAAAATATCCAACCTTTGTTTTGAGATCAGTTATCTGGTGGGAAAAAAAGATCAATTTTATCTAATTCATCTCTGAGCTACTCTTTAGCATGGGGAAGCAAGAAGACACGCTATTCCAGTAAAGAAGTCAGTAAACAGCTAAATCAGTCCCCCACCCAGAGAGGAGAAGAGGAGGAAGGGAGGGGGAAACATCTCCAAAGCTCGCTGTTAGAGAACTGCAGCAAAAAGTGGCGTCTGGGGGTAAAAAGGCCTCCATGACAAACAGTGGTGGGCACTGCTAACTAAAGGTAAACCAAGGTAGTTGCGCTAACCCTAAAAAACTAGTCATAAACATTAGTTGTGCTAACGCTGAAGCGCTACACCAACACACTATTTAGTGGAAGCTAATGCTAAACGTTACACCAATACAGTATTTAATGGAAACTAATGCTAACCTGCTACACTAACACGGTATTTAGTAGAAGTTAATGCAAAACTACACCAATACTGTATTTAGTGGAAGCTAACATTAAATGTTACACCAACACGGTATTTAACAGAAGCTAATGCTAAAGCGCTACACCAACACAGTATTTAGCCAAAGCTCATGCTAAATCGCGACACAAACATGGTATTTAACAGAAGCTAATACTAAAGTGTTACATCCACATGGTATTTAGTGGAAGCTAATGCTAAAGCACTACACCAACACTTTTATTTAGCAGAAGCTAAAGCGCTAATGTGCAAACTTCAATTCAAATTATATCTGCCCTTGAGAGACTACAACCCTTGAGCACCAATTAAATTTTGACATTATATTTTAACATTTACATGTTCCATAATGTCCTTAGATATTGTATTTATGTTTATGTCCATGTTTTATTTTGTTCCTGTGTTTCTTGCTTGAAATAAAGTTATTGGGGAAAAAAAGAGAGAGAACATGAGGAGAGGAAATGGAACTACTGCGTAAACAGTCTTCACCCACTTCAAAATAAGAGCATGAATATAAAGATCTGAATACTTGAATTCTTAACAGTCTATAACCAAAACTTCAGTTTATTCAACTGAAAGTTTTCAAAACAGCTAAATAAATTAGTGCTTTAGAATTTATCCAGAAAAATGCTGAAGCAGTAAGCTAAAAATTAGCTGTGCTATTAGCGTATTAGTGCATTAGTAAAAGTGTGCCTACCACTGATGACAACCCATCTGAATGCGAACTGGTTGTTCGCCTGTTCTGTACTACCATCACAAACATAAACGTGTGGTCAGATCAGACTCTAGACCACTTCAGGTAGGTCTGTTGTGAATCAAATAATGACTGTGTGATAAAAAAGCCCACTGTTAAGTATGGTGGAGGATCTGTGATGCTGTGGGAACCCTGTTCCTGGCTTCATGAAGTCGTTGAAGAACCAGGGTGGTTAAAACAAAACTGGATCATGTTTACCATGTTTCAGTCTCCAGACCTGAATCCTGCAGGGAACCAGTGAGGTGAGAGAATCCGAGAAGAACCAGGGTTCCGGATCTTCTGGAAAGTTGTGCAATGAATCAAAAACTAGTTCCAAACTATCTGCCACTCTTTTGCAACCTTGAGACATCCCAGCTGCTCCAGATACACCAACAGGCAAACATCATCTGCAAACATCATGTTTGCAGATGATGACCCATTTTCTAAGTCTGCCCAAACTTATTTTTCTTCTAACTTTAAAAGTCATGTGCAAGTAAAAAGAAAAATCTAGTTTAAAATATTGTAAAGTTTTTTTTCCTCCTTGTGGAACCTTTTTTTTCCTGAAAGGGGAGGATAAAAAAAATAAAATGTACAAAATTTGATCAATTGTATTTTTCTATATATTTTTTTCATTTCTACAGCAAACAACCAACAGAGTGGAAAAGAATAATGTTTAAGTTTTGCTTTTTTTTCTTACTGAAGGTAAAGTTTGTTGGATGAAACAAATGTTTTTCCACTTGGCTTTCAGGACTTAAGTGAAAAAAAGACTTTCAAAAACATTTTTCTTTTTCACTCTGTAAGTTGTTTGCTGTAGAAATGAAAGAAATATATAAAAAAGTACAACTGATCAAATTTTGTACATCATAATGTTGTATGCTCCACTTCAGGGCAAAAGTTCCAAGAGGTAAAAAAAAAACAAAAAAAACAACAAAACCTGACAATATTTCAGTCTAGAGTTGTTTTTTTTTTACTTTCACATGAGTTTTAAAATTGAGAGAAAGAAAATTAGTTCCGTTAATGCTAAAGCGCTAACGATAAACATTGGTTCTGCTAACGCTAAAGCGCTAATCATAAATGGCTCTGATAAGTGCTGATCATAATTCCACTAATCCTAAATCACTAATGTTAAATTAAAGCACTAATGATTAGTTCCACTAATGCTACAGTGCTAATTATAAATATTTGTTCTGCTAATGCTAAAGTGCTATTCATAAACATTGGTTCTGCTAACACTAATGCACTAATCATAAACAGCTCCCCTAACACTAAAGCGCTAATCATAATCGTTTGTTCCACTAATGTTAAAGCTCTAAAAAGAAAATTTGGTCACACTTAGAAAATGGGTCTTCAAGAAAACAAAAAACCTTCCTTTGCCTTTCAGGGCTTCCATAGAGGTTATTGATGAAGAGAATTAATAAATAGTTTCAATAAGTAATAGTAGTCAATAGTAATAAGTAGTCAATAAAGCTGATCTAAAAGGTTTCTTCCTGTTAAAAAGCAGCAAAGAAGAACTTGATAACATCCAGAAGCTCAGACCTTGATTTAAGCTCTCTGCCTAATTATCTGACAGATCAGCTGGACAGTTCTGGTTCCTGTTCAGCCATTATCTGTGAAAACCCAATTAAAAATGATGCGTGAGCTCTGTAATAGAAGAAGAGAGGCCTAAACAGGTTTTACAATCCTGCAACGCCACAGCCGCCTCCAGAACCTGAACGTCCAGATGCTGAGGTGGCAGCAGGACGGTAGAACCAGTTCTGGTCTCATTTATGGATTTCTATCTGTAATTAATCAGCCAACAAAGCCGATCCGGATCGGTTCTGCCCTCAGGAGCAAACATCCTCCCAATAGTTTCCACTGAAAACCATCGATTCCACGACTGAAACACAAACACACACAGGAGGGGAAGAGTTCTGACCGGATGGCGAGCAGCTCCGTCTTCTCGTCTGGATCCTCAGACTGATCTCCTGTCGGGCAACAAACCACAGAAGGTAACGTCAGCGAGGGTCCATTTGGTTCTGTGCTCATCCATCAGGAATCCACAGAGACTCACGTCCGCTGATCCTGGCGCTGACCCGCTGAGCCAGAGCGCTGCTCTGAGCCAGCTGCTCCCTGAAGCTCTGACCCATGTAGTAGTCGACGTCGTTGGCCCTCAGCAGCTCCTCGAAGGCCTTGGTGGTGTCCCCCAGGTGCTGGGTGAGCAGGCTGCAGACGCCCCGGCCCTCACGGAGCCGCTGGCGGAGGTGGGACAGCTCTCTGGCCTGAGCTTTGATCAGCGAGTCAAATTTCCTGCAGGACAACCGAGGCAGAAGCTGAGTTTGTTGGCTCTGACCTTCTGCAACATCTTCAGCAACGTTCTGGCCCAGATGAACGGGTTTGAGTCATAACAGAGGAAGTTCTCCATATTCCGCCTGGTGTCTCCTCAGAATGAGATAACGCTGCTACGCCTGGTTAACGGGACCTGATGAAGCTCATTAATGACTCAACTGGCAAAATAAAACAATTAAATGAACAGATCATCATCATCAGTGTGAGCATCTCCAGAAATCAGAGCTTTGTTAGTTTGCAGTTTGGAAGCATGAAGCTGTGTTGCCTTGTCAAGGAGGGAAGAGCTATTAGACTTTATTTTATCACGATTTTGTTCTAATTTTATCCTGTTTTGATTCTCTCCTAAATTTTGTCTGGTTAATTATAGCTTTTGTTTGGTTCATCTTGATCAAGTGGTTAGCAACACTAATTAAAAAGCTAGTTGAGCTAACCCTAAACCAGTAATTATAAACATTAGTTGCGCTAAACCTAACATTCTAATCATAATTGTTAGTTCTTCTAATGCTAAAGTGCTAATCAAAACATTGGTTTCACTAACACTAATTCTTTGATTATAATCATTTGTTCTGCTAACGTCAAAGCACTAATCATAAACAATAGTAGCACTAATGCTAAAACACTAATCATAAACATTAGTTCCATTAATGCTAAACGCTAATCATAAACATTGGTTTTGATAACTCTAATTCACTGATTATAAATATTTGTTCCACGAACGTTAAAGCACTAATCATAAACATTAGTTCCATTAACAGCAAACCACTAATACTAAATATTTGTTACACTCATGCTAATCGTAAACATTTTGTACGCTACCCCTAAAGCGCTAAACATAAACATTAGTTAAGCTAATTCTAAAGTGCTAATTACAAACATTAGCTCAGCTTATGTTAAAGCACTACACCAACACCACCATCTTATTTGGTGGAAGCTAATGCTTAAGTGTTGTTTGTTCATGTAAGTGTTGTATTCTTCTGTATACCTCATGCCTTTGATGTATAGTTGCCATTTGCTCAATAGTTTCTTTAAAAAAAACACTGAACATGAGAAGAAACACAACTGCAAAATAAGAGCATGAATATAAACGCTGAACAACTTGAAGAATTCTTAACAGTCGATAACCAAAACTTCAACAGAGACGTCAAACTTCATTTCAATGAAAGTTTAGAAAACAGCCAAGTAAAGTAGTGCTTTTTCACACTTTTTCACAGGAAGCTAAGCGCGCGAAATGTTTTCAAAGTTAGCAAAAACGCTAAAGCGCAAAACAAAATATTAGCTTTGATATTAGCTCATTAGCAAAGGTGCACCCACCACTGTCCTAATCTTATTCTGTTTTTTTTTTGTTGTTGTTCGATGCTGATTTTCCCTGCTTTAAAAGCTGTTTTATCACCAATCTTTCCAGGTTTCAGCAGGATTTTATCCCACTTCTGTCACATCTATATCTGGATTTAATCCTTATTTTTTTCTGGTTTCATTTTAAATTTCCTTCTACTTTTATTCTAGTTTTTAATCCTGCATTGTATTTTTTCTGTGTGGTTGTTTCTGATTTTCTTCTGCTTTTATCCTGATTTTATCCTGATCCTGTCCAGGTTCTGTCTGATTTTGACCCGTTTTTTTCGAGTTCATCCCAGATTTTATTAATCGTTATGGTGCCAGCTGGTTTTATCCTGGGTTTCTGATGTCATGTGGTTTCTGGTTTGGTCGTACCCCGGCCAGTTTGCATAGTTTCCATCGTCCTTCTTCTTGCCACCTTTCCTCAGCTGGTCCTCCAGAGCGTCCACTCGGGATGTCAGCTCCTGAAGGTCCTTGTGTTGGTGGCGCTGCGAAGCCAGCGCTCCTCCATCAGACGACTGCCAGCCCTCGTCGTCCTCCGCTCCGCTCCGCGAGGCCTGCAGAGACCAGTTGACCTTGCGGAGGGCCGACGCCTCGCAGTCGCCGGAGAGGCGGCGGAGGCGGCTCTGCAGCCCCCGGATCACTGCCTGGGAGCGGGACAGCTGCGAGCGGAGGTCCTCCACCAGGCGCTGGAGGGACGAGGAGTCGCCTGGGTAACCGGAGGTCTGAGCGGCGGTTTTGGAGGAGCTGCTGCTGCCGGCAGGCCACCACTGAGAGCCGCAGTCCAGAGATGTGCACATCTCCAGGTCATCGAACTCTGCAACACGCAGGATCAGAGCTCAGCATCAACATCCCGGCACCGTTTGGAAGAATCGAGACTTCATCTAAAAGCTTTTTTCTGCAAACATCAACATTTTCTAACATGGATTCACGTTTATTCACGAGACTCATTCGTCTCGGAAAGAAACGTGAAACTAACCTGAACGGGAGCAAACTGGGAGCTTATTAGATCATCACAGGCTGATTACGTTGTGGATTTATGTTAAAAACATGTTTGGGTCTTTAAAGCTCTGCTGCTGCCTCGGGTCAAAGATGAGGCAGGCTGCTGCCCTCTGCTGTGTGTTTGAGTGTACTACAAGAGCCACTGCAGGGGGTTCGGCCTGTGGTTCTGAGTGTGGGGGTCGGGGCCCCCACTGTGGGTCATGGAACATCGAGCTATGGGAAATAAAACCTGTGGTCTTAAAGAGAAACGTTTAGAAAGTCTAAAAACAATCATTTCAAAAGCAAACATTTGTTGAAATCACCTCCAGTGACCCCCAGTGATTCCCCAGTGACTACCAGTGGCCCTCAGTGACCCACAGTGACTCACCAGTGACCCCTATTGACTACCAATGACTACCAGGGACTCCCAGTGACCCCCAGGGACTCTCCAGTGAACCCCAGTTAACCCCAATGAATCCTAGTGACTCTCCACTGACTCCCCAGTGACTCTCCACTGACTCCCCAGTGAACCCCAGTTAACCCTAATGAACCCCAGTGACTCTCCACTGACCCCCAGTGACTCCCACTGACTCCCAGTGACCCTCAGTGACCCCCAGTGACTACCACTGGCCCCCCAGTGGCCCCCAGGCCTACCTGGGCTGCTGGCTTCCTCCCTCTCGGCCTCGTTCTCGCTGCGGCCGCAGGTCTCATAGCCCAAGTCCTGCAGGTCCACCTGGACCTGCTTACTGTCCTGCTGCACGGCTGTCTCTGCTGCAGGGGGACAAACGGTTCACCTCACTGCGTCGGGACAGAGACTTGACGGACAGGCGTCTCCACTCACTCAGTAGCTCTCTGTAGTCCTTGAGCTGCTCGGCCTGAGCCTGCACCGTGGCCTCGGACACCATCAGCCTCTCCCGCAGCTCCCTGCTCTTCAGCTGCAGACGAACCGTCTTCGTCGTCGAGGACGAGACGTCCGGCTGCCGATCGGACGGCTCGTCGTCCTGAGGTCATGCAGGGGAAGAAACATGGGGAAGATGCATCTGCAGTGTTTTCTGTAGGACGTCTGAGAGGTTCAACACAACCTCCAGGTCCAGTTTGGAGAGACGGATTCAGGGCTGACACAGAATGACAGTCTGGCGGTCTCTCTCTGAGCTCCAGGAATATAAACAGGAAAAATCCCTTTAAAGTCTATGGAGACATGTTTCTGGATCTAATGGACTTTGTTCTACTGGTACCTGCAGTCCCAGGGAACTAGCTCCTGTACGGGGGTTCTGCAGTGCTTGTGATGAACGGCGGTGAGGTTTTGGTCTTCCTACCTGTGAGGAGATGGTGAGAAGATGCCGGGTCTCCGCTCCGTCTGCTTCCTCCATCCTCTGGGTCCTAACGTCGGATGGAGACAGCTCTCCATCCCAAGCATCCCACATCCCAGAGCTTTCCTCCTCCTCTTCCTCCGCGGCCTGTCTCCTGCCGGCCAGCTGAAGCTTTAGGTCTTCGTTCTCCGATCGCAGGCTGAACAAGGCTCTCCTTTGAGGCACAGAGAAAGCCGGAGAACTAAAACGGGGCTTCCCCTGGAGTCGAGCTCGGATCTCTTCTTCACTAGTCCGCTAAGCCTGCTGTAAAGTTAACCTTAACAGAGACCGTTTCCTTAAAGCAGGGGTGTCCAAAGTGCGGCCTGGGGGCCATTTGCGGCCGTTGGAATGATTCTGGGTGGCCCTTGATCACAATTCAAGAACAGCCTGAAATGAATCTGCAGTGGATACAGATTTGCATTTAAAAACAGGGTTAGGGTGCGATTTTTACTGATGCCAGGCTTTTTAAAAGAGACAGAAGGTGCAACACAGAGTGTTCATCCAGGTTTTTGCTTTTAGTTTATTATAAAAAAGGACCACAAACATCCAGTGACTTTTACTAAAATGCAGAACTGAGCGTGCCCATTGATGAAACTTGGCAAAATGAAGCCAGAGTGAGCCATATACTGATTTAATGTTTTAAATCCTCCGTGATTTACAGATCTCGTTCCTACTGCATTAAAATGACTGGTGATCAGGTGAAATGAAAACGGAAAACAGTTTTTGCAGTTTTAATTAAAACAAAAAATACTAAAAGGTTCGTTGCCCCTGGAGTTCTTTCAACTGGACATTTTTGGGCCCCATGCCAAAAAGTTTGGACACCACTGGTTTAAAGAGAACCCTGAGCTGGTGGATCAGTATCTGGTGCTCAGGGACCGCCTTACCTCATCTGGGACAGGGAGGAGAACCCGGCCTTCTCCAGCTGACCCTTCAGCTCCCCCAGCTCTCTCTCCAGCACCTGTTTGTGCTCCACCAGCTGTTTGACCTCCATCAGGCCTTCACCGTCCAGCTGCAGATCCTGTCAGAGAACAAAGAACGTCTCACTGCTTGTTTATGATGAGAAGACGACGAATAACACGTTTCTCAAATTGATCTTGTCCGTGAATATTCACTCATCCAGTGATGAGCACTGCTAGCTAAAAAGTTAGCTGCGCTAACCCTAAAGTACTAATCATAAACATTAGTTCCCTTAACGCTAAAATACGATACCAACACATTTATAGCGTCCGTAGTTAGTGGATGCTAACGCTAAAGCAATACACCCGCATGGTATTTACTGGAAGCTAATGCTAAAGAGAAATACTAACCCGCCAATTACCAGAAGCTAATGCTTAGCTAATGCTAAGCTAATACAAACACAGTATTTAACAGAAGCCAGTAATAAAGTGCCATACTATCACTCTATTTACCAGAAGCTAATGCTTAGCACTATACAAACACAGTATTTAGCGTAAGCTAATAGAGTGCCATACCAACATTCTATTTACTGGAAGCTAATGCACTATACAAAAATGGTATTTAGCGGAAGCTAGTAATAAAGTGCCATACTAACACGCTATTTACTGGAAGCTAAAGCTAAGCATTATACAAACAAGGTATTTAGCAGAAGCTAGTAATAAAGTGCCAAACTAACATGCTATTTACCGGAAGCTAATGCTTAGCTAATGTTAAGCTAATACAAACATGGTATTTAGCGGAAGCTAGTACTAAAGTGCCATACTAACACGCTATTTAGCGGAAGCTAATGCTAAACACTATACCAATATGCCAATTACCGGAAGCTAATGCTAAGCACTATACAAACACAGTATTAACGGAAAGTAATAATAAAGCGCTATAGCAACATGGTATTTAAAGGAAGCTAATGTTAAGACCTATAACAATACAGTATATGACGGAAACAAAAGCTAAAGCGCTATACCAACATGTTATTCAACGGAGGCAAATCCTAAAGTGGTATACCAACACGGTATTTAACGGAAACTGATGCTAAAGCGCTATACCAACACAATGTTTAGGCATATATTTGTTTAATTAAAACCCCTGATTGTTTGTTCATTTGAGTGTTGTATACTTCAGTATCCCTCATTTGTTTGTTTGTTGTATACTTGCAGGGTGCTCAATAAAGCTTCTTGAAAAAAAGAGAGAGAGAGAGAGAGAACACGAGGAGAGGAAACTGAACTAAACAGGCTTCACCCACTTCAAAATAAGAGCATGAATATAAACGTCTAACTAACCAAAACTTCAACACAGACGTCAAATTTCATTCAACTGAATGTTTACAAAACAGCCAAGTAAATTAGCGCTTTAGAATTTATCTGGAAAAATTAATTTAGGGGAAGCAAAGTGCACTCAGCATTTTCAAAGTTAGCAAAAACACTAAAGCACTAAGCTAAAAATTAGTGCAGCTATTCGCAGATTAATTTTCATTGCTGCATTTCAGGTCGCAACATGTGATTCTTATGGTTATCTTGTCCACTCCTCTGGACTTGGAGACATCAGGGATGGACCATCAGAGTGGGAACATGGACTGAGGTTGGGCGGATCAGTAGTCCAGACAGGACAAATGGAGATGGTAGGAGGAGGCATCATGGTATGGGCTCAGCTCATGTCATCTTCAGTGATGCAGCATTATTTAGAGCAACATCTGCTGCCTGCAGGACCACATCTTCGTCCGTCATCAACAGAAAACCACATTTTAAGGGCCTGGCTGAGGAAGAGGAGGCTCCCCAACAGAGAAACAGAAATGGGACAAAGATGACCCGGTACTGTTGGACACCTGAAGACAACACCACCTGGAGCTCTTCACGGCTTCATATCCTCCAGCCAGAAGAGCCTCGGGAGCAACGAGAAGATCCCAAACTGTATGGAGACGACTTTTACTGGCAGAAACGCAGGAATGGATGAATACTAACGATGAAAAATAAAATATCCTGCTTTTATAGTTGGAAGCTTCCCCTTAGAGGTCCTGGAGGATAAATCTCTGGTCTCTCCTGCAGCCGCGGCTCATAAACTCCAAAATTTCTTCATTTTGCTGCTGAGGAAAACCGTTTGTTGTTAGGAGTCCTTACCTGGGTCCCAGACTCATCATCATCAGCGCTCGCAGTGAACTCGCTCTTCACATCGTCATCTGCCTCGTCTTCATCCTCACAGCTCAGCTCTGCAGGGAGAACAGATGCGGAGAAAGCAGGTGAATGTCTGCTGTGGCTTCCTGTGGGAGGCCCAGACCGGAAGAGCCCAGAGGAACGTCCAGAAGCTGCTGGTTCTCCTCCAGAAGCTGCTGGTTCTCTCACAGGGAAGCTGGAGAACCGCTTCATGTGTCATTTCCTGTTCAAACCTGCTGCAGTTTGAGGGCCATGCTGTGAAAACACGATCTTACCAAGTATTTCTGCTCCAGTTTCTGGTGCAAATATCTTTGCACACTTGAAATAAGACAAAACTAACTTACAAGTAACTTCTCAGCTGATATTGGAGCTTGTTTTATGTCAATAAGTCCTTAAAATGTGAAATAATTTCACATTTTTCCCATAAGTTAAAAAGTCTTGTTCCACTGGCAGATTGTTTCACTTATAACCAGAACTTTTTCATCAATATTCAGGAATGTTTGACTTAAAACCAGCTCCTATGTCTGCTGAACAGTTACTTGTAAGCTAATTTTGTCTTATTTTAAGTGTATTAAAGACATTTGCGTCAGAAACTGGAGCAGAAACACTTGGGAAGACTTTGAGTTTTTGCAGTGGACAAACCTCCAGCTATAAATCTGACCTCCATGTTTCCAACACGCCTGATTCAAGCGTGAGCGCGCTGTCAGAGCCTGAAGACAAGTTCAGGGATAACTTAACGCTTTGGGTCAGGCGCTGGAGGAGAACTCTGTCCTGAGGACCACAGCGCTCTGAAGAGCAACGGATTCAAGGAAAAACTCAGACTTTTCTGATGGTTTCATGAGTCATAAAAATTTAATAATACATGTTTAAGTTCATTTGTTGTTTATGCTTTTATATCAGTGGAGAAATTTAGCATAATATCTGTGAATTAACCCAGCCAGGAAGGATTCATCATCATTTATGATATATATAGGAATTATATTTATATATATATATATATATATATAAATTATATATATATTTATGATTTATATAGGAATTACATCGTTTTTACTGGTTTTTTTCCGGTTGTTGGTAAATAATCATCATATTTATCACATTTATTTCAGACAAAAATACTGGTTTTGATAAATTACTTTAAGTAAAATTAAGTAAATTTGGATATTTGTGTAATTAATAAAAGGGTTGATGATGTGCTTATGTCACTGTGTTTCTGTGAATGTATATGAGCGGGAATCTGGAACAAACAGCAACATTTTAAAATCACAAATACACAATGCAAAATCTGCAGCTTTATTATTTATTATTGAGGCGCTCCATAACACGTTAGGAAGGTCAGACAGGAAGGAAAATCCAAAACATTCATACTTACGGCGCCCCAGCTGCCACTCAGACACAATAAATAATGATCATAATAAAACACCCAACAGGAAACAGTGGGAGGAAGCAGCTGATTATATTTTCTTATTATTTCAACACAAAGAAACTCAAAGTCTGAACATGCTGTTAGTCACAACATTAAAAATGTAACTCTGACCTTATTAATATTAAACAGCCACATTTAAACACACTGATGATGCTGCAGCCAGAAATAAGCATAATTATTATTATTATTATTATTATTTAAGCAAAAAACAGTAAAGCAGAAATACAATAAATGTAATAAATCATTAAAAAAAAACTTATTTACGACGTTTCCAAAGTGTGTAATGACTGAAAATAATTAAAATAATAATAATAATAATAAATCCCAGTTTCAGTGATCCAAGTCATGAAATTATTGGAGTAGTTCTATCTGTGAAGGTGTTTCTCCATCTCATCCTCAGATCCTGGATGGAAACATGGTTAATGACGTTCAGGTTAGTGTTTTCACCCAGAAAGAGCAGATGTTAAGTTTATCATCAACGCCACCACCACTGCTGCCCGCCGCTCCGCTCCGACCCCATCACCATGGCGACAGCGCCCCCCGGTGCTGCACAGGGAACTACAGATACCGCCCCATGCTTCTCTGATGCCCACCTCCAAACTCAGGCGGCCTGCCGCCGGGCCGAGCAGCGTCCTGCTGGACCAGCATCTCCCTCAGCTCCTGGACCTCCGGGGGGAGCCTCTCCACCAGCTGGGGGTCTGAGGGATTCACCATCTGCCTCTGGAAGTCCTGCAGCTCACAGGAACACACAGCATGAACACACAGCGCTCAGCTCGTTTCCCACTCTGCACCGCAAAAACACGAATATCAAGTAGCTTTCTCTAGTTTCTAGTTCAGATATTTTAGTACACTTGAAATAAGACAAAACTAACTCAAAAGTAAGTTTTCAGAAAGATAAATAAGCTTGTTTTAATTCAATAATTGTTGAATGTAGATTTTAAAAAACAGTACCAGCAGATTTCTTCTCTTAAAACAGGAAAAGAGTCTGGTTTTACGTGAAGGAACCTGCCAGCGGAACTGCTACGTTTTGCTTCTACATCCAAGAATAACTAACTTAAAGCTGCAGTTTGTAATCATCATCATGTCAGGACAGTTTAATGTCAGACAGACAGTCTGTGAAAACATCCAGCTCCTCCACCTTCTCCCAGTGCTCCCAGTACTAGCTGCAGAAATCCACCAGTCAGAAACAACCAATCAGAGCCAGGAGGCGGGTCTTAGCACTGTCAATCACCCTCATGTACGCACCGCTCACACCCCCCCCACGCTCTCTGCTACGCTACAGCTGGTTCACCACAACATAGCCTGCTGCTAATGCTAAGGCTAGTTAGCTGCTAATGCTAAGGCTAGTTAGCATGGCCACCGATGGCGGCGCATAAACAGTTTTCCTGGAACGGTGAGTTGTTTCTCCACCATCAGCACATTTAGCAGCGCGAACACGAGGGTGATTGGCAGCGCTAAGCCCCGCCTCCTGGCTCTGATTGGCTGTTTCAGGTCGGGGGCGGGGCATTTCTTTAGACCAACAGCAGCTCAGGGAGGAGGAGGAGGAGCTCCATCTGTTCACAGATTATCCGTCTCAGACCGGACTGTCCCGACATGGAGAAGGTTTTAACAAATACAAAAAACATATTCTTGTAAAAGTTACGTACTGCAGCTGAAAAACAATCATATTTATCCTGCTGAAAACTTACTGTTAAGTTAGCTTTGTCTTATTTCAAGTGTACTAAAACATTTGAACTAGAAACCAGAAAAAAGACTTGGTGCGATTCTGTGTTCTTGCAGTGCGCTGACCCTGCTGGTCTCCTCCTTCACACTCACGCTCCGGCTCAGCGAGTCCGGCCGGCCGGCCTGGCGGCGCCGCTCCTCCTGGTTCTCCTTCTCCCTCAGCAGGGCCAAACGCACCTCCTCTTGTAGAGCCTGGACCTCCAAGGCCAGCTCTGCAGCCGCGTCCGGCTTTGAGCCACACGCTGAGCTCAGCTGCCCGCGCAGCTCCTGGACTCTCAAGGCCTGCTCGTCCAGAACCTCGCTGAGCCGGCCCGCTGAGTCCTGCATGGAGACGGTCGACACCCTGTCAGTGTAGAAACCTCCAAAGCTTCTGCGTTTCCGCTCCTCTGCTCTACCTGAATGTACTGGTCTCTGGTGCTGACGGTTCGGAGCAGGTCCTGGACCTGCTGCTGGTGCTCCTGAGCCTGACGGGTCCGGTCTGACATCACTTCCTGGAAGAGGCGGTCTTTAAGCTGGAGGCGGACCTTAAGCTCCTCCAGAACATGGCCTGGAGCAGAATGGATCTGAGGAAGTAGGGAGCAGCGCAGATCCTGCAGCAGACAGGAAAACATTAGCTGTGAACAAAACTTGGAAAAAAATTTCTACAAATGCAAAAATGTCATAAAATCAACAAATTTTATTCACTTTATCAGGACACTGTAAAGATTTCAGCTCCAACAAGAACTTGACGTAAATGCAGTAAATAATCAACGGAAACACGATGCATCTGTTTCATCTTTAAAACTCCAATAAAATCAATCATTTCAACTTTATTGCACTTAATTTTAGATATTTTACTGAAAAAAATGCGGCATCTGTTTGTTCTTTATTAGGAAGTAATAAAGATTACTGTATGATTCAACAGAAAATCTGTTAGCTTCATCCTGCTGAACTTAGTTAACTTTCCTCAACTTTGTTTTGCTTTCCTTCTCTTAGATAAGAGAAGCTAACCTATGCTATGCTAAGAGAAGCTAAGCTAGCTTTAGCTGCTGTTGACGAACAGTCAGTTAAAGTGGCTAGTTAGGGATTTTAGCTCCAAGCTGGTTCCGCCGTAGCAGGATGATCAGGTTCTGTCAGGTGTTTCCTCAAGATGCACCTTTCGAATATGATTCTGCTTGTTTTTCAGTTTTTAAAGGGCTGACACGTCTGTTGCTCTCCAGTTTGCAGGTTTTAGGACGTTCCTAATCTGCCACCTTGATGAGGAGGCTGCTGAGTGTTAACCAGTGGGCAATGACGTTATCAGTGGGATTCCTGTGATTTCAGGGGCTGTTTCGGAGTCGTACCTGTGCCTCCTGCGTGCGAGCGAGCAGCGCCGCCTGCAGCTGGTCGATGATGCAGTCTCTTTCTCTCAGGATGCGTTTCTGCCGGTCCTCGCCGTCCTGCCGCTGCTGCTGGACGCTCGCCCAGGCGTTGGACACCTGCTCCAGCTCCAGAGCCTTCCCTCTCAGCAGCGCCTCCAGGCTCTGGGACAAACACGCAGACGGTCGATGGGGAAGCAGGCAACAGCCGACGCATCGGAGAGCAGGAGGAGTGTTCACTTACGCTGATGGTTTCCTCGTTGTTGGCCAGGACGCAGCGCTGCCGCTCCAGATCACGCTCCTTCTCCCGGAGCAGCAGCTGAAGTCGACGGGTCTCCTCCTCCTTTTCCTCCACGGAGCGAAACTTCTCGTCAACGGCTCTCTGGAGATGAGGCAGGAAAAACGTCGACTGCCTCAGGATTTCATCGAGGTTCGGGAAACTGGATTCAGGTTTTAATTCTAACTTATTTCAACTAAAATAATTATTTTAAATTAAATCTGAGTTAAAGTTGCAGTAGGTAACTTATGAAAAATGTTTTTGTTTTTTTTACATATTTGTTAAAATCATCATGATGTCACGACAGTTTAATGTCAGACAGATAAGCTGTGAAAACATTCAACTCCTCTGCCTTCTCCCAGTGCTCCCAGTTCTAACTGCAGAAATCCACCACTCAGTCAGAACCAACCAATCAGAGCCAGGAGGAGGGTCTTAGCGCTGTCAATCACCCTCATGTACACACCGCTCACACACTCCCCCCGCTCTCTGCTACGCTGCAGCTGGTTCACCACAACATAGCCTGCTGCTAATGCTAAGGCTAGTTAGTTGCTAATGCCAAGGCTAGCTAGCATGGCCCCCGATGGCGGCGGATAAACAGTTTTCCTGGAACAGAGAGTTGTTTCTCCACCATCAGCACATTTAGCAGCGCGTACACGAGGGTGACTGGCAGCGATAAGCCCCTCCCTCTGGCTCTGATTGGTTGTTTCAGGTCGGGGGTGGGGCAAAGTTACTTCTGCAGCTTTAAAAACGACTTCCTCAGAGGACATGGTTTACGTGTCTGTCTGTCATGTTTCACCTCCAACGCCTTGTCTCGCTCCGTTATTCGCTGCCGAAGCTTCTGAAGCAGAGAGTCTCTGTTGTCCTTTGGTTCCTTTAACATCTCACCGTATTCCTGAAGGACAGGAGACAGAAGAGTGTCAACATGGGACAGAACTGCTATGATAATATGAACATGTTTATTTAATAATGGCACAAAATAAGGTGAAACTGCTCTCCCATGAAGGTATGTTTGTGTTTACAGACACTTCTAGCTCATATCCAACATGACTCTCGAAGACTAAAATAAAAAAACTGAATTAAAATATAGAAACATAGAAAATTATGAAGAGAAAACACCTTTATGAGAAAAACATTTCAATATTTTCATGGAAAGAAGAGAAAATCCATGAGAAAATTTAATATGAAATTTTACTTGAGAATTTTTGCTGTTTACTGAGTTTTTCTTGCAGGATTTGATTCAAATATGTGAAGATTTTTTGTGGAAAAACAGCAAATTCAAGTCAGATGCTATCGAAAAACATAAAACAAATAAAAATAATTATTCATTTGACAATAAATACACTCTAGCTTGTAAACGGTACATAAATCCTAAATCTAGAACCTTGTTCAGTCAGTTTTTTGAGAATATTTAAATTAATAAAATATTTCTTGATGATATTTTGGATATTTTTTACTCATTATGGCATTTTTAAACTCTCATAATTTTCATACCATGTTTATAATGATTGTTTTGTTAATATGGATGCAGGAATGAATAAAATCACCTGAAGCTCGAACTGTTTATCATCTTCAAGTTAGCTTTCATAAGAAAAATGCTCAGATTACGGTTTGGTCTTAATATTTTAAGATCAAGATTTTTTTAAATTTAAGTTGTGTTCTGTTCTACAACAGACATATATCACCATGTCATCAGCGTAAATGTGGAGACTAACAATTCTTCTCCTAAGCTGTGAAAAGAATGGGACCTGAAACGGCTCCCTGGGGGACTCCACTGTACTGCACCATGCTCCTTCTGTTTGTTGGCTGTGTTTTCATACAACCCTCAGTCTGATATTTGTTTCATTCCCCGCCTGGATCCAGTTGTTTGGGAACATCTGACCTCAACGAGCTGCTCCTTGATCTGCAGGAACGTCCTCAGCTCCCCGGTGCTCCTCTCTCGCTCCTCCTTCTCCCTCTGTCTCTGACGCTCGCTCTCTCTCAGCAGCTCCTCCTTCTCCTGCAGAGCTGAGCGAACCTTCTGCAGAGTCAGCTGCAGCTCCTGAACGTCACACAAACACATCCATGACATGACCTCTGAGGTGAAGGGAACGACTCACTGCTGCGTCGTTGAGCTCGGAGCAGTTGATGTTCGCCGGTTCGCTCACCTGGTTGTGTCTCTCCGTCTCCCTCCTGTGCTGCAGCGCCCCCTGCAGGTCTTGCTCCAGCCTCTCCAGTGCTCGGTTCTGATCCTCGTGATTACGGGCCGCCCGCCGCTGAGCCCGCTGACCGGCCTGCAGCTCCAGCTGAGCCTGGAACAGAGACGCCTGCAGAGCCAGGACCTCAGCCTGACCCGGAGCAGGCTCGGTCCCGGACAGCTGGGGGGGGGGGACGGGGCAGAGAGGAGGAACAGAGGGTGAGGCTGCTGACTGCATGTTATCGTTTCAGCTGATGGAAGAAGAGCCCACACCTGCATCTGGCTGCGGTTCGCGAGCTCCCTGAGAGAACACAGCATCTTGTTCTGCTCCTCCATCACCCTGCACAGCTCAGAAACCTGCGAACGCACGAGACAACCCAGATCCACACCGTTCCTCCACAACTTCTACACATCTTCATCTCCACGCATCCTCTTACCTCGGTCTCCTTAGAGTTCATGCTGTCACTCAGGTTCTGGATGTTTCTCTCCTGCTGCTGGGCCTCCTCCTGGGCGGCGCGCAGCTGCAGCTCCATCTCAGCGAGACGCTCCTGCAGCTTCTACACAACAGAAGATCCAGGTCCTGAACATCCAGTCTCACTGAGACACACGCTGTTCAGGATGGTTAGCAGCTTCTGGTACCTGGCTCCGAGTCTCGCTCTCTTTGATCTTGGCCTGCAGAGATCGGACCTGGTTCTGGGCCAGCTGCAGCTCTCCCACACACTGACCTGCGGCGCTCTCGTACCGACTGAGCTGACCCTGCTGCTCGCCGATCAGCCGCTGGAAAACAGCCACAGGAATCGCGTCAGTCGGACAAACCGGATCACAGCAGGTTTCCCTGTTCCTTAACTTTTCTTTGATGCTAATTTCCCTCAACCTTTCCTCAAAAATGGTCTTTCCACATGGTTGGAAAAACAAAAACGGCATCAAATATGGGTCTCGATCAGGAGTAGTGGTGCAGAAATCTGCTAAAAACTGCAGAAATGCTCCCTTAATAAGAGACTTCCTGGTGGAAGGAGTGAGGAACCCAGTCCTGATCCGATCCACAGCGCCGCCGTACTTTACTGTCAGATTATTCTTCCAAGCTTAAACGACTCACAGAGAGTCAGACTTTGCTTGACTGAACTGGCATTTTCATTTTTACAAAATCATAGTTACCAACAATTTCTTACGACTTAGAGATAAGCCAAAGTTAACTTTATCTGATCCTACAAGTTCAAAGTGGTCAAAAAATAATTTTAAAAACCTCCCATCATCTCCACCACACTCCCCGGTGTGTTTTTAATCTCTTAATTAATAGGACTGTCTAAAAGTTTCCAAAGTAATCACAACATTTACAAATATAATAAATAATTACAAATTTAGGTTCCAAACTAGCTTAAGTATTATTTAACTCCTTAAAGAAAAAACTGAATCAATAGAACTTTTATTTTACAAGAATTCAACATAAATGGCCACAACAAGAACTTTTGATTAATTTCCCACAGAATGTTTCAATTTAGATTTTGACCATTTTTCGGATTTAATCTACTTTTAGAGCCAGAAATTTATCTCCACATGTACAATTTATACATCAACACGTAGGTATTTGTCTCTAGTTTCACGGGTGTGTCTCACTCAGCTGTAGGACTTACAGTTTTCAGTCCAATCAGCCCAGAGTGCAGAGAGCCGCACCCGATCTCTCATTGACTCCCATTAGATTTCAGTTCTAAATGTCTCTTTCCAAACTGGAATGAACGTGACCTTTCAACCTGTCATAACTCCTTCATAAAACCACGTAGAAACATAAATATTTCAAAATGAGGCCACCAGAAGGTTCTGACGCTCACTGTTCAGCAATTCGTTTGATCCAACTTATGGTTTTCACACAGCAACTGTTAATGTCAGGCTTAAATTGCTGCTTGTGTTTCTGCCTTTTTTCCCCTCCCCCCACGTTCTGCAGAAAATTCTGGAATCACCATAGCAACCAGTGGCCACCACTTTTTTTTTTTTTTTTTTTTTTTTTTTTTTTTTTTTAAATAACGAAGTGAAAGTAGACACTGATGTATTTTTGCTGTCTGATGCCTTCCTCAGGAAGTGGTTCCTGTAACTTCCTGCTTTCTTGTTCCGGCTGAATCAGATCCTTGCTCCACTTCACCGCAACTGTTTTAGTTGAAGGGATCGGGTCAAACCCAGCTGTGAGGCGGAACAACTCACCCGTGACATGCTTAAAAAAAAAAAAAAAAAATGTTTTTGTTCCTCAGTAAAAATGGATGTCATATTAATTAATAAGGGTTTGTGTCTGTTTAATGAAAATCTAGAACATCAATTAATTTGTTTAATGAAGAGAAATCAGGAATTTCTGAAGGAATCTGCTTTATTTGGATCAAGTCTGTAACTTTAGGCTTGATTCTCTCCAAACATGCTGAGTTTTATCCATTAGGCTGCGTTGCTCTTAGATCAAAAACAGCTACATTTAAGGTCTTGTAATGAAAACCAACAGTTATGGTCAAGTTCAGTTCTCCATTACATTTTTTATTTGCCTGTAATAATTTTGGGGGCTTGTCCGGGATATTAACCCAAACCTCAAACGCATTTAGAGCTGGAGTTGTTCTATGTCCTTGTTGTCATGAATGTATAAATGTTTTCTCTTTCCAAAGCTGACTGACGCACCGTGTAGCCGTGGTCTGCACACCATCTTAACTGTGCATCACTACGAGCATAGCCTGGATGCCTCCATCACACAAATCCACCCGTAACAGTGGCAGGCATCTACCTTGACCGTGAGGCTGAAATAAACAACAGAGTTGCTTCAGTGCGATAGCAAAGTTATTATGTAACAACGCAATAAACCTAAAATTTCTGACCGTTGTTCCACCTGAAAATCCTTTACTCTCCATTCAAGATCCAAACTCCTCCCACATCGCCTTCCAGTTTAACTGCTGGATATCTGTTAAGGAATGTACCCAGTTTTTTTTTTCATGGGTTTGGGGAAGAAGCTTGAATCAGACTTCCACCTGAACAACAACCAGGTGTTTTTTCTGCTCTGACTGTTCTGGTTGGAGCTCTCTTAGTTTCCTGTAAGCCAGTTTAAACTGAAGATAAGATGAAGTTAACGGCTGAGATATTCAGTGAAATGTAAACGTGGAGCTGAGGTTTCCACCAAAGACAGCTGTAGATAAAGTGATTGGAGCACAATCTGTCCTTCGGTCAAAGAGACACAAACTCCTGTAAAGAAAAACTTCCCTTCAGATGCTTGTTTTTGAATCACGGCTGCAGGGTTTTCCTGGTTCAGTGGCTTCACTAACACTGGTCAACATCAGATCCTAACGGTCTGCTTTACTCAAACAAAACCGACTGGACTCCATCTGTTTTGCATTATTTTGCTTTTCAGATGCATTCCTCTGGGTATTCGTTGGATTTCTGACTTTGTTCCACATGGAAACTGATTTGGGAACAGATCTTTTCCAGGTTTGTTTTACGTTTCCCGCTGATTTCTCCTTTCTGAGGTTGCCTTGGGTTCAACTGAAAGCACGAGGAGAAGCATGCAGAAAGGTTTTGCTGCCCGACCACAAATTAAGAGTCAGAAAATGACATTTAAGAGAGACGAAGTGTTGCGATCAGCCTGGAACGCTGCGTCTCCAATGGATCTGAGACTCCTTGCTTCACCTGGTAAACTGGGACGTGTCTGCCACATCCAGTCTGAGCATTTACATCACAATGGGAGATATGAAGGCCGGCTGCGTGGAGACTGTTGTCAAGGCAACACGGGGGTTGCTAGGATACAGATATTGGGGAGTGGTAATGACTCTACCTCCTCGGGGAGCATTAAAGCAACAGGAGGGGAGGAAATGACCTGGATCAGAATTTGAGACGCAGTCAGACTGGAATATTTAAAGGGAATTAGCTGGTTTATGAATCCCAGTTCACCCAGAGAAAAACCCACACTCCTGTTCCATGACTAGGGTGTTCGAAGTGGGGCTATTTGCCGCCCTCTGACCAAAATTCAAGAACTAATTAGGAATTAGGAAGTTATCATCATCATTTACAAAAAATGTTCGATGCAACACAAAGTGATCATCTTGTTTAAGCTTACTGGTGTCCTTTTGTCGCCATGGTAACTAGGAGCACATCTACTCATTGACCTGTACTCTAAAGTCCTCCAGGGTGCACCCAAACCTAATTTTAATTGCTGCATTACAACTTGGTTAAATACAGGAAGTGGTTTCAAATCTAGATCCTGTTTTAATTCAAGACAAACATTTTTTTTCCCCCTATTTTCTCCTGTCAAGCCTAAAATAATAAAGTTTATGTTTTTCATTTAACAAGGAAGACATGCAAAAACCATTTTAAGTTTTGGATCGATGATCCCATTCCTACAAAACAAATTGCTTTAAGCTGCAGTCTATAACTTTTATGAAAAAAAAGTGTTTTTCACATATTTGTTAAAGTTATCATCATGTCTTAGCGCTGCCAATCCCCCTCATGTACGCGCCGCTCACACACTCCCCCTGCTCTCTGCTACGCGACAGCTGGTTCACCACAGCATAGCCTGATGCTAATGCTAAAGCTAGTTAGCATGGCCACCAATGATGGCGGATAAACAGTTTTCCTGGAGCGGTGAGTCGTTTCTCCACCATCAGCGCATTTAGCAGCGCGAACACGAGGGTGATTGGCAGCGCTAAGCCCCTCCTCCTGGCTCTGATTGGTCGTTTCAGGTAGGGGGCGGAGCATTTCTTTAGACGGTGATAGCAGCTCAGGGAGGAGCTCCATCTTTTCACAGATTATCAACAAAAATCAAAATTTCTGGTGATTTTAGATTTTAAAAATATTTTTTGAGCTGATGATTTTGGCCCACAAAAAGTTTGGACAGCCCTGATCGAGACGGACGGCGTTAGGTCTGGTGGGGATGGGGGTTGGGGGGTTCTCGTTGCGTCCGGTCTACCTGCTGGAAGCGGAACGGGCCACACTGAACGTAATCGTCCAGCCACTGCTCCTCCATCTCCGCCAGCTCCGCCTGCAGCTCCTCCTCTGGGCAGAGGACCACCACCTCCGGGATCACCTGGTGGGAGTACAGCTCACAGGGGGCGGCCCCCCCCAACACAGGGGGACCTGGCTGGGACAGACAGGCTCGCCTCCAGTTTGGCTTTGACCAGAACTGGGAGCTTGCTGCCCCTGGGGGGGGTAACAGGCCGGTACTCCCAGCCCCGCAGCAGGCCCAGGAGCGCCTCCAACCCAGGGAGGGGGCACTCGCTCTGGGGTTTCTTCCAGAGGGGGGCTGCCTCCTCTGGATCGGGTTCCTCCTTCATTTTATGGTTTGTGGGACTCTCCAGAGACTCCACGGAGGATGCAGGGCTGTGGCTCCTTTTATCCGCCTCCACGGCAGCTGAAGGAGGGTCTTTCGGGACAGGTGTCGCTTCAGAGGTTCTGGTGGGCTCCTCCACCCCCAGGGGGGCAGCAGAGTAGCGGGTGGACGGTCCGCAGGAGGTGCTTCTGCGTCCGATCCTTCTAGGCACCTTACAAACCGCCTCGTAGTCAGAGTCTGCGACCCGGAGCGCCGCGCAGCCCCGGCACCTCCTGGGCTTCTGGCCGGAGTCCGCTCCGGTGCACTGGTGGAGGTTCTGGTCCAGCGCGGGGTCCTCCTTATCCGCCCAGGACTCGAACACGGAGAACACCAGATCCTCCTGGATCAGGTCCGAGTAGCTCCCGTCCTGCAGGTCGAGCACGGAGGCGTCGTCCATGCCGGGCTCCCCCGGGTTGCTCCTGCGGTACAGCCCCCCGATGCACTGCCGCAGCCGCTCCTTCTCCAGCAGCAGCTTCTGCAGGCGCTCCAGCGACAGCGCCTCCACCCGGGCGATCACCGTGTCGAAGCGGTACATCCGCTCCAGCATGAAGGTGCACTTGGAGCAGGCGAACTCTCTGCGGCCGTCCCGGCTCAGCTCGCGGCCCAGGGCGTGGGACAGCAGCACCTGCAGGCTGAGCTTGGCTCCGGGATGGAAGATCCAGCGCCGCTGGTTCCCACAGAGCTCCCGGGCGCAGATCCTGCAGGCCTCCTTCATCTTCACCACATCCAGCATCACAGGAGCTGGAGGATGGAGGATCTCTGCTTGAAGATTAAAAAAACAAAATCTGATCTGAACTGGAAATCCTGAGCTTTCGGGTCCTGGAGGATCTGCAAACTGCCAGATCCCGGCTGGAAGACTGATGATGCAGATGGAGGAAGCTGCGCTCCTTTTCCTGATTCAAGAGCGCAAATCTCGCCAGATCACGCAGACAGGATCGAAACAACGTGAATCACGCAGATTTCCCCACGGGCCGGGTGGGAGCTCTGTGATTTTTCCTCCTCTTCCTCGGCGCTGACGCGGAAACAGCCGGAAGGTTTCAGAGAAATGTCTCCAGCAAAAAGCGACGCTCCTTTAAAGCCTCACATGACAGCGTCGCTCCGCCGACGGGTTCCCGCTTTCGCTCCTGCGGGGTTCGGATGTTGAACGAGCCGCGTCCCGGTTCCGCTCTCCGTCCCCCGTTAGCGGCAGAACCAGCTGCTGACGGAGCGGAGCCGCTGAGGCGGCGTTGGAGAGCACAAAGATCCTCTATGACCGACAGGATGCACGACTCCGCAACAAATTAGCTTCTACTCTGCCACCAAAGATCACGTGAAAAAGAAGATGCTCCACTCCCACAACTAATCCCGATGACTGTGCTCCTATGGGTGGGTGAATGGATGTGCTCCCAGTGACTGTGGCGCCACCATGAGGGCAGGTGGGGAAAATGCCGGGTTTTTGATGCTGATGTGTTAAAAGGACGAAGTATTTGCTTATTTATGAAAATAAAGTATAACTTCACAAGATGCTCAACATTACTCAGTTTAATTGTTTATTATTTTTCATGTAGGAGTTTTCATAAACATACTACTTCATTCTACTGATATTAAGACTTTATTCTCATATTATTACTTTATTCTTGTTTGACTTTTTTCTCACAATTACATTTTTTTTCCTTAGCCTGGTTCTAATACGCCGTCGTAAAAAATTGCTTTTTTATTTCCCAACCACTCATTTTTATATGTTTGTATTTAGTATGTCTTCACTGAGAGGAATTTCTAAACTCAGACAGATTCCTTGTTTGTGTGCAGAAACTTAATTTAATTTATTTATTTCTATTGGTGGGCTTTTGTCTTTCCTAGTGCCCATAGTGATTCTCAAATGACACCAACATCACATGTTTATGTAAAATATTCAGAGAATTAAAGTATTTTAACATCATGGATGCAACGCTTTAAACACTTAGCAACAAATTTAAATTTTTTAAAATTCATTTTTTCAAAGATTTCTTGAGGCCAATGATGCTTCATCCTTTGTTCTGCATTAATTTTCTATTATAATTTTCAAACAAATAGTTATTCAAATATATTTCGTGGTATTTTAATTGTGAATGTGAATATATTTGATATAAATAAATGAACTAAACTAAGGTATAAAAGGTTCCTGATTTTTCTAATCACTCAGAAGAGAAAATGAGGCAGATTCTGCTACTGCGACATCAGAATGAGGATCGTTTCTGTCTTAGTTTCTGTCCTGGATTTTGTGGAGGAGTGAGCCCTCTTGAAATGAAGTGGATCGCAGCATTGACAGGAAGAGAGGGGCTTCTCTGCCCTGCTCTTCACCTCACTGTCTGCCCTACAAGCAGGAAACGTCCCATTTCCTCCGTTTCCAGGCAGAAATTAATCGTTTCCTCCTGCAAAATAAAAGTAATCTGACCGTGAGCATTTGGTTGCCAATGGTAACAGTCAGACGGTGAAATCTGGAAATGAAAATGTGTAAAAAATCCCCAAAACATTTTAGTGGTTAGATATTAATTTAAATGGCATGAAGTCAAACTTGCTGCTGGCTGGACTCCACCTGATCCTGGTTTTGGTGCTGATGGACGGGATCTCCTGCTTTAGTCACCGAGAAGAGGCTTTTGGAGATGACTTGTCTTTAAGCCTTGATCATCATCATCAGAGGAGGAGGAGGAGGAGGAAGAGGAGGAGGCGGAGACGGCTCAGCTTCTTTCTGAAGGAACTACATCCCTCGCTCCGTGGGAAGATCCCAGGACCCTCAGAATGAGCTGGAATGTTTCACTGGGGAGAGGAAGGTCTCCCTGGGAGGAGATTCAGCCTTGAGCCAGGGATGGATGGACAGATGGACGGACGGACGGATGGATGGGTGGACAGATGGATGGATGGGTGGATGGATGGGTGGATGGATGGACAGTCAGATGGACGGACGGATGGATGGACGGATGGATGGATGGACGGACGGATGGATGGATGGACGGACGAACGGACAGTTGGATGGATGGATGGATGGATGGACAGACGGATGGATGGATGGATGATGGATGGATGGATGGACGGACAGTTGGATGGACGGACGGATGGACGGATGGCTGATGGATGGATGGATGGATGGACAGTCAGATGGACGGACGGACGGATGGATGGACGGACAGACGGATGGACGGACAGTTGGATGGACGGACGGATGGATGGACGGACGAACGGACGGATGTAAGGACAGTTGGATGGACGGATAGACAGACAGTTGGACGGACGGACGGTTGGATGGACGGACAGTTGGACGAACGGACGGATGGACAGTTGGACGGACGGCTGGACGGACAGTTGGATGGACAGTCGGACGGACGGACGGACGGACGGAAGGATGGATGGATGGACGGTTGGACGGACGGACGGATGGATGGATGGATGGACGGTTGGACGGACGGACGGATGGATGGATGGATGGACGGTTGGACGGACGGACGGATGGATGGATGATAGTTAAAAACTTGACTGAATTCTTCTCTCAGGCCAAATTCAGCTCAGTCCAAAAAGCCTTTCTTGATCCCAAAGGGAAATGAAATGCCGTCACTCAGATCATCCGAGTCGCTGTCGATGGTGACGACACAGACAGGAAGGACTTCCAGTAGCAGTCAGTGTGGCAACGATTCCGAAGAGGCCTCTGACTGAAGACCGTTGCTGGATGACATCCTGACCTGCTGACCGCTCAACATCCAGACAGCGGAGACGATTTTCCACAGAAACCCGTCCTGGATGACGTCATCAGGCGGCGCTCATGGAGTCAGCTTCCTCCTCCTCCCCCTGCATCCATGAAGCCTCCTCCTCAGCTCCTCCGGGATGTGGGGTCAGAGTTCAGCCAATCAGCTGCTCCGGATTGTAAAATTAAAAAAAAAAGTCAATCCCACGTTGTTGCCACGGTTACGCGTCATAACAACCGCCTGAAAGTGGAAAAGAGCTAAACTCCCTCCAGCTGCACGAACCAGGGGGAACAACGGTCCAGACACGGAACGACTCGGCCCGGAAAATGGTGAACAGAAGTCAGAACCGCTCCAACATGCTGCCACCGTGGGCGGCGCCGGGCAGAATCTGAACAAACACTGAATCATCTCATAAATCAATATTCTGAAACGTATTCTAGTTTCTCTTGTTTGTTCTATTTTCTGGTGTCGAGAGGTTCTGTTTCCATCTGAAAGGTGGCAGTGACTCACTCCTCCTTAAACAGTCCACCTTTAGTCAGGAAACGGGTCGGCGTTGTCTCCATCCCCCCCATTAACTCCAGAGCGGGTTTCCCGGGGCAACCGGCCCGGTTCCACCGCCTCACAGGTGACCCAAACGTCTCGTTTCCGTTGACAGATCTGCTCTCACGCCCGATTTGTTTTCCTGGACCGCCGCGGGACTCCCCTGGATCCACATTTGTCACCTTCTCCAGCCCCTGCGGACGCCGCGGCGGCCATCGATCGTCTGGAGTGAGGCTCGCAATCAAAGCTCAATTAATCCTAATCAAAGGAAAGTGCCAAACACAGCTGACTGACGGCACCAGGGGTTTATTTTCCTCCGAAGAGCAGGAGCACAACAGAGGGACAGCTGATGGAGACAAAGGAGACGTCTCCATGGTTCCACAGATTTCCAGCGGGTCACTGCTCAGAGCAGATGGTCAGCGGTTCGCAATCAGAAACTAACTGAAGTCTGGCTGCACTTTAACGTCACTTTTAGTTACAAACAAAGGTTTTAATCTGATATTTATAAGCACTAAATATGACAGGATACATTTATAAAGCATTTTTGTCTAATGCAAGGTGCAAAGAAAAAGTGAAAAACGAATAAACTGATTATTTAGACAAAATATGTGCAGAAAAAACATATTTTAATCAAGCAAAGCCTGTTTTTAACCTTGTTCACCAGCAGGTGGCGCTACAACGCATTAAACAGCAGGAAACTGCTTAATTTGAAGAGCAGAGTGTTGCAGAATCAGGTTAATCAGGTCTTAGGAGGTCTCAGTCCAGTAATGGTGTTGCTATAAAAGTGTCGTTTAACGCCTTTTGGCCACAATCACGAAGGTTTTAGGCTGATTTTCAGACATTCAATTTCCTACATGCAGCCAGTTTCATCAGTAACGTATGAAGACACTTCGTGTTCATGTCAGAAGATAATTTTGATCGAGCCCAATCGAGTCAATGCCGAAAAGAGCAGAGGTCCGAGGACACGACCCTGTGAGGTTCCATCGTTATGCCATTAGAAGCCGTTCAGGCAGCTTGATGAAACGCTTCAGATTCAGCGTGTTTGTTTTTATTTCCAGTTATTAACATGAAGGAAATCCCTCTCAGGATGTTCAAACTCCAACTCCGGAAAAGTTCAACCAGTTACAGAAAAACCTAAATATGAAATCTGTCTAAACTTTGACAAGGCCACTTTCTTAAAAACACATTACATGTATTTAATATTCATCTTCCTGACTGACCCTGGAGCCACATTAATGAAGCAATACTTAATTTCACTGCAGATTTCAAGGTTCAGGCTGTTTTTGTTGCGTTTAGTCTCTGAAGTCGTGTTTAAGCAGGCGAGCCGAATTATTTCAGCCCAGTGTTTGTTTCAAAGCTTTTAGTCTGCAGTGAAAACCTGAAGGTTTTATCCAGACGTCAGGAAGACAGATGAGGGCAAAAATACCTCCATGTCTTCTTCCCTGCTCTTCAGTGAGGACGAGAGGTCGTGAACTTTGACCTGGAGCTCTTCGACCCGGAGACCCAGGGACTGTTTCTGCTGCATCAAGTCCTCAATCAGCCTGAAAGAGACACCATATTGGGGGGGGAGGGGTTAGGGTCTGAATGAAGGCCTTGGTTTGGTTTAGATGTCTGGAAAACACAGACTGACAACATCTAAGCTAACATTCAGTCGTCATCATCATCATCATCATCACACATCCTGGCTTGCTAATATTTACACTCCTTCAGTTCAAAAATCCTTTATTCATCCCAAAACTCCTATCATCCAAGAATCTTCAAAAAGTCGTTCGATCTCCAGCAGCAGTCAGTTTTACAACGAATCTGATGAGGCCTCTGACCGAAGACTGTTGCTCCACAACAGTATCCCGACTGTCCTGACATGTTAACAGCTCGATATCCGGGCAGCAGAGACGATGTTCCACAGCAACACGTCCTGGATGACATCATCAGTTGTTAGCTAGCTCTGCTAATCCACCTCCTTTGCTTCTGCCGCTCCTCTTTCGATCTGTTCGTATGGTTAGAAGGCCGGGCAGAGAGATGTTGTCTGGGAGTCTGGGATTTGATCCGGCAGCCATGTTGCGTTGAACGGCATAATAAATGTAACAATAATCCTTTTTTGGACTTGAAGTTCATCCATTTTGTTTGCCAAAGATCTCCTTCTGCCCATCACAACAGAAGGAAGAGATGGCCTGCACTTCCTTCTTCTCTCTCCCCTCAACTCCTCTGGGGTTTCAGGTCATAGTTCAGGTCTTATTTGAGCTCCTGAGATGCCAATCTGCTGCTCTCAGCTGTAAAAACAATACCTTGTTGCCACGGTTACGCATCATCGCTGTCGGAAAGTGAAAAAGCGGAGCAACAATCCTTCCAGTCGCACAGCCCCCAGACCCAGACGGGTGAAAATGTTTGGTTTATTTTAGAGAAGGACTCGTGTCGTCTCCACTCACCTGTCTTTGTCAGTGGGGGTCTCCTGGGGGCGGAGTCGACCCGGGTCTCCGTGGCCCTCCAGCCTCTCCAGCCTCTCCCTCTGCAGAGCCAGGCAGCGGCGAGCCTCGGAGTCGGCCAGCGAGGCCATCCGCTGGGCCTCGTCTCGAGCGACCTCGGCCTCCTGAGCACCAGAGCGACACGGTGAGTAACTCGCGCATCAGCGCTGCGCTGACTTGTTGTGTTTCTGCAGGACTCGGGACCTTCTGCAGCAGCTGAACTTTGGTCTCCAGGATCTCCTGCATGTGGCTGATCTCCTGCTGCCGCTCCGCCAGGCGGCGCTGCAGCTCTGCCTCGCTCTGATTGGACAGGAGCTCTGCTGCGGATCTGTGTGGCGTAGAAGAGCGATCACTGTTGTAGCGACGCAGCAGAGGTAGCTTTGCTGCACCGAGTCTTCCTGCTGCCACGCCTTCAACGCTTCAGATCAATGTCAGATTAATCTCTTGCTGGAGATTTAGAGACTCAACTTTTACTCTGCAAAAAATCTAAATCTCACCAAGATTTCTGCTCCAGTTTCCAGAGCAAATATCTTGAAAACACTTGAAATAAGACAAAACTGACTTCCAAGTAACTTTTCAGCAGATCTAGGAGCTGGTTTCCATTTAATAAGGCGATAATTCCTTAATATTGATAAAAAAAAAAAAAGTTCTAGTTATAAGCAAAATAATCTGCCAGTGGAGCAAGACATTTCAACTTCTGAGAAAAATGTCTTGTTCCACTGGCAGATTATTTTCTCATCAATATTAAGGAATTATCGACTTAAAACCAGCTCCTATATCTGCTGAAGTTACTTGGAAGTCAGTTTTACCTCATTTCAAGTGTTTTCAAGATATTTGCAGTGGAAACTGGAGCAGAAATCTGGGAAAGATTTAGTATTTTTGCAGTGTAAGAGATTCGTTTATTCTTTTAGAGGAGAAAATGCCTCATTATGCTAAACTGTGCACTTCTCACATGTCAGTTTTGGATTTTATGAGTATGACTGCGAGTTTCTGAGCAGAACATCTCTTTACCTGCAGCCTCTAACACTGCGGATGAAATTAAAGTGTTTTTCATTCAGAGCGAGGCTGAAACTGATGGAAGAGGTGCAGAAACCTCCCGTAAAAGATCATTCCAGAGGGGAAGTAAAAGAGGCAGAGTGTGGAAAATAAAACTATCCAATATTATCCAATATATATCCAATATATCCAATATTGGATATATATTGGATAATATTGTGTATTATGTGTATTATTATAATATTGTGTGTGTGTGTATATATATATATATATATATATATATATATATATATATATATATATATATATATATATATATATATTCAACCGGACCGGACCGGAGTGCATTTCAGGCTCCTGAGGAGTTCCGCAGGGCAGAGCTGATTTATCCAACAGCAGGACTCCGACGTCTCCTCGGAGGTTTTATCTTAACCCTGCCTGGCCTGATGAGGACCCTGGGGGGGGGGCGCTACTGTCCTCGGTCAGAAGCTGCGTTTCCATTACTGAGCTGCGCAAATCTCGAAAAACCCAACTTCCCGTTTGCGGTGTTTCCATTTAATAAGAAATGAAATTAAAATCACGCGATAAGTCATAAAAACACGCCGCGCCATGATCCTCCAGCTACTTCCTGTTGTCGTCTTCTTCGTGGTTTGCGCCAGCGGCAACATCCGGTTGTTGATCATGTGACTCATGTGACGTGAAAAATGTGTTTCCATCGCAGTTTTATGAAATATTTCCATACAGCCAGAAAACCACGTCATCTCAGCGCCAAAACTTTTTCTCGAAGAAGGAGAATTTTTAAAAATGGCGCGTTTCCACTGAAGCTCACTGGTTCTGACTTTCTAACCCCTTAAATCCCAGTTTTAGTGATTAAAGTTTGTCTTCGTTTAGAAGAAAACACAAAACATTGATTCCCCCCAAAACACCGAACACAGACTTTAGTTTTGCGTTGAAAAGATGAATTTCCATCAGTTTGTAGTTTGTGCCCTTTGACTCAGAAATATCCACATATTTGATCCTGTTTCTTTACATGAATGTCGTTAATAACTTCAGTCCTCATCAAATACACGAGTTTTCTAAAATTTGAACTACTAAACATCAACGTCTCTCTTTTATTTCTTAAAAAACAGAAACATTTTTCCACCTGCACATTATCTGAGTCGTTAAAGAGGCCTCCAAACAACCATCCCATATTAAGATATGCAAGATGTGTGATGAACTTCAGAGAAGTTGCTTCACTGTCCAGTTTCAAAATCAACGTATGCTTCCTGATTGGCCTTCAGCCCAACTAAGTCTTGATTTTACGTAACTTTTATTGCTATTGATTCGATCTGTTTTATTATTGGGAGTTTAGCTTTGTCATTTTATTTTCATGTTTTCCTCTATTTATCTCTGGTGGATTTATCCTCTAGTTATCTTTGTTTCAGCTGTGGCTGCTGTTTAAGCGCTCTATAAATAAAGCCGGCGATGACAGAAAAATACCTTCAATGGAAAACTGGAAGGGATTTAAAACCAGGAAAGGCAAAAATATATCTTAAAGCTAATGTTAATGTGTTTATAAGATGCTTTTAGAGCGAGAGTCAAAGGGACAAAGACATGCTGAAGGGACACGGATTGCTCTCTGTAGTTTAATTTAAACTAAAAAATATGAGTCTTATGCTGTTTGCAGCATCAAATGTCAAAAAATAACAAGCCTGTGACCCAGGCTGCAGGATTTGTAGGGGAAATGTTTGATCTTAAACATCGTTTTCTAACTGCTGATGGAGACAGGGTCAGTCAGGATCAGCTTAATATGCAGCCAGACTGACTCGGACTCGGACTGGACTAGAATGCATGCAAACGGTCCAGCTGTGCAGAGATTTCAATCTGATTTGGAGGTTTTTACTCGTCCGAATCTTTGCTGAATGCTGCAGGAACCAGTGGACCTTGGAGTCGCTGGTTCTGGTAGCGGAGCTGCAGAAAGTATCCCAGCTGTCTCACCAGCAGGTGCTGCAGCTGAAATAGATCCAGCACTGCTGCTTTAAACAAACCCTCAGGACGCGGGCGTTTAACAGCCTCCCTTTTCATGCAGTTTTGCTCAAAAACTGCATTTTTGTGTCGTCGTCTTTGTGCCACCAGTCCGAGTGTGCGGTGAGACCGATGTGAGCGCGTATATCTTTGTAAACAAACAATAATCTGTGGTGTTGAGTGTTTATATCTCACTCGATCGCTAAATTTGCATCTGACACGTGCCCCTGCTTCTCACGTATGGAACACCAAGAGGGCCAAAAGGAGGGAACTTTGATGCGTCTTTCATACGCAAGCAAAGCGTTGGTCAATGCACCCAACCACCAACGTCGTTTTCATCCAATCAGAGTATTCCTTGGATGAAAAAGAACCAATCATAACCGACAAGTTGAAATACTCCAGGAAGTGACAGAATTGAGTGAATGAAAGAAAACGGGGCCGGGTTCTGTGTGCAGCAGGTTCCACCCAACCGTTCATGAGAAGCTACTCACAGCGCCTGGTCCAGAAGCTCCTGCTTCTCCTGCAGCTCCTTCTTCAAGCTCTCAACTTCAACCTTCAGCTCGATGTTCTGCAGGAGAAACAAGAACGATGAGAAGCTGCGGAGAGAAGCTCCTGACGGAACCGGTGAAGCCCTGTTTCTGCCCAGGGTTATTGTTGGATGTCAGGTTTGTCCAGGTCTCAGTTTGCAGCGGCAGGTTTGTTTTCAGATCGCTCTGCAGAGGAACCACATGGAGAACACTTTGCTGCAATGATCACTGTTGATCAGTTACGCTTTCTTTGGAATAAAAACCTATCCGAAGTGCTTTTGAGCACTGAAGCAATCAGGAAACGTCCCGTCAGCGCACTCGTGTCATCATCAGGCGAAGCTGAGAGAGGGTCCACCTGAAGTCGCGCCATCGACCTCCTCAGCTGCTGCAGCACCGGAGCGGCTCAGAGGCAGAAAACTGCTGCTGAAAGAGCCGTTTTCTGGATCATCAAGAACTTCAGCTGCAGAACCAAGGGCCTCAGATCGTCCAGAACCGTCTTCTGCCCCCACAGGATCTGCTGCCGCCAGCGCAGAGCTGGCTTAATGATGCAGCAGGCGGTGAAGCCAGCAGCTGCAGTCTGGAGGACGAGAAGGGAAGAAAAGGAGCTGCTGAAGTTCTGCAGGAAGTACCAGGATGGACAGCAGTGGCTGTCCTCCCAGCGCTGCCCCAGATCGATCCAAAACGTCCTCCGAGGGCAACCAGGAACCGTGTGGTGAGGCGCCGATTCTGCAGGCTGGAGGGACGACAGGGCGGCTCAGCGAGGTCAGAGATCATCCTGGTTCAGGAGCTGAGAAACAGACGCCAACAGACTGGGACCCAAACATTCATTTACAGACGCTGCGGACTCCACCCAGCCAGAACCGACGCCAGCTTCCTGTCGTCACGCGCCACTTTGGGTTTGTTGAAGGTCTAAAGATAGGCTGGAAGGATCCGCGCACCTGCTCCGCCTGGAGCGGCGTCCAGCAGCGCCTCCGCTTTTAGACGCTGGCTCCGTCTGCAGCAACAAACCCGACTGAACCGGTCGGCTCACGTGCAGCGGATCCGTCTCTGTGGACAGCATGCAGCTGATTGCTGACCCACTGACACACAGAGACAGGTGGACGCGCTGCTCTGGGGTCCGCTGACAGCAGATGAATCCAGTCTGGAGGTGAAGCAGGCGGGTGCTGGGCTGCAGGAAGCATGAAGCAGAACGCGCGTCGCTGGGCTGGAAACTCTGGAAAACAGCTTTTAATAAGCAGCAGACTCATTTAAAACCTGCATTTTGGACCAATTTACAGCAGAGGAGTCAAACTTTTGGGCCACAACATCACGGCTGTCCTTAAAGGGCCAGTAGCGCCACAATGTGCTGAGAAAACCAATTAACAAGCTGTTAAAACGCTAATAAATATGTCTCTGCATCCGATTCTTTAAGTTAAATAACACTGAACATCTTCTCGCATCGATCAGCCGCTCCAGGAGTTCATTATTGAGTTTGTGATTTGTTTTGCGATCAAAATCTCTGATTTTCTGGAGCTAATGTAGAAATATTTCCAGGGAATTTTGCAGTATTTGCATTGATATCTGACGGTAAATGTGGCTTTTTGTTGCTCGCCACATAGATCTCAGACTATAACTTGAGATCAAGTCCGGCTGAGGCAGCAGAAGTAAGAAACACTGCCACCTGCAGGTGGGAGTTAGCATCACTTCAACCCGACCTTTTGGACGGTTTTTGCAGGAAAATTTAAAATAAACTCGCAATTATTCAGTAGCATGAAACAAAATGCTGGGATTCTGTGTGAAGTTCCACTAAAAACTGGAGGAGCTGATTGACGTCATCTGGAGTCCAGAGGGCCTCATAAAAAGTGACGGCGGGCCGGATTTGGCCCCCGGGCATCGAATTTGACACGTTTCCAGTGAAAGAATGAGTTTCTACTCTGATTTTATTCCTTTCTGCAGTTTCCAACCGTGGACTTGCTCCCCCAGCGGCCGGACGCCAACACAGACCCCCAGGATCATGCAAACACTCGGATCTCCCTTCGCGCACATGCAGCTTCTCCAACTCACCCTCTTGTGGACGTCATCGCCGCTCTCCTCAAACTTCTGCTGGATCTTCTCCTCCAGGAAGTAGATCCGGAGCTTCAGGCTGAAGTTCTCCTTCTTCAGGTCGTTCAGGTGCTGCGAGATGGTGCGATAGCCCCGAAAACCAGAGTTAGACATGATGAGGGGGGCCGAGGGGGGCTCTGCAGGCCCCATTCTAAAGCAGCATGATACGTGAAAGAATCAAACTATCCTCATGAAATGCAACGCAAACCAGCTTCAGCTGAGCTGAAATGAAGCGAACGTGAGTTTCCTCAGGGTGGGCTGAGCCCCTCAGGGGGCAGCTGGGAGGGGGCAACATGTTTCTTTTTTTACCAACTGACAGAGACATGCCAAGAATCTGAGGCAGGAGAGGGTGATGAGGACAAACAAGAACCTCCAGCCTCATACTGGACTGGTCTGACATGAAGCTGATCCAGATTCAGATCCTACTTCATTCGTCAGAGAAACCAGAGATAAATCCCCCAAAACCAGGTTCACCCCCCCAAACCAAACCCCGAGGATCTGGAGCCTCCAGTCAATACAACTCAGGCAGAAAAACCCCGAATAACCAGGCTCTGATAACAAGACAGGGTCAAAATGTAAATAAATATCAAAATAAACATGGATCCAAATTATAATGTAGGAATAAGAAAAAAAAAAGTCAATTAAATACAATAAATATATTAATAAAAACCTTGAAAATAACAGAAGGGTTAAAAAAGGAACTTCAAAAATACTAAAAAATCCAAAAACAAAACAAAAAAGAATATGTGTATAAAACTGAAACATATAATAAATCATAGGGATACCTACAAAAAATAAAAATGAAAACCAAATATAAAATTTTATTTGGACAAATCTTAAATCAAACGTTTTGTTCAAAAAATTAAGTAAAAAAAAAAAAAAAAAAATCAATAAATTCAAAAATACATAATTCTAAAATAAAATAAAACAAAACAATAAAATTACAAGATACGCTTTGATAACAAGAAAGGATCAAAATGTAAATAAATACAAAAATGGATCCAAATTATAATGTAGAAATAAAAAAATTAATGAATAAAAATAAGTATATAAATAAAAAAAAATGAAACCATAAAAATGTTTAAAAAATGAAAAAAGCAAATAAAAACAAATATTAAAACAAAATAAATAAAATAAAATAAAAGGGATTCCTAAAAAATGAGCTTATTAGCTTATTTAATATAGGCAGATGTTTTAATTACTCATTTATTTATTTATTCATTTTTTAAAAAAATAACAGGTCTCTGTAATAAATAAGATCTTGAATCTCAACGGAACAACTTGTATCAATAAAGGTTGAATTAAAAATAATAAAATTCAAAATAAACCTAAAATGTTGAATTTCATATTGACAGATAAAAAAACCAAAATAAAATGAGATAAAATGATTTTACAGCCAGTGTGAAACACACACATGAACCCATCTGGCCCTAACGAGGACCTGTGTTTGACTCAGAACCAGAACCAGATCCATTTGACACTCACAACATGCAGACTCACAATATCAATATGAACTTCTAGGGACGATAAAACGAGGATAAAGGATTAAAAATCGACAGCAAACTGATCAGCATTTTTCTCTTTAATCAGTTTGAGCAGAACCATCGACTGAAGGCGGCCGACAGCTGACTGGAGCAAGCAGACCACATGGTACCCAAAGAATGTGACCTTTAACCCTTTATCAGTGCTGTGTAAGGCTGCTGGGTATGCAGACCCACCTGCAGGGGCCCAGGACTCTGCACGCACAACACAAAGGGATAGAAACTGATTGGCTTTTAGCCGCTACGAGCAAACAGCAGCTGAAAAGGGACTTTTTCCTTCCTGCAGCCCCCTGAATGAAGTCTTTGTGTGATCATCTGTTAGAAGCCGGGTTCCTGCCCGGCCACAGGGGGGCGCTGCAGCTCCACCAGAGCTCCCAGCAGCAGCCTGCCAGCTATTTAAAGTAGCTGTTGGTGTGCAGCTGTCACTGAGGAATGCTGAAGCAGGAGATGCTGATCGCACATGCAGAGGAGTCTGACGGCCGAGACTCTGCGGCTGCACATCAACACATGCGGAAAGCTGCAACACGTGTTTGTTTTGCACATATATGAGGAAATCTGTGCTAGCGTCGGACAGAGATGCCTCCTCGCCATCTTTTCCCCGCAACTGGCCGTCTGTGCAGCTGAAAACCGTGAATCTCGATGCCCACAGAGACGTTATCGTCCTCAGCAGAAATCCGAGCATCTGAATCGCAATGAAACTGCGGTAAAAACTGCAGTATTAGCAGGGATGTCTGCACAGGGCTGGAAAAACAAGAAGTTATTTATGGTCACAGCTCAACAACTGAATGTCTGGAGCAGCAACATGACCCCCAAACAAACAAGCTCTGTGCTTTTATCAACATTTTATGCAGGTTTCGCACCTTCTGTTTGCTCATTTCTGCACTGGAGTCACAAAGCAGATCACACCAAATACACGCAGGCTCATTTTCTGGACAAGCAGCAATCTGCGGCGGGTTGTGGTTGCTCTTGCTTCAGCCTGCTCCAGGCTGCTGAACAGCATCCGGGCGTATCACTGGTTGCACTCGGTGCACGGCTGCGTTCATCCCCTTTCATCAGCGACTGAAGGGATAAAATATGAAACAGTCTGCAGATAAACTGTCTAAAAACACGACACGGTTGTGCTGAATGTTCCCCTGTTTGCGTCAGAATTACCCCTTTTCAGCTGGCGGTACTTTTTTCATGCTCGAACAACACGAACACGAACAGCGCTGGTCTTTCAGAATGCGGCACCATTTGCTCTGGCTTTTCTTAATGTTTAGTTAGCAAGCTAAATGTTTAGTTAGCAAGCAAAATATTTAGCTGCATATATATTTAGTGAGTAAGCTAACTATATAGCTTCAAACCAAATATTTAGATCTGAGCTACCTAAATATTTAGTTAGATCTGAGGTTCAGAAGACCAATCTTTTATTTTGGTAATCCACTTCCGGTTGTTGTAAAATGAATTTAGTTTCAAATTGTATATTTACCTTGATAATGAAATATTTAGTTTGAAGCTAAATATTTAGCATGCTACCGAAATATTTAGTAGCTTAACTACTTAATTAGCTGGATAACTAAACATTTAGTTAGCAAGCTAAATATTTAGCTTCAAACTAAATATTTAATTTAAACTATATATATAGTTAGTGAGCTAAATATTTATGTTGACACTACATATTTAGCTTACTAACTAAATATTAAGTTTGAAGCTAAATATTTAGCATGCTACCTAAATATTTAGTGAACAAACTAAATATTTAGCAGCTTAACTACTTAATTAGCTGGATCACAAAACATTTAGTTAGCAAGCTAAATATTTAGCTTGAAACTAAATATATAGTTAGTAAGCTAAATATTAAGTTTGAAGCTAAATATTTAGCTTGAAACTAAATATATAGTTAGTAAGCTAAATATTAAGTTTGAAGCTAAATATTTAGCTTGAAACTAAATATATAGTTAGTAAGCTAAATATTAAGTTTGAAGCTAAATATTTAGCATCCTACCTAAATATTTAGTTAAAAGTAGCTTAACTACTGAATTAGCTTGCAAACTAAATGTTTAGTTTGCAAGCTAAATATTAGCTTAGGACTCAACATTTAGTTTGAAACTGTGACATAAATGAATAAATAATATGGTGAAAATATGACTGAGTAATGAACCCCATTTTTTCCTCCTACTCCAGACTGTTGACTGTGCGACCTTAAAAGCGGCGCCCGTCCAGATCTTCCCCTAAACGCTGCGTGGTGTCTGATGTCAGTGTGGCCAGACTGGGTCAGCGCGGCGTTCAGCAGCAGAACTTCCTGTCTCTGGGGTTTGGCGTTAGAAGGACGCTCAAGCACCAGCGAGAAGCTGCACGGAGAAGCAGCAGCGATAACCTCATTTTGTCAATAACAATAATCAAAAGGAATAAACTGAACCAGAAATATGTCACTGATGACAAACTCATTTCCAGAGAAAACCCAGACCACGAACATGACTGCTATCCCTGCCAGATGACATTCCCAGGTCGCCTCGTCAGATTGCAGGAGGTGCTGACAAGCTGGAGTGGAAACATCAGCGGACTGGTACTGAGTTTAGGGCCACAACGAATCCGGGGCCTGAAAAGCTGGGAATCCACGCGGCGCTGCCAGCAGCTGGAAGAGGAGCCTCGGCGGCTCGTCCCGAGAGAAGTGAGTGGATTTATTAGGACACGACGTGAGGCTGGAGTGAAATCATCCTAATTCTCCATGAGGAGAGCAGGAAAAACGGAGCGTTCTCCCCCCAGCGAGCCTCAGAGGAGGGCCTTCCTTTCAGACGCTGGGACCAGAGAGATGTGTGTGTGTGTGTGTGTGTGTGTGTGAGAGAGAGAGAGAGAGTTTTCCATCTCCACCAGTAACAGGAGCTCCTCGACGTTTTCCAGCCGTGACGTCTGATTGGGTCTGTTTTCGTGCCACGGCCCGGTTCGTCACGCCGTTTGGAGAAAGCATCACCTGGAAGTCGAGTAAAGCCACGGAGGAGCTGGCTGGACGCAGGAAGCCACCTGCTGCAGAGCCGACCCCGAGAGGCCGGCCGGACGCCGTCCCGCCGTAAACCCCCGACGCATGCAGCGCCGGAGGCGGCGCCACAGGCGGCCGCCCCAGAGGCCCGGGACCGACGCTGCCCCTGGAGCACTCTCCATTTGAAACTGGATTCATCCATCCAGCCATCCATCCATCCATCCATCCAACCGTCCATCCAACTCAGTGGGAACCAGAGGATAATTTTTTTCACCATTTTCCTCATCATATCCGATAAACTGAGTGTCGGTGAAATCCATAGGTTGTTATTGTGAACCGCAGATTTCTTAACTTCTGACCCGTGTCCGAAAGGTCAGGGGTCATCCTGCAGTGAAGAAACAAGGGCTTGAATCAAACGACAACAGGAGTCTGAAGCGGCTGAGATTCATCACCGCTGATGTAGAAACATGTAAACGTGGGAGGCGACAGTATGGACCTCCTGAAGCCATGAGCAGGAAATCCTGCTTTCTGCAGCATCAGTGGTGCACAAAGGCTGCTCGGTCAGCTGACTGAATATAATCTCTTTAAGGTTTGCTAGGAGGAAGCAGGACGACTCAGGTTCGCGGTTCTGGTCCGGATGACGCTCCAGCAGTAGTTTATGGCTGCCAGGTTCAGGATAAAGATTAAATATCTGCAATAACAGGCGTCTCAAGCTGCAGCGGGAAACCAGGTCTTCTTCCTTCACAACTGCAAACCCTGGAAAACGTCTTCACCATCAACCTTTTGCAGCTTGATTCACTGATCTGTGAGGAACTAACAAATCAAACATCCAGAACCCAGCAGGTTCTGATGATCTGCTCATCTGGGAAACAAGCTAACAGTCAGAAAGATTAAACAATTAAACCTTTTCTTCCTAAATAACGGCTCATATTGAATTAGACGTTTGGGTTTCCGATAGAAACCTGATTAAACAGCTGAACATGAAACAGTTATTGCAGTTTTATCACAGTATTTTGTTGTATTTATTATAATGACAACAAAAGCAAAAATAAAAAAGCTTCATCTTGCGCTGAGCTTTTGGACATCCGGGGGTTCCACATAGCAGAACCGCTAAGCTAAGATAAGATAAGCTAAGCTAAGCTTCCCTGGATAGGTTTACTGGGTTAAAGATCGACAGGGTGCAAAAACGCAAAAACAAATCAAACTTTTGCGCCAAACTTCACGTAAACATAGATGAGCAGAACGTCACAAAAAAACATAAAAATCCCACATCCCAGAAGGCCGATGGAGCTGAAGAACTCGTTTCCGGGTGAGGAGCCGTCAGGAGGACGTGCTCAGCCAATCAGAAGCAGATTCCGAGTCATGTGACAGCCAATGAGGACTGAGTTCCAGGATCGTTTCTGAAACCTTTCTTTGAGGTCAGAGCCTCGTCTGACTGTCCGCATCCTGTTTCCTCAGCCAAGCGAGAGTAAAAGACGAGCTCGCTGTCAACGTTTCACACAATATCAGCAAAATCAGCTTTTTCGGGGAAGTGATGTCAATAAAATCTTAAATTTTCTGTCATTTACAAGCATCGTTTTTGAAATCCTACAAACAAACATTGTAACTGACTCTGATTTGCTATTACCGGGGTGTCCAAACTTTTCGTCATGTCGGCCAAAGTTTCAACTTTTAAAAACTAAAATCAACATAAAGGTTGCAATGTGTTTTTTTTACCGACTCAACAATAAACTAAACATGAATTTTTTTAAATAAACAGTCAGATTTTTTTTTTTTTTTTTTTTTTTTTTTGGGGGGGGATCTTTGGATGCTTTTTTCATTGTTTTCCTTATTGAATGAAAAACATCCAGTTTATTTTTCTGGGCTCGATTGAAGAAAACTGGGAAAATGTTTCGTCTTTTTCATCTTTCTTCGGCAATAAAAACAGGATCTGGGTCAGTCTTCGTTTGAAAACACTTCCTGTATTCAGCCAAGGTTACTAAGAGTCCAAGTCAATGAGTAGACGTGCTCCTGGTTACCATGACAACAAAAGGAAACCAGATGATCGCTTTATGTTGCACAGAACATTTTTGTCAGTAGCTTTTAATTTAAAGGTCGTGGTTTTGTCCTGGTTTATTCTTGAACAGTGGTCGGGGGCTCCAGCGGCTGGGAGTGGCCCCCGGCCCCCACTTTGAACACGCTTGCTCTAAACCGATGCTGCCTTGCATGAGACAACAGGAAGCCAGGAGAGTAACGGAGCCAGCGAACAGGACAGAATCTCGGCTCTTTTCTCTTTTGTTCGTCATGAAGAGTGAAACATTAAGAGCTCTCCAGAGTCTGCGGGAAGCTTTCAGCCCCTTTCAAACCACAAATGATGCCATTTGGGTTTCTGGAGCGGATGGAATCATAAATGCGGCTCCCAGTGCTGGCGAGGAGGGTAATTTATCCCTGCGCACCGACTGGAAGGCCATCTGAGGGCCAGTAACGAGATCCCTGAACCTGCACAGATCTGCTGCACAGAGCAGGCTGACTGGACCGGGATCGCATGTTTCCTGAAACCCGGAGGCGTGCACGAAGAGGGACGAACGGCGCCGCGTTGGGAGCTCAGAGCGGATGATGCGGGCCGACGCTCCCAGAGAGCGAGGAAGAAGCGGGCCCAGGCCTTCTGAGGCCCCACATCCACCCAGAGAGCTGCTGCATGCAGCCTGGTCTCCCCGCAGCTCGAAGGCGGCTCTGCGCTGCCAAAACGACTCGCAGCAGAACAATCTGCCTTTTCTGGATGCACATCTGAGATGAGCTCCATCCTCCTCCACCCACAGGTGTGAGCGCTGACAAGGAGCCAGACAGGAAATGACCTCATCCACAGTCCAGAGGGATGGAAGATTAAAGCCAGAGAGGAAAAAGCAGAGAGTCGAAACAATAAGAAATAATGAGCGGTTGGAATAAGTTGGATGATTAATTTTAGGAATGTAGAAAATATTACCTTTAATAAAAATGAAGAGTTGGAAGCAACACATGTCTGGTTTGGAGATTATTCTGTTATTAAAAACACTTTCTGCAGCTCCCAGGGTGCCTTCAGGTGCCGGCGGTTTTATAAGGACACCTCTAACCTGATACTTGTAAAACTTTTTGGTTATTGTTATAAAACTGACACCTTAATTTATGGAAATCACAAGATACTTCAGGAGCTGGCTCTGCATAAACAATCCATGGTTTTCCAGAACTTGAAGGGCTAATTTCTGCTTCTTTCCAACAGCTTTCCAGAACCTCTCGAGCTCCTGGAAAAGCCCTGGCAGCTTCCTTGACACTAAAACTGTTTCAGCGTACGGATGTTTAACGCTCTTAGTTTTCTGCTGTGCAGAACTTTCCCATCTACGCCTTAAGAGGAGAAATAAAGGTTCCTCACCAGTAAGAACCTGGGACGGTACGGGCTGCATGCAGGCCAGTAACCTGTCAGCTCTGCGCATTGTTGTTGTTGTTACTGGTATGGGTAGCAGCAGCGCTCCCCTCCTGATGGCACCACTACGGCCTCCTGCTGGGTTTGAGACGCCCCAGCTGGTAGCTGAACTCTCTGCTCTGCACGACGCTTCGCTGTTGATCTCTTTTCTGCACATCACTCAGCAAACATCAGACCCTAAACCAGACCCTCTGACCGGTACGCGCCAACATGTCTGTCATCGTTTTACACCTGAATTTACTTCGTTTAAAGGGGACATACGATGCAAAATTCACATTTTGCAGGTCTTAGTTCTTCCATTTGGGTCCCAGCTGCTTCTTAACCCCCCCGCCCCAGCTGTTTTTTAGCAATAAGTCCATGTTTTTTGGTGTCTGGAAAACGAGCCGTTTCAAAAGCTTCCTGATTGTAACGCAACACTCTGTTGTTACCTAGCAACCCCAGCCCCTCACCTAGCAACCCAAGCGGAGCTGCAGCCCGACTGGCCGGCTGGTTTTACCGCTGTCTGCGCCGTAAAATGGCTGCTGGAAGAGGTTTGCTGTTGACTCGGCGTCCAGAAACCGCTGCTGCAGGAGGCTCTGCTTCTGCTTCTCAAAGATGAACGGCTGAATAACTGCGCATCTGTTTGCAGATTTTTTCACAAAGCGAGTGTAAACGCTGAGTTGGGGGTGGCATGGCCAGCAGCAGCTTATTTGGATGTAAAGTGACAGGAGGCCCTGAAACAGCTCATTCTGAAAGGAGCTCAGAGTAAGTAGAGCTGACCAGACTGTTCAAGGAAGCACAGCAGGTCACATTCAACGTCAGGCAGCCGTTCAGACAACCCAGCAGGTCCTTCTAACACGAAATCCTTATGAACCTTTTTATGACCTGATCCAAAGTTCCTCCAGAGGCCCCAAAGACATCCTGACTCCATCCAAGCCTTAGAAATGTGAGCAGGAAGCAACCAGGAACATGTCTGCAGCAGTATTCCAGCTCTGAAAGGAGATTTGATCTCTCCTCCAGTGGTTGTTAGGGGCAGTGCATCCTGGCTCCTGGCTGCTTGACAGCATCATTACTGGCACAAAACGTGTGTCCACAGTGTCAAACATCCTTCAGGGCCGACATGTGTTTGCTGCCTGTTGGCCCTCAGCGTGGAAACACTTGATTTCTGCCGATCTGACAGGAAACCATCCTGCTAAGTTAATCTTCCTCTCTGCAGCAGTGCCAGAGCTAATCAGCGGACGTCAACAGGCGTACACACTCGGTAATGAGCCCACGCAGAGACAAGCAGCGCTGTGTGCCGCGGCCCAAACAGTCAGAGCACAATATTTATGACAAACCATTTATCTTCAGACAAACGCACACGCTGGACCTGAGAGACAACAAGGAAACCAGAGAGAGTCGGCGCAATCTGCAGGCGTAAACAGCGGGTCGTTCCAGAACCCAGCCGAACCCTCTGCTGCGCACACATGCAGGCGGCGCGGCAAGGCCGAGCAAATACTTTCCATCAGTTTGTGTAAGCAATGATAAACACATTACATGTAATCATAAGAGCATGCATTTCATTTCAGAGTGTGTGGAGCCAGAACGCTGCACTTTTCCCACCGCTTCACTTCACAGAGAGCGGGTCTGCGTCTCATTCCGTGTGTTTACGGCAGATCTAAATTATGGTATCAAGTTCCCCCCCCAAAAACCGAACCAACTGTCATGGCTGACCCTCCCTTTCAGGCCAGGAAGGAGTGTAACTCAATCCCTGAACTTCAGGATTCATTTCTGCCGTACCAGAGGAGAGAGAAAGAGCAGAGAGATCTGAGAAAACAAACTCAGACCTTCAGAAGTTAAACTTGCTGCTGGCAGCGTCCCAGTTAAAGTCCAACTGAAAACAGAAAGAATCTGAGCAGAACCTCTGGACCGGACGACACGTAAACCTGAGCTAATCCAGGTCGTGGATCCAGAGCTATTTCTGATCTACGAACATCTCGGTCCGGCTCGAAACATCCCCAAAACTTCTTGCTTTGGGGTTTCCAACAAGCTTGCGATTAATAATTTGTCCACTAGGTGGCGACAGAGTGAAACCGCTGTTGAAAACTCCTCCTGAAAACTTCCTGGTCAGGATGCAAACTTATGCAAGTATTATTATTATTATTATTATTATTATTATTATTATTATTATTATACATTACAGTCAAAATGGTTGGAAATAGTCCTCATTTCTTCATCTTGTCCTTGTATTTGATGTTTGCTGCCTTTTTCACGTGTTTTTGGATCAGTTTTATTTCCAGCATCTCACACCAGAATAAAGTGAGAGAAATTACTGCAAACATTCCTGCTATGGTGGCTCATTTTGGCCTCTTTGAGCTGTTTTATTTGAAAAACCACCAACTTTTTTATTATTCCTATATTATTCCTTTAAGTTGGTATCATTTGCACAACACAGATGTTGTTTGGTTGGAAGAAACCTCTGTAGGGGAGGTGAATACTTTTTAGATGTCATAGATATGAACAATACTAATACTACTACTACTACTAGTAATAATAATAATAAAGCAACTGATACTTATTTTGATTAAAGACAGAGAACTGAGGATACATTCAGCTCATGAAACAGGACTATACTTTGTTTCACTAAAAACCTAAAATAAACCTATTAAAACTGATTTTTTTTGTTGTTGTTTGTCTATTTGTATGGAGGCTTTAATCCAAAACCTGAAAAATACTCATGTTTTCATAAACAGATTGCTGGTATCACAAACCTCATGTGATGCTTCCAACACTCTGATCAGTGTAGAACATCAGCTTCAGGTTTGTGCTAGCGGTGGACAGATGTGGTCCAGGTTCCCTAAACAGTGAAACAGGAAGCTCTGAAGCAGATGCTAACTTCAGGGTCTCCATCCCAGGTGCACAAAGGAGCGTTATCCCAGGTCCTTCCTCCCATCACCGCCACCAACAAACTCACTAAGTGTTAACATCCCTCAAAATGTACATTTTGTACATTTTCTAAATAATCCTGTCCAGCTCAGTTGTCAGTATGCTGTTGTTAATAACCGTACAGTATTTTTTCTAATGCCGTAAATCTGTCCTTACCGTCTCTTATTTTCCATCTTCTATATTTTTACCTTTCTGTGAGTCCATTTACCTTTGACTTTGCTGCTGGTACACCTGAATTTCCCCACTAAGGGGCAATAAAGGATATCTCCACTCTATTAGCGGCTAACGGTTAGCCAGTCGCTGTATTCTGACGATTCTGATCACCTGCATCTTGTTGTCTTTTTGCTTTTCTTTCCTGTCTTCTGATTCCCCCTGGAAGAACTCCCACTCAGACGGACTCCACCAAATGCTTCTCCAGTCCTTCAGTGACCAGACTCTGTCTCCCATTTTTATTAGCAGACTCCATCGCACAACTCAAGAAGCACTTCCTGCCATACTACAAAATAAGATTCTCAAACGTCTCTCCAAGGTGTGGAGCTTAAAGCACAGACCTTCATCTGGAGCCCAAAACAACATTTCGGACTAAAACAGCGACAGCACAGAGCTTCACGAGATCTCGTTATACTGAAGAGGCTGAATAGTTCTGGTTTTTTCTCTCTTTCTGCAGGTATAGAAGCAGACTTTTAGCGTGTTGACTTGCAGTCTCTCTATCCTTCTTTTTCTCCTCTACTGCTATCTCCTTCCTTCCCTTTTAACCCTTCTCCCTTTCAGTCTCCATGTCTATTACATTTGAAATGAACCAAAAGCAGTTTCTGCTAAAGTTTTATATATACACATCATAGTGAAAGCTGTAATGGTTCAAATTGTCATAGTATGTCTGTTGGGCCTCACATTGGCACTCAGACAACAATTCTGAGCGCCACACTGGTGGACAAGACGCACGGTAGTGGAGGTGTGATGGTTTGGGCTTGTTTTACAGCTACAACAAACTCCTCTCCATACTAAAGGATCCAAACTCTGAGATTTTTCATCAATAAGACAAAGATCTCAAACACAGCAGCAAATTTGCAACTGAGTAGTTGAAAAGGAAAAGAATCAAGGAGCAGGAATGGCCTAGTCAAAGTCCAGATCTCAGAAAATGCTGTGGAGAGAGCTGTGCAGAAACAAATGAGCTTTTCACCATGAAAGTCCATCCAACCCTACATTACTGAGGCACCCTAAGCTCATAAACGAATTAGCTGCTGCTTTCAGAGCTTTATCCCGGCAGAAAACACCAGGACCGCACGAAGGAAACGTCATGTGACAGCGCACTGATGCCTCCACTGCGCAGGAGAGCGCTTGTATGCATGCACTCAGTCATCTGGGAGACCTACATGTAGTGTATGCTCTGGATGGGCGCCCTGGTTTTTGCTGTCTGTAGATGGAAATCAAAGAGTTGGGGCCAGTGGAGCCCGAGGGCCTCGCTGCACTGAACCATCAGCTGGCAGGATGAAAAGCGACTGCATAACGAGACAAAGAGGCAGGAGGTGGTGGAGGAGGTGGGCGGGAAATGGGGTCAATGAGTCATGATGGAGGGAGGAGATGGATGTGGAGAGAAGAGCAGCGGAGAAAGGAATCAGGGCAAAGGCCAGGCCGATCCTGAATGTGGGCCAGTTCCTCTGGCTCTGGTGGAGCTCCAGAGTGAACGCTGAGAGACGGGCTGTTGCTGCATTTAACCTGGTGTGGCGTGCTGTTGTCATAGGAGAAAAAAATGAGGAGTCATATTTTCACCATGTTATTCATTCATTTACAAATGTCACAGTTTCAAACTAAATGTTTAGTTCATAAACTAAACATTTGACTTGCTAACTAAATTTAGTTTGGAGCTAAATATTTAGTTGGTGAACTACATATTTAGCTGATAATTAATAATTTAGTTAGCAAGATAAATATGTAGTTTGAACTAAATGTTTAGTTTGAAGCTAAATATTTAGTTAGCGAGCTAAATATTTAGCTTTATAATTAAATTAGTTAAGAAGGTAAATAATTAGTTTGGAGCTAAATATTTAGCTTGCTAACCAGATATTTAGTTTGGTGCTAAATATTTAGTTTGCTAACCAAACATTTAGTTTGGAGCTACATATTTAGTTGGTAAATCAAATATTCACCTTACTAATGAAATATTCAGTTAGCACACTAAATATTCAGTTTGCAAATTAAATATTTAACATGCTGACTAACATTTAGTTTGGAGCTAAATATTTAGTTAGCCAACTAAATATTTAGCTTACTAATTATTTAATTTGAAACTCTGACATGAATGAATAACAAGGTGAAAATATGATTGAAAAATGAACCCTCATTTTTTTCCTCTTATGACAGGCTAAATAACCCAAATTAAGGTGGAATAAACAGATTTCGTAAAAAACAATAATTGGGGTGGCACATTATGACTGACATACATACAGGTTCAGATATATACATACACCTCTTCTAATATTTGCTGGTTAAGTTGCCATGGTGAGGGCTGTGTACCACTAATGCCTGCTGATGCATTTTCTAAACATACCAAAGATCACATTAAAAACACTGTCAACATCTAACAGTCAGAGTTTCGATGATAATTTGGATTTTAAGCAGCTAAATTTTTGTGTTTGGTTGGTGCTACATTCAGCGAAGAGTCTGTTTAATTAATCCGATGTGTTTTATTTGGATGTGTGTGACTGTAGGGGTCAGAAAGGGGGTAATGCATCTTAAGTTGCAGCAAATTGGTAAAACAACCCTTCTTCAGTAAACTGGGAAAAACAAACTGCTGTGTTTTATTTGTAGTAATCTGTTTACTGTTGGCTGGTGGATATGCTGTAAACATGACTCCTTCCTGAATGTAAGAAATGAATTATTTTAATGTTCTCTCGCTATTTTTATGTCCCATGTTATAACTGAGATAATGTTCTAAAATGAAAACCAGCTGAACATACTCTTGCCTTACTGACAGCTACCACAGTGTTAGCCTCTCTGTGTGAAGCAGCCAAGCCTTTAATTATGCTGAGGTCACGTTGGGACATCAGCTCAACACTTTGTGGCTCCACATCGTGTGAACATTTTCCATCTTTCAGATTTTAAGCTTCTAAAACTGTTTGGGTTCAATTTACATCAAGAGATGTGTCGACTGCTCGTCTCCAAACATCGTATGTCAAGATTTCAGGAACTGGAGCCCAAATGAAACACATTCTTACATCAAACTGGCAAGCAGGGGCCTGTTTCAATTGTGCTTATTAGTTTGAAATTTCCCCAGCCTGAATGAAATGAGCAAAAAAGCCCAACAAATTTGGAAAACATTGTGTCGGTGCCAGCTGAATTATGCAGCACTTGGCGGTCTTGCCCTGGGCTTGGGCTGCACTTCATTAGCCATCTCCCCTCTACCTTTCTCTGACAAATTCAATAAATGTTCATCTGGCTCCAATTAGGCCCTCGTTAGCAGTAATTGGCTTGGTATTTACTCACAGCATTACTCAGTACGGGTACGCTCAGTCTTTCAGGCTTGTTAGTTACCTGCCAAGTGCGTGAGCCCAGAAGAAAGCTTTCAGATCTACTGAAAGGTCAACTTTCCTCCATCTAAAAACCCACATGGCCACAAATACATGTCTGAGGCATTGTTTCTGTCTTGAGTACACTCGGTTCCTGGCAGCTTTAGTGACAAATACGGTTTTCAAGATGAGATTTAAACTGAAATTGCGGAGAGAATGGACCAAATACAGCAGGCGAAACCTTTACACATGAATTTACCCCTCTATCTATCCATGGCTACGTTCACACACAAGGCAAATACGACCAAATCCGACTTTTTCAGTCAGTCTGAACGGCCCAACTCCAACCTGTTCACCCCACCAAAAAATCTGACCAGTGCCACTTCCATATGTAGTCCTACATCGGATATGAACACGATAGTTTCCAAAGCGTCTGCAGTCTGGATGGTCATGTCGTATTTTATCTGACTTTTACGTCATTGACATGAGACGTGTCGTGATTCTGCGGCAGAAGAAACCAGACGCGGTAAATCTGGAAATTATACTTAGGAATCTATGAAAGAGGCGTGTGTCAGTGAAGCGCATCACATCCCAGTCCCACCACTCCTGGGTCCGACTACACCTCCAAACAGACTTCGCGACAGAAGCTGCAGTCGGTGCTCCACAAAAGGTCCTTGTTTTGGAATTGTTTTTAGGAAATCTGGGCCGAGGTAAATTTCAGAAAATAATTAATTCTGCAAAAGTAACATGTAAGTTCCACAAATTAAATCTATCTATCTATCTATCTATCTATCTATCTATAGCTAGCTAGCTAGCTAGCTAGCTAGCTAGCTAGCTAGCTAGGTAGCTATCTAATTTGTGGAAGTTACATATTACTTTTACAGAATTAATTAGTTATTTTCTGGAATTTTTACCTCTACCCAAATTTTCTAAAAAAAAAAAAAAAAAAAAATCTGGAACTTAGAGATTACTTTTACAGAATTAGCTTGATCATTTCTTGAATTTACACACTTTTTTTTTTTTAGAAAACTAACAAGGAGCAGGACGCTTTCAAGAACCTTCCGTGTTTCGCAGTAACTTCCAGGTCCTGACTGATGCCAGAAGGCAACATATGGTTGTTCTGTTGATGGTTTTAATCTTCTGCACGCAGAATTCACAAAATAAATAAAATCCTATGAATAACAATTAGAACTGAATAAATAAATATTTAAATAAAAATGTCAATTAATTGTAGTGCAGTCTAAAAAGTCCATTTTAAATCTATTAAATCTTCCCGGTTCTGCAGAAAGGCAGGAAGCGTGTTTGAATCATATCGCACAGAACAGATGCTTGTTATTATAGGATGGGTGAGAAAAACTTGGAAAAAGTTGAGCTGGTGTTTTTATGTTTCTGGGAGCATTTGGAGGTTGGATTAGCGTTAAACAGACAGGGATGTGTTTAAAGGAGGTTTTTACTGGAAACTGACGCAGTAATAATAAGACTCAGCTTCATTCAGCTCCAGGTTCTGTACCATTACACTTGATGGTTCAGTACCAACGTTTCTCTGGCAAAAGGAACTATTTTTCCAGGGTGGCCTGAGACTAAAAAGTGAACTGGGAATGTTGCCATTCCAGATCCACAGGAAGAAAATGATGAGCCTGTAGGAGACCTTGGTTATGTTCCTGCTTCCTCACAAAGACACGAAACCTTAAAAATATTCATTAAAATTAAGACCATGTAGCTTCTGTCAGAAGAACGAAATGTGGCTCAGTGTTGTTCTGTATTTTATGAGGAAAACGAGTCCGCTTCAAACCTAATCAGGATTAAAAACAGGAAGCGGAACATTAAGGAGAATCAGGCTGAACCTGGAAGACTCGGAAGGTTTCAAATGGAGAAGCTGCTGCTTCTCTCTCCTCTGCTAACAATTACTCCACTTTATAGCTCCGTCAATTATAAAAAAATCAGAGGATTTCACCAGAAAGCACCTGTTCCTACGGCTCAGCAAAAACATCTCTCAGTTTCAACACTCAGTCCTAAACGTGCCAGTTCCTGGAAGCTGGGTATAAGCGATGCCACGTGGAGATGTCGAGCAACCAAGAGAAGTTCTTCTAAAATCATTTTTTTTCTTCCCATTTTCTCTGGTATGTGAGGAAGGAAGAAGGTCTGCTCTGCACATGTTCCTCTTTCACAACCTTTAATAAGTTATCCCAACAGGGAGAAACACACAGAAGGGAAAAGAGAAACAGCAGGATCAAGAGACGAAATCTGAGGAACGTCTGGTGGAGACCCCAGCTCAGACAAATGGAGACCTTCAGGGACACAACAGTGTGTCCTGCAGAATTTGACTGGACCATTTGTTGATCTGCAGGTGTATTCAGGATCACTCGCCGTGTTCCCATCAACGTTTTTTTGAGGCATGGCATTAGAAAAGCGTTGATGGAAACGGCAAAATTCAAAATAACTTCCTCAGTTTCGCAAAAATGTTTTCTCTTTTCCAAAAAAAAAGAGTAAACAGGAGATGGAAACACATTTGCCGAATAGGTTCTGGCACTGGTGGGTCTGTGCCTTACCAGAGGCACGAAACTCAGAGAAATTGGTCCAGACTTCCAGCTCGGAGGGGAGGACTCTCTCCATTCTTCCGAGGTTAGCTTGCAACCTCGACTTCTGGTTTATTACTGCGCTACGCAGCGTCAACATCTGACGAAATTACGCTTTATGTAGCCTGGTTGATTTGCTCCAAACCAGTAGATGGAAATATGCAGAATTCGCATTTTCTTCCTTCGTTGACTTTTCACCACATTTTAATGGAAGCATAGCTACTGTCCTGTTAAAGTGTCAATTAACCCCCAAATCAACTTTTTTTGCTTATAAACCATCTAAAGACGTTGTTAAGGGTTCTATCTTTGTTTTTGTGCGAATTTTGACATTTTCGTGTAGATTTGTTTAGTTCGGTAATGTTTTACCTAAAACCGTCTCAATATGCCCTCCTTTGGTCGAACGGTTCTCAGGCAGTTGAATGTCTCTTGGTACAGCCTCGTCACCTCCCTGCGTCTGGGTATAAACCCATCTCAGACACACAGCGCCGCCCGGTGGCGAGTCAGGAGTTGGAATAACGAGCCGGGTGTGACCGCGGCGAGCATCGATTGATAGCCTCACTCAGCTTTGCAAATGTGTGATTTATCGGCAGTGTGGATGGGAGTGGACTGGGTCTCCTCTGCTCTGACGGCTGGCGACGGTTCGGTTTTGAACGGACGACTGTATCAGACTGACTGCAGGTTCACGGCAGAACTCGCTGCTTACTCATACCAGACAGGCTGGAGCTGAGTTGCAGAGCGTTGTCACCATAAAAGCCTCCAACAACACAGGAAAACGTCGCTACATTTGTTACGAGTTGGGTTTTTGAAAAAAAGTCGGTAAGTATAACAACAAAGTGGATCAGTTGACAACAGCGCTTCTTTCGTTCTGACCACAGCCCCCTTCGCTCATTCTCGCTCTCTAAAGTGTCTCTTGGGTCCGCCCACTTTGGTTGGCGTGGCTGGGGTGGGGGGGTTATTTACACTTTAGTGACCCAGTTTGGACCAAAACTCAGATGTTGGACTCACATTTTACTCTACCATGACTGCATGGTGCAAAACAAGCCCAGATCATCATCCCTCCACCACCGAACCAGAATGTGGAAGAAAACGAAGCGCTCCTGGACGGATATCTGCAGATATTAATAAGTGGGTTCATGTGTCCCACTAATCTCCATGTTCTGCTGAGAAGATGGACCTGATTCTGCTGATTTACCTCATGCTGTTCAGTAGTTTGTTCTCCTTTTCCCCAACTAGCTGCCATGACTTGCGGTCTCAGTCATGTTACTGTAATAAATGCTGTCTTGTACGTGGCTATTAAAGGCTGACATTGCTGTCAGGGTAATTGCAGGATCCAAGCAGCCACAAAGTAAAAGACTTTTCTTAGTTTTAACTGGTTCCATATGATTTATGGGCTCAGGAGAGGAAAAATGTTCAATACATCACATTCAAGCTTCCTTAAAAGCAGAAAAAACAGCTTTTACTTCACAAACATGCAGATATGTATTACATGCATGCAGAAACGACCATAAAATTTAAAAAGAGCAGCAGAAACACATGGAGGTGCTGAAGATAATTTGCTTTTTATAATCAAAGCCAGTGAGTCTGTCTGTCAGGCAGTCAGAGTAATATTCATACAAGTGGGAGCAGATTATTGGACACTTTAACTTAACAATTATCATCCGTGACCGACGCTGTGATTAAGTCAATATGTTGTCTCTGACCCGCTGAAGAGGGCTGCAAATTTACTGCAAACTCCTGGAAGCAATTAGCAGTTCAATATCCTTGGTGTCCAGGTGGTGGCGCTAGTGCAGCTCTGTGAAGCCCTCCTGCGGGCACACACACGCTTCCTGAATCCCCCACAGATGTTAGAAGTCAGAGATGACGTTATGTGGTTCTAAGCTGACAGATGTAAGAATAACAGTCATCATTTCATTCATTAATGACTCGTTCTGGAAACCTGGATTCAAGCGAAAGTTTCGCTGCGTTGCTGCTTCGGAGCTCCGAGGGCTCTCTGTGGCCTTCTAATGAAGTGCTGCTGCTGCATTATGCATGCACCCTGCAGAATATTCCAGAGATCCACCTGCAACGCTGAGTTTCCACCCAACTCTGTGCAAATCACATGCTTGGAGCCAAAATCCTGTTTTAGGTCAGTTCTGTTGTGTTATGGTTTGGATTTTTCTTTATAGCTTTAAACAACGAGATGAAAACAGACAGCTAGGAGACAAAAAGATCCGATTTAAAACTGGTTCTAAGAGATGAGGTGAGCTAAAGCAAGCTTCACTAGCATAAGCAAAGACGAGAAGAGCTTGATTAAATTGAAGTAAGCTTAACTATGCTACGTTAAACTAAACTAAGAAAAGCCTAATTAAACCTAAGCTAAACCAAGCCAAACTAAGTCAAGAAAGGGCAAACCTAAACTAAGGCACCTAAACTGATCTAAGCTAAAATAAGCTAAAGCAAGCGTATCTAGGCTAAAGTGGGCTTCACTAAGTTAAGCTAAAGGAAGCTAAGCTAAGCTAAGCTAAACCAAGCCAAACTAAGTCAAGAAAGGGCAAAACTAAACAAAGACGGCTAAACTGATCTAAGCTAAAATAAGCTAAACTAAGCTAAAGCAAGTTTATCCATGTTAAAGTGGGCCTAAGTTAAGCTAAGGGAAGCTAATCTAAAGGCAGCTTACCCAAGCTAAACCAAGTAAAACTAAGTAAAGAAAGGGCAAAATTAAACTAAGACAGTAAAACTGATCTAAGATAAAATAAGCTAATGAAGTTATAACTAAGATGAACTAAGTTAAAGAAAGTCAAATTAAGCAAAGCCAGGTTAACTAAGATAAGCTGAACTAAGCTAAGCTAAAAAGAAGCTGTACTAAACTAGCGTGGTGTATTTTAAGCATTGTTCTGTTTCTTATTTGCTTCTTGGTCAAACACTAGTAACAGGTTCTGGATTCAATCTGTGAAATTAGTAAATTAACTACGTCCCAAACAAAATTAATGCTTCTGTTGAAGTTTTTAGAAGGTCTTTAGGAATCATCTGTGGTCCAGTTTTCTTTATAAATGCAAAAATGTGTTAATGTTTTGCATTTTTGTAGACGAAAGAAATGGGCACAAACTAATTATAGACTGCTGGGAAAATCCAGTTTAAATTGGTAATCTCTTGGGCTCAGGGGCCTTCTTCTGCCTGAATGATTCAGAGTTTTTTAAGTCTGAAAATCTTCAGGTACTGAACCTGGGCTAATTAATAAGCAGTTAATGTCTGATTTAAAAGGCCTGGAGAAATGTTGGCCACTTTAAAAGATTATTAGGTTATTAGAAGGAAAAGTACAGAAAGGAATGTGGATTGGAGCAGCAGTTTCATAAATAAAACATGTTAACTTTCAAGGATAAAGCAGAAATGTCCTAAATAAATAAAGCGAGCTGAGCAGTTTGGCTTTGGGTTGATTACACTCAGGATCGATCCAGGCTGGGATTCAGGTCACCAGATGGGAAATGATCTCCTGCGGACCTTTTCTGTGATTCATAACAGAAGTATTTAGAGGAGCAGAGTTGCTATTAAAGAACACACGGAAGGTTCTGGAGCAAACTGGACGTAAAGCAGGTCGAAGTCAGCAGAACATTTCTGTGTGTCGCTGTTTCAGATCTGCTGGCTGGCTGAGCTGAAAGCCGAGCCGCTGTGTATCGATCCGCAGCCCGTGTGAGTGCAGAAAGCTGATCTGTCTGCTGTCAGGGCGTCCATTAAGGCTCATCAGCTCACCCGCCGGATACACGAACAAAAAACAAACCCTGCGTCACCCTGGTGAGTCCGTCTCGGCTTCTGAATGCATGAACAACACCACAAATAACTTTTCTGTACTTTATATGATTAAAAAACAGCTAAACCTGTTGCCACTGCTGCAACATTAGGAGTTATAATTTTAAGGCTGTAACATAAGTAAACTTTTGTTCTCTTTGTGATTATCTGTCTGCAAACACATCAAAGAGACTTAAACAAAAAGATTATGTGAACAAAACAGACCTAAAAATATGGAAATAATTTTCAGTTAAGTTTTCACACCTTACAAGAGATTGAACAATTTAATTAGCAAATAAAATGAAAAACTGAACTTTTTTGACTGGTTTTAACTCAACTGGAGGTGAAATTGGGACGGGTTTTTTGCAGTGCAGCTCAGAGACGGTGCTGAATGGTTGACGCCATGTTCCCGTCTCAGTTGGGATTTGGGAAAATTTAATTGCTTGGGTCTGAATTACACACCACCATCAATGATGTGGATATTTACTGAGACATAGACCAATGTAGCAGCACATTTATTATGTTCTGTTCACAGAGTATTTATCTTATAAAAGTCTACACTCTATTTTAAAAATATTTTTAAAAATATTTACAGTGTTGCAATGATAGGGAAATACATATAAAATATCGTTAAATATCAGGTATTGGCCCAGATTTTCAGATCGGTGCATCCCTAATTCCCAACATTCACTGTTCAGAAAAGAAGCCTGATGAAAGGAGATTGGATTTATTTATTTAATTTTAAATAAAAAAAAAAAAGTCTAGAGTCTAAAGTAAATGTTTGGCAAAATTATGTTTTGCTGAAAAAAAAAAAAAGTCCTTCCCTACTTATTATTTTTCATCATTATCTTAAGGATGCATTTTTAGGCGATCTTTGTGTCTAACTTTAATCTGTTCTGCCTGCCGCTTTTACCCACAGTAAATTATAACATTATGATGCATTTAATGACACTCTGGCAGCACTTAACCACCGTTTTTGTCCACCACTGATGCTTGATCTTGGTGAAAGCAGCTGTGATGCTGCCACGTTTTCCCGTATAGAGCTTTTTTCTCCTCTACGCCTGCCCTGCATGCTGCAAACAGTCGCAGCTCTTTGGATGCAAATCCTTTCCTATAAGTCCACAGACTCCCGACAACCCGCGCCGTTCAGCTGACACCACCAACGAGACACCAAGATGACCAGATTCATCCAGGAATAAACATCCGCGCTAAGAGCATCATAACAGCATCTGGCTGCTTTTTATGTCTTGATCCGTTGTGAGGGCAGAAACTAAGAAAGCCTGGTCATTACGGGGATTAGTTGTAGCAATGAACTTTATTTGACAAACATTTATTTCAGATTTTAAAACAATGCAGTAAAAACACTGCAGGCTGTTTAGTTTTTATAAATTCAAAGAAAATATTGCCACACTGACGTCGCCATGTTATTTACCCTGAAATGCATCCTGGATAGCTGACGTATGCTAGGTGCTATGGCGCTAGGTCCGTCCAGCCAGAACAGTCGTTTTTGCGCATTGAGTAACGTTGAGCCCTTTCAGTTTGAACTGGAAAACGATGTTTGTGCTGCCGCTGCTTGGAAATGCCAACCCAGAAGGAGAGCGTAAGCTGGGAAGAGCGCCAGTTACTAACTCAAGTTGTTTATGGTTAGCATTGGGATCAAAACGCTTCCTTAAATATATTACAACGGTTCGTTACAAAGACTTAAAGATGCTTCACTGTCACTTTAAACATTCATCCATCCAATATGTTTTGTGTTAGCTCCTGCTAATAGTGTTAGCTCCTGCTAATAGTGTTAGCTTCTGCTAATATATTCTGCTAATATAGTAAACAGCAGATCCCAAACTGATCACGGTCGCTTGTTGCAACAGATATGTCGTGTTTAACGATGCATTAAAACTTTGACCAGTTTTCCTCAACCCAGACTTCTTGTGTTTTGTTTATAGACTCAAGTCCAAGTCCATATATATATATATATATATATATATATATATATATATATATATATATATATATATATATATATAGACCAACATGTTCAGTTAGTCGTGGATCCCTTTAAGAGATGATTATGGTATGGCAGGAACCACAACCTTAAGCACAACGAGAGGCAATTATTACCTCCAGCATCTCTCCAGCTGTTTGCTCCCTATAAGGCTCGTTGGAGTAAAATATATAATTTAATTTGAGTCTGTTTGGACTTCATAATTACATTCCAACATGGTGTCGTCTGGCAGAACTTCCTGAGGTTCTGCACCTTGTGAGGAAACTGGACCTTTGCTTCGATTCCAGCGTCACACACTCTGTGTTTTATTGCTTTTTTAATTCAGCAGCAGCAAATCAGAGCCAGCAGCTCCAGGGCTCAGTTCAAACACACACACACACACACACACACACACACACACACACACTGCAATGTTCTGACCTATTTTCAAACACCACAACAAACACTGGGAGCCCAGAAGAAGCTGGGAGGAGATAAAAGCTCTGCAGATAGAAGGCAGTGCAGGAAATGTGCAGGATGCAGCGCTCGCTCTTTGTTTGGGTCTCCCTGAAACGCTCCACTCTGGAAGCGGTAATCCATCTCTGACACACGCTTCAGACCATATGAGGCTTTTCAGAAGTCAGCTCCGACACCGAGGGCAGAATAACAGATTAGCAACCCTAATTTGTCCTGAGGTTTTAATGGCTAAAATTATATGCAATCCTCCCCCATCTTCCATCAATCTAAGTGTTTCCGTGGTCGGTTTGATTTCACATTTATAGGCAGCCATGTGCTTCCAATTTCTCCTGAGGACTAATAAAGACCATTTGAGACGAGAGGCGTCTTGACTGGGTGATTTTTCTCTTTTTACTTCTGAGAACCTCGCTTGGATGTTTGACAGCTCTGAAAGCAGCTCCGGCAGGTTCACGTTTCACCCGAGGAGCCGATCCCTTAACCCGACCCAAATGTGGACGGAGGACAAACAGAGCGGGCCGTAACCTGGATCCAATAAGTCCTATTAGGGTGAGGGGAGCAACACGCGCTGCTACTGTCAGGAGCCGTTAGGGTGACGCTGCGGCGGCTTTAATGAGCTCCACCAGAGCGCTGGGGCCCGGCCTCCTGTTAGAAATCACTTGTTTCCGTTGGTTACGCTTTCAGACGCTAACCTGTAAACAACACAGCATCCTGACGGGAATCAGACAGAGTTCATGAAGCTCCAAGTTCAGCTGATTTGTTTCAGAAAGCAGAAAAACTTCCCACATTTCCTCCAACCAAAACAGCCCTGACGTTTAGTTAGTTATTCATGAAGATTTTCAGCAGTGGTTTGAATAATTAATAACTTAAAATGAGGCTCTTGGGAGCATGCACCAGCCTTTCCAAGCACGCATAAAAACATGCAACCAGTTAGAGCAGAGCTCCTGCAAACTGGAAAGTTCCCACTGGCACCGATCAGCGAGAGGAACCAAAAGGAATCAGGGCTCCACCATAAATAAATAAACCTTAATGCATCCGGAAAGTACTGAACATTTCTCATCGACTGTCTGAAGAACGGCTGATGAGAAACGTGGAAGCAGCTCCCAGTTTTAGCCCAGACACCCTGCCTACTTTCTGGACGAGGCATCAAACTTTCCTTTTTCATAAAGCTGATGTTATTTCAACTGTTAACTTCATGTTGTCTGTTATTTCCTCTCCATAGAAGGCGCACCTCGTCTGGCGCTCTGTTTGGCTGTGATGCCTTCCTGGAGGAGCGCTCCAGCTGAGATACTGCCGCCATCGACTCATCCTTCTCCTGCTGTTAACTTTTCATGAACATAGAAAGTACACCTGGTTCAGTTCTTCGTTCTTTTTGTGCATTCTGCTCCGTCTTCTCCAACCTCCAGTCGGTCGTGGCAGATGGCCGCTGGTACTGAGTTGTTCCTCTCCATTGTCGCCACATGCCTGCTCGCTATGAGGGCCTGCTGGAAAGTCAACGACCCAACGCCATGCGGTCGCTACGTCCAGCAGGAGTGAATGACTTGAGGCTCTGCTGGGTGTCTGGGTGTCTCCTCCTGCTGGGACGTCCCCAGGACACCTTCAGAAGGAAGCGCCAGAAGGTGATGCCTGACCCGCCTCCTCTCCGTGGTCCAAGGACGCAAAAAAACAACTAATAACCGCTGCTTTGTTGCATCTTTGCACCAAAACTGCCTCACATGCTGGAAACCATTACTGAGCATCAAGAACTAGAAGCTGAGAGGTCCAGCTGCAAGGAGGACGGCTTCAGGATGTCCAGAACTGTCCAGCAGGGTCCAAACGAGCGTTGCCACCAGTGCAGAGCTTGCTCAGGGTTGGCAGAAGGTCGGAGTGAAGACATCTGCAGACTCAGGGCGGTGACGACTCTCTGCAGGAGGCTCCAGGGTGCACAGCAGATGGCGCAGTTTCAACGTCATGAATGTCCTTAAAGGGCCGGTTCTGTTGATAAACTCCATGAACAAACTGTTCAAATATTAATAAATATCTGTCTCTGCATCTGATTCATTAAATGAAAGAATACTGAACATCTTTCACATCCATCAGTCCCTCCAGGATTTTGTGATTGCAAAAAAACCCCCCAAAAAACTCACAAAAACGATCAAAATCTCTGATTTTCTGGAGCTAATTTAGAAATATTCGCAAGGAATCTTGCAATATTTGCGGCTATATATGATGGTAAATGTGGCTGTTTGCTACTCGCCATATTGATCTCGGACTATAACTTGACTTGAGATCAAGTCAGGCCGAGGCAGTGGAGTAAAACTAAGAAACACTGCCACCTGCAGGTGGGAGCTAGCATCACTTAGACCCGACATTTCTGACCGTTTTTGCAGAACATTTGCAATAAAATCACAATTATGCATTAGCGCAAAAATACCTAAAAATGTGGGGATCTGTTGATTCTGCATGAAATTCCACTAAAAACTGGAGGAACTGATTGATGTAATCTGGGGGGCCTCATAAAAAGCGCTGGCGGGCCGGATTTGGCCCCCGGGCCTCGAGTTTGACACATGTGATGTAAAGTAACCAACCTCGGACCTTCCGGGCCGCCACTGCACAGAGAAAACCCTCCAGAACGCACGAAAGCCTTTGTTTGCTCCGTCTGCGCTGTGCAGCGGACCGGCTGCGGCTCCAGCAGGCGGCTTCAGGGTCCCGGCCCGGTTTCCCCGCCCGTCGCGTCCAGGCCCGTGTGGCGGTTGCCTCCCGGGCTGCCGTCTGCGTCTGACTCGTCCCTTCGTCCCCCACTGGGACCTTCAGAGCGAAGCTTCAAAGAAAATCACCGCAGCGGGCCAGAACCTCCGTGCTCCGAGGAAACGCGTCTTCATCCCGGGCTCCAGAACCAGACGCTCGACGTTTCTCAGGGATAACATGTCAAACGTCTGATTCTGGTTCTGCTGGATCAACGGAAAAATGTCCGCACGGTTGCAGAAGAATTTCCAAAGAAGATTCTTGTTTTGTCACATTAAACTTTCTGGATTTTACTGGGAATTTATGCAGCAGACCATCAGGTCTCAACTCTCAGAAAACTCTCACACCCCTAAATAAAATCTGTTCCTTGAACCTGAGTCCAGCTGCAGCGGTTCTGGTTCTGGACCATGGTAGCTCTGGGGGAGCTGCTCAGATCCATGAGGAAAGCCTGGATGGACCTGGAGAGCCCAGTCCGCCTGGTTCTCCTGGACAGACTCGGTCGTTCGCCGTCGTTTCAGCGCCTGCTGCTCATAATCTGATGCTGACGGGTTAAAAGACGAAGGATTTCCTCATTCTTAAAATCAATACCAAAGCAAAACTTCACAAAATGTTCAACATTCCACATTTTTTATTTTGTTTTATTTTTCATGGAGGAATTCTCATAAAAATACTACTTAATTTTTCTAATATTACGAATTTATTCTCATTTATTTCTGACTTTATTCTTGTGTTGTTACGACTTTGTCCTCACATTATTACAACTTTATTCACATATTATTATGACTTTAGTCATGTAATATTATAAATTTATTCTTGTAATTACAAAAAAAAAATCATTCTTAGCCTGGCCCTAATAATCTGCCGTACTCAATAAATAAAGTAATAAATTAAAAATTAATTAATTAATCAAATTAAATTAATAAACTACTCAATAAATAAACTCAATAAATCTGTCCTTCGTGGAGGTGAGGCAAGAAGAAAGTCGGAAGAAGTCCCAGAAAACACGGAGAGACAGCAAGCGCGTGGAAGAAGATCTTCTGGTCACCAAAATCTGAATCGTGTTGCATCACTGTCCGTTATCCATCCATTATGGGATGGTTAGAACGGCCTAGTCAAAGTCTAGACCTAAATCCAACTGGGAATCCGTGGTAAGACTGGAAAACTGACTTTCTCTATCTGACCTGTCCATAAAGAGGACGGGATAAAAACTTTCTGCAGAGGAACAAAGCTGGTGGAGGCGAACCCCAGCAGACCTGCAGCCAGAGCAGGTTCAGGGGCGTGAATACATATGCACGCCAAACCGTCCAGATTTCTCGCCGTAAAAGCCTTTAAAAAGCGGCAGACGTCGTCCTTCCTCTCCGCTTCATGCTGCTCCGTCCCAGGAGGTCCCAGACGCAGACCCTGAAGTTTGGGATCGTCACCAAACGTGCAAGCGTTTAAGGGGTGTGAATACTTTTGTAAGGCTCTGTAGAGCCGGAGCTTCCCCGACCGCTGATGCTCTGGAGGGAAGGAAGTGGAACAAGAACGACCAGGTTTCATATTTCCCACCATTTCATCGCTCTCTCCCGTTCAGCCCAAACTTCTCCTGAGTAACTTCACGTTATCAGAACCAGAACCCGTCACCCACGGTTCTGCTGCTTCCTGACCGCAGCCAGAACCTCCTGAGTTACAGCAGAGCCAGAATACCCCTGGCAGGGCGCCCAGAGCCCATTACCCCGGCAAGGAAAGCAGAACCAGAACAAACGGAGCCCGGTGTCCTCCAGCATCCAGGGACACTCGATCCCAACCTCCTTAAACAGCAGCAGCTCACTTTACGTTTGATGGAAAACAGCGGAAAGATGGGAAAATGCTCCCTGTTTTCTGACATTTCAAAGCAGCACAACAGCCGAGACATTTGGACCCTGGGTCAGAACCAAAAGGAGGAGCGTCGGTTGAATAAATATTCAATATGTGGTCAGAATAAAGGGACGCTTACGCAGCCACGTTCACTCATATTCTGGATGATTTGTGGTACTGAAAAAAGCCCTCAGTAATTATGTTTAAAAAAAACTTCAGTGAAAAAGAAATATAAAGAAAAATATAAAGAAAAAAAGAAAAGAAATTCTGGTTAAAAAAAAACTCCAATGAGAAAAAGAAAAAAAAAAAAACTTCAATAAACAAAGAAAAGAAAACCAAAAATCAGTGAAAAAAGAGAAAAAACCCAGAAAAAGTAAAAAAAGAAAAACGTAAAAATTTCCAGTTAAAAAAAAAAATAATAATAACTCGGGTAAGAAAAATAAATTAAAAAAAGAAAACGAACACCAGTGAAAAAATAAAAATAAAAATAAAATCCAGTGAAAAAAAGAAAAATTAATAAACTCCAGTGAAAAATGGAAAAAAGAAAAAAAAACTGCACTGAAACAAAAAAAGAAGAAACTTCGGCGTCAAGAACAAATTTAGTTTTATTTTAATTATGAGAAATTTGATGGATGGACTGAGTAACTGGTTGCTATGGTAATTCGCTCTTTTTTCTGAGGCCCAAGGAGGGAGCCGGGCCAACAGGTTGACCCTCAAACAAACAGCCGCGGTATCAAAACTACAAGTCGATTAAAATAACTCTTAAAACGATGGAGACGTGTTTTTATTTTTATGTGTCAACAGTGTTTTATGCAGGAGATCTGAGAGGTTAAACAGAACCTTCAGGTCCAGTTTCTCCAGAACCATTCCCTGGAATATGATGGGAGTGAATGAGAGTGGGCGTGTCTTTCTGCACGCTGGGCTCTGATTGGTCAGAAGAGTCCCATAGTGGGAGACACCCTGGCCAAAAGGAGACAGAGATGGAAGAACTGGACGTCCATTTAATGCGTTAATGTAGCAAAAATGAGCAAATTAGCCGAATAATTTGATGTATTTTTTAGTATCATTTTCCTACTGGAACCAACAATAGAAATGGAACCAGAAGATCAGGAAGGATAAATAAAAATAAATGCGTTTCTAAACTTTTTCACTCTAAAGTTGAATAAAAACGTACATTTCTAATTCCCTCTGCAGAGACCTGACTGCAGTCATGTTAACACGTGTTGCTTCTCGTCCTGCTGGCCACTCTGAGCCACCGTCACCCGAATAAATCCACACACCTTCACACTCCAGTTCGTAAATCACAGCTCATATATGGACGCAGAAGCGACAGCCGCCCTGGCTGGACGCGTTGCAAGGCGTGACTCATCCTTCTGAAGTCATTAAATGTTAAAAATGGTTTGACCCTGGGTTAAACACTGTTAAATATCTGAGACCTGTCGGTCTCAGGATCACGTCCAGGATTTTTTCACCTGGTGCTCCAGAAAGACTCGCCGGCTTCCAAGAGGTGAGTCATGGACCCTGCAAGGCCCCCACCAGTAATTACCTCAGCCGCGTCCTTATTGGAGTTGACAAAGTTTAAAGGTAAAAGCCCACTTGCTAGTATTTTATAAATGTACTCAGCGGCTGTTTTTGATTGGACGACATGGCTCACCGCCGAGGGCTCCACCTCATCAAGGGGCGGCATGACGGCTCATTAAAAAAAAAAAAAAAAAAAAAAAAAGTTTTCTACTGGTTCCTTGCATGACTGGGTCAGTATAAGCACTGGTATATAATAAGGCCATAAAAAGCTAACGGCTAATAAACCTGAAGTTGATACCCGACTTGTTCAGGGCCAAATTATAGGGGGCAATATTAGAAAAAAAAAACCAAAACAAAACAAAAAAAAAAACTTCATCAACCCGTTCATTCCTCCAGCCACCGGGGGCGCTGTTTTATAAAAGTGCTGGCTGTGCATAGTTGGAGTGGATCTGTCTGCCTTTAATGTCCGAAAACTCCATGAAAACTTGATATGGAGTTACCAAATTCAGCGGGGAGCTGCTTGACATTCAGGTTGTTTGGACTGTTTTGTCGAGGGTTGTTAATTTTACCGCTAGGATCTCTTATTTCGTTCGGTTTTGTCTTATTTTACAACTTCCGGGCTGGCGGAATGGAACTCCATAGTGGTATTTAGTTATTTTTGATAAGTTTGTCTATAAAACTATGCAAGATCCCGAAACAGGTCTATTGATTATTTTTCGTTAATGTTCTAAGGGTCTTTGACAATTCGGCTAAACTGCCATTGACCCATTTATTTATTTTTATGGTTTTTTCACATCTTTGGAAATACTAATGCTTATAGCATTGTTAGTGAAGTACCTATGATGCTTGGGTTATTTTCAGTTTAAGCTAAAAGAGTTTTGAATGTATTTTTATTGAATGTGTTGATGTCTGTTGCGCACCTGAATGAATTTTTGCGCAAACTAATTTGTGATTAATGTAAAACTTATTTAAAAATTACATTTTTCTTCTCTTTTTATTTCTGGTTTTTGGACACCTTGAGTTCCCATCTTGGATAATTTTTTTTGTTTGTTTTAGCCAGAGACTTGCTAAAATAATAATAATAATTTTTGAACTAACCTTTTGAAGGATTTGGGGGTTGTTTCTGTTACTATATGTAATTATATGATGTTGATTTATTAGTTTATTTCTTCAGTATATTTTTGTAATTTAAATCCAGTTGATTGTTCTGCTCTCATAACAAATCTAAAGCAGGGAAATCCCGCAACATCAGTGAAACATTTATGAGCAACAAGCTTACAGAAATAATAGCGGTAATGTCGGTAAGGGGGTGTCAGTTGTTGATCTGCAGTCTGTGGGGGCTCGGCCTGGCGTTAGGAATGGCTGCTGTGTTCGTAAATTACTGTGGCTGACATGGAAATGTGTTTGGATCCTGCCTGGAGGGGAAAACGTCAGCAGTGAAATTACAGAGGAGACTCTGCAAAGGGAACCGTTTGGACTCATGCATTGTTTCAGTTGCCACCTCATCTTTCCAAACACACCTAACCGGTGATTAAGAGCGAGCAGAGACAAGCCTGGACACCTCTGACACACAGCTGGAGGGCAGCTTCACCGAAACGGCTTTCTGCACACAAACCCAGCCCTCCTCATCTCAGCCCAGGAGCCACGACCTCACCACTAATCTCTGCTTTAACCAAAACGTTTCTTACCTGTTCGAACCCTCTGAGGCTGTGCATCTGGACCGGAGGGCCTTTTCCTGTTTCATCACACGAGAAATCTGAGGCAGACAGAAGAAAAAAGAAGCTGTAATTTCCAACATGGCGTCTGTCGGTTTCAAAGGTTGTTTCTCTTGGAGCTTCTCGTAGATGTTTGGATGCTGAACGTTTTAGGTTAATGTCATGAAGAGCAAGTAAGAGTCCACAAAGAAACAGCGGTGCGTGTATATTTATGTTTTATAGGAAAACGTCAGCCTGAGTGGGAAATGGAGTTGTTTCAACCAGCTGTTTGTGGAAATCTATGCAAAATCAACAGATCCCCCCCCTTTTTTATTTATTTATTTATTTATTTTTTGCGCTAATGCATAATTGTGAGTTTATTATAAATATTCCATAAAAATTGGACGTGTGTGATACCGCATATTTTGGTATCAATTTGATACAGGGCCAGTATCGCCCAAAAAGTTCTACTTATAAATGAAATAATCTGCCAGTGGAACAAGATTGTTTCACTCATAACGAGAACGTTTTCATCAATATTAAGGAATTATTGACTCAAAACAAGCTGCTATAGCTGCTGAAAAGTTCCTGTAAGTTAGTTTTGTCTAATTTCAAGTGTATTGAGGATATTTTCAGCAGGAACTAGAGCAGAAATACTTGGGAAGCTGTTGTGTTTTTTCAGAATGACTTCCAGGAAGCAGCCTCAGGTGGCCAACTCTGATCTCCGTTCCTCCAGACTCTAAACCAGGAAAACATCTGGATAAAACCAGGATTAAAGGAGGATGAAAACGGGAAGGACTCGAGAATAAAACCAGGAAAGGAGCAGCCAGGCTCTGTGATGCTTCAAGGCCACATCTTCTCCAGAAACGTCCATCATTTCTCACCAAGACGATGGAAGAGCACAAACCAAAGGCCTGACTGCTGCTGGACCTGCAGTCCTGACCCGTAACCCACGGAGACGGCTGAGCTTGGTTTCCTTGACGAGCTTCATTAAAACAGCTTGTTTTAGTAGCTTTAGCAGGAATGGATGATTTCAGGTTTACTGAATCGAATCTGTGATGAAAACATGAAACGGTTGTTTATTTGTGCTGTTTTATTCAAGGTCTCATGAGGAATGCTGCAACCTGCCCATTGGAGACACGAGGAACTGGTGGATCAGCTGAGGTGGCCTCGTGCAGGAAACGTCCTCAATACAGCTAAACAAGGGAAACGGGCGGCGGCTTCATGTGTTTTCACCAGGATTAATGGAAGCCCTGCTCACATCAGTGGGCGGGACTAACAGGCAGGTTGACCAATCAAATGACAGACTGCAAATCTGAAATATTTTTAATAACTTCAGCTTTATAATCATGATTTACATACACATTTTAATATTTCTTTCGTAAGTTGAGTATTTTAAAATTTTCAGCTCGTTTCATGTATTTCTTTCATACGGAAGCATTTAACTGCCAGAACTTGGAAATAAATTCAGGAGCAGAATCTGGTTAAAAACAAGAAACTTTCATCTTTTGACGAGATGTAAAACTCGTTAAAATAAGAAACTTATTGTTATAGTGAGATTAGTTTTACATGTCGTTATAACAATAAATTTTCTCGTTTCAATAAGATCTAAAATGTTAAAATGAGAACAGTTTTCATTATAACGAGATCTAAAACTCGTTAAAATGAGAGTTTTTCGTTATAACGAGATGTAAAACATATAACAAATTAAAACAAATATTTAAAACAAATATTTCCGTCATAGTGGGACGTGTTTTATATCTTGTTATAACGAGACACATTCTCCTTTTTAACGAGATGTAGAAATACTCTCCTCTGACAGATTATGACTTGTTGAAAAGGCGTAACGGGACTCTCTATGACTCTCTTTCTTCTTACCTTGTTTCTTCTAGACAAAATCTAAAAATCCCAAGAGATATTTTGGTTTTAATGAGATATAAATCTCATTATAATGAGAAAGTTTTCTTGTTTAGACGAGATACTGCTCCTGATTTATTTCCAGCCTCTGGCAGTTGAATACTTCTGGAGTTACAGAGGTTCTTTTATCTGGAGGGTTTTGGCGCATGTGGACCTCCGTAGTTTAACATTAAAGCTGCTGAATCTGGAGCTGAATCAGAGCTTCCTGAGGAACAGATCTGACTTGTTCAGCTCAAAGTTCAAGAGTAATAAAAATGGGTTGGAGGCGCCGTGGAAGCGCTGCATATGTAAACGTGGATTTGAAATGTTTCATGATAAAAACCATGTAATATTTCCAGGTGTATCACATGTGATACACATAAACTAAGGTGAAATAAATGATAATAACTTATGTTGGAGGCAGCATATTTGAGATTTTAAGACAAAAACTACACATTTATTTCAAATCTAACTAACAGAATTATTTAATATAATATAAAGCATATATTTATAATTAAAAACAAGCTTTTTAAGAGGCTTTATAAAATAAAGGATTTAAAGGCTTTGCTATATTTGAGTTAAAGACCTTTTTCTGTAAGAGTTTTTTGAAATCTCGTTATTTCAAGAAATATCGGAAGATTTTTTTAAACCGACAGCGCTAAGCCCCTCCCCCTGGCTCTGATTGGTTGTTTCAGGTCGGGGGCGGGGCATTTCTTCAGAGGGCAACAGCAGCTCAGGGAGGAGGTGGAGGAGCTCCACCTTTTCTCAGATTATCCGTCTCAGACCAGACTGTCACAACATGGTGACGGTTTGAACAAATATGCAAAAAAAAAACGCGTTTTGTAAAAGTTACAAACTACAGCTTTAATGCTTCTAAAAAATGAAAAAAAAAATGAAATCCCGAGGTAAATCTGAAATGTTTTACATGGTTTTACATGGTAATATTCCCATTGTTCTGTCTGCTGGTCGATCCGATGACAAAGAAGTCTTTCTGATGCTGTGAAGACAAACCAGTAGCAGCAACCAGTTTAAGGACATATTTGAGTCTGTATGCATAATTGTGACCCATGTAGATCAGACCAACTTGTGCACAGAGTTCTTGCTTTTAACACTGTTGATGATGAGGAGGGAAACTTTTGAAACAAATTTATGAATTCTTAATAAATGGAAGCAGAGTTTCCTACTTTATCGCCTCTAACATTCGAACTGAACACCTAAAATTAGAAATACATCAACTTTACCTTCAAATGGAGAAAACTGAGAAATGAGTGGTGGCTGTTCCCAGAACCAGAGGGTGGGAGAGCTGTGATCAGGTGTTCATGCAACAGGAGCGAGGAGGGAAAAGGGAGATGAGACGTTTAAGGAAGCTCTTACCCATCGTAGGTCCAACACTCCTCGGCCTGGCCCGTTTCTCCGCAGCGCCGTGCCTGAAATCAGAGACACGGATCAGCCCAAACGTCCCAACGCGGAGGTCGGTCCCTGCAGCCTCCAGAGCCAGAAATATTCCAGGGAGGCCCGGCGCTGGCCCGTTAGGCGCTGGCCCGTCAGGCTCTGACTCACATGCTGCTGGTGGGTCCTGAGTCAGCGCATGCTTCAGGTCACACCGCCGTCACTCACCAGTGAAGACGCAGTAAACAAAGACAGGAGGGGGGAGCTCTTCCACTCGGAGGAGTTTTCCCAAACTGATTATTACTGGCAGGATCACAGGGATCCAGAGGAGACTCCAGGGCCCAGCGTGCTCCTCAGAACCCTCAGCAGAGGCTCTGAAGCAACTAGGAATCCTTCCTTACTTAGAAACATGGGAAGAGCTTAATCAGCCATGAAGGTTTATGTAAAACGTTTTCATTCCACCTCACGCCACCCTTTGCGTCTTCAGCCGTAACACCAACCATCTCCAGGTCCAGGGATCTTCTCCGGGTCGTCCTCTTGTCCTAATCCCTGACTGCTCCATCTCCAACACCCTCCGTCTCCTCTCAGAGCATCTTTAAACCATCTAAATCAGAAATCACAGCTCTTCCCTGAGCCATCTTCATTTCGGAGTACCTCAGGGTTCTGCTTTGGGACCCTTATTATTTCTGGATTGCTTATAATCGTCTACGTTGATGTTTTCCTCTGTGCGTGGTTCTGGGCTGGGGGAAGAAGCTGGAGTACCCAGAGAAAACCCACACATGCACATGGAGAACTCCCGGACTCCACACACAAACTGATTCCCTCCCAGCAGCGGTTCTGGCCACCGGCCCACCGTACAAGAATCAGAGAGGATCCAGTTAGAACCGGAACCAGGTGGCAAAAACTGGAAACAGACATCAAACTGGGAGGAAAACGACGCAGATCTGCTCAGCTGTTGATTCCTCAGGAGACCTGAGCTGGTCTGCTGGGCGGAACCGAGCAGATGAAACTGAAGCCAGATTTCCTCCCATGAAGCGAAACTAAACCGTCTGTTTCAGGATCAGCCAAAACATTCTCTGTTCATTGGAATACTGACAGATCGTTCCTCATCTCCTCAGCGTCTGGTGCCGTTTGAGCTGTCTGAGATGTTCTGGGTTTCCTTCCAGAAGCTTCCCACTATAGTTTGCTGGAATCCTGGCCCATTCCTCCTGACAGAACCGGCAGAACCGGGTCAGGCTTGCTCTCACACACCTTCTAAGCTCCGCCCACTAACTTCTCTGGGATGGAGATTGGGGCTTTGCGGCGGCCACTGCCATTTAAGGTGTTGCTTCAATATTTCCACATAATGTTCTTTCCTCGTGACACCATCTATTTTATGAAGTTCACTCGTTCCTCCTGCAGCAGAACCGCCCCACATCATGATGCTGCCACCTCCATACTTCAGTTAGGATGGTACAAGGCAACGTTATTTATATAGCACCTCTCAGCCAAAGGCAACTCAAAGTACTTCTACACAGAAGTTAAAAACAACATACATTAAGAACGAACACAAACAGATTTAGATTTTAAATAAAATCATATAAAAAAACAGGTTTAAAAATAAAATAAAGTAAAAAAAATGGGTGAAAAGTAGGCAACAGCAAATAGAAAGGGTTTTAACCTCATTTTAAAATGAGGTTAAAACCTCATTTTTAAAACCCACCCTGAGCTCCCACCCTGAGCTCTTTTAAGATTTTAAAAGAGCTCAGGGTGGGAGCACTCCTGCAGTAAAAAGGAAGATTATTGCAGATATTTGGTGCATAAATACTTCAGCATTTCTAGTTCTGACTCTTGGAACCGTTAGGATGGTACAGGCCTCCCCGTTTTTCCTCCAAACACAACAACGGTTGTTATGTCCAACCAGTTCCACCATAGCCTCTTCAGACCAGAGGACGTCTCTCCATGTGTGCATTTTTAAACTGTAATCTGGATTACTTTGGTTCTGGAGTTGATTCACACATTTAGCACCAGAACCCGTTCGTCCCAAACCTAGTGATGGCTGAACATTTCTATGCTGTTTATACTTAATTTTACTATATTTAAATAGGTAAATATCGCTATTTAGTTAAGCACCAAAAAGTGTATGGAAGCATTTCCTGCGAAAATGCAGTGTGAATGCTGTAAGATGAATGATTTAGGTAAAAACTGCAGAAGCATTTGAAGTCCATTTAAGAGGGTTAGTGTTACGGTTGCGCCCGAGGGTAGGGCTAATCCTAACCCCTAACCAGCAAAAAGTGGTCTGAAAAACTTGTATTGAAAAACATACACCAGTATGAAAAAACACGCTAAAGCTAAAATGAGCTAAAATGCTACCAATCACGTGGGTTATCACTAGCATGTTAGTTAACATTAACTCAATACATTCAGTGTGTTAGGTTAAGCTTTGATATCAAAGTTAGCTGAGAGTCTATTTTTTTCTAAATTGCTAATGTTAGCATAAAGGGTACCAGTAGCATGTTGACCAACACTAACATACTCCATTCAGTACACAAAAACACATTCAAACCAAAATGAACTAAAATGCTAATATTAGCTAAAATTCTACCAACTGCATGTGGGCTATCACTAGCATGTTGACTAACATTAACTCAATAAAGTCAGTGTGTTAGGTTTAGCTTTTATATCGAATGTAGCTAACGTGCTAATTTTTTCTAAAATGCTAACATTAGCATAAAGGGTAAAACTAGCATGTGGACCTACAGTAACACACATACAAACCAAAATTAGCTTAAAAGCTAATGTTAGCTATGCTCTTAATTGCTTATGGGCTATCACTCGCAGTGTTTACTTTAGCTTTTAGCTCAAAATTAGCACCTGGAAACTTTCTCTTGCAACGTTTGAAGCATCGCCTTATAACACATCCACAGCTGTGCCTCTATTCAACTCAAATGTTTTTAACTAGCCAATCAGAAGCTTGCAAAGTGATGACATCATCCAAAAGGTTTCCAAAAGGTTTTAAAGGCATCATAACGTTACTGCATGTAAATAATAAACAAATTCTCTCCCTCATTATATTGAGGAGATATTAGGAGAGACATAACTTTCCTGACCTGAAACAGGAAAAGTTGGGTCACATTTACCATCAGACAGCAACAACATGGTGTCTTTAGCGTATGTAAATATCTGGTTTCAGCAGAAAGAGCTAAAACATGAGACATCCTGGGACGATACAGCTCATTATTCGCAGCTCAGTGAGTAAAACGAGTAAATCCTCTCTGACAGGATGAGATCTGACTGCCGGGCCTCGGTTCAGCTGGCCTGGAGAGGCGAGAATGTCAACAGACAGCAGAGATAATGCAGCAGTTTGCTTTGGAGGCAGCCAGGAGTGACCACAGAGCGCCTCATTATGTAACGTTGAACTCAGCCTGAACAGAAAATGCCTTCAGCTTCATTCCCCCGTGTTGAGATTTAGCAGCAGAAGCATCCTTACCGTCCCCGGTAGAGGTATCCGCTCATGCTTCAGAGCTGCAGACCCTGCCCGCTGATCTCAGGTGAGCCTCCAGCCTCGCAGACCTGAACACCTGGGCTGATCTCCACGGGAGTCCCAGCTGCAGGCAGGGTTAAACCGGGACGGGACTCCCGACCCGGAGCAGGCTGACCGCGGCGGGGCTCCAGGCGGAGCTGCCCTCTGACGTGGCAGCGGAGCAGCAGGGAGAGGAGGTGAGCAGCCCGGGGAGCAAAGGTACACAGAGTGCCTGGTTCAGCATGAAGGAGCGATCTGTTTCAGCACGCTCCAGCACTGCCGCCTCACTGGGGGTGTGTGTGTGTGTGTGTGTGTGTGTGTGTGTGTGTGTGTGTGTGTGTGTCAACATGAGCACAAACCACACCAACACTGCAAAAACAAAATCTCACCAAGTCTTTCCTTGGCCTGGTTCCGGGGTCGGCAACCTGCAGCTCCTATGGCTCTTAAGAACTTTGGCTAAAAATGTAAAAGAACCAGTTAATGTTTTTAAACTTAGACATAATAACAAACAGTTTCCCAGTTTATTCCTATAGTTTCTGCTTTAAATTTCCACTACATATACCAGTAACACGCTGTTAGACCCGTTTTCTCCTCGCAGTCGGTTGGAATCTGTGATTTTTGACATAATTTTCCACCCTCAGAAAAAAAAAAAACCCAACAAATTTTATGTTTATATTTTAAATCCAAAAAATAGAAATAAAATGGCGGATCATTTAAAAAAAATGACGACAAATTTCCAATAGTAGATTTTTACCTAAAATTAAAAGTTGTCTTTTTTTTTTTCAAAAAGTCGTGCAACTCTTGCGGCTCTAAACGCGTTTTATTCGGCTGGTCTGAGGGTAAAAACGGCTCTTTAGGTTGTAGACGTTGTAATTTCCAGAGCAAATATCTGGAAAACACTTGAACTCAGACAAAACCAACTGACAGGAACTGGTTTTAAGTCAATAATTCCTTAATATTGATGAGAAACTTCGAGTTATAAGTGAGATAACCTGCCAGAGGATCAAGACATTTGAACTTATGGGAGAAATGTCTTGTAACACTTATAACTAGAATGTTTTCATCAATATTAAGGAGTTATTGACGCAGAACCAGCTGCTACACCTGCTGAGAGGTTCCTGTCAGTCAGTTTTGTCTGTTTTCAAGAGGATTCAGGACATTTGCGGTGGAAACTGGAGCAGAGCCACCTGGTGAGACCTGGTGTTTCAGCAGGGAAACAGACAGGTTTACCTGCGGTTCGCTCTGAATGCAGGGTGGAGCCCCCCCCACCGGCCCCCACCCACATGCATCTATGTGAGTCAGTGCCCCCCCCCCCCACCGCAGGTGTGTGTGGGACCTGTCTGAGCAGGTAAAGCCAGGAATGTGTGTAATCTCTGCGCGTTTCATGCTTTATTTCACTGCCAGTCGAGCAGGAGACGGGCGTGAAGAGAAACGCAAACAGCGCGGGTTGTCCCGGTCCGGGGACAAAGCAAGCCGGACGGGCTTCCAGCGCGGCGGCCGCCTGGGTCCAGGCCGCCCGGGATCAAAGGTGGAGTCTGGGGCGACGCCTCCACACGCGGGAGGGTGTGGCTCCCCACATCTGAGCAACGACCTCGCCTGAGAACCCGGCTGAAAAGCAGCTCCAGGAACACGGGCCTCCACGCAGACGTGCTTCGGGCCACGCGTTCTGACGCAGCGGGTTCCCTGCAGAGCGGCGCACGCCAGAAACCAAATCCGCTCCGGTTCCACTGCAGATATGCTGAATGCACTTCAAACGGCACAAAGCTAAGCTCCAGTCACGTTTCAGCGGATACTGGAGCTGGTTTTAAGTCAATAATTCCTGAATATTGATGAAAACCTGCCAGGGGAGCGAGACACTTTCCCCATATTATACATTAAAATCTCTGGCTCCACTGGCCGATTATTTACTCATAACTAGAACTTTTTCATCAGTATTAAGGAATTATTGACTTAAAACCAGCTGCTATATAGAAGTTAGTTTTGTCTTATAAGAGTATTCCAGATATTTGCTCTGGAACCGGAGCAGACATGGTGGGATTTAGTAAAAACTTGAAAACACCAGAACTATAAGAGCAGGAGCGTGAAACTCATTTTCAGTTTGGGCCGCATCAACATCACGGCTGTCCTTAAAGGGCCAGTAGCGCCACAATGTGCTGAGAAAACCAATTAACAAGCTGTTAAAACGCTAATAAATATGTCTCTGCATCCGATTCTTTAAGTTAAATAACACTGAACATCTTCTCGCATCGATCAGCCGCTCCAGGAGTTCATTATTGAGTTTGTGATTTGTTTTGCGATCAAAATCTCTGATTTTCTGGAGCTAATGTAGAAATATTTCCAGGGAATTTTGCAGTATTTGCATTGATATCTGACGGTAAATGTGGCTTTTTTGTTGCTCGCCACATCGATCTCAGACTATAACTTGAGATCAAGTCCGGCTGAGGCAGCAGAAGTAAGAAACACTGCCACCTGCAGGTGGGAGTTAGCATCACTTCAACCCGACCTTTTGGACGGTTTTTGCAGGAAAATTTAAAATAAACTCGCAATTATTCAGTAGCATGAAACAAAATGCTGGGATTCTGTGTGAAGTTCCACTAAAAACTGGAGGAGCTGATTGACGTCATCTGGAGTCCAGAGGGCCTCATAAAAAGTGACGGCGGGCCGGATTTGGCCCCCGGGCCTCGAGTATGACTTGTGTATTAGAGTGAAAGTACTGGTCCAGTTGTCCGGACGGCTGCAGCTTCAGGCGCTTCTCGCTGCTTCACTCGATGTTTGCAGGACAAACTCAGACTGGTCGGTTTCCCAGAACCAGCAGCAACACGAACCGAACTGAACCGAACCGAACTGAACTGAACCGAACTGAACCGAACCGAACCGAACTGAACTGAACCGAACTGAACCGGCTCCAGACTGTTAAGCTGTTCGCTCAGAAATCCTCAAATGGACGGACCAGCAGCCAGGCTGGGGGCTCCACACCCATCCAACCGGCCGTCCAACCGGCCGTCCAACCGGCCATCCAACCGTCTGATCATCCATCTGTCCATCCATCCATCCATCCAACTGACCATCTACCCATCCATCCATCCATCCAGCCGACCATCCATCTCCCCATCCAGCCGACCATCCAACCGTCTGATCATCCATCTCCCCATCCAGCCGACCATCCAACCGTCTGATCATCCATCTGTCCATCCATCCATCCATCCATCCAACTGACCATCTACCCATCCATCCATCCATCCAGCCGACCATCCATCTCCCCATCCAGCCGACCATCCAACCGTCTGATCATCCATCTGTCCATCCATCTGTCCATCTAGCCGTCCATCCATCCATCCAGCTGTCCATCCAACCAACCATCTACCCATCCATCCGTCCATCCAACCGTCCGACCATCCATCTGTCCATCCATCCAACCTTACAAGAGGAAGCTGGGGTACCCGGAGAGGACCTAGACATGCACAGGGAGACCAGGCAGGCTCCATGCATACAGACCTCAGGCTGGGATTCGAACCCAGGCCCGTCTGCACCACTGCGCACCATCTACTTATAACTGCCGTGTTTTTTAAACTCCTCCCTCACAAAGTTCAAAGGTCGTCCCCAGCAACGGCCTCACAGAAGCAGCTCCTCTGTGTCCTACACAGCAGCAGATCTACAGAGGAACGTCTGGGAAGTGGTCCAGTCAAAGTCCAGACCTCAGTCTGACTCAAATGCTTTGCTAGAACCTTACAACAGTTCAAGTTTTTGGTTCTTCTTGTGGTTTTGCAAGAAATGGATGAAGTTTGTCCAAGAACTGTTTCATTTAATTTAGGCGTGTCCAAACTCTTTGCAACATGGGCCAAGTTCATCAGCTCAAAAGCGCTCCCGGGCCAAAAAATATCATTTTTAAAAACTAAAATCACCCAGATGTTGTGATATATTTTTTTTAACCTTCTCAACAACAAACTCAGCATGAACTATTTTAATTAGACAAATAAAATAATCAGATTTTATTTTTTGTAGCAACAGAATCGTAGATCCAAATCAAATCTTTGAAAATGGTTCTGTTAAATGAAAAACATCCAGTTTATTATTCTGGGCTCAACTGAAGAAAATTATAAAAAAAGTCTTTTCTCAGCAATAAAAACAAGATCCAGATCAGTTTTCATTTGAAAACACTTCCTGTATTCAGCCAAGTTTTAATACAGCCGTTAAAAGCAGATCTGGGTGTAGCAGGGTGGACTTTCCAGTCCAAGTCAATGACCAGATGTGGGCCTGGTTACCATGACAACGGAAAACAGACGATCGCTTTGTGTTGCATCGAACATTTTTGTGAGTAGATTTTAGTTTAAAAGTTGTAGTTTTGTCCTGAATAGTGGGTGGAGCGGCCGCACAACATCAGTTCAGGGGCTGGAAATGGCCCCCGGGCCCCACTTTGAACCCCCTTGATTGAGAGCAACTGTTCCCTTCCAAATAAAACCTGGTTTAAGGTCACCAGAGAGCTGGAGCTGCAGGCTGTGGGGAAGCTGAGCTGGGTTTGGATCACGCATGATATGAACATGAAACTGGATGTTCTCCCCTTAACCTGACAAACGAGGAGCAAAAGCTGCTGGGAAGGGAGGCTGGAGGTGAGCTGGACGCTGCAGAAACCAGTAAATAACTCCACGCGAGAAAGGCCCCAGCTGTGAAAACCAGGAGAGGTGGTGAGGCACATTCTGTTTTACTCCAGGGAGCAGTGAAGACGTAAAACAGGGACACGGAGCTTTAATCAGCCGGAGCTGGACGCCTCTGCGCAGGAACACATTCCAGATTCAGGACGGCCTGTACGGGAACATTCCCGCTGGCTGCCGCGCAGACATGAGGAACCCCCCCCCCCCCATCTGCCTCGGAGCTGCTCGCATACCTGCTCCACATTCCTCACATGCAGGAACGATGAAGAGCGGCCGAGGAGGCGCTCGGTCCGCAGCCGGGCGAGCAGGACCAGCAGGCGTCCCGTTATGCAGGTTGCCATGGTGACATCATCGGTTCTGGCCGATTCATCACTCGGTCTGTCTCCAGTGTGAACAGAGAAAATGTTGCTCAGAACTTTACCAGAACCTCATGTTCTGGATACAGATGTAGGCCTGGGCAATATGGCTGAAAAATAAAATCGGATTTTTTTCGTTCCAGCTCTGATTTCCGATTTTTTTTTTTTTCCTCGTTTTCTAGCGAGCTAGCCCTGAGCTAAATATTTAACTAACATGCAAATTCGTTTAAGCGGAAGTGGACTATTAAAATAAGCTAAAAATTTTGCTTGCTAACAAAATGTTTAGTTTCAAGCTAAATATTTAGCTTCAAACCAAAATATTTAAATAGCTAAATATTTAGCTTCAAACCAAACATTTAGCTTGAAACTGTGACATTTATAAATGAATGACTAACATGGAGAAAACATGACTTTAAAAACCTCCTGGCATACAACGGCAACTAGCTTCTCTATACGGAACGCCTGAGATGCCGAGGCAGGAAAAACCAGAGCGATGATCCGGGACTCTGGACCGTCTCCAGAGGTCGTTCAAACAGGATCAACCCATGTGATCGAGCGGCGCCAGGACTCCTCTTCCGGTTACGTTCCAGTTGCACTGTGAAGGATTTCACAGATTTTATTGTGATTTGATATTTTATCATCTCACTGTTTGACTCACCTTTAATAAATCAGACCTCTAACATGATTTGATTTGTTCTGTGGACATTATGACTCAGTAATAAACCATCTGTATGACTTTAAAGAGCGTTTCCCCTCCCGTGGTTGGAAGCCTGAAGCCTCCGTCAGACTGATTTTCTTGAGTTTTTGCTCCTCTTGTTTTTGGCCGAGCAGCCGGGAGACAAGCTGATGCTCTCAGAGGGACGGTTCAGTTTGCTCAGGGTTTAAAGTCAGCCATGAAAACTTTATGTCCTGCTGGTTTTCCAACACGCGGCGGGATGAGGTTGTTATTTCACTCTGCTGACTGAATGAAGCCGAGGAAACGGCGCGGAGACGTGGAACGAGAAGGAGGAGCAGGAATGAGCTCCAACAGAGAGAGTTACACCCTGTAATTATCCTGATGACACCTTCCCCCTCTCTGCTTGTGTTTTAGAAACGTTCTCACCACCATCTGAACCACGCTGCCACAGAAACAGCTTTTCAAAATAAAGTAAAGACTTTAATATCCGTCTAACATGATCTCATTTCAACTGGTGATTCGGGAAATAAAGCGATCCAGACCAACCTGGTCCTGTAAATAAAATCGTAACTCAGCTGATATTAACCACGTTTTTAGGTTCGGTTTTACTGGCCAAACCCAGGCCTGATCACTGCCAGACCTGTAGAATCAGTAGAACCTGTCTCACAACACGAAGTAGGCCAAAAGATCTCAAAAAGCAACTCATCATGCCCCGAGCTAAAGCAATTCAAGAACAGTCTGGAAAGGGTCACAGATCCATCTCTGAGGTTCTGGACTCCAGAGAACCTCAGTAGAACCATGATCCACACATGGAACAGTGGAGAACCTCCCAGGAGAGGCCGACCCACCAGAATTACTCCTGGACAACACCAGCGACTCAACCAGGAGGTCCAGAAGAGCCCAGAACAACATCTAAAGCGCTGCAGGCCTCAGTTAAGGTCAGACGTCATGATTCAACAACAAGAAAGAGAGAAAATGGCCTCCATGGAAGAGTCCCAGGACCAGAACCTCTGCTGACCCAAAAGAACATAAAGGCCCGTCTCACATTTATTAGTAAACATCTTGATGATCCTCAAGACCTCTGGGGAAATATTGAGATGTTACATCTGGAGTAAAACGAACAGCATTATAGAAAAACAACAGTCAGGCATGGTAGTGGTAGAGTGATGGTCTGGGACTGCTTCACAACCTGGACGACTCCCTGTACTTGATGGAGCTACGAGTTCTGCTCTCCAGCAGAAGATCCTGAAGGTCACTTGGGTTCTGCAGCAGAACGATGATCCAAAGCACCGCCCTTCTCTTCCTGCTCTCGGTGAAGGCGAACACTGTTTTTCTTCCCCCGCACCCTCCCTGTTCTGCCCTGCTTCAGCTCTCTGTCCTGTCCTGTTAATCTGTTGGAGCCTCTCTTTGCGTATCTTCTGAACTGCAAATCATGGATCTGGTCAGCTGGTCTCTCAATGTAAGTGATCGAATTTTCCCGATGAAAAGACTGGGCCAATTAGAGCCCTCTTGCCCCCGACGGGACATTTGCAGCCGGATATACGATGGACTCCTGGCAGAAGTGGAGGATCATGTGTCTGTCCATATTGTCAGTTGACGATGTTGAAGATGTGTACATAATTTGATTTTTGATAACGGGATTTCTGATTTTTGAAGTTGGCGGTTACCTGGCATATAGAGAAATTCAGAAAACCTTGGTGGCTGTTCTGGAGATTGTGAGGCTGGCCAGCATGTGTGATGGAATATGCCGAGCTATCTAGACTCAGCTGCTGTGTGAGCAGAATCACAAGCTGGATGCGATCCTTGTACAGAATCGCAGGCTAGTTATGGTTCCTGAACTCGCTAGCAGGAGGGAATAGACCTTGGAGAAGTTGCAAGCGTAGCTTGGCAGAACTGACCACAAATTTGGCTGTTTGAAGTCGCCATTGAGACGTACCAGTGAGACTTTAAGGCAGATGGAAAATTAATGGAGTCGGCAAGACCCAAATGTCGGCTTTGGAAGGCTGGCTATCTCAATTTCTCCTGGATGTTATGTGAACAAAATACTCTGCTCCTGCTCCCTGCTCCCCTTCCCCCATGACATCTGTGGACCTGGCTGAGAACTCTGCCGAGGCCAGCTGATAAAAGCTCCATCACTTATCAAGGACCATGGCTGGGGGGTTATCTGTACGTCCATGAACACTGTCCCAAACACACACATGCTTATAGCTATAAACACCCCCCACCCCCATCTCACCGCCTCCACTGGCTCTCCTCATACTGCTGCCCAGTATGGTCACCTAGGTCGGATGCAATGAACCAGGTGGGTCACCTGGGCGGGCTGTGCTGAATGCCACCAGTTTAACTTGCTAGCTAACAACTAACAATTTAGATTAACTATTTAGCTTGCTAACTATACTACTGCTACTATTACTATTTAGCTTGCTAACTAAATATTTTGCTTGCTAACTAACAATTTAGATTGTTAACTAACTATTTAGCTTGCTAACAAAATATTTAGTTTGGAGGAAAATTTGGAGATATTTAGCTTGCTGAAAATTTAGCTTGCGAACAAACAATTTCGACCAACTATTTAGCTTGCTAAAAAAAATTAATTTGGAGGTAAATATTTAGCTTGCTAAGTAAATATTTAGATTGTTAACTAACAATTCAGCTTGCCAACTGAATGTTTAGCTTGGTTACTAAATATTTAGCTTGATAACTAGATATTTCGGAGCTAAATATTTGGTGGTGAAAATGGACTGAAATGTACCCCAGTTTTTATCTTATGACAGGCTAAATAACCCAAATTATTGCTGTGAATTTTTGACTGTGTAACTTAACGGCATCCCATAGAAACAGTAACATTTATTTATTTTTATCGAAATTTAAGCTAATAAAAGTCTGTTCTTTCATGTCGGAGTATTCTGTCCGAACCGTTGGTTTGTCATCCAGGAAACATCAGACCTCCGAAACCTGAAACCTGATGACTTCACTGTAAAAGTCTCCATCTTAAAAACGCATCTGAAGTTTTCTGCACAGATTTGTTGGGTTCAGTGGGAGCATGTGGCCTTTATTATCGAGCTGCATGTGTTTCCACTCACAGCAGCTCAGCAGTCTGATGCATGCATTATTAATAAGCATCATGACAACCCCACCGTCCAGGGCTCGGGTTACTAAAGAGCGCTTTTTGCAAATAATCAATAACTCAGAGTGAAGTTTTGGTTCAGATTACATCAATCTGAGGCGTGTTTTTCAGACAGGACAGGAAAAAATGCAGCAACATAAATGGAGTTTATTTAAAGGAAAACTGCTGCATTTAAACTGGAGGCACAATAAGTCAGGATCAGAGAGCTCAGCGAGGTCTGCTTCGGCCTTTCCATGTAAAAAGAACTGAGCAGGAGGCTAAAGGTTTAACATGTGGAAGATTTTCAGCCATTTTCTGTTAGAACATTAAAAGAAAAATATATGAGAAACAGTAAAAACATGTGAGGATGAGTTAAAAGTGTGGCGGTGAGCAGGAGTGTTGCTGTCAAAAAGCTGATTCAGCGTCCCGACAGAAACAAAAGCTTCCTTCTGGCAGAAATGCTCCTGAAAAACATGGGACCCGTTCAGGGAGAAACAAACACATCAGAGGTCTTATTCAGAGCATCACAGGTTTTTAGTGTTGGTAGGGTCAAAGTTCAGGACAGACGTTCGACAGATGCAACAGCTCCATCTCAGAGGAACCAGTTCTGATCTCCACTACGTCGTCCTATGAGCTGATCTGGCAGCATCTGCTGCTAAAGTGGAACATTTCACTTCCTGCAGGAAGAAACTGGTCTTCACCCCCCAACACCCACTGTCCATGAAATTTAAAATAAACCCAACGCAATTGCTGGAAAAGGTTTTTTTTATATTTATATGAAGTGGAGCGTCATAACAAGCCGTAATGCTCCACTTGTGAAAGTAAATCTGTTGGGCTTCACCTTGACGCTGAGTGAATCACTGCCAGACAAGAAACATAAAATAAACAATTAAAAAGAACAGACGTAAGATAATTTTTACACATTCAGTGACTTCATCTGACCCCCCCTTTAGTGGCGTCTTTGGCCTCTTAAAGGGGAAGACTCACCAAGTTGTCGTTTATTTACACATTAAGGTCTTCATTACAAACATGATCCTGAAGTTGAAGGTTTCCAAATAACTTAGATAGAATAAACATTGCTTTGCATTTTACTGATGAGTTGAATATTCATGCTGCAGATTAACGTTTGTTTAAGTTACATTTTTAGAGCAACATTTGACCAAAACGCTGCACAAAACCCTGGAATCAAAAACAGCTTCATAAACAAAATGATGAACATCAATAGATAAAAAAAATCCAAACTATTGTTGCATTTTGATGTTAAAACGAAAGACTTTCGCAATAAAAAAATGCAAACAAATAGAACGAAAAGCCAGCGAATCAAACTGGGTCCCAGTGAGAAGACTCTCAGACCTCACGGCTGTGACTGGAAGGATGCCACTGGGCATGCTCCATGGTCCAGATGCTGCTGAAAACGTTCACACGCTGGTTCCTCGGAGGACAGGAGACCCATCAGATGTCGCATAAAGATGATCAAAATGACCCATTTCTGTTTTCCAATGTAAGATAGCTCACACAAATGGGCAACAGAGAGGAGGAAAGACTCAGCTCTGGTTCACAGATGAAATAAACCAAATCACAACAATTCTTGGAAGGACAAACAAAAACTTTCATTTAAATCCAAAACCAGAGAATCAACCCAGAAGTCTGAGCAATAAAACTGACCCGGAAGCATGAAAAGTGAGAGGTAAAGAAAGCAGGAGGGGACCCAGGACCGAGACCAGGGGCGGCTGGCTCAGAGCCCCTGCAGCAGACGTGGGTTCAGTCAGAACAAACAGAGAAAAACCACAATACAACTGAATCTCGTCAATAAAACAAACTGAAAGCACCTAAACTGTGACAGAACCCGTCACAGCCTGGCTCTAAACCCAGTTAAACCCCAGTCAGGGCCAACTGGGAACCACAGCTCCCACATCAATAAGTCGATAGTGAACAGGAAGCAGCCAGAGGCAGTCAGACAGGATGATCAGACAGCTGTGACCCTCTGCTGCTTCATGATCAGCTCAAACACAAAGTGTCTGCTTGAAACGGGACTATTTATAGACCACATGTCTCACATTCCTCCCTCCACCCTTGAGCAATCGGCTTCAACTTCATCCAGGAAGCAGAATTACCTCTCACTTCCTCCTTCCAGTCCCGAGATGCAGCATCGGTCCCGTCTCCATCACCGCGTGCCGCTCCGTCATCCTGATCCGGCTCCAGGAGTCTGGATCCGTCCCTGAGCATCCCCTCCGTCTGGAGGCTGCGGGATGCTGCTGCTGCCGCTGCTGCTCAGAATCCACCGCCGCTGCTCCCGTTTCAGCTCATTGGCTGCTCCACATGAAGGGGACCCCCTCCTCCTCCTCCTCTCTTTCTTCATCATCTCCCTCCACAGTGTAAAACAAGGCAGGACAGATTTACACGCATGAGATGAGCAGCCTGCCTCCCAGTGGTACCCTGCACCTACACAGCAGAGGAAAGAGTTCAGCATGCTTTCGTTTCACCTCATATATAAACGCATAAATACATAAATAAGAAACCCCCATTTAACACCATTAGCAGGAGCTAACACTATTAACAGGAGCTAACACCATTAGCAGGAGCTAATCAACAAAATTAGCAGGAGCTAACACTATTAACAGGGGATAACACCATTAGCAGGAGCTAATCAACAAAATTAGCAGGAGTTAACACTATTAACAGGAGCTAACACCATTAGCAGGAGCTAATCAACAAAATTAGCAGGAGCTAACACTATTAACAGGGGTTAACACCATTAGCAGGAACTAATCAAAAAAAATTAACAGGAGCTAACATTATTAACAGGAGCTAACACCATTAGCAGGAACTAATCAAAAAAATTAACAGTAGCTAACATTATTAACAGGAGCTAACACCATTAGCAGGAGCTAATCAACAAAATTAGCAGGAGCTAACACTATTAACAGGGGTTAACACCATTAGCAGGAACTAATCAAAAAACATTAACAGGAGCTAACATTATTAACAGGAGCTAACACCATTAGCAGGAACTAATCAAAAAAAATTAACAGTAGCTAACATTATTAACAGGAGCTAACACCATTAGCAGGAACTAATCAACAAAATTAGCAGGAGCTAACACTATTAACAAGAGCTAACACCATTAGCTACAGCTAACACAAATAGCATGAGCTAATTAAGACCATTAGCAGAACCTAACAATATTAACAGGAGCTAACACCATCTCCGTACATCATGCTTCTTTTTTGAACAGTGTTGGGAATTAGGGATGCACCGATCTAAAAATCTGGGCCGATAACCGATATTCACCGATATTTTATAAAATATATATATATTTATTTTTTAACTCTGTACAGACTGTTGAAGACCCCACAATCCTGTGCGACATCACTATCACTGTCACATGATCAAACAAATACCACATGACAACATGACAACTCCCTGCTCCTCCTGAAACACAAATGGTATCAAGATGGAAATAAATGGATCCACGACCAGCTGAACATATTGGCCTAAATATCTTATAAATTCCCTATTAACCTAAAAGTTGTTTGTGATTCACAAAAACTCACAGTTGCTTCAAAAATTCTATATCTTTATTGTATTTTTCACCAACAGAAGTTGCCATTTTTTCACCTGCTCAATGAATGCTGGGCTGATGACGTGGGTTGGTTATAGTGGACTAAAGTCTATAAACAAAACACAAGAAGGCAAGGTGGTAGAGGCCAACGAAAATGTCTCGATTGAGGACGGTTTCATGTTCTGTTATTCATGAGATATCTGTTGAAACAAGCTAATCTGATTGGCTTGTGATCTGCTGTTTACTATATTAGCTAGCAGGAGATAACACCATTAGCAGGAAGTAACGCAATTAGAAGGAGCTAACACCATTAGCAGGAGCTAAAACCATTAGCAGGGGCTAACTAACAAAATTACCAGGAGATAACACTATTAACAGGAGCTAACACAATTAGCAGGAGCTAATGCAAAATCAAAACAAAATGGAAGATAATGAAGCATCTTTTAGTCTTTGTAACAAACCCTTCTAACATATTTGAGAAAGTGTTTTGATCCCGATGCTAACCGTAAACAACTGAAGGTAGAAGCTGGAGCCCTTTGCAGCTACGCTCTCCTTCTGGGTTGGCATTTCCAAGCAGCACAAACACCGGCTTTTCCAGCCGACTCTTTCTTCTTCATCTGTTGTCCTCCTCATCTCCGTTTCTCCCTGTCATTTCTGCGTCGCATTTGTTTTTCAACGCAGTCCTATTCAAACTGAAAGAGCTGGACGTTACTTATTGCACAAAAATTACTGTTCTGGCTGAACGGAAGTAGCACATCAGTACCTAGCATGCCTCATGTATATTTATTTCATTTCCCTTTGGGATAAATAAAGTATTTTTGAACTGAATTTAATTGAACCTACCTAAGGTGCATTGCAGAGTAAACAATATGGCGACGGCTTTGGGACAAAATCTTCTATAAATTTATTAAAACTTAACAGCCTGTAGTATTTTTACTGCTCAGATTGTTACAACTAATCGTGAATCCCTTTAATTTCAACCCAGTTTTTCTTATCGGTACCGATGTTCATGCAGGTATGTCGTACATCTCTAAAGGAAATGAAGGTTTCCCCAGTAACCTCTGCTCCATCAACAGGAGATGACTGGACTGAATGAGACTGCTGAGTTGCTCAGTTACTTCCTGTTTAGTTCAGCTGTATTTCATGAATCATGTCTTCTAAGGTTTGTTTTTCAGTTGAAGCGTCATTCAGAACCAAAAAAAGAAAGCCTGGTTTCCTTTTGACACCAACGCTGAATGGTGGTGATTCTGAAACCGCTAACCCATTGGGTTCCTTCTTTAGGAAAATAAAACAACTTTGTTTGTGTGTCATTATTGTAACAAGATCTCTCCAGAGTGGCGTCAGAGTTCCTTGCTCACAGAGAAAAACCAGCTTTATTCATGATCCTACTGTCACTGCATCCGGGGGCGGCTGAAAGCAGCCCATGTTTGTGGGTTCAGGTGTGAAGATTCATTAAAAAAAAAAAAAAAACAACCTTGTGGAAAGGAAAGGAAATGAAAGTGATGCATGAAAAAGTCCCTGCACAGGTCGAGCATTTCCATTGGAAATGCTTAGTTATTAATAACTGAGTTAGAATGATGACATAAAACACCCTTTTGAGCTGCTGCAGTTTGGACAGTTTTAATTCATGCAGTAACTGAATATTAAATAAAACAATACAAGAAAAAATACAAAATAAAATAAACAAAAATGGATAATAATGTGTTTATTTGATTAAATAGGATGGTTGTAAGTTACACAAGAAAAAAACAGACATTTTTACAGAGAATCCTCTTGCAAGTAAACATAAAGCAGAATTTACTGAATTTGATCAACTAAATGATCTTAAACAGAACATGAAGTAAATAATCTTTGGTTCTGAATGTTTTGAAAAGGAAATTTTCAAAATCATCTTAAAATTTTTAAATAAAATCTCAATATTTTCTTGACAGAAAACAAAACAAACATAAGACAGAAATTTTATTGATTTTAAAAGACTAGTTTTCATAGTATGTTGTGGAGTTTATCTTTTCATCTCTTCTTTTTTGTTATTTTTTTTTTATTTTAACATTTTTAACTTTTGCCACAGAAGACAGATATGTATTTGTTTTCTGTAATAATACTAATTAGCAGTATTAATATCCGTAATAAAAGTGAAGCAGCAAGATTTTTAACCTTTAAGGCTTGCAGAGATGAGTTGTCTAAAAGAAAATATCATATTTACATTTAAATGAACAAATTCGATTCAAACCAGATTAAAAGGCCGAGTTAATCCAATAAAACCAGATTAGCTCGATTAAGATTCTGATCCTGTTAAAAACATTCTGGTTTTGAGCCATTTTGCTCCATTCATATTCAGTCGTTTCGTCATAAAAACGCTGGGAATTCAAACTGTTTCATCATGATTCCCGGACCGGACCGCCTTCGAACAGAACCGATGCAGAATTTCTGCAGAGATGAAATAAGAAGACCGTAAAGGGAGACGAGATCTGGCCCCGTGAGTCCAGATTAGGGGTTGTGTTTCCTGGGATCAGAGCTGACTGATGGACTGGGACGCCGTCTCCCGCATCTTCTTCTCGGCCGCCTCTGCGGCGCCCTCCGGGGAGGAACGAAGAGCTTTCCTGCAGAAGTTCTTGAAGACGGAACTGGAGAAGTAGTAGACCAGCGGGTCCAGGGCGCTGTTCAGGTAGGTGAGCGTGACGGAGACGTAGAAGGCGACGGTGAGCTCCTCCGACGCAGGGCACACCTGCGTCCTGGAGGAGGCGCCAGAGGCCTTTTTGGACCTGACCCAGATCATCAGCAGGACGACGTTGCTGGGAAGGAAGCAAACGAAGAAGACGACCACCACGACCGAGATGAAGCACAGAACCTTCTTGATCTTTGCGTTGTGAGCGAGATGCCTCCTCCTCAGCTGGAGCACCATGTGGCCGGTGCAGTAGAGGATGACGAGCAGCGGGGCGAAGAAGGACAACAGGAAGACGAACTCGTGCCAGGTCAGGATGTGCTGCGGGTCCACCTCCGTGTTGAAGCTCTCGCAGTAGCTGCTGTTGACGTGGCGCAGAGCAAAGATCGGCGCGTCCACCGAGACGGCGACGAGCCACACTGCCAGCGCTCCCACGGCGGCTTTCCTCACGCTCAGAGAGTTGACGGGATGGTGAGGATGCACCACGTGCATGAACCTGTCCACGGCGATGGCCGTCAGGAAGAAGGTGCTCCCGCTGCGGTTCATGGCCAGCATGAAGAGGCAGGCGTTGCAGAGCCCCGACCCAAACCTCCAGCTGAGACCGGAGAAGTAGTAGCTGGCTCTGAGCGGCAGCGCCACGTTCAGCAGGAAGTCTGACATGGCCAGGTTGAAGAGGAGCACCGTGCTGCTCTTCCAGGGCCTCAGGTGGAAGCAGAAGATCCACAGAGCCAGCCCGTTCCCAAGGAATCCAACAGCAAACTCCGCCAGGATCAGCGGAGGGAGGACGCTGATCAGAACGGTTCCGTTCAAGCTGCACAGCATGTTGAAGAACGACTCACTGCCTGCAGAACCAGCCACACTGTGCTTGAGGTCACACCTCCAGAAATGGAGCTGCACTGCGGTTTTTGTTTTCAGGAAGCTGCAGACTTCTTCCTTTCTGCTGAACCAAGGCACCTTTTATATCCTCAAACTTTTGCTGCACTTCCTCTGCCATCAGCGCAGCTACAGCTGCCAAGCTTCACCAGAAGCAGCGTCAGCTTCAGCAGTGAGGCCTCAGATTCCTGGGTGATGACTGAACCCAGAGATGGGCTGCAGCTGCCTCCAGAGGAGAGGTGCAGCAGGACCTGCTGCTCAGGATGCTGCAGCTGAAGCATCCTGCCAGTCCTAGAGGCCTCTCTGCTCCGGCACGGCTGATTCAAACGGCCCGGCTACCTCCTCAGCAGGTCGCCGTTCTGCAGAGGTCCGGCTAATGAACCATCATTTGATTCAGGAGTGCTGATCCAGGGTCGGAGCGAAAGCATTCCGGCCCATGAGGATGGACTTCGGATGCCATTAGTATCCAGGAAACTAACGTCTTTCTGTCCAAGACGGTCCAGAAAGCTCCAGGACCATCTCCTCCTGAGATCGTGTCCCCCCAGAGCACAGCTTGCAGGACAGAAACCTCCGTCTGCCCAAGTAAAACCTGAAGGACGGAAGGAAGTCCTGAAGACCTGACTGCATCACTCGCTTCAGTTCGGTTCAATTCTAATTCAAAAGACGTTATTTATCCCAACGTGAAACTAAATGCTGCTGTAACTCATATCTTCCAAGTATCTTCAAAGACCCCAGTAGCTGTCAGTGCTGTGACAAATCTGAAGAAGCCTCTGACCGAAGACTGTTGCTCTATAACAGTATCGTGACTGTCCTGACATGCTAACAGCTCGATATCCGGGAGGCAGAGAGGATATTCCACAGCAACACGTCCTGGATGACATCATCAGTTGTTAGCTAGCTCTGCTAATCCGCCTCCTTTGCTTTTTTCTTTAAATGTCTGCCTGGCTGTACGGTAGAAAGCTGGACAGAGACGCTGGAGTCTGGGATATAACCCTGCATCCATGTTCCACTGAACACGTGTAAAACTCTGGTGGGCCCTTTTCTGGGCTTGAAGCTCATCCGTTTTGTTTGCCAGAGGTCTCCTACTGCCCGTCATGATGGATGGAAGAGATGGTTTGAACTTCCTCCTCCTCCCTCTGCTCTGCATCCATGAAGCCTCCGTTTCAACTCCTCTGGGATTTGGGGTCAGGAGTTATGACATCATCTCCAAACAGTCCCAGTATCTTTGATTTCTGCCTTTTCACCTCTGGTGTCTCATACTTGATCTCCACTGGAGCAGTTTCTGCAGGAACCTCTTACAGATCTGTGGAAACCAGTCTGTTAAATTTGAGGTTTCATAAACTGCCATCTTACCCTAGAAGATGTTGATCTTGAACTGCTGCTGATAATGGCTAAAATTATCTATTTATGAGGTTTCTCTTCTTCTTTCTGGTCTATTTTCTCCCAGGAAGGACTTCCTCTGCAGATACTTCAAGCCCAGCTGTAAGTGACCGTCATCATTTTCTGGTAGTGGAGCTCTGGGTGGGACCTGATCTCAGTTTCTTCTTCTCCTCTGAGTTCACAGAATAAAGTGAGGACTAAAAACAGCCAAGAAATGAATTTGGACGTTTTGGATCCTAAACGAGGTTCTGAATTTAAGATGTTTAGAAGTGAGCCATGATCTCCTGTTCAGTTGGCTTTAGTCCAACTCCAGTCCGTCTGCCTGGAAAGTCCGGTCCGTTTGGGGAGGTGTGAACTCTGACCCGAACTCTGGTCCGCCTACAAACCTCGGTCTCGGTTCCGTTGAAGTGAACTCTGGTTCGGTTCGAATGCAGATGTGAACGCGAAGCAGACCGGAGGCCGCTCCAGAAACAGGAAGTGGACTACAGCGCAGGGCATTCTGGGTAAATACAACCAAAACAAACGCTAGCGAGGCTAGCCTAGCGCTAGCGGGAGAAATGGCTCGTGGTCTTTCGCCAAAGGCTAAAGAGAAATCCTCCAGCCGCTAAAATCTGACGCCGCTCCATTTTGGTTTTCGTTCAGTGAAGAAGGAAGTTTTGCTCAGTTTCTTCCTCAGAGGTTTTCATGTCATTCCTTCAGTGGTTCTTGGTGCAGCGCCCCCACAGGCGAGGAGGGGAACAGGTTGCTGAAAGGGTTTGGTTGGTTCGACTCGGAGCAGAGAGGAAGAACCGCAGCAGCTGGAGATGTTGTGATTTTGGTTCCCAGTTGAACCGAGTCCAGCAGCCTAAAGCTGGGGCGGCTGATTACTGGAGGAGGTGGCTGATTACTAGCTGTCATCCATGCCAGTTCGTTCACGCAGCAGGTCTTCATGCTCGGTTCAGTTGTTTTTGCTGAAATATGATTTTTTTTTGTCTGCGGCCTGCGGCCTGTCCAGCCGGACTCTGTGTGAACGGTTCAAAGCGACGCGCAGAAGAAGAACGCAGCCGTCCCCCGGCAGCGCTCTGTTTACGGCAGTAATAATGGCCGCCGCCGTCTCTGGATGGATTCTAAGGCTGTAAGAAGTCTGTCTGGATGGGGAGTCGGACTGGGAGCGCTGGGATCGGGATGGGAGGCTCCACTGACTCTCGCTCCTCTCATCACTTCATTATTAGCATTTTCAGACGTTGTTTACGTCCAGATTTACCGTCCGGCTTCTTCTGGTGCAGAACTATGACGCAAGTCTCACGTCAGTGACGTAGAAGTCGGATAAAATCCGACACGACCGTTCAGACGGCAGAAGCTCAGGTCGGATTTTTGGGGGAGATCGGATTCGGCTCGTTCAGACTGCCGTGAAAAAGTCGGATTTGAGTCGCATCCGGCTGCTGCGGGAACTTGTCCTTTGTCTCCAGATGCAAGCGGTCCAACCGTTTCTCTCGTCTTTCTAAGATCATTTAAACCCTTTGAGTGTTTTTTTTTTTGTTTGTTTGTTTTTTTTTTTTTAAATATATATTTATTATTTATTTATTTTTTGTGTTATATTTTAAATTTATTTTTAAATTGTTGAAATTTATATATATATATATATATATATATATATATATATATATATATAGAAACCTTTGACTGGACCACGCCTTAGTCATGCCTCGATCATCGCTTCATAAAGAGAGCCTTCCACCTTTCGCTCCAGGAAGCAAACCAAACAAGAAAGCCAACGTACCGCGGGCCCTTCTTCACTCTGCTCGGAGATCTCTTGGCTGACACGTTTTAGAAACAACAGTTTGGATTTCAGATCGTTCTCCCGCGGCTGGCTTTATAATAACACAGTGACTACAATCAGATGGAGAGCGGAGCAGAAAGGGAAGCAGGTAGACTGGGATTCTGAGGTTTTCTAACTAAAGCGGGTCAAAGATGTTTTAGTTTTACTTCAGGAGAGCTGAAATCAGCTGTTTCAGGTCTGAAGGGTTTGTTTAGGGGAAAAATCTCTTGGAGACTCTTAAACATGTTTAGTGTAGATGAGTGATGTTTCGCTGATGAACGTTTCTGCTGCAGAAGATTTCCTGACCAGTCCGCCGCTCTGTTTGTTTGGACTTGTCATAACTGTGTGGGACGCGTCGGCCGCGGTCAGAACCTTTCAGCTGACTCTTAGCAAGAGCTCGTTCCTGCTGATGGAGAGATCAAAAGCTTCATCGCTGACCTGATCACGCCTCCTGGCACTGCTCTCAACCTGCAGGTGGCTTCATCATCACGAACACGTTACCGAGTCGTTCTGCACCTCCGCTTCCAGAGGAGAGTCCAGGATCATCATTCCTCGCCTCCTTCCAGATGAATTATACTCATCCATCAAAGCTGGCTAGAACAGCTACGCTTCATGGATGTTTAATGGCGGACAGGGTTGATCTACCTGCCCAGAACACCTGAGAACACCATGGTGGTGTTTTGTCCATGGATAAAAGTAAAGTTTTGTATATTTTGTTAGGTAAATATTAACTAATGACAGGAGTTAAGAGATTTATACCCCCAGAATGGATCATCTGTTGTGGTTAAGGAGGACCCAAACACAAGCAGGAGGTAGGCAGAATCATAATTAACTGGGATTTAATTTGGAAATAAATGGCAGAACTCAGGAAGACGACAGGCAGGACAAAATAAGTGGATCTGGCAAAGAGCTGACATAGCTGAATGATTTTTAGGCTAGGACAGCTGATTAGTAACAGGCTCCACTGGGAGGAAAGCTAGTGGTTAGAAACAAATGAAACAACGTGAAAGCTACACAGAGTGATAAAGGAACTCCTGAATTTAATATTTTAGACTTCAACTCTTGTACTCCTGAAGTGGTGACTGTTAGCATTAGCATTAGCCTTTCAATTTTTGTTGTTAGCAGTCAAGATGTCGCTTAACTACGGAGAAAGTTAATTACTGACCTATAATTACATCAAAGGGGAGGGAGGATATTGTGCAAAATTAACTTTTTTGAGCTTTATATCATAAGTACTGGTAGAACGCAGTTAAATTGTATTTTATTCCAAAATTATATATCAACAAAATAAGCAACATTATCAACTCAAAACCCCCTTTTGCTGCTAAATTATTGAATAAACAGCAGCTGAGCTGAGCAGCAGAGATGTTTCTAGATTCTAATCTGCTCTTCAGTTTCTTCCAGCATCAGGTTGGAGCAAAGCTCGTCTCTCCAGAGCTTCAGGAACCCTGATCATTCATGGAGCTTCTTTAGAAACGTGGACTGTGGACGCTGACATTAGCACTGCTGCTACATGTTTAGCATTGAGATGCTATTTTAGGCTAGCATAGCTTCTCTGATATGCTAAAAGCAGTCAGCCTAACTTGAACACAACTGGAGTCTTTTCCAGCGTCCCATCAGATCGGCTCTGGAAGCAGAAATGAACCTCCAGAGGGCCCAGAGAAGCTGCTTCCATCGCTGCTGTTAGTGGATGTGCGTTAGATTTACGGCCGTACCAGAAACACGCAAACACAATGGTTCTGGCCGGAACCTTTGCTTGGCAAAAAACCTGATTAATTGAGTGAAAATTTTTAATGCGTTAAAATCTATGTATTTAATTAATCAAAATTAACGGGCATTAGCGTCATCAAACACATACCTGGAGTGTTTACTTTGATTCATTCATGCATGTTTAGGGAATCCTTGAATTTCCCATGGCAGCCATTCAGGGTTGCCCTAGCGCTTGCTCATACAATATTTACCCATTTACTTGCTCATAAAATATTTACCCTATTTACCCAAAGCTCAGTCTCCAAGCCGAGTTTCCCCCCCACGGAGCACCCCTCCCCACACAGCTCCACCAGACTAGCGGCAGCAGCAATTAGCAAACACTTCGTGGAGCTGCTGAGCTTATAATACAAACTACGACACTCGTAAGAATGACCGTAAATGGCATCAATGAGGAGCACTGTTGTAATGACATGCTGAAGGGGGACTTTCAGAAAGGGTAGGAGGTTCTTAAAGAGACAGGCCGATTTAGGTGTCAAATGCCAGTCAAATTTCGTTGAAGTTATTATTATTATTTTTTTTACATCATTTTCATAACAAGTGAAGGTAACATAATTACTTGATGGTGCGATAAAATGGCACCATGCGCCTGGAAAATACATAACCCCCCCTTCCTTAAAATCAGAAATAAATGCCATAGAATCCATTTTAATTTTACCAAAGACAAAAACAAATCTGTGAATTTTCTCACTTTAAATCATCAACAATATTTTTGTAGAGTTAAATGTGATTTCAGCACCATGCTAATTGTTACTTTGTATTTTATTTTTAAGATAATTTGGACCAGTTTTGTTCAAACTGCATTTTTTCTGGTTTTCTCTCCAGTGTCTGTTGGCCCTGACTGCTTCATTCCTGCTGTCACTGAACATCTCAGATGTCTGGAGGCCAGCCGGACGGCCTGACACACGCAGAGGAAAATGAATGGCGCTCTGGAGAAACAAGATGTCCCACTATACAACACAAATAACGAGCGGAGAGGGGGAAATAAAGATGAGGAGGGCTCTTTCCTCAGGGGGAAGTCAGGCGTCAGCAGCATGTCATCAGGTCGTCTCAGAGTGAGGAAGAAAAACACAATCCAGACACTGATGATCCAGTTGTCCTGAAAGACTCGGCAGATGTTTGATAAGTCCCTCGTCAGACTCTATTGTGATGTTGTTTTGAATCAGATAAAACCTTCATGTTGCCAGGTTGGTTTCAGTCATGAAAACTTGGAATGACAGATTTTACGGAGCTGGTTTTAGGATGAACTTGAGCTCGTTTCAGATGATCCAGCTGTTCATTCACTAACACAGTCCTGTGTTTGTGCAGCAGAGCGTGAACAGGAACGAGAGCCACAACAAAGTCATCTGGAATCCCAAAATAGGGCATTGAAGCGACAGTTTATTAATTTGGTTTGAAGTTATTTACAGAGTTTACGTCATATTTTAGGCTGAACATGATACAGAACACTAAAGACTGGAATCCTAGTAGCTTACATCCGTCTTCTTTGCAAAACCCCCTAAAAAAAAAACCCTAAAAATGACTTTATTCTATGTTATTAATCATCATCAGTGTCTGGCGACACATGAACATGACCTTATTTAAGACGGAACCTGCTGTGAAACTAAAATCTTGCTTTTTGAGCTGATGTTTATACAGAAATGTAGAAATTTACATCTCACTGACTGGACAGTTCTTACTGAGAAGCTCATGAAGCAGCATTAGGTGGAAACTGTCCTTATTTGGTGTCACATCAGATAATTAATGAGGCAACGTGCAGTTGTCTGTTGTCCTCGGGTCGCAAAGATCACTTCAAAATAAAAGTGTCCTAATCACCTCAGCTGACTCTGTTCAGCTCTGAGCTCAGTTTATCTTAAAGGCAAAGGGAGTCAACTTTGGCCAAGATTTTGTTCTTTTTCTCCCAGATCCATGTCTGGTGGCTACCAGACATACCTCAGTCGCTCTCGTTATCTCCTGCTCCAACCCGACATCAATCATCAATGAGACGCCAAGTTACTAGCGCCCGCATTCTCACAGAGTCCTCAGGCTAAAAGTAGCTTCTAGTCACGTCATTCTAGGAAAATATTTAGAACTTCTGGAATTCTAAGAATTTTCCTCAGAAAGATGAAAGTTATTCACAAAGCATCATAGGCCATAAGAGGACTCCTAATGTGACACAACGTTAGGAACAGCGAGGAGGACCTTTATTGAGCCAAAGGGTGTCTGAAGCAGGGGAGATGGTGGGAAGCCCGACAGAAAGGAGAGATGCTCTCTATAAAATGGATAGAGCTCTGCCAGAAGCAGGCTCTGCTGTGTGGCAATTAGATCAGTTTTGCATAACTTAATTATGACACACTTTTCTTAATCCAGTCTAGATTGTATGATCGGTTATTTTCTATCAACTGATTACTGGGGGAGTATTTGTGGGTTTTTGCTGTCTTTTTGTGGTTTTGTGTATTAGCCAATCACAGCCAAGACTAGACCTGTTGATTTATTTCAGAAAGACTCAATAAGTAAAAGCTATCAGGCCAGATTCTATTTTTTAAGACACTGTGATTTGTATAATAGGATATGAGTTTTTAATTTTTCCTTGGTGACATTTGGTCCACACTCTTTACCATTTGGTGGTGGTAGTGCTTCATTAAGCTGTTTGCAGCCACCATTAAACAAGTAGAAGGAGAAGAACCAATCGCATGGAGTCAACTCAACGGGGTCAACCACACCTAGCAACGGGGTCAACCACACCTAGCAACGGGGTCAACCACACCCAGCAACGGGGTCAACCACACCGTCTCACTAACATGGGAGTGATTCTTTCAGCAGCTGACTGAATCACTCTTCAGCTGCGACTCCTTGGCAGGAATTTTTAGGCTAACATAAGAGCTCTATGAGAGGACTTATAACCCTCCCTCATAGTTATAAATGAAATAATCTGCCAGTGGAACAACATATTTTAGCTTCTAATATGGGAGAAATGTCTTGTTCCACTGGCAGATTATTTCACTTATAACTAGAACTTTCTCATCAATATTAAGGAATTATCGACTTAAAAGAAGCTCCTTCATCTGCTGAAAAGTTACTTTTAGGTTAGTTTTGTCTTATTTCAAATGTATTCAAGATATTTGCAGGAGAAACTCAACCAGAAATACTCGGTAAGAGTTTGTGTTTTTGCAGTGTGTGAAGGACATGTTGAGAGGTCTCGGAGAAAAGCAGATATTATGAGCGAAAGGTCAGATCCGGCGTGTTCCTGAACCCTACCAGGCAGATTTTATGTAATATCCAGCATAACCTATGTAGTAACCAAACATGAGTCAGTAAATAAACCTGAACATGTCCAGAATCCAACCTGCGAGAGCAGAATCACATCCAGGTGTCACTGGCGTCTGGGATTTATGAGTCCTGATCCAGAAGTTGTGCTGCTGGGAGCGAAAACACCCAGAAAAAGTTGGAGGCTTGATGGAGGCTCTGACTGGAACTAGAAAAACAAAGAAACAACTCATGCTGAGTCAGAAACAGCTGTTTCCTAACAGTGAGTCACTAATCAGGTATTAGTTTAAACAGCATTGTTCAATAAAGACAATACAAACGTTTCCTCTCGGCGTGGAGCTGCTCAGCCGCCCGCCACTTATGCTAAATGGATAATTGGGGAAAAAAATAAACCGTGGGGTCCACACAGAGCAGGCCAACTGGATCTCCAGTCTGCGTGTGTGTGGGTGTGTGTGTGTGTGTGTGTGTGTGTGTGTGTAAATGGGACAGAGTGCACTCAGCCACCAGCGGGGGGAAAATTGAAGGCAGATTTTCCACAGCAGGCTCAGCTCCAAATTGCTCATTTTGGACGGAGAGTTTGCTCTGGCACAAGATGTGACAATGAGATTCATTTCAGGGCACAAAGACACACACTCACCTACACACACACACACACACACACACACACACACGAGACTATTAGAGAAAACTCAAACCGCCTTCAAAGGAGGAAGAGAAACGTTCTTGTTAGCCTCAAGTTTTGACTTTGATCAAAACGCTCAGACTGAATGCTCTCTTCTTATAGAACACAGACACACACACACACACACACCCTCACACACACTTCACTCAGACGTGCACATGCATTCATGGCTCTGTAACATGTGGCCAGAGCTATCTGGTGCGCTCCAAACCTGTGCACTGCAAAAACACAAAATCTCACAAAAGAAGATGTTGAAGTCGTATCTCTGCTCCAGTTTCTGCCGCAAATATCTGAAAACACTTGAAATCAGACAAAACTAACTTACAGCAACTTCTCAGCACATATAGGAGCTTCGTTTAAATCAATAATTCCTCAATATTGATGAAAAAGTTCTAGTTATAAGTAAATAATCTGCCAGTGGAACAAGACATTTTAATTTATATAATGTGGGAAAAATGTCTTGCTCCCCTGGCAGATTATTTACTTATAACTAGAACTTTTTCATCAATATTAAGGAATTATCAACTTAAAACCAGCTGCTATACCTGCTGAACAGTTACTGTAAGTTATTTCAAGAGTACCTAAGATGTTTGCAGTAGAAACTAGAGCAGAGACACTTGGTGAGATTTCGTGTTTTTGCAGTGTGCAGAGATTATTGCTGGGATTATTCAGATGCTGCTCTCTGTTGTGCAGCTGTAAGTTCTCACAGTGTCCAGCAGGGGGAGGAAGACATCACAGAATGCGTGCAGAAGTCCCTGCTCCAGCGTTGGAAGTGATCAGAATGAGCAGCAGGGAAAAAGTCTGCAGATTGTAAAACAGATTCAGGTTTGATTTCTCAAACGCGTCTTTAAAGCTGTAATTTCATCTGATGCAGATTTGAAGTTGACGGAACAGCTGGTGGGAGTGAGCGTGGCTCCTCAGCAGCCTCTGCGTGTTATGGCGCTGCTTCTGAAGACTTCCTGCATATTTCCCAGGTTAACTGGGATCCTGAGAGGTCAAAGGTCCTGGAAAAGATGGGAACGGGAGATGAGTCATGATGGAATCCGGGCTGTGAGCGATGATTACACGGCAGCATCCCGTCACTCAGCATAATGGCTGTTTTGGTTGTTCCTGAAAACGCTGAAACATCTACAGCAGCTATTTTAACCGAACCAGAATTCGTTTTGGCTTTGACTTAATTTCCTTCCAGGACAAAAATAAAAATATGTTGGTCAGCATGTTCTGTGCAACATGAGAGAGGGCAACGTGTAATTTGAGGCTCTCGCAGACAAACTGAAGCTTTAAGCCTCGCTCACTGAAAGGCTGTCATTTAGAGATTTATCAGCGATGTGCGGGACTCCAGTCTGCACAGATCAGAAATCAGCTTTTCTCTCCCCGCGTTGCAGGAAAACATGAGTCAATGAATTCCTGCGCAGTTCGCTGATAGCGAGACGCAGCTAATGTGACGTTAATAAGACGTAGAAATCATCAGGGTTTAGGGTTGAAGCTCTGCTGACTGCTTCACGGAGAAAATCATCCTTCAAGCAAGGTTTTTGAATTTGTTGTAGTTACCTTGGTCAGCAGGTGGCGCTGTTCCAAGCTGCTGAAAAAACAGAGCGCAGGTATCTGAAGCTGAAACAGAGGAAGATGAGAAATCAGCGGCAACACGGAGGAGGGACGAAGGAGGAAAGTAAGGAAAGTACGTCTGAGTGCTGGAGATGAAGCTGGGGATACTTATGAACTCCAAGGCCCCCTCCCCGCTCGCTGAAGCTCAAACACAAAAGAAGAAACGTGGTTTCTTACCATGAAGGCAGAGTCTCTTGGCCGTGCACGGAGCATGCGCAGCACCCGCGCATGCCGCTATGGCTCGGTCATCAGGAATTTGAAGCAGGACGTTGGCAGCTCCAGGCGGTGCAGATGCTCCGTACGTCATGTCCTGCTGTCACCAACAAACAATCCAAAAAGCACCAGACCAAACACACAACCGTCCGGTGTTTGGCCTTTGGACGCAGTGCAGGAAGCACTGATCCTCAGTATGATCAAAGGCTGAAACTGATGGTTGAGATGCACAAACCTCGTGCCAGAGTTCACTTCAACCGAACCGAGACCGAGGTTTGTAGGCGGACCGGAGTTTGATGACGTGTTCACACACCCCAACCGAACCGGACTTCCTGGGCAGACGGACTGGAGTTAGATTAAAGCAAGCTAAACATGGATGATGGGAATGCAGCCTAATTATTAATATGATGAAAGGTTAAAACTGATGCAGAAACCTCCAGACTTCATAGACACATTTAATTTGTTTTTCTGTAACAAAGTCTTGGAAACAACGTACAGCTGAGACACCCATGCAGCGCTGCACCAGGACAGCGTGAGAGCGACCATGGACATGCGACCACGGGCCATTTCTCCTGCTAGCGCGAGCCTTGCTTGTTTGTTTTGGTTGTATTAACCCAGAATGCCCTGCGCTGTAGTCCACTTCCTGCTTTTGGAGCGGTCACCGGTCCGCTTGGCGTTCATATATGCATCTGAACCTCACCAGAGTTCACTTCAAGCGAACCAAAATCAAGGTTTGTACGCGGATCAGAGATCGATTCTGCGTTCACATCTCCCCAGACAAACCGGACTTTCTCGGCAGACGGACTGGAGTTGGAATAAAGAAGACTGAACAGGGCTGGTGTGAACAGACCCTAATTATTAATGTGAAGAAAGGTCGAAACTGATGGTTGAGATGCAGAAACCTCCTAATTTCATGGATTTGCAGCTGGCGTCTTCCGTAAACGGCAGAGAACTTTCTGCAACCTTGTGACGCTGCGCGGGGCTCAGTGGCTGTGGAGACGGTACAAGTGTAAGAATTATTTATTTTTGAAAAGGTCTGTCTTCTGTTTTTGCTTCAGTTATTAAAGTAGACACATGGTACAACAATTTGATTCCAGAGTTATTTCGTAAAAATAAGGATTTTCTTCCCAGATTTTAGTTTCCATGTCTAAAAACAGTCGGTACTGAATGATTTCTGCTTCTCAGGTGCGCAGCTGGTTTGTGGAAATGACAAAGTTCTCCAGTTTCCTTGCTGGTCAAAGTAAAGTCAGCATTTTGTCAACAGAACAGGATCCGAAATGTTATGACGACGCCTATAACTGCCAATCTGCTGTTAGAAATCTGTGGTTCTGGGTCATAATCAGCAGAAATCATGAACATTTAGAGAACTGAGGGAACAGAACCAGTGTTTGTTTGAAAGTGGACGTGTTTTTGGACTTGTCCTGCTTGTTTGGATCGCTGGCGGTGATAACTCGGAACAAAAAGTCCAAGTATACAGTTCTGCGTTTTGATCTGCGCAAAGAGCGGAGGGTTCTGGTCTCCGGGGTTGGACCCGCTGCTGTTCTGTCAGTCTGCAGAGTCTCCTGCACCACATCTGGAGCGATCTGCTGGCCCGACAGCCTGGTGCTGTTCGTCATGACGCGCTGCCTTCATGGTGCGGGACATGACTTCACGCAAAAACACCAAATCTCACCAAGTATTCCTGCTCTCGTTTCCAGCGCAAATGTCTGAGAAATGAACTTAAAACTAACTTTTCAGCAGATATGGGAGCTGGTTTCAATCAATAATCCCTTAATATTGATGAAAAAGTTCCAGTCATGAGTTAATCTGCCAGTGGAACAAGACATTTTAACTTATAGGAAAACTATCTTCTGGCAGATTATTTCACTGATAACTAGAACTTTTTCATCAATATTAAGGGATTATGCACTTGAAACCAGCTCCTGTATCTGCCGAACAGTTACTTGGAAGTTAGTTTTGTCTCATTTCAAGTGTTTTCAGGATATATGCGGCAGGAACTGGAGCAGAGATTCTGGTGAGATTTGGTGTTTTTGCAGGAGGGACATTACTTCACGCTCGCACAGATGCCGCACTGCGAAAGCACCAAACCTCACCGAGTATCTCTGCTCTGGTTTCCAGCGGAAGCATCTTGAAGACACTTGAGATGAGACAAAACTAACTTCCAGGTAACTTTCCAGCAGATCGAGGAGCTGGTTTTACGTGGAACAAGACATTTTCCCCACGTTAATGGTCAAAGAATCTGCCAGTGGAAGCAGAACTTTTTCATCCATATCAAGGACTTGAAACCAGCTCCTGTATCTGCTGAGAAGCTGCTGGAAGTCAGTTGTGTTTCACTTCAAGCTGAAGAGACTTGCAGCAGAAAGTGGAGCAGAAATGCGCGTGTTTTTGCAGCGTGGGGAGAGTTTGAGCTCCTCTGAGCCAGCAAGCGAAAGCTCTGCCACAAACTCCAGACGACCCGCAGCAGCTTGTTGGATCCGATGCCCCTTTTTCTGGGAAGAAACGTTCAGCTTTGCTATGGTCCTGGACAAAAGAGGGGGGGGGGTTCGCGTTCACCTCGGTGTGAAGGCCGAGTCCGTGTTTGTGAAAATCGTGCAGTAATAGTGACTTAATCACACAAACAGCGCAACCTCGGAGTCAACTGCAGTTTGCGTGGAAACTCCAGATCTTGGGACATTCTTCTGGTTGCGCGCTCCAACCACACACTGTTCGCAGCTGTGCAGTGTTTCAGCGCGCTCCAGAAACCGCTCATTAATGAAGTATTCGTGATCATGTGGCACTGACAGCGGGACAAAGATCACTGCAGGACCCAGGGAGGAGAGCGCTCTCATGCATGCAGACTGCCCGCCCCGCCCTCACTCGCACTGTCTCCTCTGTAATGAGCTCCAGATGTGGCGGCGCTGCGAGGGAAGGGAGGGGCCGCGGAGGAGGAGGAGGAGGAGGGGGGGGGGGGCGCTGCCTTGCATGTCATGTGCTCAGGCGAGGAGAGACGCTGTCCGAGGGGACGCTGTCAGCCCTGATGGAGTGGCTGGCTGGGCCCCGGGGGCCAAACGGTGGGGGGACGCGGGGTCAGAAAGATCCCCACATCTGGAATCACTTCAGGTCAGCCCGGGCCCTGGCCGTGAAAGGTGAGAGCGGGCGCCTGGCAGGGGGGAGGGGGGGGCGGGGGTCTGACACTGGACATACCACAGTCGGGGATCAGTGGGCAGGAAAACAAGCCGCAGCTGAAAAAAAGGCAGGAATATCCCTTTTTAACAGCAGGAACAAACTTTAAGACGCATCGTTTGGAAACAGAAACTTTCACTCAGTTTAACAACAAACTTCAGAGAAAAAGGTCCTGAAAGAGCCAAGAATGCCTCTCGTTTCACTCCCCCAGGCATAATAAAGACAAAAGAGCTGATTGCAAACTCTTCCAGAGAACCGTCCTCTCAGGTTTTATGTTTCTGTCGGAAAATCTTCACCCAGCTTGAAGCTTAGATTCAGGTGTTTGTCAGAAACTCCAGGCTGGGCTGCAGTTGCCACTAAGCACATCTTCTATCAGCTGGGACCGTGTGCTTTTCACTGGGGGTATAATTGGTAATTTTTATGCATATGTTGTTTGTTGTGGTTTCTCAGTTTTCTCTGGTTTTTTCTCTCTTTCTGCAGGTGTAGAAGCAGACCCCTCGGTGTTGACACCCAGGAAGTCTGCTCCCTCTGAGCTTTTTTCTCTCCTCTCCTCCTTCCTCCCTCCTTCACTTTAAACCTTTCTCCCTTTCTTTTCCGTCTGCATGTCCTTTCCACTGCAAAATCAGAAAATCTTACCAAGTAGTTCTGGTCTAGTTTCGAGTTCAATTGTCTTAGGAAACTTGAAATAAGACAAAACTAACTTATGAATAACTTTTCAGCAGATATAGGAACTTGTTTTAAGTCAATTATTGCTTAATATTGATTTAAAAAAATAATTAATTCCACTGGCAGATTATTTCACTTAAAACAACACACTTTTCCCATGTTATAAGTGAAATAATCTGCCAGTGGACTAGTATTTATTCATCAATATTAAGGAATTATTGACTTAAAATCAGCTCATATCTGCTGAAATGTTACTAATAAGTTAGTTTTGTCTTATTGCAGGTGTACTAAAATATTTGGTCTAGAAACTAGACCAGGAATATTTGGAACTATTTTGTGTTTTTGCAGTTTACATTTGAAATAAACCCAAAGCCAAATTTCTAATACAGTTTGTTTATTATATATATATATATATATATATATATATATATATATATATATATATATATATATATAATAAAAATATATATATATATATATATATATATATATATATATATATATATATATGAATAACATCAAGTGGCGTATCATGGTGAAAGCTGTAATGCTCCACTTGTGAAAGTAAATCTGTTGGTTTTACCTTGACACTCACTGTCGGACAGGACATGTTAAAACAAAGACGCCGTTTTGAGCAAGAGGTTCCAGAAAAGCCCCAAATGTAAGTAAATCAGCAAATATTCTGAAAATAAACTCATTTAACTGATCTCGAGCTACAGACCTCCGTTTCCCACACGTCCAATTTAGGTTATTAAAAAACGGTTCATGACTGATGCGTTTATGTTTCTGACAGATAATCTTCTCAACTTGAACAGCTTTAGAGTAAAAACGTCCTGACCCCCCCAGAATGACAGGTTTCAAATCTCATCCAAACAGATCAAATAATAAAAAGTTTAACAAGATTTACCTGCCTTCAAACAGATGAAAACTGCAAATAACCTTTTAAATATGAAATTTAGGTGGAGGAAAATATTAAAATCCCAGAAATAACACCTCCTTTAATATAAAACTGAACAAACGTCTGTGGAGTGATTATCATAATAACACTGATATGACAGCAAATATCCTCAAAAACTGTCTCAACAGTAAAAATAAATAAATAAATAAATAAATAAAAATTAAAAAAAATTGTTTTTTTTAAACATTCAGTGTTTAAAAATTTTTGTCATATTTTTCCCAATCTTTGTTTTATTGTTAAAAAATGATTCAATCACTTTCAAATAACGTGCTTTAAACGTCCAGTTTCAGTTCTTCTTACTCTATTTTTAATTTTTTCAAAAGATGATTTTAAGTCAGTTTAGAAAACATCTTCAGATTAAAACGTGAAAAAGGAAAAACGTTCCTCATTTTCGCTTCCATTAATACGGATCCAATTATGGATCAACCATAGAGTCAATCTGCTCAAAACGAACTAATGACCTCCCTTCAAACAGCGAAAAACCGCAAATAACAACAATAAATTTGTCATATAAGGCAAACAAATATTAAAATTACATTTAGCCAATTTCAGCTTTAATTTGCAACTTTACAAAGTTTCTAAAATTTCCAAAACTGATCTTATTATGAAGTCAGGAAACAACTGCTGAGACATGATAAATCAGCCTGTTTTCAAACAGAAATTAAATATTTTTCTTGAAATATGCAGTGAAGTTTGGAGGAAAAACGGATGAATTGTTGTTTGACTGGTAATCTCCCCTCAGTGGAACAGACAAAAATGTTGATGAAATCCAGATTTTAAAAGCCAACAACCCCCCAGAAAGAAACCATCTCAGTACGGCGATTATAAAAATCCTGTTATGATTCTGCAGCAGCAAATGTCTGGAATAAAACACGTTCAGCTGCTTTCAAACAGCTGAAAAAGTTCATCTGAAATACGTCTTTTTTTTTAAACGAGAGATTTATGTCAACAATTTAAAGTTTATCATGTCAGCGTAGAAAAAGTCAATGTTTTAATTACTTCAAAAAGGCAAAAAAAAGGAATTAAATTGCAGGTTTCTAAATCTGTCATTTAGGGAGAAAAATAAAAGTTGTGTTTTTTGACGGCTCGTCAAACACGTCAACTTCCTGAATGTTTCCGTTTTACAGCATGAATCTAAAAATCGGAGGCGAAATGACGACCAAAACAAAACGTTCAGCTGCCGCTCGCTGCAGCGTTTCCGGCTTTTAACCGTTTTATCTAAACAAGCTTTTAACGTGCTGCAGGGAAAACGGAAACACGAGTGTGTGTGTGAACGTGTTTCTGCGACTCCGGCTCAGTTTGAAGGCCCAGCGTTTGTGACGAAGCCCGAGCAGAACTCTCCCGAGCCGAGCCGAGCCGAGCCGAGCCGAGCCGAGCCGAGCCGAGGCCGGGTTTGGGCCAAAAAGGCTCGAAAAGTCTCGTCTTTAATGAAATGATGGGCTCCAGCTGAAAAACTGCGAAAGAATCAGATTTCAGAAGACGAACCCGAGCAGGTCTGTCAGAAGGCCGCTGCTGGACTCGGAGGACATGTGTCGGTCCGGCCCGGGGTCACGAGGGGTCGCGCAGAAGAAACGCCGAGCCGTGGAGCTAAACGAGGCCCCGGGGCCCGTCCGTATTAAGGAGAGGACTTCCCTGCTCGTAAATATTCCGTTTTTAAAGATGGAAACTTCAAGCTTTTCTAATCTGGGAGAGAAAACAGTGGGAGAGAGAAAGCATGAGCAGCTCGAGTTTTCCTCTCTGCTCTGGTTGTAAATCTTGGCTTTATGGGCCGCGCATGAGCTGCACGATCAGGTTTGCTTTCCAAATGGTCCCGGCAATAAACACACTTTATTTCACACAGTGTCTGAAGTGTGATTTAAGTTAGAGTGCACTGTAAAAAAAAAAATCTGATTTCTGATGCACAAACGTGACAAATCCTCCAGCTGGAAGTGGTTTTGGTTGCTTGAAATGCTTTTTTTATTCATATACAAGGTTCTGTTACAAATAAAGTATATCATAGGAAATTATCTACTGGTTTGGATTCAGAAATACATTAACTTTATACTGGACTATATAACATGTAGGTCAGAATGCACTGAATCGGTTTTTCAGTGGTATAACATGGAAAAAAACATGATTTTTAAAAAAAATATTGAGTAAATGACAGAAAGTGTTTGGCTGGAGTTGATCCCACTTTTTGGTTTTTATCCGTTTAGAAAGCAAAGAAGAGAAAGGATAACGGGGGATTCCACACGGTCCATGTACGAGTCTCCGTCCGAAAGAGTCAAAAACAGACGCTCGGATGCAAAATCCGCTCCGGAAGTCCTTTACACGGGAGTTCAGAGAATCTCAGGAGGAAATAGAGTCACCTCAGCTTAGAAACCCCGCCCTCATCCAGGGAGGAGAGACGGCTTCACCATCCCGGGGGTGTGGAGAGGTTTTCTGCCCACACGTCCGTCCGGCAGCTGGAAGGGCCCCCGCGCCCCTCAGTTGACCGTGGGGACTTGGTTCAAGCTGTACTCCTTGGCTTTGAGCCGCAGGTTGGCGATGCTGTTGGCCATGTTCATTCCCTGGGACGTGTTGGTGTTGGAGCAGGTGGGGGGGTAGGTGGCCATGGCGCTGAGGAGCAAGACAACCACAGGTTACTTCAGCCCGTACCTGGTGCAACGTCAGCGTTTCCAGACGGGAAACCATGACAGCAGCTCAACTCTGGGTTTAAAGCTCCAGTTTGTAACTTTTATTAAAAACATGGGGTTTTTGCATATTTGTTAAAATCATCATCATGTCAGGACAGTTTAACATGAGACGGATAATCTGTGAAAAAAAATCCAGCTCCTCTGCCTTCTCCCAGTGCTCCCAGTACTAACTGCAGAAATCCACCAGTCAGTCAGAAACAACCAATCAGAGCCAGGAGGAGGGGCTTAGCGCTGCCAATCACCCTCATGTGTGCTTATTTTAGCTCTTATTTTGATAATCCCATAAACTTTCCAAAGTTGACCCGTTTCCTGTGTTTCCAAAGGAGGTTTTGGAGCAAAGAAACAGAGTCGGAGCAAACCACGATATTTTCCTCATAGAAACCAACAGTTTTCTTGTCTGCATTTTTATTTCAATGTTTTTTTTTTTTTGTTTGTTTTTTTTTTTTTTTTTTACACATCACCAGTGGTGGGTACACTTTCACTAATCCACTAATGCACTTTGAAGTGGGTGAAGACTGTTCCGTTTCCTCTCCTCGCGTTCTCCCTCACTCCCCCCAATAACTTTATTTAAACAAGAAAAATACAGGAACAAAATAAAACACAGACAGCAGAGAACACGATATAGACATAAACACAATATCCAAACGCGTTATAGAACATGCAAATTATGTCAAAATTAAATTGGTGCTTGAGGGTTGTAGTCTCTCAAAGGCAAATATAATTTGAATCGGAGTTAGCGCTTTAGCGTTAACCTAGAAAACTACTGTGTTTTGTGTAACGCTTTAGCATTAGCTTCTGCTAAATACCATTTTATATGTAACGCTTTAGCATTAGGTTTTGCTAAATACCATTTGATATCTAACGCTTTAGCATTAGCTTCTGCTAAATACCATTTGATATGTAACGCTTTAGCATTAGCTTCTGCTAAATACCATTTTATATGTAACGCTTTAGCATTAGGTTTTGCTAAATACCATTTTATATGTAACGCTTTAGCATTAGCTTCTGCTAAATACCATTTGATATGTAACGCTTTAGCATTAGCTTCTGCTAAATACCGTGTTTTGTGTAGCTACTTAGCTTTAGCAGAACTAATGTTTATGATCTGTGCTTTTTCAGTTATTGTAGTTAACTTTTGTAGCTCGCGGTGCCCACCACTGACAATCACAATTAAAAACTAATATTTTTTTTCTTATTTCACACCACTAACTCAAGATTGTGACTATTTTCTGTCTGTTATGCAATATTTCGAACGTTCTGGATTTCATGGCCACATCTTCATAACGCAGGTATTTCTCTGCACTTCCAGCCCGTGGCTCTCCTGCTGTGTCGGACCTCTGGTTCTGAGTCAGATCAGCCCAGAACCCAGAGACTCACCCAAACTCTGGTTCTCTGCCACGAGACTTCAGCTCGTTTCTGCAGAAACTGGAATTAAACCTGTTAACCTGTCAGATCTATTGCATAAAACACTGGAGACACATAAAACTGTGCAGCTGAGGCGACCAGAAGGTTCTGATGCACGCGGTTCAGCAATGATTTCACTTCTCAGAACAGAGTCCAAACTATTTTATTGGTAATACAATACGTCAATAATTATCTAATCAGGCCAGAAATAGATCATTTCATCATATAAACTCACCAATCGTTGGGATTTTGTTGACACATCATTATGTTGTATAAAATATGTTTTCACTGTGAAACCATTGCCTTTTCCAGGAGCCCTTGAGCAAGCATCTAAGCCCAGAGTTTAACGCTTGAATAAAGGATGGAGGGAAGCAGAAATCTGGCATCTTGTTGCTGAAACAAAGCTGAAAGCTTTCAGACGTTAGCAGTTTCTCGTGACGGTTTGAGGCTCGGTTATTCCGTTTTTCTGTCTCCTGCAGCTGCTGTGATTGGCTCCACCGACCAACTGCTGGACTGGGGGGGAATCACCATAGCAACCAGTAACTCAGCATTTTCTGAGGAATCCCGTTATCTATGATTGCGACACTTAAAAAATTGAGAACTGATTTCAAAACAAAGCTCAAATGAGTTTCAAATGTGGCTCCTCTCAGCCCCTGACTGGCTTAAAACAGGCTGCTTGTATTTTGAGATGACACCTTTTTAAATTTTGGGTTAATTATTATTATTATTATTATTATTATTATTATTATTATTATTATTATTAGCTTTAAGATCTGCTTTATTAAGAAGGAAAAAAATGTGATCAGGTTTGTTCAGGTTGGATCCAGGCTTCTTTTTTATTGTTATTATGACCAGATTTCAGGTGAGATTGTTAGTTTTTAGGCTTTGCAGGATTTTAAAAGTTAAAAATGCGCTAAGAAAAGTCTCCAGGAGAAAAAATTACCAGAAAAATTAAAATAAAGTTACACTCTGGTGACACTTTCTAGAAAAATAAACTGACTTCAAGGTGATGTGGGTTCCCCCTGGCCCCTGCTGCTTGGGGCAGGGTGGGAATCACCATAGCAACCGTGGTTACTATGGTGATTCCCACTTTTAAATAAGGCTCTCTTGCAGGTTAGCTCAGTGCAACAGCAGGATCGAAGTCCCTGACTGGCTTAAAACCAGTTATATTTTTAAGAAAATAAAAACCTGCATTGGTACCTTTTTTCAAATTCCCTGTGATTGTTTTCTTTCTTTTTTTTTTTTTTTTTTTTTTTTGCTTTAAAATCTGCTTTAGTAAGAAAAATGTGGCCAGGTTTGTTCAGCTTGGATCCAGGCTTTTTATTATTACTATTTCCAGTTTTGAGCTTGGATTGTTACTTTTTAGGCTTTGCAAGATTTTAAGAGTTAAAAATGGGTTAAGAAAAGTGTCTCCAGGAGAAAAAATGACCAGAAAAAATAAAATAAAGTCACATTCTGGTGACACTTTCTGAGAAAACAAAGTAAGAGGTGGAAAAACTGCATCTAATAAAAGAAAAAATAAGGAAACTTAAAGTAGTTCTGCTGTTTGAAAGCAGTTCTTTCTATTGGACCCACTCTGATCCCCACCTTAGCACCTGATGCCAGCTTTCAGATCAAGTCAGCGCCTCAGAAGGCTCCTTTTATTTAATGAACCCCCCACCCCCCCTCCCAGCATGTCAGACTGGGTTTCATAACAGAGGACGACTGTAAATCACCTGCAGCGTAACCAGAGCGGCAGAAAGCTGTTCCCCAGCAGAGCCCGGCGTGTCTGTTTCATCAGCTGATGCAGCGTAGCAGCGCGGGGTCACACGGGTCAGCCGTGGATTTAATACGCTTTGTTTTCACATTATCACCTCGTCGGGACGGAGGCTGTGGGCTCTGTCCCCGCCCCGAGAGAGCGATGGCGAGGAAATGTGTGTTTACGTTAAACACAATTAGTCTGGAGGTGGCGGAGCCGCATACCAGCTCGGCAGCGAGCGGCTTCATCCAGACAGCAGCCCGGTGTTTGTGCAGTGCTGGTTCGATTTTATCCATTCATCAAATTTTTGGTTTTTGCAGAAGTGATTTTTGGAAAACCAGGATTTTTTTTCCAGCAGTGCTCTCCTTGGGTTTGCATCGCTCAGAGTGATGTCAGCACGTCCAGGGCGGCCATCTTGTTCACACGTGTGTTTTAGGGCGTCTGTGTATTCGGACTTTGAGTTCAGGTCAACTCTACAACGAAATGTACGCGTCAGGCCAAGATTTTTTACAACCAAAATAGTCATATGAGAGTAGAGTCAAAATATTACGATAATAAAATCTTTATATTACCAGAATAAAGTTGTAATATTTGGAGAATGAAGTAGTAATTTTATGAGAACTCCAGTAGAAAAAATAAAATAAATTATTTAAGCGTTTTTCTCAGTAAAACGACTTTTTTTTCCTTGTAATTTTAAGACGTTCTTCTGGTAAAACTGCGTTAAATATCTGCTAATATTATGACAACATTCCAGTAATGAAACAAAACTTCTTGTAGCGTGTCCTTAATACTCACAGAAGGAATAATTGAAATAAAAAAAAACACTTTTCAAAAATATTTTCTGCAATTCATAATTTCTTTTTTTAAGGAAAGAAAGCAATTCGCTACTTCATTCAAGCTAGCTGTTCGCTAGCACGCTACTTCACTCAAGCTAGTGAACAGCTAGCTTGAGTGAAGTAGCGAACTGCTAGCGAACAGCTAGCAGGATGTGTTAAGCGGTAACCTTCAAAATAAAAGCTTTTTCATCAATATAACGTACTTTCAAGCACGTTCTTCAAACTGGGGGTTTTATTTAGCCAGTATAAGTTATTGTTCAGTTGTTTGGATCCAGGACTTGATGTCGGCGCCTTTTCTCTACGCACTCCTCAAACTAGCCCAGACTGAAACAACCATTCTGTAAACAACATATTGCTAAAAATTTGTTGTTTATTATTATCAGAAGCAAATTCCTCAAGTCACAAAAGCCAACCGATACGAGAAAAAGCTCCACAGAAACTAAATCTGTCCAGACGGAACCACTGGAACCCTCTGGGTGTGAAGAAAACGAGTCCGGATCTGAGCAGAACCACCTCTAACTGAGAGCATGCAAGATGTCTACCAGATCTGCACACCTAATGGATGGAAACTGTCCCCACAGCATGATGCCGCCACCACCGTGTCTCACCCTGTTCATGCTGCTGGAGGTTTGCTGCCTCACTGGACGGCAGGATAACAGTTATAAAAGCAGCAGAAGCACTGAAAATAAAGCTTTTAAGCCCGTGAACGTCCCCGGTTCTGCAGGAGTGCTTGTTTGCAAACAGCAACGAGAAGCCAGAGAGCAACCAAGCAGCACGGATGTTTTAACTCTAACAGGCGCTTGGTCGATGCCGCCGCCTCCAGAAAGGTTCATACCCCCTGGAACATTTAGACATTAAATTATTTTCATTCAGACAAAAAGTTGGTTTGATGGGAAATAAGACACGCATCACCCAAAAGATGATCTCCATAAAAAAAAAAAATAAAAAAAATAAAATCATCTGTTTTCATTTGATTAGAAAATGACATATCCAGAATTATTCCTCCCCTTCTCAGCCATTAATAGGAAAATCTTTACTGACATTTCAGCTGTCAGCCCCTTCCACATATCTGCAACTGCTGAGCAGCATTTTGCTCGTTTCCTCAGGTATTGCTGAAAAGCCTCCCGTCCATCACCCTAATCTTTAGCTCCCTTCATAGATTCGATCAGGTTCAAGTCAGGACTCTTGCCGGGCGGCTCCAGAACGTTAACAGTACTTTAAAACTAGATTTGCCGGGGGTAGGAATAATTGTGAGTTAAAGTGTGTGGTTAACTTCTCACGGCTCTTCAGCAGAAATAAGCAACAGCATTTGGATTTTAAATGATGCTTTTTTTGCCTCCTTATAGGGAAGAAAAGAGGTTATGGTTGGACGATATGCAGGGTTTAACAGCAAAGCGACGCCACCCTGAGATGCAGCGTTTACTCTCGAGAATACGAAGGAGAACTGGAGCCAGGCTAAGAGAGTCTGCTTTTTAAGTACAACAATACAGTTATGAGATTTGCCAAATAGTCATTTTAATGAGACAAAAGCCTGGAAGGATCTGGAGATCTGAGTCCGTCTGGTTCTTTCTTCTGGACAGACTCAGTCGTTGCTCCGTCGTTTCAGTCCTGCTGCTCATAATCTGATGCTGACGGGTTAAAAGATGAAGGATTTCCTTCTTTGTAAAACTGATACCGAAATATAATTTCACAAGATGCTCAACATTCCTCGTTTTACCACAGCGTGGGACTGCTTTCTCATGAGTTCTCGTAAAGCGACTGCGTTAGTCCGCGTCTCGCACAACTTTATTCAAGTCATGTTATGACTTTGTTCTTAGACAACTTTATTCTCATGTTATTATGACTATTCTCATTATTTTATTCTTGTTTTGTTTTATTCTCGTGATCTTACGACTTTATTCTCGTAATATTTTAACTTTAGTCTTGAGATGTTACAACTTTATTCTCATTATTACCACTTTATTCTCGTATCACAACTTTATTCCTGTATTATGACTTTATTCTTTTAACATTCCAACTTTATTCCCAAATTATTATGACTTTTTTCTCATATTATTCCATTTATCTCACAATATTATGAGTTTATTCTCTTAATTAGGAAACGATATGACCTCTCAGTCTGGCCCTGATGCTCTGCTGTTCTGCATCACATGCGCTGTCGGGTTTTTCAGCCAGAAAACTGTCCGCCTTCATGCAGGGAGATATCGGCTGTAAAGCTGGATCGTTCTGTCTCTTTTTTCTTGATTTTTACGTCTCCGTAAACCAAACCAGCCGCCGAACTCACAAACCTGTTCGACAGCAAAACATTTTGCCGCATATAATTCATGTTTTTCACAGATTAAATTAAACAGAGAAGAACATGTCCCGTACTTTCAGCAGATAAATCAACAACTTTTAGTGCTTGGACTGGTTTGTTTCTGCACATTTAGGTATTTTAAGTGGAAACAAGCATCATATAACGTCTCGGCTCTGTTCTGGTAGAAATAGCTTCTGAATCTCTGAGCTGAAGCCGACGCGCCTCGGTCGCTTTGAGTTGAGCCGGATCAGAGGAGATGAAGACGCTGAGGGGAGGTATGAGGAGTACGTTCAGGTAGCCGAGGAGGAGGAAATGAAACAATAACAGAGCGAGACGGCGCGGCCGTCTTAACGTAGCGATTGAAGTATCAGCTTAGCTTTCTCAACTGGAGGCGGCTCTGAAAGTTGATGTTCGACAGAACGGACATCAAGATGTCCTGCAGCAGATTTACAGAACAGAACATCTGCTGAACCTTTTCATGCTTCACATTTCTCTGACCCCTGCACCGGCCCTTTATCCCCAATAAGAAACCGGCACCGCTGATCCAAACCACACAACCGTCTTCCATTTTCTCTATGCACAATGTGCCATTTAACAGTCTTCAGACCCAAAACTGGTTTATGAATTCTTTGTTATTCTAATATTTCCCCACAGACCCCCTGAGCAAAGAAAATCTTGGGATTTTATCCCTACATGCTGCGGGAACTTTTATGAAATCCCTGAAACAAACTGAAGTTTCTATTTTGTTTTATCAAATCTTTCTCACTTGCTGGAACCGTTACATTTTGCAAGTCAGACCCAATCTTTATATGAACAAAATACATATTCACTTAGCAACTAAGCTAATTAGCAATAACATGCTAGTAGCTAATGCTAATTGTTAGCTTGTATATTTACTCTGAAAGTTGGAATTTGAAGATCTCTTCAAACCCAATTTAATCAGATTTATTTTGAGATTTGAAAATAGCTGATTATTCCTGATTTTGATCCTCAGTGACCAAGCTAACTGTCTTTAGCCGCTTTAGCAAGCTAATAGCAATATACAGTGGTGTTCAAAATAAAACTATTTGTTCCATTTTCTTTACACAGAATGTGCCGTTTCAGAAACTTCAAACCCAAAATTGGTTTATGAATTGTTTGTTATTCTAACATCTCCCCACAGACCTTCTGAGTAAAGAAACTATGTTTTTTGTCCCCATGTGTTGAGGGAATGTTTATAAAATTACTGAAACAAACTGAAGTTTCTATTTTGTTTTATCAAATCTTTCTCACTTGCTGGAAGCGTTGTATTTTATAAGTCAGATACAATCTTTATATAAAAAAATAATAATAATTTAAAAAAAAAAAATCAATCGAGATTAATTTAGCAGCTAAGCTAATTAGCAATAACATGCTATTAGCCAAAGCATGGATGATAATGTTATGCTAATTGCTAGCTTATACAGCATTGTATTTAAACTGAAAGTTGGAATTCAAAGATCACATCACACCCAATTTAATCTTGAGGATTGAATATAGTTTATTTTTCCTGATCTTTATGCTCAGTGACCAGGCTAACTGTCTTTAGCTGCTTTAGCAAGCTAACAGCAATACACAGTGGTGTTCCAAATAAAACAACTGTGTTTACAATTACTGTTTTTCAACAGCTCATCATTATATTCCAAATTAAAGCATAAAGAAAAATGATGAGATATGTTCCTGATTTACAGAAAAAGAAGTCAAGGAATATTATGGCTGTTCAAAAAATGCAGTGTCAGCAGTTTGTACCAAAATCAGTGACTGATGTCGTTGTGATGTGGGATGGATATTATTTTGAACACAACTGCATTAATGAGCATTTATGCTTTAAACTCTGCATCATCATCTGATTTAGTGACAAAAACTGTCGAGAGGGCAAGTAAATGTTTATGACCGCAGCTGACGAGAGGTTTTACATACATCCAGCGGCCATGTTGAATTTTGAGGTTGGAAACCTTTGACATTCCAACATTAACAACAGGCTAGGAATTGAAATGAGTCGTCATTTTCTCACTGGTGACTACTGGTTCCCCAGGCATTACCTCTGGCTGACCACTGATAGGACTGGGAGCTTATTTCAGCAGGGATGGTATCCCAGTTAAACTCCAGGATTAGCTTGAGCCCAGTCGATTGACAGTATATTCCAGTCCCATTCGGACTGATGAGGTTTGTTGGGATAGACAAGAGGTTTCTCAATAGCCCAGACCTCAAAATCCAACATGGGCGTAAAAATAGTTTACAGCTGCAGAAATAACGTAATAATTTGCACCTCTGTCAGTTTGCGTCTTTAAATCTTTCCAACCATCTCTAGTAAACGCATTGTTTGAATGCAGAAACCAAGTGCAGATGCTGTTAGCAGCTTGGATTTCTTCTAACAGTGAACACCGAATAAACAGACCCTGCTAGGGTTTACGACAACTGGGCACTATCAGCTGCACGGATTAAGCTCCTAATTTCTCCACAGTGTGAATGTTTTGTTTTAAACAACAACACAGGAAAGTACAGCACCAGGAAAATATCACAGATTTTGATTTGGGTCATGCGAAAGAAGCAAACCAGTGGGTCTGTACCTGTAGGGGGCAGCGCTGCCCCAGGAAAGGTAGTCGTTGGGGCGCGGTGCAGGGCGTGGCACGATCGGCTGCTCCACTGCTGTAACTTCTCCTGAGTAAGACTTGAGCAGCGAGGCGTTTTTGCTGGCCAGCATGGCTCGCTCATTCCTGCGAAACTTCGCTCTTCTGTTCTGAAACCAGACCTGGAACAACACGAGAACACGAGGAATGAGAAGGAACCGCCCTCACAAACCAACCGTGAGCACAAAGGTTGGTTAAGAAGTCCCTAAAATATCCCCAAGAACAACATTCATGGGATAAAAGTTTGCTCCATTGTTCTGTAGAAGAACATCCGCAGAATATTTCTATGTTCTGCTTTTTATCTCGTAGGCTAATAAACAGAAAATAACTCCAACTTTTATCTAATCTACACTTTCAGAAGGCGCTGTTTTCTCAGTCATTGTTCTAAGAAATCACATGATGTTCCTTTCAGAGGAGAAAACGAAGCTCAGAAGACCAGGTCAGCAATATTTCAGGAGTACAGCTGGAAATTCTTGGATCATTTCTTTGTTTAGTTGTCTTTGATTTCTGTTCAGCTGTTTTTGAGAAGTTTTATTAACAGGAACTGTTAAAATGAAACATGAGCTTTCAAAAGTGAGAGCTGTAAAATTATTGACCCAAACTGTGTTAAGCTAATATTACATTATCTACCTTTTATGTCTCTTTTATTGTGACAAAAAGAACATTTTCAGCAGATGTTTTAACAACCTTTTCTCTGCTCGTCTGGAACAAAGTCAGCAGAGAAAAACTTGGGGCCCTGCTAACTAAAAAGTTAGTTGTGTTAACCCTAAAACACTAATTATAAACCTTAGTTTGCTAAAGCGCTATACCAACATGGTATTTACGGAAGCTAAGGCTAACCGCTACACCAGCATGGTAGTTAGTGGAAGCTAAAGCTAAAGCACTACAACAACATGTTATCTAGCAAAAGCTAACGCTAAGGTGCTACACCAACACGTTATTTAGCGGAAGCTAATGCTAAAGTGCTACACCAACAGGTTATTTAACAGAAGCTAATGCTAAAGTGCTACACCAACATGGTATTTAGCGAAAGCTAATGCTAAAGTGCTAAATTCAACTATGTTAATACCCAACATGACACGTGTTATATCGCCCTCAGCAGGGTCAAATTTGTAACTGCACTCCGTTGTGATTCAGGAAGTGATTCTTTGAAACAGACACTCTGGGTTTCAGTTTTAAAGTTGTTGAATGGAAGATGTCAAACAAATGTCAAAGTTTATTCAACTGAAGGTTTACAAAGCAGCCAAGTAAATTAGCGCTTTGGAATTTATCTGGAATAATTTATTTAGAGGAAGCTAAGTGCGATAAACGTTTTCAAGTTTAGCAAAAACACTGAAGCGCTAAATGAAAAATTAGCTTCTCTATTAGTGGATAAGCAGAAGTGTGCCCACCACTGACTAGTGAGTATAGATAGATGGATGGATGGAAGGATGGATGGATGGATGGATGGATGCTCAAAGCAGCTGCTAGCTTGATTCGTCTATGAAAATCCTCCCTGATTCTCTGAACCAAGATCGCTAGAACTGCTGCAGGTAAAATACTGATGACTATTTGTAAAAGGTTTGTCTTTAGTGCGCTACTTTTATTTTCGGGTTAGTTTTCAGTTTAGCCAATCATTTTCTTGGCTTCAGTCGGAGAAAGCCGCTCCAATTCTGCAGACTGAAAGCGCAGAAAGAAGAAAGGAGCTGCAGGCCAAACGGTCTCCGACGGAGTCGCAGCGCCTGGTCGGATTCAGGCCCGAGCACCAGAACCTTTTCAAATTCGGTTCCTGGGTTCTCGCTCATTATCTCCAGATAAACTCAGCCGCAGAGACCAGCATCCATCTAAAACCGAGCCGATTGAAATCACGACATCTGAGGAGATTTTCTCCTCTTCAGTCCACCTCCTTTAGGCCTCATCAGGCCCCTGCTCCCTCCTTCCTCGGCGTAAGATGATGACTCAAAGCGGTGGAGTTGGGGGGGGGCAGTGGATGTTGTTTCTTGCTGTGAAATCAAATCCATTATTAGAAGCTGCCGGCGCTCACAGGGCCTCGCTGACGCACAGCCTCTGGAATGAGTCTCTTTTATCAAAGGATTTCTGCACATTAATCACAGATGTGCAGCTTCGCTCGCGCCAACATCACCATTTCCTCCGTTTCCCCGCAGAAGAAAAACTTTCAGTGAGCTGTGCAGAAGGAGCCACAGTTTATCTGCAGCTTTAGACCAACAGGAGGGCTTGTTTGGTTGTTTTCCTGCTTTATAGGATGCAACTTTAATGCATTTAAAACAACAGTTGCAGGAACATTTTCTGCAGAGCTGTTTTCCTGACATGTGTTCATCGCCTATAAAATCTGTTTTGCTCCTCTCACGACTGCTGCAGCTGCAACCCGAATGAGTCACAAAAACCTCCTGACATTTGGAGCTTAAAAGTCAAAAATAATTCTCGAAATAAGCCTGATCTGGCCCTGAATTCTGTCTGTCAGGCAGCAGGCTGTTAGGCCTGGAACTGAAGAGGTTCTGCTTGCACAACTAAAAACCTACAGGTTTTGTTTCCAGAGATCTGAGGAGAAAAGGTGTGTTGCTAAGAAAGCATCCGGCACCGAGAACATGGCTACAAAGCTGCAGTTTGACTTGATTTTACCAAAAAAAGTAAAAAGTTTGATCTTATCAGATCTTTAAGTCGAGCAAACGTGTCCTCGCTCTGCTCATGTTCATGTTCTCACTGATATTTAAGTGGTGTGTAACAAATATATCACCAGCAAGTGACAACGGATGACAAAAGTGAGACTGGATCTGCAGAGGTTTAGGTGAGTTCCCGTGTTCCTGACAGCAGTCAGGGCGCTCTCGGGTTGGAGGACCGCAGCGGACTGGGGACAGGCGAGCTGGTTAACGGATGCTCAGCGCAGCGCCTCCATTGCTCCAAATATCCTCTGCTGCACTCGCTTCAAACTGATGCTACATTCACCACTTTTATACCACGTCACATCAGTGGCAGACTTTAACAAGGGACTGTTTTCTCACCAAACGACGGCAGTGTTACTACGCTTCATTTCAGCCTTGGTGGCAGCTTGACGTATCCTTCCACCGATGGGCTGATGTTGCTGCTGCTCTTAGATAAATTACAGATAAAAGACAGATTTCCACTCTTTAGTCTGAAAGTAGGGTCTGATTCCAGAAGGAAAAGCAACGAAAACCTTTTTAATCTAATTCCCACAGAGAAGAACCGGCCTGAGCAGTGGAAGGATACGATGAGCAGCCAGAGAAGCCCATAACAACCATTCAATCACTCAGTTTAAAGCTGCTAAAATAACCGGCTGAGGTCAAGGTGTAAAAGTCCCCAACATCTTAGCTGACTGAAGCAGTTTGGGAAATATGAGGACTGAGTTGTTTTCGACAAAGAAAATTCAAAGAAATCCTCTTTATTTCACCGACGTATCCTTCCACCAGTCAGGTAAGGTCCTCACTAATTGTGTAAGAAGGCTTGGAAGCTGCCAGCTGCTCCTTAAAGAGATTCACACATAATTACAGGTAAGCAAACTGTCAGACTCCTTTGCATCAAGCATTTATTTATTCTTCCTGCGTCTTCTAGAACCGAAGAACGCCTTCGATGCTGGAAACAACTACTAAGATTAGCTCAAAGGAAAACCATGGAAAAAACTTGGAGAAAAGCTTAAAAAGTCTTTTTTAACCTTTACAGAAATAATTTCCAGAATGTGGAACGACTCGTGAAACTCTTCTGATCAGTGGAAGAATACATAAAGCTGCGACCCCGAAGCAAAAAATAGAAAGAAAAAAAAAACTGTCGTTCTTTGGTTGAGAAAGTAGGACCAAAATAAAAACTGAGTAAGAATTATGGAAATAAGATTTATTCAAGCTTTATTTGGTTTTATGTTCAAACAAATGAAAATCTACTTTAAAATCTGTAGGGTCTATTTCCTTAGCCAGAATAAATCAGTTTCTCCGCGTATCCTTCCACTGACCAGGCAAGTTTTCTATGAGTTGGACGACCTGCAGCTTTTATGTTTTTATCTTCACTTTCACATCACATATTTACTTAATTTGCCTCTGCTTCCCGGAGCCGAAGAACGCCCTCGATGCCGTGACCGACTCCGCCAGCAGCTTTATCTCAGAGCAGCAACAAAACCTGCTGGATGAGGAGAAATCGGTGCAACGTTCTCAGAAGGAATTCAGAGATTTCCAACAAGTTTAACACACCTCGAAATGAAACGCTGAGCCACGAAAGAAAACATCTGACAGCGATGCCCTCAGATGAAAAAACAGAGCCACAATAAGCGACAAATACAAAAGCGATGGTGTGTTAAACTCAAACTGAGGTGGAACATTTAAGGTTTTAGCTGTTTTTAGACGGAGAAAATAACAGTTCTTCAATTTCATGTCATAACGTATCCTTCCACCAGTCGCCTGAGAAAACAGTGCCTCAGCAAATAAGTGCAGCCTAACAGCATGATTCCAGCTTTCCAACCCAACTGATCGGTGGAGGAACACATTGAGAAGCCACCATGGCGTCCTTCGGCTGAAGAAGTAGTGCCAAATTAAACGAATGTCTGATGCAAAAGAGACGGCGCACACTTGAACTTTTGTTGAATTTCTGAGAGAAGACGAAGCTCTGGGTTGTTGGTTGAAATCCCTCCACCTGAGAACCAGAGCTGGCTGGAAGCAGGGCCGGACTCACAAGGATTTGGGCCCCTGGGCTGGAGTCAGTTTTGGTGCCTTATCCACTACAGGAAACTTCTTCTGCTAATGCAAATTACAACAAATACATTTATAGTCCTATGCATGAATTGTTGCATGGTAGGTGTAATTCATCCCCTGAGCAGTAGCTCCATATTGCTCCCTCCCCAAAAATACTATAAATTCATAATTTTCAAATATTTGAGTACCGTTTATATTAATAAAAATTCCAAAACTATTAATACAATTCATCTGATATGGGCTTTGAGTTTTATATAAAGTACAATCCAAAACATGCATTTATTTAAAAAAAACAAAGAAAAACATGGGCCTCCCAAAAATTGGGGGCCCTGTCAGCCCTTTCTAATGTCTGGCCAAAGGTGGAAGGATACTCTGCTGCTTATTTCACAAAACAACATGTAAAAACAACTTATAATAATATAAATTAGGGTTGGGACTTCAACGTGTCGATTTCAGGTAATTGATTACATAGTTTTTAACACCTTAAAAATTTTAACACAATTTTTTTGATTACATACAAAGGCTGGAACCTTTGTTGTTACCCATTTTTGGTACGCCTGTAAATCTGACGCACATCTCCATCATTCCAGCGATGGAAGCGGCTCCTCTGGAGGTTCATTTCTGCTTCCAGAGCCGATCTGATGGGACGCTGGAAAAGACTCCAGTTGTGTTCAAGTTGAGCTAAAAGCAGTCGGCCTATCAGAGAAGCTATGCTAGCCTAGACTAGCATCTCAATGCTAACCATGTAGCAGCAGCGCTAATGTCAACGTCCACAGTCCACGTTTCTAAAGAAGCTCCATGAATGATCAGGGGCTCCTGAAGCTCTGGAGAGATGAGCTTTGCTCCAACCTGATGCTGGAAGAGCAGCTCGTTTGATTTTAGCAGAAAACTTGTCAGATTTTGGTTTATTCTTGATATTGTATTTTTTTTTTTTTTTTTTTTTTTTTTTTTAATTTAAGTAAGTTTTTTATTTAAGTAAATTTTCGTAAGTTTTGTTTTTCTGCAGCAGACACACTGATAACTCTGTCATCAGCATACAGCGTAACTTTTCTCCTAAAGTTTGTTTACCATACAGCTGTGAAAGGAATGGGACCCAAAACGGCTCCCTGAGGGATTCCACTGCACTGAAACCTCCCTCTTCTATTTGTTGGCTACGTTTTTATGCAACCTTCCGTCTGCTGCTGTTTGTTTCACTCTCTGCCTGAGAGCTCATGCGTCTATTTGTTCAATTATTTAGCAGCAAAAAGGGGTTTTCTAAATTGAAAATGTTGCTTATTTTGTCGATAAAAAAGTCGTTTTAAATCTGCGTTTTGCATGAAGCCCTCTGTCCTCCAGGCGTGTGACAGCCGAGCGGCTGCAGCCCGCCTCGTGTTGCACACGCCTGCACGTTATCTGTGATCTGAGAGCCGCCGGGGGAAATTAGACATCATTACATCCAGTCTTCTGATCGCATCCAGTCCTCCAACCCACAGCTCTCTCTCACACACACACACACACACACACGCGGCCAGATCCACGAAGAAGATAAAAACCTGGTGTGGCGGCAGGAGGCGTCTCTAATGAGCCACAAACCTCTTATCGCTTCCCCGATGAGAAATCTAAACATGTTAATCACTTTCAGCCACCGAGCTGGGTTATTAGCTTAATCTATTTGTACGGGGGTGGGGGGGTGGGGGTGGGGGTGGGGGTGCCGGGAGCTCTTCTCAGGCTCTTTAAAACGAACTCGTCACAGTTTTATCAGTGGGTCCGTTTTAAAGGTGGGTTAAAGCGAACCAGACCGGGTTGAGCAGGAGGAAAACCTGCAGGCTGTGAGCAGTCAGAGAAGCGGATTTCAAAATAAAAGCCTCTGGCGCGTACCTGGACCCTGGCCTCGGTGAGGTTGACCCGGCGGGCCAGGTCCTCCCTGACGAAGGCGTCGGGGTAGTGCGTCCTCTCGAAGACCCGCTCCAGAGCCTGCAGCTGGCTGCTGTTGAAGGTGGTCCTGTTCCGGCGCTGCTTCCTCTTCTTCTTCTCCTCCGTGTTCATCTGCTCGTCTGCGGGAGGAGGAAACCGACGTTACCATGGAGACCACCAGAATACCTGACATCCCCTGTGCGGATCTCTCTGCTCCAGCTTCCAGAGCAAACACCCTGGATGTGCTTGGAAGGAGGCGAGAGCTCAGCGGATCCAGGAGCTGGTTTCAGACCAGCAGCGGATCCAGGAGCTGGTTTCAGACCAGCAGCGGATCCAGGAGCTGGTTTCAGACCAGCAGCGGATCCAGGAGCTGGTTTCAGACCAGCAGCGGATCCAGGAGCTGGTTTCAGACCAGCAGCGGATCCAGGAGCTGGTTTCAGACCAGCAGCGGATCCAGGAGCTGGTTTCAGACCAGCAGCGGATCCAGGAGCTGGTTTCAGACCAGCAGCTCCTGGATGCTGGTGAAAAAGTTCCGGTTGTTAATCTGCCGGTGGGACAAGACATATTAGAAGTTAGATTATCTTGTTCCACTGGCGGATTATTTCTGTTATAACTTTTTAAAATCAATATCAGGGAATTATTGACTTAAAACCAGCTGCTGTATCTGCTGGGAACTTCCTCTAACATTAGTTTTTTCTTATTTCAAGAGTAATCAAGACATTTGCAGCAGAAAGTAGCGCAGAGAGCCTTGATTTGGTGGTTCTGAGCCTCATTGGAGCTGCAGCCGAGTCGGATGATGCTCTGAGGAAGTGACATCACGACCTGCGAGGCTCTATAACCTCAGCATCCAAACCAAACAGTTTCTCACCGTGATTGTTGCTGAATTTCCTGCTTGTTCCAAACAGTTGTTCGTTGTTCGGAACCGTCTCAGGTCGCGTCTTTCTGCTCCACTCCGAGCGAAATGAACAACAGTTTGAGGACATTTTCATCTCCGGCCTTCCATAAAAATCACAACGAACCAACTCAGTTAAAGTATAGATGGAGCGAAAACAAACTGCAGGTTTGTTTTTGTCATAAACGGATTGAATTTCGGGTTTTTCGGGGTTTTCTCGTCTGGTCAGGCGGGAAGCTCCCAGTGATCATCGTCCCATCGAAGAAAATGTCTCCGTCCTGTTTCTGTGAAAGTTTTAGGTTTTTCTTCAGACCAGACTTTTTAAAATGGCCACACACGTCCTGCAGAGGCATGTCTCAGAAGTTCAAAGCGCCTGTGAGCCGGAGGCTGTGGAGCAGCAGCGGCTCCCGCAGCCGGACCGGGACAGAACCGCTCTCTGGGAGCAGGTCTCTGGTTCGACCCAGAAATGTTTCATCTGCATTTTCAGTTCAAGGCAGCAGGACAGAACCTGCAGGCTGAGCTGCAGACTTTCAGCGGGAGGATCAAAACTCGACTTCATTCGCTCTTTAATGCAAACAGACGACCTGAACTGTTTGAGTCCAGCGCGGTGAACCGAACCGATCGGAGGTTCTGAAGAACCTCCTGCTGAACGTTCCTGCAGGGAGGAACCAGAGCCTGTGGCTCCGCAACAAAACCACAGAACAGCACTTTACACAGAAACACGGCATAAAGCGCTCCTTGCTAATTACAAACATCCCCAGCGAGCCGGCCGGCCCGAACCCGCCCAGAACCTGCGCCCGGGCCCCGGGCCCCGCGTGGAGAGCTGGCAAACCTTCTCAGGCTTTTCGAAAAGTTTCCAAACCCATCAAATTAATACACCCCGAAAACACATGGATCAAAGAGTTCTCCAGAAATAACGCGCGTGTTCGTGAAACAAACAGGAAAATGTTGAGAATATGTTGAATCGCTCCTGGAAATAACAGCCTAGAAAAGAAAATGAGAAATTTAGAAAAATAATTTAATTCTGAAAATTCATTTTTCATCACGTTGTCATATTTTTATTTCACAGAACCTGATTTATTTATCTTCCCGTTTATTCAGAAACATTTCAGGTCTGGTTTGGTTCGTGGGAATAAATTTAAAAACACTGATTTGATATAATTTGGGGTTTTTAGAAACAATTTTAGTGCGAAACAATTTTTATTTGGACATTTGGGTCAAAACTTCGATCATATCAGAGCCGCCCTGCGTTGTTTCACGGGACCGAGCGAGAAGCTGAAGGGAGCTCAGCTCGGAGGCAACACACACACACTCACACACACACACACACTCACACACACGCTCCGTCAGGCTGCCTGTTTGTTTTCCCGTCAGCAGCTCGTCGCGAGTGCAGCTCAGAGTTTATCTGTTGCCTCCAAATAAAAACAAATCCTCCCGTCTTCGCCTCCGGCCTCAGATTTCCTCCTGCGGCGGAAGACGCCTCCCGTGAAGGGTCGCCCCGGCGGCGGCGGGCTCCCGGCGGCGGCGGGCTCCCGGCGGCGGCGGGCTCCCGGCGGCGGCGGGCTCCCGCTCAGCCTCACACCCGGACCGCTCTCCGGAGCCCAACGCCGACCGCTCCGTGCAAACATGCCTGTCACGTTTCAGCTGCAAACAGGATGAAAACGTTCCCGGCTGACCTTTGCCCTCTAGCAGACCAGCGACCCAGCACGCGAAGTGATCGTCACAGACAGAAAGTCCAGTTCTAGTTCTGATCCCCAAATGAAACTCAACTCGTGTGTTTTCCTTCAGCTAATCACGCCCTGACCTCCGGGGGTTATCTTGTGACCCCGGGTGGGGGCCCGGGGCCCCTGTGCTGAAAACCAGCAGATTAGAGCAATGAAAGCACCGTTTCCTGCAGCTGCAGCACAGCCGCCTCTCCCTGCACAGCTCTGGGCCGGGACGTTCTCCCGGCTCCTCCGGAGCAAATCACCTGATCATAACCCAAAACCCGCGGCTTTACGAAGAAGCTGGAGTTAAAATGACAAAGTTCCTTCATGATCGAGTTCAGGTCCGACTGGACGTTGTAGTTTTGGCTCAAATTATGTCGAAAAATAACTTCAGAGTCTGGATTAAAAGGAAAAATTATTTAAGGTTAAAAGCGATGATTTTATAGCAGAAAACAATCAAATTATGTAATAATTCTGGTTCTTTTCTGCAGATTTTCTGCCATCATTAGGATTCATTTCAAAATGACTGAACAGGAAATAGAAAAATATTTAACAAGAAATTAATTTGACTAGTTTTCTGTGTCTTCAGGCTTCAGAAACCAAAATAAGGATTTTATCTTCCTGCCTCTGATTTCACCGTTTTACGCCATTTATTGGTGAAATATCAACATTTAAGGTCTGCTGGCAAACATTTCAGCAGAAGCTCAAAACGAACGGAAATCATATGTGAACAGATGCTGCAGAGCACGAAATTATGAAACCAAAACCGTTTGAGTTCAGAAACAAGGAAAACTGGTTTCACTGGGTAAATTTGACTGATTTTCATCCTCAGTTTTTATTCTTGCAGTTTGTTTCTTTTTGCGACAAAATGCGCAGAAAACTAAAAATGAATGCCCTGCCTCTGATTTCCGCAGTTTGCGGTTTAAAGTGAGCGGAGCTTGATGTGACGCAAACCTCCACGGTGCCACTTTGGTTCGTGACGTTTTAGAGACTTTTACACCAAATTTACTGCAAAAATAATTTTTCAAATACCAGTTTATCGCTGAATGAATTTTTATGTTTTTTTTTTTTTGTTGTTTTTTTTTTTTAATATGTTCGTTTAATTTTTTTTATTCATCTCTGAGCAACTTTCTTTTGGTTTGGCCTCAAAAAATGTGGCGCAATCTGTGCGTGAGGGGAAAAACGACCTAAAAATGTACAAATATGATTTAAAAACATGATTAAAATATTAGCATAATTTTTGTGATTTATCTGCAAATATTTGGAAATTGAAGTGAAATTTATTGAAACAAACTTCGGGTTAAAAATAAAATCTTTGCGTCGTTTTTCATGGTGACGCAGCGGCTGAGCGGTTTAATTAAAACCCGCAGCTTTAATCCAAGCCATCCTCCTCCTCATCTTCATCTTCATCATGTGTGACTGGCGTCATTAAAAGCTGTCAGTGAAAGTTTCTCCCGTCATAAATCCAGAACCAGAACCAGAACCAAACCAGGGGCCCGGAAACATCGAACTGTTGCGTTTACAAATTAAAATATGAAAAAAACATCGTTTATCCCGCAAACAAACGCAGTCGTTTGATTTTCTTGAAGATGAAAATCCTCAGATTATTTCCATTTTCCCATCTGACGGGCGCATAAATTAAGAGCGGCTCTGATTGGCTGATATCCTCCTGGTCGTCGGCTCGGGGGACACGCGCGCTAATTATGACAGATGATTGGCTCGGATCATCTGAGAGTGTTTGACAGGCTGAAAATAAGCGTGAATTAACGACGTGACCCGCACACTTCCTGCCGCACAGTTCTGCGCTTTTTTTCCTTTAAAGAAATAACAAAAACAGTCATTAAGGCCCGTAACGGGTCTGTCAACTGGCGCAAATGGCTCCGAGAGCCGAGAGGAGGGAGAGGAGCGGGGGAGGGGGAGGAAGGAGGGAGAGTTTATTTACTTTTTTTTTGCGGCGCGCAGAGGAGGGCGAACGGCGCGGTTTTTGCGCCTTTAATGGGGACGTTCTGGCGCTTTAATGCGCTTTTACGCACAGAAGGATGGAAAGTGAGCGCGCTTAAATGCTGGGGAAGACTGCGCTCTTTCCTCCCCTTCAAATAAATAAACACACCTGATAAGAGCCCGATTTAGCAGGAAGAATTTCATTCTGAGGAAAAAACTCCGCAGCTATGCGCCAAAGCGTCCAATCACACCGCGTCCCGTCGTCATGTGACTCTTTCTACATATTTTCTGAGTTATGATGTTGTTTTTTCTCTGCAGAGGAAACCTGGAGCGTAAATGTGGCCTCATTGAGGTCAGCAGGCACGCAGCGGAGATTTATTACCCCCGAGCTTGACTCGTAAGGCTGCCTCCCTGACCATGTCCACCAACATCATCACTTCAAAGCGCTGATGCAGGAATAATGGCCGCTCCGAGGGGAGCCCGTCAGGGATGATGCATGGCCAAAGCGCACGCGCGCGGCTCCGCGGGCACGTGATGAAAACAGATGAGTTTAGTTTGAGGCTGACAGTCTGAGTCCATCTGCTCACACTTACTCTCCTGCTGGGTGGTGTCGCTCCCGCTGGTCAGCCCCGGGGACTCCAGCATGCTCCTCCCGGCCTCCCCGACGCTCTCGTCGGCCTGGGTGCCGACCATCTCCCCGGCCTCCTCCAGGTCCAGCAGGTGGCTGACTGAGAAGTTCTTCTTGGCCTGCAGGTTGTCCAGGTTGGCCGTGATGGGACTCTCCAGCCGGTTCGAGATGGCGGCCTGCCTGTCCATTACATGCGCATAGCTGGAAGTCATGGCGCAAACGCAGGAGAAGCGGAAAACACGCAGCGCTGAGGAGGATCACAGCGAGCAGCGTCCCCGGAAAGCAGCCGCACTCAGACTGGGCTCTGCTGAGCTGTTCACATCCAGAGGAGCCGCGGAGAGCCCGAACCGAGATCCGATCAAACCCAATCCATCCGGCGGAGCGCGGCGCGTCGGAGGAGCGGAGCCCCGCTGAGGTCCGGAGGTCCCGGGAATGCTGGGGGAAGTTTGAAGACGGGATCAGAAGTTCTGCTCCGAGTCGGGTCGAGTCACATCTGAGCAGGAAGAGCTGCTGCTGCGGGTGATGACGACCAGATGCGCAAAGCTCCGAGTGCGCGCAAAACTGGCTGAGCTGCAGCCAAGAGGCGCAGGGAGGCAGGGCTCCCTCCCCCTTTCTCTCTCTCTCTCTCTCTCTTTCTCGTAATATGAGACAATATTTACTACCTTTCCTGTTTTTAAAGCATTTATTTTTGTTCTGCTTCTGACAGGTTCTGCTGTCACTGAGCTGGAAAATAAATCACACACACCATCGAGTTCCACGTAAAAACTTTGCTTTCAGTCACGTCAGGAGCCATCGCGCTGGCTTTATTGACTCATTTGCAGCCATTTTGTTTTCGTTTAGGCTTCAGATGGAGAAGGTCCAGAAGCCTCAGACCTCTGGAACGAGATGCGGCGAATCAGCTGGGATTAAAACTCAGGAACAAATCTAAAATGGCTCAGTTCGGTGAAAACCAAGTTTCAAAATCAGCTCCTAAAAGATGAAAAAGCATCAACAATAAAAGTGATAATGGAACGAAACCAGCCAGGAAGTCTTCATTTAACAAATATAAACGCAATGTGCCTAAAACAGAAAATACAAACAGCAAAAATATGATCCAAGAAACACAAGATAATAAATAAATAACTGGGCATCATCAGCATATAGAAAAGGTAAGATGAGTTTTCTAATAACCGTGGAGGACCAAGAACTCATCCTTGTGGAACACCGAGAGCAGCGTTGATTTAATCTGCTTCAAAATTACCAACAGAAACTGAAAAAGTTCCACCAGTGAGATTCTGAACACACCAGGATAGATCTGCATGATGCGGAAGATGATGAGGAAGCTGCAGCGAGTCCAAGTGGAACAGGATTACAGTGTTTATGGGGGTTTCTATGGAGGGCCAAAACTGACACAATTCAAAATAAAAGCAGAAATATAGATATTATCTTTTTCCTTTCCCTTCTACAAGCGTTTGTTCTTCCATTTCCTCGTCTCCTCTTTTTACGTCACCGTCTGCGTTTCTGCCTCATTGTGCAGATGAGGAGGGCGGCCATCTTGGTCCAGCTCCTCTGCTACTGGTCGGCTGAAAACTCGCCGCCTTCCAGCTCGGCCCGTCTGTCTGCAGCTTCCCTTCACGACTCCGACCCAGACCGTCTCTCCGCTCCCTCCAGAACGACACCATGCGATGCTACAGGCATGAACAGTCACATGGATCCTGCTGCTTCCTGTTTATCGACCAATGCAGATCTGCTCAGCAGCATGTCCCTGAACGGATCAAACGGTGGCAACGGCTGAAATAAGTGTGTGTGTGTTGGGGGGGGGGGGCACAGATACGGGGAGTTTTCCCTGCCTTCCCAGCCAATCAGAGCAGAGCTGTGGGGTTTGACTTCAGGATCAGATCCTGCCTGTCCTCTGAGGGAGAACAGGTCTGGACTGATCTCTGGTGACGGTTTCCACATGAACGCTTCTCTGAAACGTCTCTATTCGCTGGATGCTGTTCATCACGGAGCTTAAAGGTTTCAAACAGGTTCAGCTGCATATTAAACCAGCGGCCTGGGGCCCCGCAGGCGCAACCACTGGCACAGTTTTATTTCTGAGGCCACACCAGGACTTCTTCCTTCATGCCTGTTGGCCTGTATGAACAGAAAATCCACCGGAACATATTCTCGTCGTTGTGACAACTTATTTTTACTTTCGCACTGCAAGAAACCCAAAATCCTACCAAGTATTTCTGCTCTAGTTTCCACTGCAAACATCTTAACTCACTTCTAACTTACAGTAACTTTCCAGCAGATACAGGAGCTGCTTTTAGGTCAATATTTCCTTAATATTGATGAAAAACTTCTCGTTCCACTGGCAGATTATTTCACTTATAACATGGGGAAAATGTCTTGTTATAGTTTCTGCATTAAATTTCCACTAAACATACCAGTAACACGCTGTTAGACCTGTTTTCTCCTCGCAGTCGGTTGGAATCTGTGCGCTTTTTGATTTTTGACATCAATTTCCACCCTCAGAAAAAAAAAAAAAAAAAAAAAATTCCAGTCCTATTTTTTTGGTAAATTTTATGTTTATCTTTATTTTAAATCCAAAAAATAGAAATAAAATGGCGGATCATTTAAAAAAATGACGACAAATTTCCAATAGTAGATTTTTACCTAAAATTAAAAGTTGTCTTTTTTTCAAAAAGTTGTGCAACTCTTGCGGCTCTAAACGCGTTTTATTCGGCTGGTCTGAGGGTAAAAACGGCTCTTTAGGTTGTAGACGTTGTAATTTCCAGAGCAAATATCTGGAAAACACTTGAACTCAGACAAAACCAACTGACAGGAACTGGTTTTAAGTCAATAATTCCTTAATATTGATGAGAAACTTCGAGTTATAAGTGAGATAACCTGCCAGAAGAGCCAGAGATTCTTCATCAACATGAAGGAATTGTTGGTTTAAAACGAGCTCCTGGATCTGCTGTGAGTTGGTTTTGTCTTGTTTCATGCTCATGAGATGTTTGCAGCGGAAGCTGGGGCAGAGATGCTTGGTGAGACGCTGGAAGGAGCAGAAGGAATGTTTCAGCTGCTCTGAAACTCGAGCTTCAGGCGACGCTTCGCGTTTCTGCAGCTTTTCTCTGAATATGCAAACTGGCCTCCAGCTGCAGCTGCAGCTTAAACGGTGCAGCTCCGCTCCCCTCCTCTGGGGGGGGGGTGATGGAGGAGGTCACGCCTTCAGATGGCAGGAGTCGACTCGGAGCTGCCATAGACATCCCGTAGCCTCCAGCCCCCCCCACTCGGCCCCCTGATCTGGGAAAAGAACACTTGATGCCATCAAAGAGGCGCAGATTGAATCCAGATGTTCTCCACTCGTTCTTTCCATGTATTTAATGAAGGCGCAGGGATGGAGGAGACTTTTTCATCATTAGTTCTCCCCCCAGATTCTCTTTTCCTGCCTACGAGTCGGTTCTGGTGCCAGCTCGAGAATAAAAACAGAGCGAGGAGAAAAAAAGGCCTCCCCGAGTCTCCTCAGGGGGGCTTCACGTCTTTGTTCAGAGCTGCATGAGAACACGGCCTGTTTTCCTCTGCAAACATCTGGGGGAGGAAAAACTCCCGGTTTTTAAACAACAGCCGAAGAATGAAAACGATGCAAGCAGCTCAGACTGAAGAGAGCAGAAGCTGCGTCTGCACCTTCGCCGTGGGTGAAGACGCTTCCAGTCAACGTCGTAAAGGTTTCCCTTCTGCTAAATTCACTGCAATTAATAATCATGTAAACATTTGGAATGAAAGCAGCAGGTACTGGCAGCTTTGCTGCAGATCAAATGTTCTACGGGCTGTGATGGAATTTTTTTTTACCATAAAAACTAAAAAATGTGACCGTATTTAATCCCCGAATGTCCCCCATGAGTGGAAATCGATCAGCATCATGAAACTGCAAACGTTGAACGGAGATGCGATGGGCGGAGGCGATGGAGGCAGAGCCTCCTGGAGCCTCCCGATGTGCTAATGAGGAGCCGTAAACCCAGATTTATACCCGAGAGGGAAGCTGGAGCAGGACGGCGGCGACGCGAACAGCAGAACCTGCAGAGCCGTTTCAGTCCGTCACAAACAAGAAGTCCTGCAGGAAAATCAGCAGACCAGGGGTGTCCAAACTTTCTGTCGCATGGGCCAAAAAAAATACAATAAACTAAGAATGCAATACTTGAAACAAATAGTCAGATTTGTTGCTGGAAAGGGATGAATAGATTATTCTAGATGCAAAACTGAGAAAGGGTTCTGCAGCTTTGCCTTGCTGGAAGAAAAATTAACTAAATAAATAAAAACATAGAAAACAATTTAGTCAAGTTAGGATTTAGGTCACTCTTTCTTTGAAAACGCCAGGTTTATAAAGTTAATCAAAAGAAGATTTTGGTTCAGCAAAGTTCACTTTTAAATAAAAGTCACTGGATGGACGAGGTCCTGGCAGGAAAATGCAAAAACCTGGTTATTTAAAGATGAATACTTTATGTTGTAACCAATATTTTCCATTTTAAGAGGCTTTTACTCTGTCTGTGATAATTGTGTCCTAATTAAAGATAGAAAGTCTCCATCGAATGTTGGGATTTGTATCAATCTTGAACTGAAGTCAGGGCCACACACAATCAGTCCCGGGGCCGTAAATGGCCCCCGGGCCACACTTTGGACACCCCCAGGTTAAAGTTTCTGCTAAATGTTGAGCTTTCTGTTGTTCGTTTGGAATGAAATCAAAATGACTTTAACTGTGGGAGGAGACATGGCGGAATGTTCCACCAAACACCTTATTAAACCTGATAACCTTATTAATGCCACACGGGCTGCTTCTCTCAGGAAACTAGCAAGGAAAAAATGCGATTTAACAGGTTTTAGAAATAAAACTAAAACGGTTGGAAAACTGGATTCCCCACCATAATAAAATTAATTTTTCCTTCAGGTAAATGTGCTTTTTTAAATTCAGCCATAATTTGCATTAATTCGTAATTTCAAGCATTGTTTGCATCTGTATTGTAACTTGCTTCTATTTTTTCAGATTTATTTCTTTATGCCCATTTACTATATAATTTTAAGGGGATCCTACAGTTTTTATTATTTCTTTATTTTTCTTCCAGGTTTATACTTATTTCTGTCGGTATTTTTGCGGTTTAAATGTTCATAATTTTTAGATTTGAAGCGGATAAAAACAACTGCAATCTGTGATTTTCAGCGCCAGTCCTGGAAGTTTAAACGCACATTTAAACCCCGCAGATTGTCTGGGTGGCGTTGTTCTTGTGTTACGTGGAGGCGGCTTTTTATGGCGTAAGAGGAGTTGCGCAGCTTTTTCAGATTCCGGGGGTTTGGTCCAGACGGTTCCGTCCAGAGCTTGATGCATGTTGCAGCTGCAGCAGCGGGTCTCCTGGTTATTCTCCCATCATTCTGAGCAAATTTAAAACAAAACTCTGCGGCCCGTTAGAGCAGGATGGGCCCCAGCCGCAGGCTGAGGGAGGGGCCCGGGGCCGCCGTGCTGTGACCCCTGCAGCTGATTGGACCCTGCTTTCTGAACCCCCCAGCACGCCGCCTGATTGGGACTAAATGTTCCCGCTTGCTCGCCGTCTCCCTCCCGCATTCACGCGCCGCCTGATTGCTGCGGGGTTTCTGGGAAACACGCACGGAGCGGCTGATGGCGGCTTTCAGGAGGGCACCGAGGAGCGGAGCTGATCCGGAACCCAGCGGAACCCGGCCGGCCTCCGGGTTCAGCATGCAGAAAATAAGCGCAGACTCCAGATCAGCTGCTGCTCCCCGCAGCTTCCGGGTTCACACCAATCATCTCATTTCTCTCAAATGAAAACAAATCGGTTTATTTGTTGCAGGCGGTTCTGATGTTTGGGTTCCCTCTGAACATTTATGGGCTGCTGTTGGTTCTGGAACCGCTCTGCTGCTGATTAAAGCGACATGCAGGGTTTCCAGAGCTGCAGGGGCCTCATTATCACAGGCCGGAGGAAACAGCGGGCCCGAGATTCACTTTCCTTTCTCGAAAAATACATTAAAAAAGATTTTTATTTTGTAGCTGCATGTCTGCCCTGGACCGACATCCTCTCTTCATTTAGCCCGAAACGGATTTTTCCTTTAAAATAATTGTAAAACTCTGAATTTTCTGTTTTTAAGCAACAGAAAGTTTTCAGAGTTTCTGATGAAATTCGTGTTAAATTTAACGCTGGAAACTGAAGCGGAAAAGAAAACGACTCATTCCGTTGATGTGAACCTCAGAGTCAAGGCAGCAGAACAGCGAACAGACGCAGGAGGCGAAACAGACCGAGCTCCAGCCTGTGCAGAAGTAAAGAGTCAATTAACGCACGGATAGTCATAATTATTATTACAGCATACAGGCAGAACAACGATGAACAATAATAATTATAGGGTCACATACCAGGATCATAAATCTAAAATCCGCATTTCTTTCTTCAAACTCGCAGTTCTCACCTGTTTCTGGAACATCTGACTCCGCAGTGACAAGCAGCCGGGTCACGTGTCTCAGGTAATCAGTGCCCAGGTGGGCGCGTTTCTGGAACTGAGAGCCAGCCAGATGCGATCCGTTCGCTTGTTTGTTAAAATGTCTTTATTGATTTGATTCAATAATATTTTATGAAAAATGATTCAGGGCCTTGATTTCGGCCTTTTCTAATTTATGATCATCTGTGCATCGGAATACCTGCAGAGAGGGTCAGAGGTCAGAAGAAGCCTTTAAAATCAACTGAAGTCTCTCCTAAAATCTGCTTTGAATATCCATCCATCCATCTGAGGTGAAAAAGGCACATTAAGCCCAGGACTTTAACATGTTAATTTAGACTAATTAAATACAAAGATTAATTAATCACTTTTTTATTATATAAAATGCTTTCGGCCAGACCGTTTGTGCTTTTTTGTGTTTGCGTGCGTTTCCGGCAGGCCCGAAAATCTGACGCACAAGCTCCATCCGCAGCAGCAATGGAGGACGAAGCGGCTCCTCTGGGGGTTAATTTCTGCTTCCAGAGCCGATCTGATGCTGGAAAAGACTCCAGTTGTGTTCAAGTTGAGCTAAAAGCAGTCGGCCTGTCAGAGAAGCTACGCTAGCCTAGACTAGCATCTCAATGCTAACCATGTAGCAGCAGCGCTAACGTCAGCGTCCACAGTCCACGTTTCTAAAGAAGCTCCATGAATGATCAGGGTTCCTGAAGCTCTGGAGAGACGAGCTTTGCTCCAACCTGATGCTGGAAGAACCTGAAGAGCAGATTAAATCTAGAAACATCTCTGCTGCTCAGCTCAGATGCTGTTGATTCAATCATTTAGCAGCAAAATGGGATTTTGAATTGAAAATGTTGCTGATTTTGTTGGTTAAAATGCAATTAATTACAGACCCTGCATTTAACATGATAAAAAGATTTTATATATATATATATATAATATAAATATATATATATATATATATATATATATATATATATATATATATATTATATATATAAATATATATATATATATATATATATATATATAATATATATATTATATAACAGAAATGTACAACAGAAATGTACAAAAGCAAATCAGGTATTTTTTTGCGTAGCGCTGAGCTCTCTTTGCCCAGAATGCACGTTGCATCGTACGAGTTAGCAACAGAAGCGAGCCAGTGACGCAGACGGACGCAGTCCAGCCATCTTGCGATGATTTATGCTCTCCAATGATAGACGCAATAACTTAGCTAGCAAGGGTATATTAGCAGCTAGTTAGCGGTAGCCTCAAATCAGAGAGCATAATGAAGTCTGAGGGCAACTCAGTTTGCCTGACAGGAAAGTCTCACAAGAAAAATAAACCACAAGATTAAGTCGTCCTGCCAAGACAATATTTAAGACCTGTGATTAACGTATTTAAGGCCAACTTACAGATTTTTAATGAATTTAAGACATTTTAAAGCCTTAAACTTTGATGCATCATGAACTGTCTCTCTTTTAAAAATGATTCGATGCACATTTTTTTACCGCAGCAAAATGACTGAATAATAAATCTGCAGTGAGAAACGTCTACATTCAGAAAGCAACGCTCCCAGGGCCGGTTCTGTTTGCCAGCAGAACCTGAGAGCTGCTCCCTGCGTGAAATAAAGGCCCAGAACCGACAGGCTGAACCCCACCTGGTGGACTGGAGGTGAACCCCTCTGAAGGCGGCGGCCGCGGCAGCCTGGCCGCTCACTGAAAAGCTGCTTTACGGCTTGGGGCGGCAGGAAGACCTCCAGCTGTGACGCTTCTGTCCTGAGACGCCTCGCTGCCTCTGGTGCGAACACGCAGAAACACAATCAGTGTTGGAACCGTTTATTCACTGGAAACATCACGAGCAGCTTGAGGTTCTGGTTCCGTAGTGTTTTCCATGAACCTCCTGACATGCTCCTCTGCGCTCCGCCGGAGGAGCTGGAAGCATCGGGACACCGATTAGCAGACATCAGCTTACAGCAGAACCAGGAGGGATCAGGACCGGTGGGGCCCATGCGTCGCCACGACGACCATGAGGAGCAGCGGAGGATGGAGGGAGTTGGGATCCCGGTTCTCTGCAGCAGCAGCAGGTTCTGCAAGCAGAACCACGGACCTGGACGGGACGCTGGAAACATCTCGACCCGTTTTTACTACCAAACAAAGACTCTGCTTAAAGTTCTTCTAGAAAAACAGGATAAAGCTGCAAAAATGAGTTCATGACAGTGGAAGTCAGGATTCATTTGGGTTTTTCTGGATATTTGATCATATTTATAAAACAATCAGTCACACTGCAAAAACACTAAATCTTGGTACTTTTTATCTATATTCAAGAAATAATTACTTGAAACAAGCTGCTACGTCTCGCCGAAAAGTTACTTTAAGCTCTTTTCGTTGAATTCAAGTGCACGAAGATGTTTGCTCTTGAAACGAGACAGAAATACTTGGACAGATTTGGTGTTTCTGCCGTGCAGATATCTGAGAGTTTTCAACACGCTGAACGTTACATTAAATGTGCGTAAAGTACTTGATTATGGAGACAAACGCTTCTGGTTTTTAGCGCTAAAGTGGCTCAAACACAGAAAACAGACAGAAAACACCTGAAGATCTTCTCCATGGAGACCTTCTGGGTCCAGGAACTCGCCCAGGTTTCAGACTCTGAGCTCCGCTGGTTCCTCTCTTCAAGCTGACGTTTCCCTGCCTGAAGGAGGCGCTGCAGCGGAGGTGGTGGTTCCGATCAGGTTCCAGAACTTCAGCTGCGTCTGTGCCGGTTCAGATCACAGCTGAGGAGCTTCACCTTCTGCTGTGATGACCTGAGGACCACCGTGGACGTTTTGAGCCTGGACATGGAGCCACGTGAGGAAGACGTCGGTGAGATGAAGATCCTGCCTGAGCGTCAGGAGGTCAAAGGTTCAGCCGGAGCACAGTTTTCTGACTGTTTACAGTCTGGTTCCATCTGCAGCCGAGCCGTCGTCTCCTGCTGGACCTCGTGGTCCTTCGCAGCCGCCCCCCCGGCGGGGGTCCTCCGGCTGTCCGGCTCCTCTGGCTCCTCCTCGGTGGCCTGCAGCTGCAGCTCCTGCATCAGCTGCTCCAGCTTGTGGGCTTTGCGCAGCTCGTTCTGCTGGATGATGGCGCACAGGTGCTCGGTCAGCTGCTCCTTCACCTCCGTCTTCTTGTGCAGGTCCAGCTTGGCCGCCACGTACTCGGCCTCGGCCTTCTCGTAGCGCTTCCTGCGGGGAAACCAGAGGTCAGCCGTCGACGCCGCCGAGCCCAGCGCCAGTCTAAAAACCGACTTTTGGCTTTTCATGATTAACATGAAGCAAAAACACAAACAGCTGGAAGGATTTTATGGAGTATCAGGGCCAGGCTAAGAGATTTGCTTTTCTGTTTGTTCCCAAGAACAAGGATATGACCAGAAACACGTTGCTTTGCGAGAAAAGCCCGGAAGGACCTGGAGATCTGATGGGAGCCCAGTCCGCCTGGTTCTCCTGGACAGACGTGGTCGTTGCGCCGTCGCTTCAGCGCCTGCTGCTGATGGAGCCCATCAGCTTGTTCTCATGTTTAATCATCTGTCCAGTAGGAGTTCTCATAAAATTACTACTTCATTCTCCTAATATTACGACTTTGTTCAGGTAATGTCACATTTTATTCTGGCACTATTACGATCTTTCTCTCGTGTTTTTACACCTTTTTTCTCAAATTATTATGAAATCATTCTGGCATTATTAAGACTTATTCCTCGTATTATTACAGGTTTTTTTGACTTATTATTATGGCTTTTTTCCTCAAATTATTACAACTTTTACCTTGTATAATTATGACTTTTCTGGTATAATTACAGCTATTTTTCCCTTATTACGACATTTTTCTTGCATATAAAGCCTTTTTCTTTGTATTGCGACTTTTTTCTGGTATATTTACAACTTTTTTCACGTATCATTACGACTTTATTCTCATATTATTTTGACTTTATCCTCATATCATTATGACTTTTTTCTCGTATTATTACGACTTACTTCTTGTATTATTAAGACTTTCTCATGTTACGACTTTATTTTGGCATTATTACAACTTTTTTCTCGTATTATTGCAACTTTTTTCATATTATGACCCTTTTCTCGTATCATTCCGACTTTATTCTCATATTATTATGACTTAATTCTCTTATCATTACAACCTTTTTCTCGTATTTTACAACTTTTCTCACATCATTATATCCTTTTTCTCATTATTACGACTTAATTCTCATTATTACCACTTTTTTGCACCCAGTTCAATGTGACAACGATAAACAGTTGAAAGCCTGCAGGTGCGACTTGTGCTGCTCTTCTTGGCGGCCCCCCCTTGGATAATGATAACAACGACGAAACGCTGCAGACGCGCCTGCATGCTGCATCAGTAAAATCGGCTGCAGGGGGCGCTATCTTATTACAGGGGGAATTTTATTACAGAGAAGCGATGAAGTTTAAGACGACTTCAGTTTGTACATTTGGCAGAGGTACATCTAGAAAAAATTAGAGTATTGAGAAAAAGTGAAAAGTTCTAAACTCCCCTCATCAGCGGATTAGCTGCGGGCCCTGCAGAGGTTCCCTGAGCTCCTAGAAGGCCTCAGTCTGGGACAGGACACACTCATGGGACGGCTGCAGACTGGACACAGGTCCAGAAGACAAGGAGAGGAAGACACACAGGGTCATTGCTAAAGAAGCTGGTCGTTCAGAGTTCTGCATCCAAGCATGTTCGTAGAAAGTTGAGTGGAAGGAAAAAGTGCAGCAGCAGGGAGAAGCGCAGCCGTGAGAGGGATCCATTTAAGACTCTGGAGGAACTTCACCAGGAGTGGCCGAGGCTGGAGTCAGAACATCAAGATGGTCTATCTGGGCTGAGGAGAACCAGAACCGGACTGTTGCTCAGTGAACCACAGTTCACTCGGACATCAAGGTCCCAGAGTGTGGAGGAAGACAGGAGAGGACCGGAACCCACGTTGCTGGAGGTCCAGGGTGGCGTTTCCACTCCCAGTGGAACCTGCTGGTTCTGGTCCACTGGGTTTCCTGACGCATCATCTACCAGGACCTTCATGCTTCCTTCTGCTGACAACCTTTGTGGAGATGCTGACTTCATTTCCCAGCAGGACTTGGTACCAACCCACACAGTACCAAAAGCCGGTCCAAAGACCGTGTGGTACTGGATCTGATGGGCCAGCAAACGGGCCAGACCAGAACCCCATAGAGAATCTATGGAGTCAAGATGAGAGACACCAGAACCAACGATGCAGACGACCATCAAAGCAACCCGGGATTCCAGAACCTCAGCAGAACCTCAGACCGCACTGATGCAGGAACTCATGCAAAAGGAGCACCGACCCAGAACTGAGGGCAGACTGATGAACAGTTCTTTACCGCCAGGAAGTCCAGGTCGACTCTGCCGAGCCGCAAAACCAAACTGGATCCCATCCATTCTTTTTCTACAACCAGTTAGTAACTGGATCCGGTACCAGTTCTGGTTGAGCACGGGAAAACCCTGGGCCGCAGTGAGCCCCACAGCTGGCGGAGCTGTTGACCCAGTATGAACTGGGCCATTGATCCCGGCCAGGAACCAGAATCATCACGTTGCTCCCGGAATGTAAAACTTTGAGGCAGGATGTCTGGTTCCGATCGGCCCAAAGCCCGACCAGAGTGATCCAGGAGCCTGCAGGCGGAAGCATGAGGACGCAGCCGCAGAGCCTCTGGGTTCTGCGGCTGGAAACCAACCGTGCAGCGCTGTAGTCCCAGCTGGCCTGCTCTATCCTCCCCCTCAGGATGCCGATGTCGTGGGACACCATGTCGTCGAGCGCCTGCAGCTCCTTCTGGATCCTCTTCAGCTTCACGGCCTCGGCCCGCGTCTGCTTGGACCTGAACAGAGCAGACATTTACAACGTGACGCTTCCCGCCGCCGCCGCCGCCATCGGGCCTGCCGCGCTTACTTCTCAGCGATCGTTTTCGCCAGAAGAGCTTTCTTGAGCTTGTTCTGCTCCTCGATCACCTTCTGCTCCTGCTGCAGCTGCTCCAGACGCGACTTTTCTCTCCTGCAATCGCAATGAAACGCACAATTTCACAAAAACCTGCATTTCAGAATAACAAATGTATGTGTTTCTGCTCTTAATATCACTACTAGACAATAAATTTAAAGCCAAACTCACATTTCCACCTCCTGCTTCTCCAGCTCTTTCACCACATGCATCTCCTCCACCTCCTTTTTCTCCTCTGCTGCCGGATGATGGTCCTCATTCGGCTTCACATCAGCGGGTTTCTGCTGCTTCTCCTGTCCGGCAGCAGGAGCTCCTGTCCGGTCTGGAGGCTGACCCTCCATCATCAGCGGTGGCTTGCTGAGCTGTTGCCCCGGCAGGAGGTTGTGTGAACCGGCTAACTGAAGCGCTCTCTCCCGCTGCATCTTCTGCCGGCTCCGGCTGGATGCTGGAGGCTTCCTTCCGCGGGAAGCGGCAGAGGATCCAGCGGAGTCTGTGGAGGCGGAACCGGCTCATGTTAGGGTTAAAGCGGTTAAAAGTCTCAGACTGGGTCGGTGGTATTTTACCTTTCTGCTGGATTCTCCGCAGCTCCTCTTCAGAGAAACCCGCCCAGCCGCTCATTCTACAGCCTCACACTGAGACAAGACCCCGGAAACATCCAGCTCAACTTCACCTGCGATTTAAAGAGAGAAAATCACAGAAAACTTCAGAGAAACACCGAAACAAGCGCTCAACACTTCCGCCATATTTGTTTACTCCTGCCACGTGAAGGACCCCAATAGACCGTTGAAGTGGTGTCCCGACTAGCGCCTGAATTAAAATTAAAGAATTTTTATCTCACTAATTAAAGTAAAGACGGAACTTAGTTTGCTTTTATTGTGTCAGATGGTGTATCTAAATTTATTTTTCTTGTGTATAAAAGCAGTGGCGCTCCCAGAATATTTCAATTGGGGTGGCCAGAACAGGCCAATTTGAGGGCAGCACAACTAAAAAGAATTTATATATATATATATATATATATATATATATATATATATATATATATATATATATATATATATATATATATATATATATATTACAAAGAGGTTTGGGCTTTGACTAGGCCAGTGTTGCAATATAACAGCATCTGCATTTCAAACAAAAACAAAGTACAAACGTTGACTTTTCTTCTGGTTATTTACCCAAACGTTGAGACTGAGCCATATGATCCAGTCTTGCTATTGGATAGAAAATTTGCATAAAGCCCCCAGTATGTCTGAAAACATATTGTCATCTCAAAAGAACTCCTACAAAACCATCTAAGAGGTTGAACTTTTCTACGTCTTCCAGGGTTAAAGTTCTCCAGAACCTCCTCCCTGACCCTTTGCTGGGTTCCTTGTTCTCTAAAGAACCTCTGAGGCCAGAACCAGAGCAGCTGGTTAAAGGTAAAATTACACACAGGTGAACTCTGGTTGCCAATCACACTTCTGGTTGCACTGGATTTTATTTTGGGGTATTAGAGTAAAGGGTACTGAATAGAGATACAAGCCTCATGTTTCATATATTTTTATTTGAAAAGTTTTTGAAGACCATTCATTGTTTTTATTCCACTTTGGAATAATGCACAAGTTTGTTTCCCTGTTACATACCCCCCCAAAAAAAAAAACCAAAACAAAAAAAAAAAAACAACAACAACAGTTTACAGTACATATGGATGGATGGATGGAGAGACGGATGGACAAACGGACAGATGTCTCAATAGAACCTGTCTCTATAAACCCTGACCTCTGAGATGGTCTCCATCTCTGCTTCTGTTTTTAACGTGAATCTCTGAGTTTAACTCTCTGTAGCTGCCGGAGGATCGTGGGTCACTGTGAGCAGGAAGCAGAACCTGCTGACTTCCCTTCCTCCTCTGTCATCCAGCCGTCTCCATCATCTCATCACCGTCTTCTCCAGCCTTCCACAGGCTTCTCGCTTCCCACAGTAACGCCTCAGGAACAAAGTCTGTCAGCGGCACCGAGGACACCAAACGATGCCAAAACAATGACCTCTGTTTGGCAACCAATAAAAACTGGCCTCCACATCTTTGTTGCATCTGGGGGGCCATTATGAGCGAGTTAAAAGGCAAAACACCTCAGGAGGGCATAAATCGCCAGCAGAGTGGAGACAGCAGGCATGGAGTCCAGATGGCGGGATGGAGACTGCACGGGCAGAGGATGGGACGGCCTTGGGGTCCTGATTAGTGAGAGCCACATGGCTCATTACTGAGGTGACCTGTGAAGGCAGATCGGGGTTAAAGGTCAGGGAAGTGTATAAATCCCCTGCAGGAACCGAGAGCAGAAGAGCCAAGATGGCGGCATGGCAGAGCGGTGGTGCTGAGGTGGAGTTTCACCACTCTGTGAGTCAGCATGGGGACCCCTGCAGCACTGATGAACAAAGAGCTCACTGTTTTTAAATTTTATGACGTCTAATTTGCAGTAAACAAGCTCCAACTCACAGGTTTCTCTGCTGCTGTCAGAAAGCCTCACAAGAAGAAGCCCTTTTTAGATCCCACTTCCAGATCTAAAAATGGCAGAGCTGGAAATAAATTCAGGAGCAGAATCACGTTAGAGCAAGAAAGTTTCTCGTTTTAATGAGATGGCTATCATATCTGGGTATAACGAGAAAGTATCTTGTTTCAACAAGACAGATTTGACCAGAAATAAGAGTTGTCTCGCGATACAAAACGAGATACAGAGCTCGTTAAACAACAAACTTTCTCGTTTTAACAAGATACGAAACGAGAAAATTCTCGTTACAATTTAAAAGTCGCCTCATTATACAAAAACGAAATACAAAACTCGTTAAAATGAGAAACTTTCTCATTATAAAATGATATAAAACTGAAAAAGATTAATTTCTCGTTAAAACAAGATTTAAAAAAACTCAATAAAACGAGAAACGTCGTAATCAAAAGATTCAGTACAAGGATTGTCTAGTTGAAAAGAGAAGCAAAACTCATTGAAATGAGAAACTTTCTCGTGAAGAGGCGGCGACTCCATCTCGTCACAACGAAACGTTTCTGGTTGTAACGACGTCGACATAAAAGTCGCCTCGTTATAAAAATGAGACACAAAAATGAGAAACATCCGCAGTGACCTGAGAGAAGCAAATGTCGCTCATCAACCTGGAAGGGGTTCAAAGGTCAGCGGACATCCCAGCAGATTCGCAACTTTTAAATGCCCACAACTTACTCACTCCCTCCCTCCCTCTCTCTTATGGAGTATTTTCCCCATACAGACTGGTTTCCTTCCTTCCTTGATAATAACATCTAAGTGGGGAAAATACTTGTTTTGGTCAATTTATGGCTAAAACATTACATGTTTATAGTTTAATAACAGAAAGAAACAAAGCAAGGCTTCAGAGCATTATCAGCATGGTGCCCGGTTCTACAGAACCCGGGTTATGATCTGGTTCTGGGTCTAATGAAAAGTGGACTTTGACTAGTCTGGTCTAAATCCTTCATGCTAAACAGAAAATCGTTTCTCCTCTTGGGGGGAAATATCTCTTTTCTGCACAAAGTAGCTGAAGTTGCTCTTTAACAGGAACCTCCATATATGGGCATGGCTTTCGTTTATAAAGTTGTAATTAGTTTTGAGTCAAAGATTGCTTTCTTGTGTTGGTGCACGGCCGAGCACGTGCAGTGAGTGTGCACATCACTCTCTGCGCATTCCCCGCAGACTCGCTCCCTGTGATGCTCATTCAGTCTAACAGGAAGTGCCATGAAAAATAAACAGGCGTTCTGCAGAGACGACCATCACAGAGAGCCGGGGCCTGGAAGAAATTGGGATGATTAGGGGTCAGGCTGTTAGCAGGGCTCTGAGCTGGAAGCAGGAGGAAGCTAATTGCTGTTTTGAAACATCTGTATTGGGAGTAAAAGCTGACCTCTCGGCCTCCATCCCTCATCCCGACCGAACCTCCTCGCTCCAGCCTCGGCGGCTCCTCTGAATTTGTTCTGAAATCAGTTCAAGTCGCCACCAGTCAACATTTTACCGTGCAAACCTGCAGCCTGACGTCACGGAGACGTCCACCTTTATCATCATTTTCTTTTTCGCTGTCTATGTCTCGTTTTCTGTTTTTCCCGCATGTTTCCCAATACAAGACTGACGCGACGTTAACCCAGTTAGGCTCATGTTCTGTTTTCATTTTAAAACAATTTTACTGATGATTCTTTCATGCTAAACATCATTTTTAGCAACTTACTGCTGTGAATTGATCCCTGCTGGAGCACTGCTAAAAATCCACCACACAGCCCATAACTTCCCAGCAGGTACAGATTACTTCCAGTAATGGAGGTGCTACATTCCAGAAAAGTAACCTGTCGGCTCCGGTAAGGAGCCCATAGGTTCGAGGAAATAAAGTAAAGTCCTGAAAGGCAGCTGTTGGAAGTTCTGGGAAAGTAACCTGTAGCTTCAGAGAAGGTTCTGGAAATTAACGAAGCAGTTCCTGAAAGGTGATCTGAAAATTATTGGAAAGTTTTGGAAAGTAAGCTGAATGTTCCAGGAACTCCTTCGTACGTTCAATGAAAGAAAGTAACCTGTAATTTCAAGAAAAGTAACTTGTAAGTTTCAGAAAGTAACTTGTAGGTTTCAGAAAGTAACTTGTAGGTTTCAGAAAGTAACTTGTAAGTTTCAGAAAGTAACTTGTAGGTTTCAGAAAGTAACTTGTAAGTTTCAGAAAGTAACTTGTAAGTTTCAGAAAGTAACTTGTAGGTTTCAGAAAGTAACTTGTAGGTTTCAGAAAGTAACTTGTAGGTTTCAGAAAGTAACTTGTGGGTTCTAGAAAGTAACTTGTAAGTTTCAGAAACTCCTTCGTAAGTTCAATGACAGTAACTTGTAACTTCTGTGAAAGTATTCTGTAAGTTCAGGGCAGATTCCTGAAAGTAACCTGTAATTTCAAGAAAAATAATTTGTGGGTTCAAGAAAGTAACTTGTTGGTTCTAGAAAGTAAATTTTAAGCTCCAGAAAGTAACTTGTGGGTTCCAGAAAGTAACTTGTGGGTTCTAGAAGGTAATTTTTAGTTCTAGAAAGTACCTTGTAGGTTTATGAAAGTAATGTGTGAGTTCTAGAAAGTAATTTTTAGGTTCCAGAAAGTAACTTCTAAGTTCCAGGAGGTAACATGTGGGCTCCAGAAAGTAAGCTTTAGATTCCAGAGAAGTGACCTGCACCCCAGTCGTGCTGGTGTAGCATCTGGTGGTTCAGCTGAGCGGATGAAACGTTCGCTCTGTGCTTTAAAGGGACAACTCCAGTCCGATATTGTCAGTAATTCATCCGGAACCTTCCTGCTAAAACATCTGACAGTGTTACTGGAGACACTCTGTTCATCAAAGGATTCTTCAGATTTATGAAGTTGAATCACTTCTTGTGTCCTGAATAGAAAGGTTTGAACTGAATCTGCATGAAGGTGAATTCATTAATGCCTAATGTGATGTTTGGGGCTATCCTGACACTCCTGAGCTTTTCCATCTCCATCACTGTTACGTTTCACTCAGACTTGGCTCCGTGTCCGCGCCGTGCCAGCTTTATGCCAAACCCTGTTAATGTTCTTGGAGAGGCTCCCCGGGCCATCTGAGCCGAGCTCTGTGCTCCACACCCTGAGGAGTCCCACCTGTAAGGACGAGAAACAATGGCTCCCTGTCTCACCTGCCTCCCAGCGAGGTTTCCCCTGGCGCCCGGCTCTGTGTGCGGACGCTTTGCTGCGAACCAGGGGGACTCTTTGGACAGCGACCAGCTATTTCAGCGGGACCCTTCAAAGGTGTGACGTCCAGACGGTCTGGCTCATCCTGGAGTCCGACTCCCAGCTGCAGCCGCAGCGGCAAACCGGAGGGGTTGCTGAAAGAGGCGGCCTGTCAGGTTGTGTTCTGGGGAAAAACACAAGTAGTTAGATAAGACGGGTGATCTGACAGGGGGAGAGGAGCAAACGGAGGACAAAAAGGACCAAAGGGAGGAGATATAAGTAGAACCACAGAGGTCAATGTGAGGCAGCTCCGTAGAAACCAAACCTGTCCTTCAGGTTCGACTTATAAACAAAAGTGTTCAGTTTCGTTTCAGACGAATTCAGATTAAAAGACTCTTCCCTGAGGCTGGTAAACACACACAGAGACCGACTGGCTCCAGGCCGGAGATGTGGTCAGATTGTGGGTGAACAATGCTTCAACTCTTAATTTCATTGTCCTTTAGACATCAGAGAGACACAACTAAGGTCTACAAATACATAAAAATAAAGCCATACTGACAAATCAGTAGATGGAGTCTATTCTCTGAGCTACAGACACGGACACAATCAACAATGTCTTGTTTTCTGTGGGACCCAATCCCACGCAGGAGGCAGGCGAGATCAAGAGAACCAACTTACCAGCTGCAGGTAACACTCAGGAAAGACAACAAGGAGCCAACTGGTGACACATGATGATGTTAACCAGGGGATCCGACAAGGATTGGACAACCCGAGGAGGACAACTACACAGGGGGAGGGTGGTTACTGGAACAGGTGATGGTAATTAGCTGGACGTAAAGCAGCTGAAGGAGAGCATGGACTGAGGGACAATGGCTAAAATAATCTACCATTGGAACTCAAGGAAACTGGGATCAGTGCAACTAAAAACAAGCGTTAAGGCTCCCACAATCTCTGATGTACTGTGCGTATTCTGTGCGCACACGGACAGAATACATGCAGATGGTTAAAATTACTGATTTCTGACACTTTTCAATACAAATTACTTAATTTCCCACAATCCAAATGGGTACGCGCAAGTTTGAAGAGCTAGTTGGGTGCCAAGCCCCATTTCTTCTCCACCAGGGTAGCCACACAGAGATTAGCAATGTGTCCTTGTGACTGGTTTGCCGACTGTACACCTTATCAGCTCAGCGCACACAAAACAGTTTGATATGAAGACTGTTTCCTGCCGCGTAGTTTACTGTGTGACACAGAGTACAGAGTCGTAAAAACTGACCTTTGCATGGACTTGTCCGGTGAATGTCCGCTTTGAGTCCACCTCGAGTCTGCAAGGACCTCCGCTGAGTGAAGTACATCCAAGTATGTCAGAGATTTACTGAAACGCAGAACTCAAACAAGCCTAAACTCAGTGTTTTCTCACCTGATAATCCGGTAGACTCAGTTTGATTGGCGACCAAAATTGCAACAATTTTTACATATTTAGTGGGTGAGGTTCTCTTTCACACTGCACTGTGTCAAACAAAACTTTGAACAACTTGTTTACCCCCCATCTGTGAGGGTGCTGGACCAAGAACCATTGAAGGAAACTATACGAAAACCTCTGAAGACACTGAGCACAACTTCCTTCTTCACCAAATGTAAACCAAAATGGAGCGGCGTCAGATTTTAGCATTTGGAGGATTTCTCTTTAGTCTTTGGCTAAAGACCACGAGCCATTTCACCTGCTAGCGCTAGCCTTGCTAGCGTTTGTTTTGGTTGTATTTACCCAGAATGCCCTGCTCTGTAGTCCTCTTCCTGCATTTTGGAGCGGTCTCTGGTCCGCTTGCATTCATATATGCATTCGCACCGCACCAGAGTTCACTTCAACCGAACCGAGACCGAGGTTTGTAGGCGAACCAGAGTTCGATGACGTGTTCACACCTCCCCAAACAAACTTGACTGTCGATTAAAGCGGACTAAATGGGGTTGTTAGGTCCACTTTAATCAAACTCCAGTTCATTTGCCTATAAATTCTGGAGACCGCTCCAAAAGCAGGAAGCGAACTACAGCGCAGGGCATTCTGGGTAAATATAACACAACAAACGAGTGTCTAGCGATAGCAGGAGAAATGGCTCCTGTCTGGAGAAATCCTCCAACAGCTAAAATCTGACGCCGCTCTATTTTTGTTTACATTTCGTGAAGAAGGAAGCTGCGCTCAGTGTCTTCAGAGGTTTTTATGTTGTTGGAAAAAATGTTGCATCTTTGGTCCCCAATCGAACCGAGTCTACCAGACTATTAGGTGTGAAAACACCTGTAAAGTCCAAAGATTATCAGTCTCCATGAAACTGTTTGCTCGGTGTCAAGTAAGAGAAACGTTCACGTCTTTGATGTTGAGCTGCCGAACATTTAAACAGCCAACAATAACCTTGTGTTTTGGGATCCTGGAAAGTTACCCTTGAAAAGGCACATCTGTGAACTAATGTCCAGATGGTTGGATACGACTTCGATCAAATATATGGTCCAATGGGGCCTTTTCAAGGTATCTGGAACGACACTACCGTAGGTTAATGTTCATCATGTCTGAGGTGTATCTGGTTTTCTACAACGATGTAGTTCATAAACTTTGGTTTGTAGCAGTTGTTACTTATTAAAAATCCTCTTTTTCATCATTCCCCTTTAAGCTGAAGCGTAGCATTTGACGTGCTATAAGCTAATATTTCAGCGGACGGGCTGATAAATAGTTAGCTGTTACTGCGAAGCGGGTCCCAAACGGCCTTCGCTGAGAGATGTGTTTAATAAATATGAGAAGGAGCTGCAGACACTTGCTGATGCAGGCGGGTTGCTGGCTGAGCAGGGCTGTGTTTTGACTTGGGGTTGACCCCGGCTGAACCTGACTAAACACAGTCAGAGTGTTTGGAGCTTTTTAAACAGGCAATCACCAGCGATGACAACTGATTCATCAGGCCTCCGGTTCTGCCCAGAAACCCCCATAAAACCCTCGTCGATCGGAGGCGCTTGCTAGGAGGGGGAATGTGGTGCTGAAGGAGCCCAGCTCGTATAAAGACGCAGCTGTCTCCAGCGTGGCCTCTGGATCGGATTCTTAATCAAATTATTTTTAGCCATGCCACATTTGATCCACTGTTGTTTTATTCATTAGCCGTTCCTTGGATTTATTGTGGCTCCGGCGGCACGGTTGTCTCTCATCTCAGCCGTTTCCCAGAGTCAACTCTCAAACATCTGGTCTGAATCAGGCAGGAGGGGGGTGCCTATTAGCAGTTTCTGGCGTAGGTACACCCTGTGAACAGCGGCGCCCCATCTCTCTTGGGGTCTCTGGAGCCACGCCCTCCTTACCTGACGGACTCCTGGTTCTGGCTGCCGCACTGGCAGCAGGGTATGCAGATTTACGGCTCCTCAGCGGACTTAATCACATTAAACCCAAGTATGTGTCGTGTTTGTGGGCATGCAAAGCAATAATGACTCATCGTTCCAACCGAACAAACACAGCTGTGACAAATTTATGACCCTGCTTCATTAGAGCCTTTTATGTCCTTCATAAACAATTACATAAAGACAATTTGATTATTTTGAAAATTAGTTTTTATGGCTCTTACCGGACTGAAGAAACAAACTTTAGAAGGGGGGCTCTTCTCAGGAGCAGCAGCCAGTTTTGTCTCTCAGGATCTGGATTTTTTATCGCTGCAGAGAGAGAATTAGACGTCTGGAACAAATAAACGATGAACGGAGCAGAAACAAATAATATTTTGTTGTAGATGAACTCTTTACCCCAACAGAAACAAAACTTTTATTATTCCTAACTCTAACCTGAAGCCAAATCATTCATCATGTTTAATCTAAAATGATCACTGACTCATAAACAAAATTTACTGATAAAAACCAGCAAAACGAATGAAAAACTAAATTAAAAAATGCTTGATTTGGTCAAAAACCCGTGATATGACCCTTACCAGGCCTTTCATCACCTCCAACTGTTGGTTGCCTGGGTTTACTGCCCCGTTACACCACTATGCAAGCACTTCCTGCCGGGGCTGAAACTATTAATTGGATTAATCGTGATGAATCGATTGTTGAAATAATCGGTAAGTAATTTAGTAATCAATTACTCAGAGGATACAGACTCAAAAAAAGACCATTTTCTGAAAGAACAACACAGCCGGCGCTGTAATTAAGCCAAAACTGGACAAAAAAAACGTACATTTTGCATTTCAGATTAAAGAAAAAATCTTTTTTGTCTGTAAATATGTTCTACTTAGAACTCCTCAAGCGGCAGTTTCAGCTTCACCTGGTTAGCGAACATGAAATCAATGCTGTTACTGGATTTTAGGCAATAAAATGGTTTTTTTCTTATTTAAAAAGGAAATTGAATTATATGTTTATTTGAATCTTTCAATATATTTCTAATATTGTATAAAATAAACTTAAAGGTGCAGTATGTAGCTTTAATGAAAATGTTTTTTCATATATTTGTTAAAATTATCATCATGTCGTGACAGCATAATATAAAACAGATAATCTGTGAAAAAAATCCAGCTCCACTGCTTTCTCCCAGTGCTCCCAGTTCTAACTGCAGATATACACCAGTCAGTCAGAAACAACCAATCAGAGCCAGGAGGCGGGTCTTAGCGCTGCCAATCACCCTCATGTAAGTGCTGCTCACCCCCTCTCTCCCTCCCCCCGCTCTCTGCTACGCTGCAGCTGGTTCACCACAGCATAGCCTGATGCTAATGCTAATGCTAGTTAGCATGGCCACCATGACAGCGGATAAACAGTTTTCCTGGAACAGTGAGTTGTTTCTCCACCATCAGCTCATTTAGCAGCGTGTACACGAGTACGAGCAGCGCTAAGACCCTCCCCCTGGCTCTGATTGGTTGTTTCAGGTAGGGGGCGGGGCATTTCTTTAGATGACAATAGCAGCTCAGGGAGGAGCAGGAACTCCATCTTTTCACAGATTATCTGTCTCAGACCAAACTGTCACAACATGGAGACAGTTTTAACAAATATGTAAAAAAACAAAAAAACAAAACAAAAACATTTTTGTAAAAGTTACATACTGCAACTTTAAGTTTTTAAATTAAAAAATTTGCAGAATTTGTTGATTTTTTTTTACTTGATTAATCATCAGAATAATCAGTTACCAAAATGATAATTAACTGCAGCCCTACTTCCTGCATCATTCAGCTCCTTTCCGATCAAATCATATAAGTTGGTGTTTAAAGCGTCACTTTCTTGCATGGTGAGTTTTAGCATTTTGCCTGACGGACACTGAATTGTGGGAGGAAAGTGGAGTACCCGCTGAGAATCCATGCATGCACAGGGAGAACATACAAACCTCCTTGCAGAAAGACCCCCAGACTGGGTTTGAGAAATATCAATCATGTTAAATAACCGCTGGAAAGTGATGTGTTGGACTTTACTGTACGGGCTCAGCTTGTTTAGTTGTTTTAAATTAAATTCTGTTGATGTTTTATTGCTTATTGTTCAGTTTTATTAAGCCTTTAGTGTTTGTACATTTTAATCTGAGGTTGTCTCAAACTGTGACTCATTTCAGTTTCAGTAATAACCTTCCCGGGCTGCTACTCGCTGCATCCATCAACAGATGTGAATCTGAGCAGACACTGATCAACATTTCCTCCCACAAACACTCAGATAATCAGCTCCAGAAGACCGATCCACCGATCCAGCCCCACCAACCAGAAACCACCTCCATATTTTGTGGGCCTGTTTCTAAACATCATGATGCATTTTGCTGCGGGGTGAGACATTCCTGACCCGTATCTCGGAACCACAGTGGGACAGCTGATACTGGAGGGGAACTGGGAACATGGTGGGCTGATGCCATGGGAACCAGTTAGAGGGATCAGCACATTTATGTGAACAATAAAAACTGAAATGTTTACCTCACATTCACCGCAGCAGCGCCTTGATCAAGACAGCTGGTCTGTTACGTCGTCAAGTCAAAGTGATATTCATGCCAAAATCCCGTTAAAAGGAGGAGAGATAGTGCAGCAGATAATTGAATATTACAGCAAAATCCTTCACATGCAGATACAATAACCAAACTTAGCACAGATGTTACCAGGGGGTTGCTGTTTTGAAAAAAAAAAAAAAAAAAAACATAAATAACATGAATAATTAAAGATGGCCACCATTTTTCAAGATGGCCACCATGGTCGTCAAGGAAAACCCTATTTTTGCACTAAATTTGCAAATATTTATCAAGGATGAATACTTTTGGTGTCAAATCATACATAATTGGACCCATAGAACTCATATTCAGACATAATTTTATGATTTTTCAAGATGGCCACCATTACTGTCATGGAAAATTAAGTTTTTGCTCTAAAATCGACAGTCAAATGAATGGGTTTGGTGTCAAATCATACATATTTTGAACCGTAGAAATCATATATATTTTCTAAATCTTTCCTTTTACTGGTAGACATTTTTCAAAATGGCCACCATGGTTGTAATGGAGAATACATATTTGCACCAAAATCGGCAGTAGGTATTGCCAGTGGTGGGTGCAGCTAACCAAAATGTTAGGTTCACTAACCGCTAATTCACTAAACAAGAATCGCTAACGCTAAACTGTTAAAACACTACAAAAATTAGCGGAAGCTAATGCTAAATTGCTGAACACAGAAAAAAATTAGAAGCTAACGCCAAACCACTGAACACATAAAATAATTATTATAAGCTAACGTTAAACCGCTAAACACATAAAAAAAATATAGCAGAAGCTAATGCTGAACAGCTAAACACATAAAAATTAGCAGAAGCTAACGCGAACCATTAACACGACTGTCACTCAGTCTGTGTCACACATTTTCATCTCCTTCCAGTTGACAACTGGACTCACAGACAGCAAAGTCCCCAGGAAGATGGAGCGCGTCTCCCCAGCTCTAAAGTCCTTCCACCCACTGGCTCCCTGGAGCTCAGAGAATGGACTTTAAAATACTTCTGCTACTTTATAAATCACTGAACGGCTTAGCACCAAAATACATTAAAGACCCGTTGACGTATCAGCCTTCCAGTCCACTCAGGTCTTCTGGTTCTGGTCTGCTCTGCATCCCCAGAACCAGAACCAAACATGGAGAAGCAGCTTTCAGTTCAATTCAATTCAAAAATACTTTATTTATCCCAAAGGGAAATTAAATAAACAAATCAAGACTAAAAACCCACCTGTTTAGAGCTGCCTATGATTAGTAACAACTGGAATATCATATACTGTCTGTTTTTCAACCTGTCATTGTTTTCCATTACTTTGCCACTGCAATGTAATGATTTTTGCTTGTTTTGTTTTCCTTTAATCATTTTAAAGCCCTTTAAATTGCCTTGTTGCTGAAAATGCGCGATACAAACACAATGCCTTGCCTTCAGCGTACAGCCATGAAGTAAATATATCAAACAGTACAGTAGCTCAGTTATTCAAAGTAGCTCATAAAGTTTCTAAGGCAACCCAGCAGATTGCATCAAGTCATTGACTCGCAGCGTTCGCGCCTCCTGGACAAGCGTGTAGCGACCGCATGGCGCGTCGTTGACTTAACAGCAGTCCCTCATACCGAGCATGCATGTCGTAACCATAATTTAAGACGTTTAACATGCGAAGGAGAAACAAAAAGTAAAATCTAGATGTGATTAAACATTTTATTTATTTCATTGTATATTTAATTAATGATTTAATGTTGTGTTTATTTAATTTTGTCCCTTATCACCCTCCATAGGGTTATCACTCTGACAGAATGAGTGAAATCTCGATGCGTTTCAGTGATCGGTATGAAACTATGAACTGTACGATGATTTCAAATTATGTGCTTAAAATTATAAAAGCTTATATTTTTATGTATTATGTAACCATGTATGCATGTAATGTGTATACGTGTACGTATGTATACATATATATGTGTATATAATATAAATGTGTGTGTTTATCGGTAAAATAGTGTTTTGTTTCATTTTCTGTAATGGTGTAAATTTATCAAAATAAATCAAATTATAGACTTATTTTGGTAAATATGGATGTATTCTCTTCTGTTATTCCAATAAAATTCCTCCAGTTGGAGAGAAAAATATACAATTCAGTTTATTTTGTTGATTTTAAGCTGTGCATAAATCCATCAACTGCTTTGCTTTTGGGGCGCTAACGGAGCTCCGCTTCCAACGCCATTTAATGTCTACAAAACACTTAATATCGAATTACTGCAGTTCAAGTTCATGTTTGCTCATGTTTTTATGTGTTATTTATCTAATTTGTATTCATTTTTATTTCGTTTTTGTAATTATTGCGCAAACGCTTGTGCGAATGTGCTGGCCGTCACCACGACTTCTTGCTAATGAATTCACTGCGCTTCGGGACCTAATGAAGTGAACTGAACTGAACCTGAAGCAGTGGCAATGACAAGACGTTTACTTACCTTCATTTAAAGGATGGCTGTGGATTTTCTCCATTGTTAACGAGGTTAAGGAGGATAAACCGTGTCCCAATCTACTCTAATAAATTCAGTTTTATGTCATTTTTACTTGAGTAAAGTTGCGTCGGGGAAACGTAACGCGACCAAGTGAACCTGATAGCATAGTTTTATTTTCAAACAATACAACTAACTTTAGAGGCAACCCAGAGCACCTGGAGGAAACCTAAACACAGAATATGCAAAAATTATGATACAGACAACTAAGCAGGAGTTTCCCTCACTGCTCGGGGCAATTTAGAGAGACCAGTTAACCCACCGCAGACGTGAACCAGAGCACCTGGAGGAACTTTTCAAAACACCGTCGGTGTGGGAACTGACTCACCTTTCATTTTAAAATGCGTTGGAATATGTTGGACCAAGGCCTGTTTTCTCTGCTTGGTCGTCCGTCCGTCCTCAAGCGGTCCTCATGGGACGGGGAGCCGATGGGCCCTCCTCAGCGTACGCCCAGCCACTGCAGGAACGTCAGTTTCGACATGTCCTCCTCTGCTGTTGGTTTTTGATGGCTGTTTTTCTCCCCTGAGAGGTCTGGAAAGTCTTTCTCACGCGTCTGGTATGAATCCTCCGTAGATGTTGGGTCTACAGACATGCCCCCGTCTCCTTCACATTCTGGATTTCTGTCTTTCGGCCTTGAAGGACCTGCTTCCTCCTGCTGGTGGTTTGTCTTGTGTGATTTTTTAAAAACCACCTTCAGGTGTTGGGTCTGCAGCTGGGGTCTCCTCCAACTCTTCGTCAGTCTCGCCCTCTGACTCTGAGAAATCCTCTTGGCTCTTGATTCTCTGGCTGGGAGGCAAACGTTCCTTTCAGAAATGATCAAACCTGAGAAGATTTGTTGTAGTTTTTCTTTGAGGTCAGACTCGTCTCCTTCGAAAAGTCGAGCTTCTGCTCTAGAAGACCGAAGGCTCCCCAGATTTTGCTCATCGCCTGGTTGGAAGAAAGTGAAGTCGTCCTCGGAAGCATTGAGTTTACTCTTGGGGGACGCTGAGCGACTTTCCAACTTTCTGGTCTTTTTCTCGTCATCAAAGGTGGTAAAGTTTAAACTGGTCCCAGGTTCCGAATTTTCTTTTACTTTTAAACCCCAGCTCTCTTCCAGGTAAGCGTTTTTGATCTTCTGCAGCTCTCTGATCGTATCTTGAGCCCTTCTGTTTTCACATTGCAGCGAGGTTTGATGGGACAGAGCGTTTTTCAAGATCTGAACCTCTTTTTCTAACTTGGTGTTGAGATTTTTGAGCCTTTCCTTCTCTTGTTTTGCTTTCTTCTGGTTATATTTCAAGACAGGCATATCAATTAATTGTTGTTTCACACAATTTAACTCTTGCAAAATTTCATTGTTATGTTTCTTTATTGTTTCAAATTGAACATCTGCCTTGACTTTCTCCTGAAAAAGCTTCCAGTGCTTCTCTTGTATCTTCATCTGCATCTCTTTCACCTTATTTTCTTTAATCTTCATCAACTCTTTCATCGAATCTTCAGCTGCTCTAAGATTGTGAAGCGTTGCATTTTGATTTGAAAATTTCTCTTTCAAGATTTCAAGATTTTTTTCCAACTGAGTGTTAAGTTTTAGGAGCCTCTTCTGCTCTGATTTGGTCCCCTCGTAGTCCGATTTCAGCACCTCTTTCTGAATCAACTCCAGTTTTATTCTTTTCAGCGTCTCCATAAGTTCATCCCTCCTGCTGGTTAAATTCAGCCATTTTTCTTCTTCTTCCTTCCGGGTGTCTAGCTCCACATTGAACTTCTCACACCGTTTCTCGCACTCTTTGCTTAACTTTATCTCGGCTTCCTTCAGCGTTTCCCGATTTCGTTGCCGAAATCGGAGTTCCTTGGCGTTCTCAAGCTTTTCATTCATTTCCATGAGTTCATGTATCGCCTTGTTGTTCTCTTTGCGCATCTTCTCTGGCTCAAAGGAAGCAGATTCCTCTCTCTTCTTGAAAAGCTGAAACATTTTGAGGTTTTTTGTTTGTTTTGCAGTTTGGAAACAAGACCGCCCGAGAAAACTGAGAAGCAGGTCCGAGAGCTGAGAGCTCGCAGAACTGGACAGTATTCTGATGATGTAGACTAGAGGGCGGCAACATCAAAGACCAGTGTGACATCATCGATGACATCATGAGGCTGTGATGTCACACACATCCAGCAGGGTTCTTTTTCCTGCTGTTGTTTGAGAAACAACAGCAGGAAACATTTTGGGAACAACGTCTCTAAGGCAGCTGCTGGAGAGAAGCTGGATGTGGAGACGGTCCAGGACTGCTGGGATCGGGTTGTGATGCTTCGCTGACTCACACGCCTTTCATCACTTCAGAGTCTCTTCAGTCAGAGGCTTCTTCAGATTGGTTGTAAAACGGACCGCTACAGGAGCTCTTTCCTGCCCACAGCCATCACCATCTATTAATTAACTCCTTCATTAAATGAGTTACATCAACATTTAATTTCCCTTTGGGATAAATAAAGTATTTTTGAATTTGAATTGAATTTGTTTACTCAGCAGCATGATGCATCAGAAATGTAACTAAATCTCCACAATGTTGCGAAGAAATGTTTGTGAAATTAATCTAAATTTAGATTTTTGTTTACCAAACTCTAAAGCATATAAAATCAAATAAAAACACAGAACGCCGCCCTGTTTTAGAAAACATGACCGCATGGAGAGACTTTGTAAAAATAAACATTGCCATGGCGATTCGGTGGGTTGCCTGGGGCAACCCACTGAGGAACTGGTTGCATTGTAAACTGAATTTGGCTGCATTACTGGGGGATTATGAGTTTGTAAACATGGTGGATGCACACTCAACCTGACCATAGAAAGTACCAGCCTGCCTTTAAACTTTCACTGGTTGCTATGGTTACCCGCTGTTGTCTTGCTGTTTTAACCATAGTCATGATACGTATTTCTGTCTATGGTTTTAACATTAGATTGCATGTTGTTAGCATAACTGTTTAGTTATGCTACCAAACTGACATCAGTGAACGGGATACGTCTTAAAGGGATCCGTGATTAGTTGAACATTTTGGCCTAAATATGGACACGTCAATGGATCTGATGCATGGCGCTTACAGATATTGTATACCAACCACTTTTCTTGATAATGTTTCCTTTAAAGAAGAAAGTATGAATCACGGGTGACCAGCCCAGGCATGCTAGTTGCCAGCCTATCTAGTGCTAACGCTAGCCTGTCCATGCTACTGTCGAGCAGAAGAAGAAGGCAATCCAGTGGGTGACCAGCCTAGACATGCTAGTCACTAGCCTCTCCAATGCTAACGCATGTGGGTAGCCTCCTTCTGATTGGCCAACGCCGGCTGCTCAGTTACCGGCGCCGGCCAATCATTAATCAGATCAGGAGCTGGTTTTGTAATGGATATAGCCTCCTGCGTCAAGGAAGTAGCCACTGCTGGGTGCACAATAGTCTTAATTTCAGATTCAGACCATGAGGTAAGACCATTAGTTGTGCTAAACGGCGCAAAATGGTGGCTGTGTCCTCCAATATGTGACCAGTACTTTTCCACGGTGTTATAAAGCTGTCTGAACATGGATGCTAGTCCTGTAGCTCCAGCTCCTCCACGGACCTGAACGGGTATTCTGCTCTACGGATAAACCAACTGTTGGGAATAACAAACACCCGCAGCTGTGCAGGTACTCCAGTACAGATAAAAACTTTTCTTTTGCTTATAGTTCTCTGGATGATGAACACTATAATGCAGAAACAGCTTCAGAGTCGGGATTTTACATGGATCCAGTGCATCAGACCAGAACAGAGGCTCATGGAGGATTCTGATTCATAAAAAGATTCAAAAAGTTATTAAATTAGAGGTTTTATCCAAAAAGAAACAGTTTTCTAACAGAGAGGCCTTTACAGTTTGGCGAATCCCACACACCTAAATGCATAAACTTTAACAGCGTTGTGGGCTCAGCTTTAAGAGGTTGTGCTTTCTGCCTGCAGGACTTGTGTAGCCCGGTTAATTCTGCTGCCTTTCGGCCCGTTCTGTGAGCTGCATGAGAACCAGGGAGACAGCTGAGAAATGCAGTTTCTGCCGTTGGATCATCTCTGAGCTACAGCCTCTCAAACGTGTCTTCTGTCGCCACCGCAGCAGTTTTTCTTCACACCCGCCTGAATTTATCCTCGAAACGAGGCGTTTGAATCTGCGGCCAAGCTCTTTCATCAGTGAGTCTGTTAGGCTCTCAGAGAGCGTCTCCGTCTGTCCCTGTTTTGTCTCCGTCTCTCGATTACCACCGTGCCACATCAGAGCGCTGGGCTCGCCGTTTAATGTAAACATAAGGGTTGCCATGGCGAGGGTGGCAACGCTGCCTCCTTTTCTTTCCTACCAACATCGTCATTATCAGGCACCTCATTCATTAAACAACACTCCGGTTTCAGCTTGTGGCAGAACTTCACCACCCCGACCAGGGTTTCTGCAGGTTTCACCAACTTAAATTTAACACTCTTTCAGATCTTTTTAAGACACTCAGTTAAATTTAAGACCTGTGTCATGACAGAAATGTACAAAAGAAAATGGCAAATTTTATATTGTAGTAGTGCCGAGTTTTTTCTGCACAGAATGCAGGTAGCATCATACAGGTTGGCAACAGTAGTGAGCCTCTGGCAAAGATGAACGTCATCCCGCCAACTGGTGATAATTTACTGTTATCAATGCTAGACCCAAAAAAGGGTATATTAGCAAAAAAAAGTCCTTCAGTCTCCAGTTACTCCCCAGTCGATCCCAAGGTGTTCCAAGATCAGAAGGAATGTACAGTCCCTCCTATCTCCAGCCAGTTCTCGGTCTCCCCCAGGGTTTCCTCTCAGTAGGATACGCCTGGAAAACTTCCAAAGGGAAGGACCCAAAAGGCGTCCTAATCAGATAAGATGAGCTCCTCGTCTCATCTATAAGGCCAACTTTGAGTCCAGCCATCATACAGTGAAAGCTCAGTTCAGCTTCTGGTCGTAATCCATATCACATGACCAAACGTGAAAGTTGAAATATGGATGAACCAGTTGATCCTGAGCTTCAGTTTTTGATTCCTCACTTTCTTTATCACAACAGACCAGGCGAGGACCCACAAAACTGCAGATGAGTCCGTCTGAGGCAAACAGGGATCAGTCCACCTTCTGTCCAGTTGGGAACCATTGCCTCAGACACGATTTGAGCATCAGGGGCGTGTGGTTGACAAGCAAAGTCTATGTGGACGCGCATCTCGGGGGCATCAAGAAGTCTCACGGCACGTCTCGCACTTCTAGCACTGCACGTTTTGAAGTGTTTCGTATATCTGGTGCTTTTCAGATTTCGAGCATCTACAGCGGCAGACGCTAGAGTTGGAAATCTGGAATCTGAATTTGTGCAGCTGGACGTGAAACATCAGCCAATCAGAGAGACTCCGCTATACGTCATAGCGGCACGTTTTCCAACGGGATGGAAGGACCGAAAGCCCAGGAAGTTGCATCACACAAAGACGACAATGGAGGACAAACTTGTGGTCGCTGTTTGTCCCCATCCTGTTATCTACAACTGGTTGAGCTGGGTGTCAAACTGGGCTCAGGTAAGACGGAAACAGCGCTGAAAGCGACCCTGGTCAGCGCGCAGCTCCTGGAGTCGGTGGTGAAACTCACCAAACTCAGAACGCCTCTGAATGATCTGGTGGATCCAGATACGGCGCAGAGATGCCCTACCACCATGTTCTCCTGCTTTCAGCACAACTCCTGCTTCAGTCCTCCATCATCCAAAGGGACCGGCAGAGGAAAACAACCACAAGTCAAGAGGCTCCTCCCAACGCGCGTCTTTCCACACTTTGCTCAGACCAGAGCGTCTAGAGAGATCTGGATGCTCGATATCAAATCAAATGTCTGACTTCACACTGCACAAAGGTCCAACATGAGGCGCTGGACGCCATTTTGACGTATGAAATGTGTTCAGTCTGAATGCAACATGAGAAAAGCAGACTTTCCCACTCCAGTCTGAATCGGTCCAGTTCACTTTGAAGGTCATGGCTGGAAGACCCCAACAGAACCACACTGTCTGCAAAAGGCCAGGATGAAACCTTAAGGGTTCCCAAACCAGACAATGTCCTCCACACAACCGGACCTTAGGGTCTTGTCCGTGAACACCAGAAACAGGCTCAGAAACAAGGCACAGCCCTGGATGAGTCCAACCCACACTTGGAACAAGCTGTGCCCAGACTGTAGATGCAGCTACTTTGGTTACACAAAGCATGGATAAGCCTTAGTACCATCTACGGTGGCCTGTATATGTTGGAGAGTCTGGCTGTGGCTGTGGTGTGGACTGGAGAACTCCCATGAACCCCCCCCCCCACAGAAATTTCTTGAGGGCAGCCATGTTCTAATAGGTCACAGTAAACTTAGCAGGGTCTTTCTCCATCATTATCTAAAGCTCCAAGAACATTTTAACATAGAGAAAACAGGCAATAAATGTGAATAAAAGTTCAAATTACAGAAATTCTGACAATTATCCACCTCAGCTTTTCTCTGGCCTGTGAGTGGGTCTGCCTCATTGCATCACATTAATTAGCATGTGTTTGTAATTACATCCCTGGAGCCACCGATGACATGGAGGTGCCTTGGCACGGAAACGCTGGCAGTTTCTGCCTCTACCTTAATGTTTCTCCTCCACCTTCCCCTCTGAGTCCGCCACGCCAAGCCCTGCACCCAGAATAGCTTAATGAGGAGTTTTAAAATGGTTTTATTAAACAAAAACTGGCACCATGAGCTGCCCCAACCTCAGGGCTCCAACTAATCGCCCCCGCTGCAGGATTGGGGAGCATTTAAAGTCGTGTTGCCATTATGTATTTCCCTGCAACCCCTGCATATATGTTACATACATGCAAAAACTGCACAAACGTAATCACAAACACGTCTGTGCAATCAGGCGTCCTCAAGGGGCGCTGATTTACTACGTGGGACTATTTTATTAATTTAATTACACATTTACAATCGTTTCCCTCAGAGGAGAACGGAGAAAAGTGCTGCCTACGTGCTTTTTGCAGAGGCGGCCAATCTTGTTTTATTTTATTGAGCAGAGAAAATATGTTGTTTTATTTTACAAGTGGCCTGAAGGTTTCCCTAATGTGTCAGAAACACAAAGGGTGTGGCGTGTAGAGCAGAGATCTTTGTTTGTTACAGTTCTTCTCTTTAAATTCTGAGGGAAACGACCACAAACCATAAAACAAATTAAGACACTTTTTCTCCCACATTCAACTTTAACTGTAGTTTTTTAAATTATGCAGTCGACATTCAGCAAAAACAGGAACCGGGTTATAACTGATTTTAAAATCGCGAATGAAGCTACGTGGATCAAACATTCAGCACTTCGTTTAACAGAAACCAGTTCGAGATGATTTGGTGCATCATCCTACAGGAAGTAGGCATGATGGGTGCAGACTGTGTGAGGGAAATAGATTAGAATAGAAACATCCTTATTGTCCGACACTGGGGAAATTCAGGTGCACCAGCAGCAAGTTAAAGGTAAATGGAAGCACGCAGATTCACCCAAAGGATAAAAACTATAAAACAGAAAAACCTTAAGGCAGTAATAAATAATAAAAATAATAGCAGGGATGTAAGGACTTGTTAAAATTGTTGGGAGCAGTGATGGTTATAAAGTCTAACAGCAACATGGAGGAAGGATCTCTGATAACGCTCCTATGTGCGCCTGGGGTGGACAAAGGAATTTTCCCCTAAATTCCACTTTTTCCATTTTTATTTATCTAAATTCCACTTTTTCCATTTTAACCATACTTATTAACCAAAAAAGTCTGTAATTATCAAATGAATTAAAAAAAAATTAACAAATCAACAGCCAGAGATCAACATTTATTCTGTTTTTGTGGTTTTACAAGGTGTTAAAAAGTGTTTTCCTTCATTTTTTTTTAAAGAGCTCAAACATTTTATGCAAAATTAATAATATAATTTTTAACATAAAAGAAAATCTCCCTTTACTTTAGAATTGAACTGAACACCAGAATATGTGTCACATAAAAAAAATCTGCAAAAAGTAACAGCTTGTGAACACTTCCACAATGATCAGGACCTTTGTTCATTTTTATTTCGTCCATCTGTCACAGAAAACTCCACTGAAGTAATGAAAAATGGGCCAAATTTGTTTCATTTCTTTTTTAAAGGAATATTTGATTCAGGACACAGAGCAATAAGCACCTTCAGCTCTTGCTTCTACAGATTTATTTAAACATTGGCTGCAGCGAGCGAGCTTCTCCTCTATGTTTCTGAGTCGCCATCACCAGAGGTGTGCGATATTGCATATGTTGGAATCGATCCGATACCAGGTAAATACAAGGCCAGTATCGCTGATACCGATGCTTATTATTTAAGTTTGATATATCATCAAACTTCTGACCTTTACGCGTTTTTGTGGTTTTTCCCTCGATTCAAAGTTTAAAGGTGTCTATAAAATACTTCAATAATATACTTACATGATAAACAGAAAAAATAGAAAAACAAGACTAAACTGTGCGGTCTGTTTTTAAATAAATAGCAACAAATTATGATTTCAGAGCAAATCAGAGCAAAACCTTTTTTACGGCTGAGTTAAGAAACTACGACACAAAAGTAAAATAAAAATTCAAGATGGAATTTGAAACTACAGTATCACTCTTGTCGTGCTGGTATCAATCCGATACCGATACCGACTTGGTATCGATATTTAGGATTGATCCGCCCACCTCGCATCGTCCTCGCGCTCCAGTCAACTGGGTGCTGAGAAAACATCCAGAAAAGTTTTCTCCTGTTTCATAAAACTCAGCTCCTCTGGGGGTTCATTTCTGCTTCCAGAGCCGATCTGATGGGACGCTGGAAAAGACTCCGGTTGTGTTCAAGTTGTGATAAAAGCAGTCGGCCTATCAGAGAAGCTATGCTAGCCTAGAATAGCATCTCAATGCTAAACATGTAGCAGCAGCGCTAACAGATTAAAAACTAGAAATATCTTTGTTGTTGAGCTCAGATGTCTGTTTATTCAATAATTTAACAGCAAAAAGGGTTTTTGAATTGAAAATGTTGCTGATTTTGTTGATATGTTTGTGATTATTTGCGATTAATTAATTACAGACCCTGCAACTAACTCGATTAGAAATTTTAATTGAATCCCACCACTAAAAATTCATCAATATTTGTGTTGTTTTTCCAGGGACATAAACAGGTTTATAATAATAATAATAATAATAATAAACTATTTTACACCCTGGACAGTCTCCAGTCCATCACAGGACAAACAACCATGCAGACATTCATATCTAAGCCCAATTTAAAGACCAGTTACCCTAACAGTCATGTTTTTGGACTGTGGAAGGAAGCTGGAGTACCTGGAGAGAACCCACGTATGCACGGGGAGGACAGGTAAACTCCGTCAAGAAAGACCCCAGGCCAGGATTTGAACCCAGGGCCTTCTAGCTGCCACCGTGCAGCCTTCTTTACGGTAAGTTTATGGCGATTACTGTGTTCCTGTGTGTCAGACACGTCCAATATTACTGACTTAAAAATCAAAAGAGCCTCCTTTTAACTCAGTTTGACCCTTATTCCCTCGTCAAAACCTCTCAAGCCGCAACAAAACTCCAAAGATGAGCACAAGTCCTGATCTGAGGGAGAACGGGCCGTGATGTTCGCTGCAGCTCTCAGTGCTCCACCATACAACGCCAATCATTTCACCACCTTCCTCCATGGAGGTCGGTAACACGCACCGTCCGTGGATCTGTCATTAGCATGTGGAGGCTGGTCTGCGGTGGAAAACATCAGTCAGCCGGCAGCGTCTGACAGAGCTCATTACTCACGTTACCGACTGACGATGGCAAGAAGCCTCGGCTTGGAGTCAACTCATCCAGCGCCGCCTGTGATTTGGACCCTTCGAGAGCCGGTGGAACACACACAGACGGGGCAGAACACGGCCAGCGCAGACACCAGGAATGTGTTTTTACCCTTTTTACTGTTGATGAGTAAAAGCAGCATCTGTGTAAGTTTTCCAAGAAACTCTATACATGCTGAGCAAGCCTTAATGCTGTCATTACTGCAGCAAATCAAACCCAGGAGCATGAAGTTAGCAGCAGATATCGTAGCAGGACGGGACGGTTGGTCTTCTAGGACCAGGAGTCCAGCTGAACTGGTTGGAAACCTCAAACCCCCAACACAAAAGCGTTGGACGGGAAGGTCTGCAGCTTGAGTCGGAGCTCATTAAGTGCTCGCAGCTCATGCATCATAACTCTGAGTCATTAGGCAGACTTTCCTGATGTTGTGAAGCAGGAAAGTTTCCATTAGACGCCTGGAGACAGGAAAAAGGCGCTGCAGCAGGAGCCATGTTTCCATCCAACTGTCATGCGAATTTAAAAATGTCGCAAAGAATGTAAAAAATACGAATGTTTCCGTGGCTACGTCCAGGCCACGCAGGCGTAACTTCGTCAGACGTTGACGCAACGCGTGGCTGTAATAAACAATATGTAGAGCTGTGGGGTCCAAACTCCTTGGCATGGGGGCCAAAAATGTTTGCATTTTTCTTTTTAATTATTATAACAAAAACTTATTTTTGGATTTTTACCTGCTAAACAGACAATAAACTCAACACAGTATCGTAATAAAATCAGCAAGGCCGTCAGATTTGTGTAGACTAGCGACGCGTAAATCACCGTACCTTTTAAACAAAAAAAGGGTTTTTCAGGTTTGCCAGATTTTAAAAAACTGCAAACCATATCCTAAATTTCTGGTTGATCATCTTTTTCTCGATTTGTTTTTGAGCCTTTTCGGCAACAAGAACCGGATATGGCTCACTTTTGCTTCGTTTAGCTAAGTTTTTAAATGGGTGTGCCCAAGTCTGCATTTTAGTAAAATCCACTGGATGTTTTTGGTCCCTCTTACTAATAAATGAAATTGAAGTGGAAGGAAAAACCTGGATGGATACTTTGTGTTGCATCCTTAAATTTCCATTTTAAGATTTTAATTGTCTGTATCTTCTTGAATGGCCTGGCATCCGTGAAAATTTCAAATTTGAATTAAACTGTGATCAAGGACCGCCCTAAATCATTCTGAGGGCCATAAATGGCCCCCGGGCCATACTTTGGACACCCCTGATGTAGCGGTTGCAAACTAGCATGGACCACACATCTTAGGAAAATGGAGCGAGTCTTCCCCGCCAAGCTGGAGGTGAGGAGCCAGACGTTTTTCTGAGTCTCGTGCCTCTGGTAAGGCACAGGCCCACCAGTGGATGGGAGCGTTCCTTCACTTCCATCCCAGCCTGGAGTGCCTCTGGCCGGACGCTCCAGGCTGACAGCTGGAGGTTTGGACTGCCAAGGTTCGCTAAGTCCGAACTTATTCAGCAAATGTGTTCCCATCTCTCCTCTTTTTCGGAAAAGCCAAAACCCACCTCAAACGAGCGTAAACACGTTTTAAAGGAAGATATTTCAAATGTTGCCATTTCCATCAACCATTTCTAATGCGACGCTTCAAAATGCGCATAAAAACGCAGGAAACACAGCTAGTGATGCATGGGCTGCCAGCGCTGCAGAGATCTCTGCTCTGAGATGCCGAGTACCTCCGGTATGTCAGGGGTGTCCAAGCGGTGCAGTTTTTCCACTTAAAACAGAAGTGAAAAAATCTCCCAGTGGAACTGCTGCTGTTTTCATCTGTATTCAAGAAATATTGACTTTAAACAAGCTCATATATCTTGTTGAAATGTTATTTTAAGTGAATTTTGTCTTGTTTCAGGTGTGCTCAGATGTTTCCACCTGAAACTAGAGAAAAATACTTGGTAAGATTTTGTGTGTTTGCGGCGCAGAGCAGCCAGAAGTTGAACTCAACCAGAAGTAGGGTTACTCCGACAAGCACTTATGTTTCAGACGGTAAGTCAAGTAAATGCCAGCAGTTGCCACCCACCTCTGGTTCTTTATTTGTAGCAGATAAATATGCTGGTTGACCCAATTGGAGCTTGTTTTGTATCCATATTCGCTCTGCAGGAAACCATTTTTCAGGATTTTCACAACATGTCATCCAGGAACAAGATGGCTGCCGCAGACGGGCTCCGGCAAACATGCAGCGCCTGTGATCGCAGCAACAATTACAACAAACAACAGCACCTGTTAACATTAATATCTGTCTCTGCTGGTGCGCCTGGCTTGAATTATGGCGAGAAGAACCCGTTTCCCACCATCAGCGCCTCGGCTGCTGGGTTTTACACAACAGGATGACGAACTTCTGGCCTGCAGAAGGCAGATCATGACACAAATTTGGTTTAATGGAAACAGACACATGAAGCCGTCCCAGGAGGGATGAAGTCCAGCAGAGATTACCGTATCCTCCGACTCCAACTCTGATGTGCTTTATGAGGACGGGGGAAAACACAAACACATGGATCCACTTTGGTTTGATGAACACAGGATCTGCTGGGTTAACGGCGTCCAACGGTAAAAAACCAACACCACCAAACGCTTTCTGAACAACCTGATCAGGACCCGTAAATTACTCCTGACGGAACCGCTTCTCATCCAGCGCGAGGGACGTTTGGATGGGCCTGGAGCAGAAAGCAAACCGACATGCTTGTTTTATTAAAGCTATGATGAGGTGAATTTATCGCCTGCCTCGTCCTCTCTGTCAGGCGGAGTGAGAAATAATGTGAGACACGTGAGAGTCCCTGCAGCCGCGTCGGGCTGCTTCTCTGTCCGGGAGACTAAAGCCAGCATCGCACCTCATCCATCCATCCAGATGTTGCAGCAGCTGCTGCACAAGCAAGAGAAACACTCATTTACCTACAGAAGCTGGCTGTTTCCCAGCTCCCACCAAAGCAACTCAGAAAACTTTTTTCAAAACTTCAAAGATGCAACGTTTATCTTTTAAAGCACATGTGTCAAACTCAAGGCCCGGGGGCCAAATCCGGCACACCATATGTTTTTATGTGGCCCTCTAGACTCCACACGCCAAATTACATCAATTGATTCCTCCAGTTTTTCGCGGGAAATAATGCATAATTGTGATTTTATTGCAAATTTTCGGCAAAAATGGTCAAGAACATTGGCTTTAAGTGATGCTACGTCCCACCTGTAGGTGGCAGTGTTTACTTCTACTGCTCTACCTCGGCCTGACTTGATGTCAAGTTATAGTCCGTGATCAATATGGCGAACAAGAAAAAAAAAAATCATATTGAATGTCATACACATAAGTGCAAATATTGCAAAACTCCTCAAAAATATTTTTGAATTACCATAAAAAAAATCTGTGATTTTGATTGCATCAAATTACTAAATCCTGGAGCAACTGATCAATATTTAATTTTAATAAGTACTTATCGAATGCAGAGACTGCTATTTATTCATATTTTAACAGTTTGTTTAACAGCACATTCTGGAACAACCGGCCCTGGAAGGACATTCATGATGTTGATGGGGCCCAAAATGAAACTGAGATGACGCCCCCGTTTTAAAAACTGCAGGAACTTTTTAACAGGTCGGCTCCTCGTCGGCAGAAACTGAGGCCAATTTTAGCTCCCATAACTGAAGCTCCTGCCCCCCAGGAGTTCACTCTGAAAGAATCCCAAAACATCTCCAGCCGTCGGTTTGAATCAGGATCTGGAGGCTTTGAGTGGAACAGCCTGACCGACGGCTTGTTTAAGCGTCCCACAACGAACAACTGACAGCATTCTGAAACGTTCGTGCGGTCTCGCTGCTGACCTAAAGATGAAGTCCAACAAGTGGGCGCATTAATACCAGGGTTTCTGATGGACTGATACCTGCAGGCTTTTGAATTTATCCAGAAGTTTTGATTTAGGGGAAGCTAAGTGTGCTAAACATTTAACCATTTTGCTAACAAAGTTAGCAAAACCACTAAAGTGCTAAACAAAAAAATTAGCTTCGTTGTTAGCACATTAGTGCTAACAAGTGTGTCCACTGCTTCATTTGTTTCAGGCGCAGTTCTTCCTTTCATGCAGGCAGATGGATGACGGAATCTACGGACTGCAAACATTTAGTGAGTTTAGCTGAAGCTAATCGTGAATTTGTCCCACAGTTTGCATGGGAACCACAGATGAAAACAGAACTTTAGTGAGAAAATGTTTGCTTCTTAAAATATCTTGGTGGAAAGGGCCTTGATGAGGTCCAGCGCTCTGATCTGGATCCACGGTTCGGTTTGCATTAGCTGGACTGAAACCACAGCAGAGTGGTCAAACATCACAGCAGGGTTTGTTCCTCACCACATCTCCCCCTGTGGGGACACGGCGGATCGTCCCTCGGCGCGGTGCATCATCATGAAAAACCTAGAATGTCTGGCAGCCTCGCAAAGCACCGCAGCGCCCCGTCATTTCACCAGAACAAAAGCTTTTTAGCTGTCAAACAGCCTCCATGTGGAGCCGAACAGAGAGGCTTTATTGTTCTGCTCGCTCCTCCTCTCCTCCGCCGCCCCGTCTTCCTGTTGTGCCGGCTTGGCAGCAAGAAGGGGATTTTTATTTTGGTTTCTCTGCTGGAGGTCAAAGTTCCTGCGGCTGTGGAATCAGAGCAGATATTGCCATGTTAACCCCCCCCCCCCACTCCTTTCTCAGTCTTCCCAGGAGCCCCTCTGAAGGACCCAGCAACGTTTTCCATCTTCCTGCAGGAACACCAGCCGCTGATTCTGCATGCACGCAACCCCATGTATGACGCAGAAGAAGGCATGCATGCAGATGTGCTGCTGCAAACAACATGGTGGCCGTTTGTGTTTGCTGCGATGGACTCGTTTCATTTCGGTGGATCTGAGGCTGCAGAAAGCTTCGTATCAGGCGCAGAAACGCTCTGGGAAACCACAAGAATGCAGCTCTCAGCTAAACAACGGAGTGGTGCATCTCTTCACCGTCCATTAGCTGTTGTTCAAATGTCAACGTTCTCAGAAACGAAAGAAAAAAATATCTGTTCCTACAAATGATCAGGAGCAGGTTCCTACAGGTTCCCGTAGGGCCTGTGGGGAGCGACTTGAGGGGCATCGTCCCCGGCAGCCCCGTTCAGGCCGCTTTATTCCAGCTCCAGTCCGTCTGCCCGGCAAGCCCGGTCCGCTTCGGGAGGGGGGAACAACAGAAAACAGCCGGGATGACAGACGGCTCCTTGAAGGAGGTCATGGTTGCTTGAAAACTGTGGCGCGCGCTCTCCAGGTCGAGACAAAGCGTCTCAGCCGGTCTGAGGAGCTCTGTCCTCCTGAGCCACGGCAGGAGATGCTGAAGCCTCAGAGCTTTGCTTTCTCTGGTCTGTTGAGAGGAAGAGGAGCCGAGCTGGTCGGAGAAGCTCTGGATTTACCGCTCAGGTGGACGGACGGATAAATGAGAGTTTAACTCACCAGACAGACAGACAGACCCGTCATCAACCCAGCTGTCTGGTGTTGTTCTGTGAAAACACGAGAGTCCAGCTGCACTGAGACCGTCTTCTGGGTTACATTCCCACAGCAGCCGACTGCGACCCAAATCCCACTTTTTCCACATTAGTCTGAACAGCCCAGTTCAGATATTTTCACTCCCCCCCACCCAAAAAAACCCCACAAACTCCCCCAAAACCAATCCGATTTGTGCCACCTCTGCAGGTAAAATGGGTTCTGGAGCGTCAGGGGCCTCAGGCTGCCTCGGTGTATCAACAACGTGAGAAAAGGTGGAGATGGTCGTGTTGAATGAGCCTTCATTTTGATGATTCGCTGTATGCTTGATTGATGTTTCTACGATGCGAAGCACTTTGAACTGCCTCGATGTGCTAAACCAGTAAACTCGACTTCCATGTGTGGGACTAAATCTGAACCGACAGTTTTCACAGCATCTGCAGGCTCAGCGGTCTCGTCGCATTTTATCCGACTTTTACGTCGTTGAGGTGAAACGTTGAGATGAGAGTTTGTTGAAAAGCAAATGAACACAATGTGTCACCAGATCGCGTCATTATCATGGACGAGGTCCCCTCCCCCTCACGTTTTGATAAATGCGACTTTTACGCTGCCCCCTAGTGGACATGGGGGCCATTTTTTTCTTTTGCGTTCCCTCGCAATAAAAGAGCAAATATGCCCTGGTCTGTTTTGCATCCAGTCACAGTGACAGCATGTTGATTTAAAACAACGTTCATCCTTAACTCTGCTGCAGAAACTGGTTGGAAATCGATCTGCCGGCTGCGTGTTCATGTCTGCGTGGAGATGGGACTGCACGCGAAAACGGCCCTTCATTAACGGTTCAGACGACCAGCACGAAAAAGACAATAAAAACCGCCAGATGACTTAATTTCCCTGTTAATAGTTTCTTTCCTTCCTTCTTCCAGAAACTTTCTGTTCATGTCTTGAAGAGATGGAAAGCGAATGTTTGACCTGTTTTGCATTTTGCACATAAGTTTGTGGTGCATTTGTATCTTAAAGATATCAAAGACCTTATTGTAGCAGAAAACTTTCAGCATTCAAGATGCCGCATCAGCTGACGAGTACATTATTGCGTGAGAACGCTAACTTATTGCGAGGTAACGCAAAAAAGAAGCTATTCCCCATGTCCCCTAGGGGGCGCAGTACTCTGGAGCGTCTTATTGTCCAGAAAATACGGTAACAGTTTGAAAGACTACTCAAAAAAATAAAATAAAGTTGGATTTCAGCAAAAGATCGTGACCGTTGCCTGAGTTTCACCACAAACTGTCCTGACAGTCCAGCGCTGGATCCGTGATCACGCACCGAACGCGTGAAATGATGCGTTCAGGTCTCTGCGTTTAGGCTGAAATGTTTTCACCGCCAACAAGAACAGCAACTAAAACCACACAGAGACTGAAAGGACCCCAGTGTGTGTGCTGGGGCGCTCCCAGCGCTTCATTATCCGCACCGAGGACAGAGCGGCCTGGAGACGCTCCCCTCGTCCTGGGTGACGCGCCGCTGATGACGCGCCGCCTCCCGACGCCAGGTGCGCGCCGCAGATGCTCGGCAGCGGCAGACAGCAGAGGCGGCGCGGCCTTGTTGTCGTGCGGCAGAATGATGAGTCATTAGGGGGGTTTTCGGGGCCGTTTTTAGATCCCTCCCCCATCCCGGCCCTTCAGCGTGAGTTAGGGGTTTAATATTTTCCATCCTCTGTGTCCAGGACGTTTACAGTTGGCGTCAGGGAGCGCTGTTGGTCTGAAGGGAGGCACTTTGAAGTGTTGGCGGTTTTGCCACATCTGCAGGCAAGATGTGCGTTACTGAGCTGGGGGGCTGGGGGGGGGGGGGCGGTGCAGACCAGGAGGTGGAGAGTTTCTATCTGAGCTCTTAATGTCATGTGACAATGAACAACATCTCTTAACTCTTTCTCAGACTGTTCTCCTGCGTGTTTTCGATTACTGTTGCGTGCATCGTGTGTGTGTGTGTGTGTGTGTGTGTGTGTGTGTGTGTGTGTGTGTGTGTGCAGGAGGAGGAACCGAGCGGGGGACTTTCCCAACATGTGCCGGTCCTGTTGTCCGGGAGGTGTCTCTCTCATGATGCTGATGAATGCTCCATGTTCGGCTCCAAGCGAGCAGATTGCCTGACCTGATTAAACGCTCCAGCTCCGCAGCACAGTCATTATTTTCAGATGGTTTCACACTTTCCAAATTTAGCTGAAAGCCTGTAAAACCGAGTCGAAACATCAACATTGTGGGCTCAGAGCTGCGACCGCAGATCAGGAGCAAATCCAGGGCGGTGCTCAATTAAGCCGCGCCTCGGTCTCCGTTAAACCTCCGACTGTCGGACGTCTCCGTCTCCGTCTGCTCGTCTTCGTCCAAGCTGGAGAATTAGACCTCATTACAGCTACATCGGTTTAATCATGAGTTTATGGAGGATTTCGCTCCGCCGACGGTCGCCGCGCCCACAGCTGTTTTCACATTTCACGAGGCTGCGGGCGCTGCCAGGCGGAGGGTCGGTGCTGGGCCCGCTGCAGGAATCCGGCGCTTATTTTCCACACGTTCAGGCCTCGCCCTCGCTCGCTCCCAGACGCCGACGCTGCCATTTGCAGCCATTATTAAAGTCATATTTCACAGCTTGGTTCATAAAACGGCCCGGCTTGCTTCAAATTAGCGTGATGGCGTCACCTCCGCCCCGCTCCGGCCTCCGAACCCGGCGGAGGACGAAGAGCCAGCGGCGCTCCTCGGGTTCGGGTTCGGGCCTCGGCTTCTGTACGCATGGCAGCAGATTTCCTCCCGCCGTAAATTCAGACATGGTGGCGGCTGTAGGTGCGCTGCAAAAACACAAAAATCCCAAGCATTTCTGGTGGAAACATCTTAGTGCGCTTGGAGTTTGACAAGACCGACTGACAAGTAACTTTCCCCACATTAGAAGTTAAAATGTCTTCCTCCTCTGGCAGATTATTTCACTTACAACGAGAACTTTTTCATTAATATTAAGGAATTACTGACTTAAAACAAGCGCCTAAATCTGCTGAAAAGTTCCTTTTAACTGAGTTTTGTCTTGTTTCAAGTGTAATAAGATGTTTGCACCAGAAACTAGACCTAAAATAGTTGGTAAGATTTTGCGTTTTTGCGGTGAGCACAAAATCTCCCAAGTATTTTAGTCTATATTCCAGAGCAAACATCTCAGTACGCTTGAAATAAGACAAAACTCAGTTCAACGTAACTTTGCAGCAGATAAAGGAGCTGGTTTTCAGTCAACAGTTCTTGAGTATAGAAACAAAACTTAGTGGTTCAACTGGGAGATTTTCTCGCTTATAACATGAATTTTTTGCCGTTATGAGTGAGAAAATATGCCAGTTGAACCACCAAGTTATGTTTCTATATTTCTTCTTACTTACATCTTCCTATATTGTTATTCTGCTGCAGCGTGTGACCGAGGCTCTGCCTGCAGGCATCAAGCTGCTGCAGGGGCTCTCTGTGAAAACCTGAACTCTGTCGGCGGTGCAGGCGCAGCTGCAGGATGCTAATGCGAGAGGAAACGCCATCTCTCCTTTCAAAAAGTTCATGAAGAAATGAAACCAGTTTTAACACTGCAGGGAGAAACAAGCTTGTCTTTAGTCAGAGGTTAAATTCAGTTCCATTCAGTTCGATCTTTTCCAACAGCATCATGTTTTTATATCATTACCTTGTTTGGTGGATTAAAAAGCTCGTAAAATCATGATTAAAGTCGTAGTTAGAGTTATAATTTAATTAGTAGCAGGAGCGACCACGCAGAAAAAAATCGGAACAGTGCATCAAGACCTGCTATGTGAATTTAGTCAACAAAGCCTTCAAGTGGTCTGAGAACTTTCAGGTAATGGGTAGGACCGGCCTGCCGTTGTAAAGCTTTGCCTGTGCAGACAGAGTGTTTGCATAGTGCAGCATGAGAGTAAGTAGAGTTATTGTTTAATAATTGCTGCATCATTTCATGTTCTGTTGTAGTTTCTGTCTTCCACTTATCTGGAACTTCCCAAGGTTTTATGGACCAGACGGAACCTGTAGTCCTACCAGCAACTTCTTGACCTTCTTCCTGTGAAATGTGTCTGGAAAATCTAGAAAGGCTCTCCTTCTTTCAGTCCTGATCTAGCAAATGACAGGCCAGTTCATCGATCCATCTCCAGCCACATCCTGCCATCTTTCAGGATCAAAACACCAAGATGATGGAACTCCTTCACGTTTAAACTCACCTTGTTTCCACAGAGATTTTCCCTTTCTCTGGAAAATTAGCAAACAAACAAAAGAGCAAACAAAGATCTGGAACTGGGCTCTGTGGGACTGTGTGATGGTCCACCCCAGATGTTAAGGTTAACATGTGGTTCTGTCAGTCCAACCTTCTCACACTTTTTTTATGTGGCTTCTCTGAAAAGGGTCTTGAACAAATCTGACTTGAGGTGTAAACACAGAGAATAATAAAGAAACCTCATCAATCAAAGTCGACTGTGAAGTGTTAGAACTAATTTAAACCTGATTGTTAAATTCACAATTAGTGCCAGGTATTATTTTAGCTGCACTCAAATTACCTCCAAATCTCCTCCTGCCCCTGAACGCCACATGAGGAGCAAATTACTATTAGGTTTGACTAAAAATGCCGCCCATGTGAATCCAATAAAGCTTGCCCTCAGATCCTTACCGCCCGGGTGTTTCGATGTTTCCCTTGTATACAAGGCCAGCAACATGGCTGAACAATGTATCCCTGCATCATAAACCTCCTCAGTGCGGCTTTTAAACTTTACATCCTGTTTTCCTCAGAATACAAACTGGTCGGTTCGAGGAGGGAAGAGAAAACATTTGAAGTAGCTGCAGACATTTGGGTTAAGAGAAGCGATTACCGTCGCTCCAAAAAAACTGGCTGCTCAGAACTCTAAAACCTGTTCATGCTTTTCTAAAAAGCGACATCTTGTGGTCCGGTGAATTAGGACTTCAAAATCAAAGAGAAGAAGAAGCAGTGGGAAACAATGGGACAGCTAATGATCACCCACAGCCATCACAACCAGAGAAAAGTCATAAATCCTGACAATGTTGGGATGTAGTCAGAAAACTCTGGCGTTGCTGCAGATGAAGAAAAGCAGGTTTTCATCCTTACTGAGTGAAATTTACTCTTTTTTTGTCTCCTGTCTTGTTGTTTGGGTTGAATTAAGAGTGCAGAGTCAAGTCAAGTTTATTTCTGTAGAAATTCATGGCTGGAGGCGCTGCGCTGGAAGCTCCAGCCCTCGGGAGTCACCGCCATCGCTGAGCAACGTATCAAACGCTTTACCTTCGTGCTGTTTGAGGATGCTGGAGGTATTTCATCCTTTCATTGTGATCACAGCTCTGCCCAGGCTGCGACCGGCCCTGGGATCGTCTTTGTTTGTGAAATGTAACCAGACTTTGGAGCGCTTCCGCCACGACGCCATCTTGGATATTTTCTGAATCAAAATACGCAGCGTGTGCGATACGTCATCAAGCAAATATGCCACACGTTAATGGAACCGAGATGCAGAACCGTTAAGCAGGCAGGTTAACGATTCCAAGGAACTGAACGACTGCAAGAACCGGTTCTCGATTCCAATCCCAACTGATCTACTTTCAGATTAAGTCAGCCGATAGTGACTTGATCACTTGGGGGCACTGCTGAAGCATTGAACTTTCATCTCCATATCATCTCAGGAGGAGGAGATGATGTCACAATAAAAAATACACAGATTTTCATCCTAATACACATGAGGGACAAACTGATTGTACTTCAAAGATATGAGAGAATTTCATGTTTCACAAAATGTGTTTAGTTTCCTGATTATTTGATGCCAACATTTAAGATAAAAAAAAAAAAAGCTTTATTTTTGAAAGTAATTCGATTTTCACCCAAAAAATTCATCTCTTGCTCTGAACCAGCCTGAAAAACTGAGGCTTATGAGGGAGGAGGAACTTATTTATGTCCTAAATGCCAGACTTTCTCTGCCGCCTCTGTGAGAATATCAGTTAAGCAACATTCGTTTCCTACCAAATCGGGGCACTAACCTGCGGATAAAGATGCACTCATGAACGCTTTACCGCCCCCTAGCTTTTGGAGTCTGCATTGCTGCTAAAGTGTGTGAGTTTTCTGAGGCGTTACTCCAGTTTCTACACGTTTGATGAAAGATGCTGCCTCTGCGGGTTGATTTCATTTAAAAAGCGAACATTCCTACATGTGGAAACACGGTTCTGAGAGAACCAAGGCTGGTCATCGTCCAGGTCCTGGTGGGCTGGGCCAGTTCTAAGCCACCAACACTGAAGGACGTTCTCCAGATCTGATCCAGCGACGCTCAAACGAGTCTTCATCAGTCTTAAAGTTCACACAGCAGCCAAATCTGACCCATATCCGACTTTTTCACGGCAGTCTGATCGGCCCATTCCGATCTTTTCATCCAAAATAAAATCTGATTTGAGTCACTTCTATATGTGGAACTAAATCAGATGAGTATCCGATTGTTTTCGCAGCATCTGGAGTCTGAACGGTCATGTTGCGCTTTTTTTCTGACTTTTACGTCGTTGACGTGAGACGGCCGTCATAATTTTGCACCAGAAGAGGCCAGAGTGGATGTAAATAATGGCTGAAAATCATAATTAAATGAAAAGATGAAGGAAGTCTATGTCAGTGAAGCGCGCCACATCCCAGTCCCACCACTGCTGGTCCGACTCCACGTCCAGACAGATTCTCTCCAGCAGCTGCAGTCGATGCTCCACTAAAGGCCGCTGCTGTTGGTTCTTCTTTCTTTTTAACCAGCTTATTTGTCTTGTTATGATTTTGTGACGATGCTGTCGGCTCCCATTGCTGAATAAACTTTAAAATTGATCTACAGATGGCAGCGGCCATTATTACTGCCGTAAAGAGTGCGCTGCTCTTCTTCTGCACATGCGGGTCGCTTTGGGGTCGTAAACCGTTCACACAGAAGTCTGATTGCGGTCGCATTTAACTAGGAGCACGAACGAACACGGATTTCAGCAAAAAATCGTGAACATAGCCTGAGTTTCACCACAAACTGTCCTGAAAGTCCATCTTTCTTCAGCTTTAGTCCCCAGATGTGAAACTGTTAAATTTAGCCTTGATCAAGCAGCCGAACGTGGTGGACACAGTGAAATGTTTGCTGATGTAGCAACGCCCACGCAAAAAAACAAAACAAAACAAAAAAATCGTATTTCAGCAAAAAGTCAGAATTGAGCATCAAGATCTGCTGAGATCTTAAAACATCTCATTGGAAGTAGACCAGGAGGACCCTGCCGCCTTCCTGTGGTGCTAAAAGCAAACCTGGCCCCAGAAGTTCCTGGTTAGCCCTGCTTCACCAAACACACCTCAAGGGATGTAAAAACAGATGTTTCACATGACATACTTAACCGTCTAAAAGAGCCGACTCTGAACCAGAACCGAACCAGAACTGGCAACAGTTTGGTCAAAATGAAAAAAACAAATCTGGATCTGGAAAACGAAACTCTCTGATGGGCTCTGTTTAGCTTGGCAGCTCTAACGCGAACCATTCATCGTCTGGATAAAAATCCATTCAGGGCAGCTTTTTTACTGATAATCACCGTATTATGCTGTGGTTGTTTTGTTGGGACATTAATTTTTCAGTAATGGTTGTAAATTAAGAAGCATGTTGCAGTTTTTGCCATGTGTTGTTTAACAAAAAAAAAAAAAAAAAAAAAGCGGTTACAGGAGCTGTAAGACCAAACACCACAACACACCACTGGGATCCACAAAAGTAGTCGAATAATAAACTGCTGGCATCAAACCTCGACTTATTATCCCGGCCGAACCCCCGCCGGCCAGAAACGAGCTCTGCCTCCCGAGATCAAGAGGCAGGAAATACCTGCAGCTGAAGGGCCGAGTCGCTCAGGTCCCTGCAGATTTACTGCAGAGGCTAATGGCTCCGAGCGGGGCCCTTTCCCCTGCCCTCCTTCTCATGAATACATCACATGTCACTCACAGAAGGCCCAGCCACACACACACACACACACACACACACACTCATTTATACACAATCCTGAAAGAGTCTTTCTTCCAAGCAGTCTGACTTTCTTGTTGACCACGGTCTTCGTCACATGACAGTTCTGAATTAACACTCTGGTTAATTTAAAGGAGGTGTTGTCGAAGATGGACCCAAATGCAGAGCGGGGAAGCGGCGCGATGGAGAAAGGTTTGAGGAAGGGAAACGGAGCAGCCAGCACAGGGGAATGAAAACCAGGGAGATTATTTCCTGAGGCCGGGGTGAAGAATGGCGTGGGATTCAGAGAGCAGAACCGAGGGGATGTGCAACAGCTGCAAGGGAAAGCAAAAGTTCACAATTAAAGGGCCAGTATGATGTACAATTGACTTTTTTGAGCTTTCCATCATGTTATGAAGTTACTCCCTCATCAGAAACATCCCTGGAGTGTTGCCTTGATTCTTTCATGCATGTTTGAGAAATCCTTCAATCTCCATGGCAACCATTCAGCTGTGCAAAACGCCTGGGTGGATACAGCTCCACCTTTGGGACACAGCTCCTCCTCGGAGCTGCAGTTTCTAAGGATGCGTTCGAGTTGTCCTCGGAACTGGGAAATTCCAACTTCCCAGTTGTAAAACTCAACTGGAACACCTGCCAAAGTGGGACTTCCTACTGGGAAACTGGGAGCTCTTCCGACTACCCTCGGTTACAACTTGTGTGGCTGACGTTGCTTTTCAAGATGGCTGCTCCTTGCATCAACAGCAATAATATGTTGTGAGAAAGATACAAGACGCACATGTAAGAGTGCGTCTAAAATTAATGTTCCATGTGGCGCCTGGAACTCTGAACTGAAAAAACTAAAAGTGGTGTTTGCTGATGGACAACAAAGCTTAAAACGATGTTTTTAAGACGTACTGCGAACAGTGTCTGTGGGCGTCGCCATGTTGAAATTCAGACTTCTTACCTTTAACGCTGTTACCTCGGGTCTGACGTCAAACCCCAGGTAAACCGAACGCAGCATTAGCTTCCACCTCATAGAGCACCCCTCCCTGCGACTTCCCCACTCAGCTCCTTCAGACTAGCGGCAGCAATTAGCAAACACATGGGGGAACTGCGCATCTGCTGAGCTCATTATACGAACTACTTCTCAGTACATTGCTGGTAAAAACGTTGTTAAAGGCTTAATAGAGGAGTGCTGTTGTGGTGACTTCCTGAAGGCGGAATTTCAGAAAGAGCAGGACTTTCTTAAAGAGACAGAGGCCCAATTTCAAAGCGCTAAATTATGAAGTCAAATTTCTTTTAGGTCATATTTGATACATATGGCATTTTTGTAACAACTGAATGTAACAGTTATTAGACTGTGCTATAAAATGATTCTATGTGGCTGGAAAACACAAAATACCGCCTCTTTAATATAAAGCGAACTAAATTAGAAACCAAGGGAGGAACTAACATTCATTTAGGACAGGGGACCGCAACGTTGACAACCCTGAGAGCCATTTTTGTCTTTGATCCAGCTGAACAAAATTTGATTAGAGCCACAAAAGCTTCATGAAGCAAATTAGCTTTTAAAACAACTTCTACTATAAGGGGGGGAAAAAAAACGCTGTACTTAGTTTTTAAAATAAAGAAAATCCTCAAACTTTCACATAAAAGTAGGGGTGCCCCAATCCGATCACGTGATCGGAAATCGGGTCTGGTCATGTGGTTTCAGACTCGATCGGAATCGGGCGTTACATCCAGATCAGGGATCGGATATACATGCATATTTATTCTAAACCCAAACAGGAATCATAACCGTTTTGAGGCGGGACAGAGTCAGATTGTCTGGAAACAACGCATGCGCAGCACTTTGCAGCAGCGCTGCCATAAAGCGAAGCAGAACACGGGATCAGCTTGAAGCGGCAGCTCTGTTGCTATATTTTAGCGACTCTGCAGACCCACCGAGCGACTTTTTCTGTCAAAGAAGTGACGAGCGACAGATCTAGCAAAGGAGACTTTGGCGATGAAACGGGAAAAAACCGCAGCTCCCGCGAGAGCTGCGAAGCCCCTCCCACCTCAGTCTGAGCGGAGAGGGGAGCCACTCCACGCCGTTTCCACGTTGCAATGGAGTCACGCATACCCTGCCGGTGATCCCGCTCTGGATTACGGTAAATATTATGTAAATATAATAATTCATGTTGCACATTGGTTTTTGTTGTTTTACCGAAACTGTCGCACCAAAACAGATATCTGCATTTTCCTCCCACAGCCTCAGTGTTCAGTTAAATGATAAATCAGGTGGATGGAATAAAAAATAAGGAACATCCTGGATCTGCGTCTTCGCTGTTCTTCATTTTTGAAATGTGTTTTTGAAGTATCGGCTCCGGACTCGGTATCGGGCAGAAGAACCTGATCGGGACATCCCTTCACAAAACGAATCAACAAGGCAACGTCACGTTTTTAACTGAAAATTATTGCAAAACAAAGCACAAACTCTGCAACCCAAAGACAAAAACGTTACTTAATAAACAAGCATATTCCTTCCACTATTAAATAAATAATATTGCGTGAAAATAGCAAGTTTTTTTGTTTGTTTTTTTTTTTTTTGCACTTTTACATTTTAAAACTGTATATATATATATATATATATATATATATATATATATATATATTTATTTATTTATTTTTTTTTTTTTAGCATTTTTGACCAAAGTTACTCAGGGCCCCTACAGTGGAGGGTCTGAAGAGCCACACGTGGCTCCAGAGCCGCAGGTTGTGCGCCCCTGATGCAGGAGAATAAATCAAAATACATATGAAATACTAGAAAAACAAAGGAATTAACTAATATGGAAAAACCCTGATCATTTTCAGCTTGGGCCCCATCAAGATCATAGATGTCCTCAAAGGGCCGGTTGTGCCAGACTGCATTGATAAAACCCATTAAAACTCAGCAACAAACGGTTAAAGTACTAACAGCTGTTTCTGCATCCCATAAGCATTCTTAAAATTAATTTATATGGAACATCTAACATTGATCAATCCTTCCAGGATTTTGCGATTGGTTTTGTGATTTTTGCAATCAAAATCACTGATTTTAAAAATATTTGCAAGGAATTTTGCGATATTTGCACTAATGTGTGACATTAATCTCTAATGTGTTGATTGAGGCGTTGTGGTCAAGGCCAGGGTGTTATAGCCCCTGGCACTTACACAGCATCTGACCGTCTCCTCTTGCAAGCAAACCTCCACTGCATGAACAGAGCCAGGAAAGGCCAGAGGAGAAACGATGTTGTTGCAGCGTACAGATTCGTCACTGCTCTCTCTGGATGGGCTAGCGTGGCATTTTTCTCCCAACGCTAGCAGCACATCCGCCCGTCCAGGAGGAGGCTCTGGACTCTGTGGCGCAACGGTAGCGCGTCTGACTCCAGTTCAGAAGGCTGCGTGTTCAAATCACGTCAGAGTCAGCAGAGAATCCTGTGTTTGTGGGAACCGTTGTTCCCACAAACACAGGATTTGCACTTCAAACTTTTTAACTCCATCTTTCTTTGTAATCAAACTTTTCTTTGCTCAAACTCAGCTGCCAAAGAAAACTAGATTCTGTCGTCTAAATGAAGTCACCTTATTTCCCTCGTAATGGTGGAAACACTAGAAGCTAGCTTGCGCTTACCTTAGCAGCCCTGCAGTCGATGAAACACAGACGTGGATGGAAATGTTCACGGAATTCGGGGAAGAAGGAAGCTGCGCTCAGCGTCTTCAGAGGTTTTCATGTCGTTTCCTTCAGTGGTTCTTGCTGCAGCGCCCCCACAGGCGAGGAGGGGAACAGGTTGCTGAAAGGGTTTGGTTGGTTTGACTCGGAGCAGAGAGGAAGAACTGCAGCAGCTGGAAATGGAGGAAATGCTGCAACTTTGGTCCCAAATAGAACCGAGTCTACCGGACCATCAGATGGGAAAACAGCCTCAGGAAATAAATGTTCATCACTTCTTTTTGCTCAGCATGGAAACTAGCCTGAGGTGACGTATCTTGTCCAAGCAATCTCCCCGAAACCAACATCTGGCATGAACAGAACCGGTTCTGTGTTCCAATAAAAACACTCAAGAGACACTCTGATCTCAGAACCGCTTGTTTTTTTACAGTTTTTATGGATCCATCTTGTAAAATGTGCACCAGCTCCAATCAAACGTGGATTTCTGAAAGCATTCTGTGTTTGTGTGGAGGATCAGCAGAGATCTGCTCTGATAGCTGTCGTGATTACTGTTCACATGAAGCCAAAAGCCTAAGTAACGTCTGAAGTCCTTAACGTAGACACAGAATGAAAAAGGAGCAACGATGAAGAAGCTAAACAACCTTCTCATTAGAACGCCGTTGGGAATTGCTGACTCTGGAAAGCTGGAGACACAGTGGGAATAAAACTCGGCTGCAGAATAAACACATTCCAGATTCAAAGCCGTCTCTAAACGACTCCGACAGCAGAGACAGAGCGAACAGCAGAGGGACAGCCAAGATTTCAGGAAGACTGATTTTAAAACGTTCCACAGTGTATTCCCCAAGAAAGTGGGTCAAACGTTGGTGTCTGCAGCGCTGCAATGTGAAGAAGCCTGCTTCTCTGCTGCTGTGAACACCCCCCACAGTCCTGCTCATCTGTTAGAAATGCCTAACATCAGCCGGTACCCAGGTTAATGCAGATGTATTGTGTATTCCTTGTAGAAAGTAAACAAAGATATGCCTCAGAAATACTTCTAAATGTCATGTTAGAGCTCTCAGTTTCTGACTTGGTCCCAGAGAGATGTTTGCTGTCATTTCTCGCATCTTTTGGACTTTTGCTTCTGTCATTTCTTTGTGTTATTTTCCCTGTTAGTTCGGATATTTTGTTATTTGAGTGGCTCTTTTCATTTAGTATTTATTCTCATTCTCCCGTTCTGGTTTATTCCTTCTGATTCGTCCAGTCGTTGTTAGAGTTCTGTTGTTTCGTTTCTTTTACCTGCTCAGCCATGCTCAGTTCTCCTCTCAGTTATTTTTAGATTATGTTTAATGGCAGTTATGCTCTGTTGCTGTTGCTCCGCCCCCTGCTGCCATTCTCTCTCTCTCCCTCTCCTGTCTCCTCTCACAGCTGCAGCCCGTTACTGATCAGCCACCGGTTCTCTGTCCAGTAATCACCTCCTGCTTGTCAGCCAGTCCCTGCTGGATCCTCCTGTTGTCAGCTCGTTCCTTACCCGCTTTCTTCCCCGTCGTGCTCCGCCGTATTTGCTCCCTGGATTCCTGTTTTTTGTTCCGCTCCGGCTCCCTGCTTCCCCTGTGGTTTTTGTAAGTTTTTGTTATCTTGTCATTCTTGTTAAATCTTCAGAGAAACCACTCGCTGTCCTTCAACACCACAAGTAATCATGACATTTAGGGACGGGGATCTCAGCAGTTCAGTTGCTTGGAATCGTCAACCTGCCTGCTTATCGGTTCCGGTAACGTGTGACGTATTTAAGTCTTGAAAGATCCTTCCTGAAAAGGCAAACATGCAGATTTGGTTGCACAACCGTTGATGTGCAAAAAGTTGCATTTCATGGTAACATGTTCATTTGACAGATGGATCCTGATTTTTTAAACCAGCTTTAATTTAGTCTGAATTGAATGATGCATATTTTCTGCACTCAAAGTTGATTTCCTAACTCAGTGAGAATCGATACGGAATCAAATCGATAAGTGAGATCAATAATGGAATCGATATCAATCGGTTCCCATCCCGAGACGTGTTATTTCCAAAACTGCATATTTTGGTATCGATGCGACACCAAATGAATACAGGGCCGGCAGTCCCAATACGGCCAGTACTGATACTGTTTATTATTTAAGTTTGATATATCGAACTTCTGACATTTAGGTGTTTTTGTTTTTCCTTTGAATTCTATTGTTAAAACCTTAGAATTAAATCAGAGCTTAAAGGTGTCTGCAAAATAAAACAGCAACAAGATCAGTGAGAACGGAACAACAGAACAGATTCATGTGCATTTTTTTTCTAAATAAAGTGCAAAAAGCTGAAGCATGGATCCTGCCACGCTGGTATTAATACCGACTTGGTTTCCATGTTATTAGCAACGTGGGTCAATCCGCCCACTTCTACCACAAACCTAATATGCCAAAAATATTGGTTAAAAAAAAAAACACCTTTTCCACACAACTGTCACAAAATACTTTGTTGCAGAAACATCAAAACGGCATCAAATAAAAGGTAGAAGTTCATTTTCCAGAGATTCCTGTTGGTGCTTGGTTGTTTTGGGTTTACCGGGTCACCTGCTGATGCTCAACCTGTCGTGGTTCTGGAGACGTTCTGGTCCACTCTTCTGCTAGCAGGCATGGCTCTGCTCAGCTCTCCGAAGGTCCCACCGCAGCATCTGAGTCAGACTGAGGTCTGGACTTTGACTGGACCGCTGCGACACCTTGGTTCTGGATCAGTGTTCTGCTGATGACCCGGTTCGGACCGAGCTCCAGCTGCTGGACAGACGTTCTTATATTTGACTCTGCGACACTTTGGTCCACAGAGGAGCTTGTGTGGCTGCGAATCAAGCCCACGTCATCATCCCTCCGCCACCGTGCCTAACAGTAGGAGGTGTTTGTGCTGAAGGTTCTGTTGGTTGGTTCTGAACATGGTTCTGTTCCCTGTCCGTAAAAACATTCCAGACATCTAAAAAATGAATTTTGACAATAGCGAATGGTAAACTGAAATATCTGCGTTCACGTTCTGACCAGCAGGAATAACAATTTAAGAAATCTTTTTAAATCTCATTTTGGCAAGTCGTTGACGTCTTTCAGGATATCTGAAATGACGTCACCGGATTGGTCATTTGAAGGGTCGCACATCCCGAATTACAAGATATCTCGAACATGATTATGACTCGTCAGAATGACATTTTTATACATCTGAATATATCCTAGCAGCTGCCTGCAGAATTTTGGAGGTCCTGTACAAAATAGTCAGAAATGCCATGATGTAGAAAGAGCTCGGCATTATGGGAAATGTGGAGTACGCAAAGCTTCGTAAACGTTAGGACTGCTTCAAAAATCGGCAAAGAATCTCCTTTTTATTCTCTTCTAACGAATGTAACGCACTTAAAAACAGCTTTGAACAGCTAAAAATCCTGATGTTAACCCGTTCCCAGGCTGGAAGTGGTGCAATTTCAAAAATCTTGCTTCGTTTAATTTTTTATTGTTTCATTGAAATTTCAAAATGCGACATGAATCTGTGCCATTTTGACCAGAAATGCTAATTCAGGTTATCGCTAAATCATTTAGAGATGTCTTGAAAGGAATTTTGACTTGTCTACATTGCAGGTCCAGTTATCTCTAATTTAGTTTTGTCCAGTCATAACTTGCTTTCAAGATGTCTAGAATTTAATTTGCACGAGTCAAATCTATATTTCTCCTTTCCAAAAATACCTTTAAGATATCTTGAATTATGGTGTCATTCAAGATATCTTTAATTAGAATTATAACTAATCGGCGTTAAAGTGAGATATCTGGAATACGTGTTTCAGAAAGTCAGTAATTCATTGGAGATATCTTGAACTGAAGCCTCCGTACAACTTGGTGGTAAATCTGACGTCATGATACTGGTCAGAATGGAATTAGAGATATCTCAAACAGGTATTTTGTCCAGTCAAAATACAGTTAAAGATATCTTAATTAATTAATACGTCTGGTCATAAACCAGTTCAAGACGTCTGGCATGAAAGTGTGGTGAAACTGATTTTATGTTAAAATGGCCTGCCATAGCCCAGCAGCCATCTTGTTTTCAGCCCTTCTCAACAGCCATGCTGGTTCAGGGTCCTGACCTTTAACCTTTGGCCTGCTCACTGAGGCCTGTGGCGTCTGAGGTGGAGCTGCTGGGTCTCTCCGAGCTTCCCGCTCCGACACTGGGCTCTGGGCTGAACCTGCCATGGACCAGAACCGTGGACTTCAGATGGCTTGGAGATGACCTTTGACCCTTCAGCGGCTGCTGTGAGGTCATTGCTGAGGTCTTCCCATCCTGGCGTTGTGTCACCAGAGGCGCAAACTGCCAGACTAGTCAGAGTTAGTCAGAGCACCAGAACCAGCCTGGTTCTGATCTCTGGAGGTCCAGTAGAACCCAAAACTCTCTGCTGATGTTCTCGCAGATAAAATACAACATCATTCTCCATCTCAGGGTCTGCTGGGGCCGGATGAGCAGGTCCTTCACGGAACATGGCAAAACCCTGGCCTGGTCCAGAACCGGGCTCTGGGTCCACAGCGACCTTATTCCAGATGGGAAGAACTTCCTGCTTGGTTGTGGAGAGCGAGGTGATCCGTCACACGTTGCTGGCGGGAAGGGGGGGGTCTCCACGGAGCAGCTTTCATGTTCTGCACCAGTCGGGACTGTGTGTGTGTGTGTGTGTGTGAGTGAGCAGCCAGACCGCCGCCGCACGTCATCGTTTTATTCAGCTGCAAGATTAAACCCGTCGCAGTCAGCAGCACCTGATCCAGGCTCAAAGCTCCGCTCGCTGGATGAAATATTACATGCTCAGAACCGGGCCAGGGAGCAGTCTGCAACCAATCCCTGCCTTGAGGGCTGAGGGAAGCTGGGAGTGAATGGAAAAGAAAAAGCACTTTCAGAGGCTTGACGACACGCTGTGAGACTTAGGCAGCAGCCAGCTCAGAATCATCTGATCTATTTTTCTGCAGTGACATGATTTACTGTGAGAAATGAAGAGAAAGCGCATTCCTTCAGGCGGGATCTCCTGGGGAATGGCTTCTCCTCGTCTCGCTGGAAGCTCCCCGGATCCAGAGTTGGACCGACTGAGCTTGCTCCTCACTTCGGATCCCAGGAAAGCTGCGGCTGATCCCGCGCTGCATTTTCCCGGAGGTGTTTACTGTCCCCACGGGCCGGTGTCAGCCGTGATCCAGACACAACACTGGGATGCAGCCACGCTGTTAGCGGCCTCTAGAGGCCACGCGGGTCATTACAACCTGCCGCTTCTCGCTGCAGCATCAAACAGCTTCAACAGGGAAGACCAATTTCGATTAAAAAATACAGAAATAATATATATATGAAATAATTAATTATAAAAAATACATTTTAGAAAATGTAAACACAACACCAAAATAAAATTACAATAAGAGACCTAAAATAATTAATATATATAAAACCTTATAAACCATATATATATATATATATATATATATATATATATATATATATATATATATATATATATATATATATATATATATATATATATATAGTGTGTGTATGTATGTAATAATTAGATAGCAATATACATTTTAAAAACATTAAATAGAAATAAAATCTATATTTTCAGTCATAATCCTGCAAGGTCCAGATGGAAATAATAAACTGGTGATTTAAAGTGAAAGATATATATATATATATATATATATATATATATATATATATATATATATATATATATATATATATATATATAAATTTGTATATATAAAAAAAATAAACGAATAAATTTGTATATATATATATATATATATATATATATATATATATATATATATATATATATATATATATATATATATACACAAATATATATATATATACAAATTTATTCGTTTATTTTTTTATATATATTTATATATATATACAAATTTATTCCTGAAGTAGCAGCAAATTATCTGGAAAAAAAATGCCAGTTTGGTATTTTTAAGATTTTCATATAAGACAAAAAGTAAACAGCTGGAATGCACTGATGTGAAAATTCAGGTCAGTATTGCTACTGATATTGTTGTTATGGCTGAAAACCAATATTTACCAATATTATATATATTTCCCTATCCTTTCTACAACATGAAAAAACAACTGTCGTGCTCACATTGCTCCTCTGCTTCATTAAACACCCGCAATCCTGCTCTGCAAACAGGTTTTATGTGCATTTTTTCCTAAATAAACAAAGTGCAAAAAATTATCGTTTGAGAGAAAATCAAAACAAAATCTTTTCTGAGGTAGAGTTGAGAAACTTCAACGCAAAAATAAAATAACATTTTATGAGGGAATCTGAAACTAAAGTATACTAATAATGACTTGTTATCAATATTTTGGCTCAATCTGCCCATCTCTACCAAAAACCTAATATGTAAAAATGTGTTAAAAATTCTTAAAATAAATTGTTGCAGAAACAGAATCTCACAGAAATTAAAACAGTGTAAAATAAAACATAGAAGTTAATTTTCTAGGGATTGTTGGTGCCAATAAATGCAGCACTGATGATTTTATTAAAAATAAGCATTTATATGAGGATTTTCCCCAACAAATAAATGTGAAAAGAAAAAAAGCTAAATTAATAATTAAACATCCTAAAAGAAGATGTCAAAAATAAAAGAGAGTAACCAACTGAAAGTTAAGATGCAGTGCTTCAGATTCACCGAGTTCGTTTTTCAAATGTGGAGAAAAAAATGATCAAAAAGGAAATAACAATGATACAGTTTGAAAGTAGAATCTAAAATAACAATTAGTGGTGGGACTCGAAGAAAATGTTTAGTTGAGTTACTTGCAGGGTCTGTAATTAATTAGTTGCAAATAATCACAAACATACCAACAAAATCAGCAAGATTTTCAATTCAAAATCCCATTTTGCTGCTAAATGATTGAATCAACAGCGTCTGAGCTCAGCAGCAGAGATGTTTCTAGATTTAATCTGTTCTTCAGGTTCTTCAGCATCAGGTTGGAGCAAAGCTCGTCTCTCCAGAGCTTCAGGAACCCTGATCATTCATGGAGCTTCTTTAGAAACGTGGACTGTGGACGCTGACGTTAGCGCTGCTGCTACATGGTTAGCATTGAGATGCTAGTTTAGGCTAGCATAGCTTCTCTGACAGGCCGACTGCTTTTAGCTCAACTTGAACACAACTGGAGTCTTTTCCAGCGTCCCATCGGATCGGCTCTAGAAGCAGAAATTAACCCCAAGAGGAGCCACTTCCATCCCTGATGTTAGCAGGTGTGCGTCAGATTTATGGCCGTACCAGAAACGTACAAACACACAAAAAAAAGGTGATGAATTGCATTAAAATTTTAAAGTCCTGGCCCTAATATTAATGCTGAATGTTAAAATAATTTTCTTCTGTTTCAATGAGTAATCTTTTCTCTCGAGGGGGGGTCTGAGGCCTTTCCATCCTGGCAGTGTGTTCACACACACCAGTGGCGACTGTGGCTGTTTTCTTGCAATATGAAAGTTGTGGGATTGATTCCAGCTCCTTCTGTACGTTACGGATTCGATTAGAACCTGATAACAGAACCTTTTTATTTTGTCCTGCGACAACAAAAACAATTTCAAAATGAGAACTGACCAGCTGACTAAATGCTGCAGCAGGAAGTGGGCCAGAACAGGAGGGTTTCATGGAGTTCTGTCGAGGGATGGAGAAGGAGTTATCCTGTTTGAAACGAACCGCCAGGATCTGCTGACAGTTCCTGGGATTCCAAGCAAAGCAGATGAAACCAAACGGTTTCTCTGAATAGCACCATTAAAGGAAAGCAATCATTTGTAATTTGCAGCATTCCATATTATGTTTTATTATATTTTCGTTGGGACAGTCAGCGTTTCATCTGTGAGCCGAACTGTTCCCAGACATGAACTCTGCATTTGATACGCTCGGTGTGGATTTGAAAGGCTCTGCGCCGCTGGCTTGACGGGACAAATTAGTGTTACTGCAGCTAATGTATTCAAACGGCTGCCGGGCGGCTGCAAGGCCTGCTGAGCTCTATTAGAAATGATAGCTCTGACTGTCAGCGACGCTAACCGCTCCTGAAAAGGTGACGGCACATTTGGCTGCCATTAGCTGGGGGGGTGGGGGGGGCTTACAAGTTTAACTTTAGGGCATTTTGATCTTTGATTCATGCTGGATGTGGAAAAACCATCTTAAAGGAGTGATTCTGCAGGGAGGATCCTCTCACACCATGGAGCCTTGGTCCTCACAGACCCAGCTCTCACTGGAGCAGGCCAGACACGTCCTGGATGGATTTCATCCAGACAGAACCTCACAGAACCTGAGGAGAAGCCAGCGCTGATATATGAAAACAGGCTCTGTTTGTTCAGACTGGGCCCAGTATCTGATCCACCTCAGGGGCCCAGCTGAAAACCATTAAGCCAGAAACAATCTGCTGTTTATAAAAACATCATAATACTAAAGAAAATTAGTCCCATGGGAGGAGAAGATCTTCCTTGTCCTGCAGGTTCGGCATGCAGCTCCCCCAGCGGGTGTTTCATGCTTAACTGTAGATAGTTTGAGGCTTTTAATGATTTATTTGAGCGGTTCTTCATCCAGACTGGAAATATTATAGGTTTAAACACAGGTCTAAATTTATTATGGAGTTTCTCTATTCCATGCTGTGGGGTTGCACAGTCAAAAATTAACAGCAATAATTTGGGCTATTTAACTCAATATTTAGTTTGAAGTGAAATGTTTAGTTTAAAGCTAAATATTTAGTTAGTATTTTCAAGCTAAATATTTAGCTCCAAACGAAATACTTAGTTAGCAAATATAGCTAAATATTTAGTTGATAAACTAAATATTTAGCTATATTTAGCTCTAAACTAAATACTTAGTTAGCAAACTAAATTTTTCGTTTGTATCTAAATATTTTATGAGCAAGCTAAATATTTAGCTCCGTAAGTATTAAGTGAGCAAGATCATTTTTGTTGAGCTCCAAACTAAATATTTAGTTCTGACCAAATTGAATAGTAGCTTCAGTTAGCTCTGTGCTAGCTAAATATCTAGTTTACAACCTTAATATTTAGCTAGCTCAGAGCTAAATATTTAGCTAATATGCTAATTCACCAGCTGATGAGCTGAAGTAGAGCATCAAAATTAAAGCTGGATCTTGTGAACTTCTGTTTAAACTCCTGCTGATGAATTCGAAGGTCTGAATTTATTGCAGATTTTCTTTATTTCATGCAGGGTCATAATTATTCCTGCAAGTTCAAATGTATTCATGCATCCCATTTGCTTGAACATCTCTTTGCTGGTTGTATCATTCTGACTGAAATTGGATCGCTCTTATTTGCAGAACTGGTAGAGCTCATTTAACCTGTTATTTTTCCTGAAATGGACCCGGCTGGGGAGGCCGTTCCAGAACCGTTCCAGAACCTTAAAGTTAGCCTGATCATCCATCCCAAAACCAGACTGGATGTGTGTTTGGACTATTGTTCTGTTAAAATTCCAAGTTTTAACCATTTAGCTGATGATCTGAAGTGAAGTTAAATAATTTCTTCATTATTCATGTACCAGTACCACAGACACAGAAACAGTCCCACATAATGATACTGCCACCACCATGCTCTACAGTTGTTGCTGTGTTTCTTGGTCTCAAAGTCTCATCTCAACTCCTGCAAACAATTTCTTGTCACTATGTCCAAAAAGCTCAATTTCTGCCTCATCTGACCATCAAACTTTTCTCCAGAAGACATTTGACTCGTCCGTGTCCACGTTGATGTCAGACTGGCTTCATTGTGGACAGAGATACTGGTGTCCCAGTACCAGTGGCTGCTTCCTGCTTGCTCCTGGAATGCTTCGGATCTTCCTCCAGACCTCAACAACGTGGTGACCCGCCTCGATGGCTTTACTTCATCGCAGCTTTTTGAGCTGATGCTCTTGGGATCTGCAGTTGTTTAAAAACGGCTGCAGTGTCGGGCGATCCAAACAGTAATTTTAAGCCAACTTTTTAATCATCAAAATAATTTAGGACTGGCTGTCAGGTTTCTGAGTTGAAACTGCAACATTTTAATGAAATATTTCAGTTTCTATAGTTTAATGTGATTAAACTAAAGCAAATGTCCCGTTTATAACATACAAATTCTTTTCTAAAGTCATGAATTTATTTTAAGTCCATGAAACTGCAAAAACTGCAGGATGAAAGGATGGATGGATGGATGGATGGATGGATGGATGGAAGGATGGAAGGATGGATGGATGAAAGGATGGATGGATGGAAGGATGGACAGATTATCACCAAGTAAATGTGACAAAAAGAGTTGAAATTGTTCATTTTTTAAAAATAAATTTAATTCATTTATATAATTTTATTTGCTCAGTGTTACAAAGGAGCTGATCAAAGCAAAATTAAAAACTCTTTATATGACTGTAAGTATCATAATTATTATAATTCCCTCCGTTACATGAATAAAGTGACAAGAATAAAGTGTTATTTCTGGCCAGTAAAGTACAAATTTTAACAAAATTTAAACGTGTGTGAATCTGTCATAACTTTATGAGCAACATCATCCATAAAAATATAAAACAAGTTCTTACATTCAAACACAATATTTACATCTGATGCAGCATTTGCTGCAGGCACAGGCTGTCCTGAGCATTGAAGCTCCAGATTCACCTTCACCTTCCCACTGAAGAGGAAAACACAACAATGGCAACAAATGTGGTCAAAAACAGTCTCATTGGTTAAACGTTTTAGAAGTGATAAAACAAAATCCTCCCGATCATTAATAACTGATAAACAGAATATTGTAAATTCATCCAATATCTGCACTGAAGCTGCTGAATTTATACAGATTTTATTAGTTTTTCTTCCATCCTGTAAAAGATCAGGATGCCCGACATATCAGCATCGGCATCGGCTGATATTTTTTTAACATATCGGTATCGGTCTGATAAATAAACCTGGGCCGATACGAACACCCATCTTGTCGTTGGGGAGGGGGTTGGCCAGGTGGTATCTGTTTGTCATGTCGAGAGGGTAGATAATACATCCAGAACCGTTCAGCATGTTGTTTCCAGTATCTTAAAACCCACTCCAACTCATCTGGTGTCGACTCAAACAGTGCCCAAGAGGAGACGACCTGAAGAGGAGTTCTACTTCATGGCGATCATCCAGACGGGCATGATGACCTCAGGGAAGCCTTCCTGCTTCTCCACAGCCAGGATCTCCAGCCCAGCCTTGAAGATGATCACCTTCATGATGTCCAGGTGGCGGCTGATGCTGCTGTCGATGGGGTCCAGCTTGCAGCCCTGCCGGGCCATGTTGTCCTTTATTATGATGACGCCGTTGGGACGGAGGCTCTTCTTGCAGCGAATCAGGAAGTTCAGCAGGTCTTTGTCCGTTAGGTGGCCTGGAGGGAGAGAGGCTGAGATGTTTCACATGCTCTGAGGAGCTGTCAGCCAGTCTCAGAGCTGGAAAAGAACATTTACAAGCTGTTGTTTTTGATTTTTAACCCAAATCTTTCAAAGTGGTTGATCAACAGATCTTCAGACTTTCTGAAGGTCTTCCAGCATGTTTCTTTGGACTGAGGCTGTTTTCTCACTCATTTCCAGTCCAGTATTGGATCATTTTCAGAAGAATGTTTTCTTTTTGGATAATCAGGGTAATCTTAGATGCACACCAGTGAAAACTAGAATGAGTTGCACTCCCACCATACTTACACGCCACCCACTGCATCCAGATGACATCGTACTTGTTTCTAGGAGGTGTGAACTCCTGCAGGTTGTAGCAGTAGTAGGTCTCGATGCGGTCGGCGGCGTCGCCCAGGTACTCCTCGTGTGCGTGGAGGAGGAAGTGCTCCATCATGTCTGCCATCTCTACTTTCTCGAACACAGGAAGAAGGACGCCCTTGGAGACGCGTCCGATCCCAGACCCACAGTCCAAAGCGCAGTGCGTCCCGGATTTACCAGGTCCCTGTTGGGAACGTAAAAGACTTTTTAGCTTTGACATTTTAACTATTTTTATCTCCTTTTTTGATTGACATCTAACAAAATATCAGCTTTATTTTTCCCATGTTGCAGATGCAAAACTAAAGTAAGGGTGCGGTTCTCTTTCTTACTGCACTGTGTCAAACAAACCAAACCCTTTCAGCAACTTATTCCCCTCCTTGCCTGTGGGGGCACCACTCTAAGAAGCACTGAAGGAAACGACATGAAAACCTCTGAAGAAGACACTGAGCGCAACTTCCTTCACGAAATGTAAACAAAAATGGAGTGGCGTCAGATTTAAGCAGTTGTAGGATTTCTCTTGTCTTTAGCAAAAGACCACGAGCCGTTTCTCCAGCTAGTGCTAGCCTCACGCGTTAGTTTAGGTTGTATTTACCCAGAATGCCCTGTGCTGTAGTCCACTTCCTGATTTTGGAGCGGCCTCTGGTCCACTTGCATTCGAACCGCACCAGAGTTCACTTCAACCAAACTGAGACTGAGGTTTGGAGGCGGACGAGAGTTCGCATCAGAGTTCGATTACGCGTTCACACCTCCACAAACAGACCGGACTTTCTAGGCAAACGGACTGGAGTTTGATTGAAGCAGACTAAACAGACTAAAAATAGTCAACTTTAGACCAAAAAACTATATTTTCAGATGATTATTTTGGATATTGTATGATTTACAGACTTTAACAGTGACTCTTCACCAACATTTTCAGGCATTTTAAGTATTTACATGACCTAAGCTTCTCAGAGTAAAATTATATTTCTGGGTGTAAGTCAGGGCTACGAATACACCAAACGTCAAGGTGTCCATGTCTTGTTGTCTTCAGGTGGTCGCCATGTTGCCTCCACCCAGCTGAAAACTGAAATCATAGACACAAAAGAGTAGACGATGCTGCTTTAGCATCGTAGCACAAAAACAAAGCAGCACACAACACGGAAGAAGAGTGCCATAGCAAGATGGCGGACGCCCTGTGCGCCTCTGTAGCCCCTGTTAACCGCCATGCTTGTTGTTCCTTGCTCTTTAGTTTGATGCCAGTGCTTCAAATTCCTGTTTCACAAAAACATCCTGAGATGGTAAAGGAAAATAATCATCTGTCATAAAATTGTGCTAATTCTCTTGAAACGTGTTTGAATCTGACATCAGGAGGAGTGCGAGAAACGTATTTTGCATATTTAAAATCTACAGAAACCTCTCTGCTTCGTTGCCGAGGCGTTTGGGTTCAGAGGGACCGACAGCACAAATGAGCCGACCTCGGCTCCTCGGAGCATCAAAGCGGTGAACTTTACCACCAGAGTCAGCAACTAAAAGTCAGCTCAACTTGAATCACGGCGGCTTTTCTTCCTTTTGGTTTGGTGTTCTGACCTCAGTCCAACCCTTCTGCACCAGGGGGCCCCTGGGTGTGATCCTATGGAGGAAGGGGCCCCTGAGGAGCCCCTGGTTTCAGTGAATTACTGCCACATTTCTCTGCTTGTATTTATACATCTGCTCAACACAGATGGATTCCTGATATTTTTTCTGCCACTCCTAATGTTCCCGGAGGTGTTGGGTTTACAGTTTTATTTCAAAATGCAGTTTAAATATTAAAATAATAATAATAATTATAATAATGTTTTTTTTTAACTAAATAGCTAATTGTATAGATAATAATCTACAGATACTCAAGTCTAAAGGGAAATTTCTGTTAGAGAATAATGTTTTATCAAGAATCTAAACTTAGATCAAAGTGGAAAACACTGGGTGGGTCACACATTTTTAAACATTTTGTCATAATATAAGGAGAAAACGGTCAAAGTAAACAAGTAGCTTCCTTTTTAACTGGAAAATGAATATGGGAAAAATATGAAAAAATGAAATGGGATACAGGACTATTTAGAGATTTTATGGTATTTTAAGTTAAAAAGCGACCATTATAAATCACTTCTTCTTCTAGAAGAGATGTTTTTCCTGGTTTATAACAGAGTGAAATGATCCGACATGTCAGCAGTGATGGCAAGGATTGTTGTTTCTGTTAGTAATAAAATCCCAATGAAATTCATGCAAGATTTATCCAGTTTATTTATGTAGCCCCAGTTCATAATACATCAAAAAAAAAAAAAAAAAGTAAATTCAATCCAATCAGCAGTGGTGGGCACCGCTAACTAAAAAGCTAGCTGTGCTAACCCTAAAGCACTAATCATGAAGCGCCGCACCAACACAGGATTAAGCGGAAGCTAATGCTAAAGCACTATACCAACACAGGATTAAGAGGAAGCTAATGCTAAAGCGCTATACCAACACAGGATTAAGAGGAAGCTAATGCTAAAGCGCTATACCAACACAGGATTAAGAGGAAGCTAATGCTAAAGCGCTATACCAACACAGGATTAAGAGGAAGCTAATGCTAAAGCGCTAATTTCAACCACGTTGATACCCACCATGTGTTAATGGCACAACTTGTGTTCCAACATAGTATATCACCTCAACAGGGTCAATTTTCTTATTACACCTATCTCTGTGGTTTTTGCTTCAGGAAGTGATTGTCTGGAACAAATCTTTCACTCAAGGTTTTCGTTTTATAGTTTTTGAGATTTGCTAATGCTTTTGCTAATTTTACTTAATTCACCGCAATAGGGATTCAATCAGAAAACACACAGAAAAATTAGCTCCACTTTTTCAAATTAACGGATGGGTACCCACCTACGCCAATCATCCATCCATTCCAATTGATCCTAGTTAATAAACAATGCAGTTAAGTTCAGTTTATTACTCAAATTAGTATAAAAAAAGTTTTCTACCTTTTAACTACTTCTATAGATGCCCTAATAGTAAAAAATTACAGCAGTCCAGCCTAGAAGTAACAAATGCATGGACCATTTGTTGTCAGCGTCACTCATGGACAGGATGTTTCTAATTTTGGCAATATTCCAAAGGGTGAAGGAAGGAAATCCTAAAAACCTGTTTAATATGGGATTTAAATGACACATCCAGGTCAAAAATAACACAGAGGTTCTTTACTTTATTATTGGTGGCCAAATTAATGCCAACCAGATCAAGTAAATGACTAAACAGTTTCTTTTTCAGAGGTTCTGGTCCAAAGACGACCACTTCTGTATGGTAAGAATTTAAAAGAAATATTTAGTGTCAGTCAGGTTTTTATGTGTTCCAGACATGCTTGTAATTAACAGATTGGATTAATCAGGATTTATGAATAAATATAGCTGAGTATCATCTGCATAACAGTGAAAATGTATGTCATGTCTTGTCTAATGATTGATCTTTCTGCATGGAGTTTCCTTTTTCTCCCCAGAAGAATCTGTTCTTAAACTAAAAACCATCAGTTTCTATTATGACTGTAGAGCAGTGTCAGTCAGTAGCAGTGCACTTATCACTCCTGAGCTGTGTTAGATCTAAACCTGCTGTGTTTATATTAAAAGCTCTATAAAACACAAAGTGTTGGCAGTTTATAATTAGAACAGCTGTTAAACAGATCCCGGATATAAGCAGGTCTCTGGGCCAAACATCTCCCCAGATTAGCAACAACATCGTCCCCAACAGCTAAAAAAAAACCCTCCTCACACTCTGTCATGTGCAGCATGCATGCAACTCTGCACACAATTATTTATATTCATCTAGACACATTTGTCTCTATCAAAGATAAATCAAGGACATTTTGTCAGTTTTAGTAATTCTTATGAATCAGTTTATTCCCTGGTTTCTGAAGCAACAGCAGCTTTCAGATTCTGGAGGACCTGTGGTTTTCTAGAAAAGGTGAGGAGCTCCTAAAAATGACGTGTTTAAATCTGTGACATAATGAAGCCGGAGGAGTGAGGCCAACGCTGGAGTCTAAAATAATCACGATTTCCTGTTCCTTTAAGAATCCAAACTTTAAAGGTTTGTACCAACTTTTGGTGATGAAAGAAACACTGGATACATGTCATCATACAAATAATACAATAATCTATCAGCATTCAATTAAAAGTATGGATGTTTTTTATGATCAAATGATCAAAATGATCAAGATCTTTGACAGACTTTGATCAAAGAAATGTTTAAATTAATCTCGGCTGTAATATTTATATCATCAAATAAGCATCGAAACATCTTTACTTCAGAAAAATCTGAATATCACCGAGACAGACAAAAAATAGCATCAAGTCTTCTGATAAAACAACCGAGGTTCCTTGAACAACACCAGTCGAGCCTGACTTTAATGAGAAAAATTATTTGTTGGGTTTTTCTTTTTTTTAAAAGTTCATCTGGTTTCTTTGGCTTATTCTCACTGTTTGTTCTTTTTTGAAATGCCAGCCACTCACTTTAAAGGAAATCTGTCCAACACGTCCTCCATGGACTGCTGGGCCTCACATGAAGTCAATGTGGACAAGTCGGATTATTTTGTGAAATATCATCAGATAAGCAACACATGTACCCTGCAGCTCCCTCCCCTTGTGCCTGTTCTCCGTCTCATTCAGTGGTGCAGAAAAAGGAAGAGTTTATATGTGAAACACAACAAAGTCAAAACGAAACAAAAGAGCAGCTGACAACTACAACTCCTTTCCCATCATTCCCATTGTTCTGAACATCAAAACTCATAATAAATTGCATATTTAGTAGAACTGAGTTTTGCCCACTTTTACTGCCATTCACAACTGTCCCAGGTTCAGATGTGGCCCATTTAGAAAATAAACATCAGAACCCATTTTGAATTTAAACATAAACATTTTCTTATTTTGTCTTTAATGCAGCAATAGATGAAGAATTAATGACGGATCAGCTTCAGGTGGTTTTAAACCCTTAACCAGTAAAATAAAACCAGACTCTTTGGTCCAAATGGGACAAAGAAGAACTTGTTAGAACACAGTCATGGTCCTGGCGCCTTCTTCTGTCTTGGTTTGTCATGATATGTGGGTTTGGGTGTTTGAACCTTGGGCATCATTTGGGTTTCTATGTTTATCACGAGTTCTGGGCTGCACTTTGGTTCTGCATCATACTTACGCCTCATGACAGGATCTTTATCAAATTTTATCTGCTTTTAGAAACTTCACATGAAACTGGGAGAAATTATTTCTGCAGAGACAGGATGATGCATTTCTCTCTCAAAATAGACTCTGACATGGATATTCAGCAGCCAGTCACACCAGTGGAAACTGATCCACCAGTGGGGAGAAACCAGAAGCTGCAGCAAAGTGCAAAGCTGACGGAGACGCAGCAGAACTTTTCACGTTTTACTCTGAAGTCTCAGATCAGTTGATTAAAAACACAGATAATGTCTCTCACACTGCAGACGTTCACTGATGGTTGAGTTATGTCACTAGTCATTCATTTCAGGCATTTCCACACAAAGGAACAATGCAAAATCCCTCATGTCCATCCAGAAATATGCAAAGAGCTGAGATAAAATGCATTAAACCACAGACAGAAGCAGGCTGGAACTGCTGCTGAAAGGACACCTTGAGTTGTCTCACTGCGGTGTGCTGTAGTGCCGTCAAGCAACTCACCACAAACCGCTTCAGAAACTGACAGGAACTTTCCAGATCGACGTTGGAAATCTCAACAAAATCTCCCATCATGCCCTCCTCAGAGGCAGGAACGTCCTTGTAGAACTTCTGAGCTCTGTAGTAAAACTGCTTCTCCCCCTTGATGAACTCGCAGGTGACGGGAAACAGCTTCACTGTGGAGACAGGGGTGAGAACCAGGACCGAGCAGGGAGTCAAACGCTGGTGTAGATACTTGATGTTGTCAGGTCAAAGACATATCATGAAGTGAAAGCGTTGTGCAATGCCCCTAAATGGAGGATTGGTCCACCATGACCTCTGACACCTAATCCATGCTGATGGTGCAGATGGTGACAAGTCCAGGGTGAACTCCATCTATAAATGCTCACCTGGGGACCAAATTTGCAACATTTGTTCCATTTTCAGCTGCTGCGGATCGCTTTCACACTGCACTGTGTCAAACAAACCAAACGCTTTGAGCAACCTGTTACCCTCTCGCCTGTGGGGGCGCTGCACCAAGAACCACTGAAGGGAACGACATGAAAACCTCTGAAGAAGACACTGAGCGCAACTTCCTTCATCACAAAATGTAAACAAAGAGGTTGTAGGATTTCTCTTTTGTCTTCAGCAAAAGACCACGAGCCATTTCTCCTGCTAGCACAAGACTCACGTGTTTATTTTGGTTGTATTTACCCAGAATGCCCTGCACTGTGTCTCCTTCCTGCTTTTGGAGCGGTCTCCGATCTGCTTGGCGTTGGCGTATTTCGAACTACAGTTGGATTAAAGCGGACTAAACAGGGCTTGTGGGACTACACTCTTATCTTCAGTATGATCAAAGGTTGAAACTGATGGTTGAGATGCAGAAACCTCCCAGTTTCATGTGTTTTTCTTTTAACAAAGTCTTGGTTACCAGTTACAGCAGAGGCAACCATGGCTGCAGTGTTGCATGCACCAAGACAGGTGAGAGCGATCATGGATCACAAGCCATTTCTTCCACTAGCACTCGACACGTGAGTTTGTTTTGGTTGTATTTACCCAGAATGCCCTGCGCTGTAGTCCACTTCCTGCTTTTGGGGCGGTCTCCAGTCCGCTTGGCGCTCACATCTGCATTTGAACCGCACCAGAGTTCACTTCAACCGAACCAGACCGAGGTTTTTCGAGTTCACATCAGAGTCCGATTCCGCGTTCACGCCTCCCCAAAAGAACCGGACTTTCTAGGCAAACGGACTGGAGTTGGACTAAAGCGGACTAAACAGGGCTGGTGGGAATGATGCAGCCTTAAATTACTCCTGTTATTAACTGAATTCCATACTAAGAAGTCTGAATTTTCAAACTCTTTGCTATTACCGTATGTTTTGAAGCAGGAAATAACTCCTCCTCATTGATATTTTGCTGTAGTGTCAGGAATTCTGGCCTTGGAGGCCCCCGCAGCCACGTGAACATCCACCCCTCCTCCCCAGACAGAGGAACAAGCCCCCCCAAAAGCCCTTGTAAATGCTGCCTTCATTCTGCAGGATTTATCTCAGCTCAGCAGATCAGATGGAGCGACAGGCTGAGATAGTTGGGAGGTCAGCTGTTAAGTTCCTTAATTTCAGATGTTAGCTTTGAATGACAACACTTTTCCTGCTTCATGTAAGTTTTGTCATAAAACAATCTCTAAATGCTCATCACTGGTTCTGAAGAGTTCTGTTATGTCATTTAACAGCAGAGGAGAGCCAGTAGGAGTAGCTCAACGCCAAGCTAAATATAGCGTTCTGCTAATTTAATTACCATCCAACATTTCCTTTGAGATGGAGATCTCTGGTTGCAGAGCAGCCAGCTGTCATGTAGTGAATGTCTCCTCCTCAGCTGCAGCATCCAAACAGCATACCGTCACACTTTGTAGCCGTCTTACACTAATCGCTTGACGTTGCCTGCTCTCCAGAGGAACAGGCTTTGTGTTTTGTTTGTTTTAAAGTGCAATAAAACTTTAATATCTTATTTTTTCCAATTGACTAAAACATTTTATCAAAAAAAAAAAAAAAATTAAAGAAATGATAAATTTGTTGATTTAAAAAGTCTAAAAGCAGAGATCTGTTGATTGTTGGTAGCAACATGTTCTATCTGTCCGTCCATCTATATTCCTTTTATCTGAGGTAACAGGTTCAGGGGGACACCAGGATATTTCTCTCCTTAGACGTTCACAGACCAAAAGGCTCATGAACAGTTCATACATTCAGATGCGCTAGCATCTGTACAACTTACTGTTTTTCTATAGTCTAATGCTCAGAGACATGCACATCTTGTACATTTTCAATTAGCCAACTCAGTTTCACATTCCTCTCAACTGGAGTGGTTTTCATACCTACACAGTATTCGTGTTGAAATTTTGCCCTTTCTGTGCAGCATCTTTTGTGCTTTATTCTGTTTTTATATATATTTGATATTCTTTGTGTGAGTCTGTTTTCTGTTATTGCTTGTCACTGCTACTTTGCTGCTGTTGCACAGACATTCACATGGACTCTTCCACCATCTCCTGCACATTTCCTCTGAATAAATACATTAATCCTTCGGCGTGAACAATGAGATCCTGACTCTTCGCTAATCCTCCTCCTGGAAAGGTTTTTTTCTATTCCTGTCTCTGTAGCGATAGCTCAACAGGTCATAAATGGGCTCCTGGTCCTTCCGTCCCGTCGGAAAATGCACCACTATGTCGCATAGCAGTCTCTCTGACTGGTTGGCGCTCTGTGTCCAGCAGCAGAAGTTTGGATTTTCCAGTGTCTGCGGCGCTGGACACACATGATGCATGTAAAAAGCTGAGAACAGTCAAAATGCTTCCAAACGCACCACACTTGACGCGTGAAATGCACCGCAAGGCTTCTCGACACCCCTAGACGTGCACCCACCGTAGATTTTGGATGTAAACCAAACGCCCCTGACACTCAAGGCGCATTCGGTCTGAACGCAGCACAAGAGCCCTTCTACGTCACGTAGCTGTTGATGATGATATATCGCACACCCCTGTGAACAAGTCCTGCTTTGAACCAGATGAGGACTCAGCAACTATCTGCAAGGTAAGAAGCAGTTGTGGGTACCACTGGCTAAAAAGTTAGTTGTGTTGACCCTAAAGCACTAATCATAAACATTAGCTCCACTAACACCAAAGCGCTATACCAACATGGAAGCTAATGCTGCAGAGCTAAATTCAGCCATGTTGATACCCACCATGTGTCATTTATGTAAATGTCTAAATACATGTAGAATCCTAACGGTTGATAATGAAAACATCAACACAAATGTTGAACTTCACTTAACTGAAAGGTTACAAAACAGCCAACTAAATTAGCGCTTTAGAATTGATCTGGAAAAATTAACTTAGGGGAAGCCAAGTGTGCTAAATGTTTTCAAAGTTAGCAAAACCACTAAATGAAAAATTAGCTCCACTTTTAGCACATTAGCAGAGGTGTGCCCACCACTGGTAAGAAGAAACCTAAGCTCTTGTTTTACTTCTGACACTCTTTCTGTTTCCTCATGTAGATCTTCCTTTTCAGGACTGGTTGCGCTCCAGTCCAGTTCTTAATAACTAACATCCCAGTAAAAAAGACGTCCGACTTTCATCTGAACGTCCTCCAGCTCATAAAACACGTTTGTTTGGAGATCTTGTAACTGGATAGTCACTCGTGATGCGACACCTCAGAGGGAGGGTAAGTATAGAAAGTTCGAGCAGGACAAAGACGAGACGACAGCATGACGACACCCCCGCCTGCCAAGGAAGTGTCACTCCAGAACCACCATCTTCATCTATTTTCCACTTTCAAAGTGGAGCAGATCATTAGATGCTGACCTTTGAGCTTCTAACAGAATAAAGCAGTTCATCAATGATGGAAAATATAAATGTGACTTTTTACAGTTTAAACTTTGGTTAAGTGAGTTTATTCGTGGCTATTTGTTTTATAATAAATAAATGAAGTTAGAAATGTTTCATTAAGCTGTAAATAATCTAACCAGGGCATCGATACGTCATGTTTAACGCCAGCTGACATGAGTTATTGCTTTCATGCTTGTCATGCCAGGCCATTAATGGGCGTCACAGCAGGCCTGTGGTCAGAGTCTTTGAGCATGGATCCCCTACGGGTCGGGATCTCCTGTTTCTGCAGCTCCTGGTCTGATGATTGACAAGCTTTAAAGAGAGAAGACCTTAGCTTAGGCTGTCATGTTGGAAGATGTGTTGCTTTGTTTCTGTTGCTGAAGTTCCTCAGGGTTCTATGTTGAGCCTGCTTAATTTATTTGTAGTTGACAGTTGACTGCAGAGCTGATGATCAATCATAGATTTAGTGCTTTAGGGCAACATAAGCAGAGCAGAGAGCATATTTCAACCATCAGGAGATCAGATCTCCCAGACTCTTCACTCTGGGATGTCAGGAAAGCTGATCCAACCGATTCTCCAACCTCTAATTCAAGAAGTGGCTTTTGCCTGGGAACTGTGGCCCTGCCGAAGGGTGAGGGGACGTTGACAGTCCAAGCCACTTGTGTTTCTTACCTTGCTCCCAAGGTTTTTTGAAGGGATTATTGCAGGAATTTCTATTATTAAATTAACAGCCATTCTCATTTCCTGCTCAGCTTGGACTGGACCAGGACTGCTACATGTCTCTGATCCTGTTGTCTCGTACTCTTTTTAGATGATGTGGTTCTGTTGGCGTCTTTAACCCATGAAGCCTGCGAAGGAGTGGCTCTCAGTCTGAAACAGTGAGATCCAGCGTCTCTAGAGGAATGGCTCTCAGCTGCAGACATTCTTGGTTATCAAGTCCATCTTGGTTCCAGTCTTCACCTGTGATCATCAAATATTAATCCTGACCAAGAAAACAGATTCCTGAATGCAAACAGCTAAGATGAGCTCCCTCTTTAGGGCAGCCAGGCCCTGCCTAAAGCTATTGTCTTGTCTCACTCTAGCTGCTTAATGTCTTGCTAAGTTGGGTGTGTCTTCAATGGCAGTGTGTTCCTCACTATGATGTCCGATGATGTAATTTTGCATGTACCCTCGGGCAGCCAGTTTCTCTGAAATCTCTCGGTATATTTGCTCGTTTCGGGTTGCCCCCGTCTAGCTGACGCTTCGGCCGTAGATGATAAAAAGGTTTTACCTCAAGGTTTGACCATAGAACCATCGATTTGCAGCTCTCTGTCTCGCCAACTACTATGGTCTCGTTATAGATTGAAAATGGTGGTTGAGATGTTGTTCGCTCAAGGAGTTTTAAAGTTCCACTTTCGTTCATCCAAAGACACAAATCCACTGGGTAATCAACAAATGCTGTCTACGGTCAATCAAATCACTGCAATATCTTGCTTGGCCTGGCTTGTACCACCCCTGAGTTGGATCCAAAAAAAAAAAGGGGGAGGAACCACACAGGATCTGTAAATTGAGACGGGGTGGACTGGGGAAGAACTGGTTAAAGCTAAGCCCTTGGAGATGAGGCTTTGGAGATAAGGTGATGAGCGCCATCATCTGGGATGAGCTCAGAGTAGAACTGCTGCTCCTCTGCAGCCTGTTGATGTGGTTCAGCCGTAGGATCAGGATGCTTCCCTGTTTTCCAACCACATCATGTAACTAAAACAAAAAAATGCTGAAAAATACCAGTCATAGGGTTCAAAAAGCCCGATTGTTAGTACTCCCTACTGTGGTTAAATAGCTAATGTCCTGCTTAGCATCTTATTTTAGACTCAATTAAACATATTTATGATGTCTAAGTTGGTCACAAAAATAGGTAAATATGTAAAAATTCTCTTTGAAGGTAGATTTCTATTTTTATTCTTTAGATTTTAGAGAATCTCCTAACTTTCTAAAAATTGTTTTGGATAAAATCTTCAGGTCTCCTTTGTAGCTTCTTAAATTATGTATATTGTAATATTTGCTTTTCAAAGGTGGATTACTTCTGCCGTTCTACAAAAAGCTGAAGCCCATTAAGAGTTTGGATTTATTGAACCTGGGCAGAACTAAATATTTCAGAAAATTTACTGTCAAACCTCTCTGGATGGTTCCCAAAGGTTGGCTTCAAATCCAAATAAATGTGCAAGTCTCCTTCAACCTTGTGTGGAGCTTTGGGGGTTAAAGGGAGACAATAATCCAAGCTGCGAGCAGCGCCTCTTACCCAGAGGAGTCTTCTCCAGCAGGTACAGGTAGCTGGCGAAGAAGTCGCTCTGGAGCTTGTGGTGCAGGTGGAAGGACATGCTGTGGCGACACATGGTGTCGTCTGTCTCCTTCCAGCGGTCCCTGAACGCCTGGTGAGCCGCTTTGAACTCAAAGTTTCCTGAAGGGTCGTTGTTTTCATCTTGAAGCGTAATCTCCATGGTGGTTTTTTTCCACCAGTTCTGGTCTCTAGAAACTGTTTGAAGGTGACTAAAGCTTCGGTGTCTGCAGCTCCTGTCTGCGTTGCTGCTATATCTGTCTGGCTGAGTGATCAACACGCCTGTGGTGGGGTTCAGTGATCAGCAGAGATCTTTTTCACTCTGGACGTCCTTCCAGATTTACACATCACCTGCTGGGAGGGAGGGAGGCTTAAAGGGAGATGCCTTGAGTTCTTCTTCTTCTGACCAACAAGCATGCAGGAAAACACGTCACTTCAGGGTTTAAAGGGTTTAAATTCCCACCCAGAACATGAGAATCCAACAGTTTGACCTCCAACACTGACAGCCATAAGTTTAACATGGACTTAAACTTTTACACGCTGCTCTAAACAACAGCCATCGTGTCTGTCAAGTCATTCCTGCATGCAAACTGTGCAGAAGGAGGTCTTCTGTTTTTAAATGCATGAGCTACATCGTGCAAACTGTGCACAAATTTCATGATATGTTGTTTTTGTTTTAAGTAAATCCCAAATATGTCAAGATTCTTTAACCTCTCAGGTCCAAACTGCCCACCATGCTGAGCTATGGCAGGTTTTCAGTTATAATCCCCGGTCAGGGCCGCCGTGGGACTCTGGAGTTTCATGCCTCAGACCAACCCACTTTAGATAATGACCTATTATTAAAATCACGTAATTATAACCTTACATGTTAAGTCTACAATGGGGTATTTTTAAAAAATATTTCCAATAAGTAGCAGCTTACGTGATCAACCCACCAGTATCATGACTGCACACAGGCCTGAAAGAAAAAGAAGAGGAATCCGCTCCTTGCAGCTCCTTCCCGGCCCACCGGGAAATGTCCTGGTCCTCCCGATTAGCTAATTTGGACCTGGCCTGGACTGAAAGTTAGTAAAAAAGTCATGTCAAATTACGTTTGAGAGACTTTCAGAAACCTGGCTGCTTAGACCAGAAAAATAAAGCACGAAAGGCTGAATAAAGCTCTTCTTCTATGGAAAATTAATATGTAAAGGGTGTATCTTAGGGTAAACTTGCTCAGTAGGTCAGTATGATGACCTCAGTACTGTTTATTCATCTGTAACATTTTTAATTAATATTTTGTCTTGTGGATCAGTTTGGTTCTTCAAAAGATCAGTGTACTGTGAGTTCAGTTTAACTCCTTCCGGTCCCGACCGGTCCAGACTAATCATCCCAACACATCTGATATATTTTCAGTACGAACCTGGGAGTCATAACACAAACTTCAGCCTGAGGAACGGGAAGGTTCTCTGTTCTCTATTGAACACAAGAGTGCCTCAGGGCTGTGTCCTCGGCCCGACCCTTTATACTCACGTTTCTGTGTGAAAATACAGAAAAGTAGTACAATATATACATTGCTGGATTGATATTCATGTCGGGTGTTAGCAAGGTCTTATATCATTATACAGTGTGTGCCAACAATAAAAACGCTATGTGCACTATTATTATTTTGCACTTCAAAGCAAAAAACAAATTTGGGAAAAAAAACAATAAAACTCAACTTGTATCCTTTACCATCCCAATTTAATCTAGAGAGACTGCAGTGTGGACAAATCAGATTGTCCCGAAGTTATGAATGAATTATGTTGGTAAATAAATACCAGATGCATTAAAAATAAAATTGTTTTTTGGAGATTTTCAAAGATTTAAAAATCAGAAAGTTCACCAGGACTCATCATCTCAGTTTGGTTGGAGTAGATTAGCGGAAGAATCAATGTGAGTTCCTTCACTAAGGCTCTGTAGCAAAATGTTCTGTTTGAAATGAAGTAATTCTTGAGTATTTCTCTGTCTTCTTTGCAGTTTATCTGTTGGTACTTGTCTGTCCTGCCTTTGAAGGACACTGCCTTGAAGCTAAATATCTGGAGATCTGCTGGAGAAAAGTTCTTCCAGAAATAACTGTGCATTTCTGACCCTTAACACAAATATTTTTCTGCCATGTTCATCACCAGCCGCAGGCTAAATTTAGACAAGTGACATCAGCTGTCCCTCAGGGAGATCTGACTGGTGCTGAGATGAGCAAATGCTTTCAGGAGAAATCCACCATGTTATTGGATCAGTTCCACCTGGTGGTGTCTGTTTTTCACCTTGGGAAAAAAGGTTGTATGATTCAAGCAAACTGACTTTTGACTTGTGTTTTGAATTTGTTTGATGATATAAGACAAGACCTTTCATGGGCAGAGACACCGCCTGTGTGGCCCAAAATCACTGTGACGATTTTGCTTACCAACAACAGCCAATGACTTTTGACCTGTCCTGCACACAGGAGAGCTCTGAATTATGAGCTTTTCACCTCTGAATATTTGAGCCTTAAGATTCCTTGACTTGCTGGTGATGAATAAATCATTCAATGGTTCTCCAAAATAAGTTTTGAGTTAGACATGGCATTTAAGGATCGCAAAGGTGTAGCTGTTACTGTCTATAGGTGACCTTAAACAGGTCACCCTTGCCTTAAATTCATCCTGCCTGGATGTTGGCATTAGAGAGTCACAGAGTGACTGACTCTATCCATTCATTGCCTTCCGCTGATTTTATCAAACCCCAGACATCCTGTTCCACCTCATTCTGAGAGATCCCAAAGTGTGCCCAGGCCAGACAGGATTTACAGTCCCTCCAGGAGGTCTGGGTCCTCCTCGGATTCTCCTCCAAGTGGGGCATGCTCGGAAAACATCAAAAAGAATGCGCCCAGGAGGCATCCTGATCAGATTCCTGAACCATCTCAATGGACTCCGTTTTATGCAGAGAAGCAGTAGCTCCTCACCCCATCTCTACGGCCTAGTCCGCACGAAGTCGGATATCTGGGAAAATGAATACATTTTTATGCATTTTGCCCTTTCTTCCACACGAAAACTTATATAATTTATAAAAACTCCGACCAAAGTGGACATTTGAGAAAACTGTATTTGTGTTTGCATGTGAACATGACAAAACAGAGCTTTAGGGTAATTACAGTCTGCAACTAACAATGCGGTAATACATCTACATACTTGCTTTCACATGATTCCCAATCAACATCGTCTTGTGTTTTTAATAACTTTATATTCCGATACGCTATTTAAAAGTCGTTTAGCCTATAGATCTGTCCACACAAATGAACGTTCTGGCGCCATGTTTAATTCCTAACAGGAAGTCGTAGTTTAGAAGCAATCTGACTGGCTGACATAGATTAAAGGCTTTGCACTACACCGCCCCTTCTGGGTTTGGCATGTTTAAAACATCGCTCAGGGGCGGATTTATGTGAGTTCATGAGGATGAAAACTTTTCTGAAACTGATCCCGTGTGTATGATGTTATTTTTTGAATGACTTGGCGAAGATATTTGTTTCTAGAAAGACCTGGCTACGTGTGTTGGCTGAGTCCAGCCTCCTTCTGGAGGACCCATATCTTAAGGCCGTAGGTGAGGGTCGGAACATAGACAGACTGGTAAATTAAGAGCTTATCGGGCACCTGCAGTTGGTCCAAAATGCTCTGACTGCGTCCAAGTTTCAACCATCTAGTCATCAATTTGAGATGAAGGTAAAGAATCTGGAGGTAATCCTCCAACTTCCACCCTTTGAAAAACCACCCAGATGTGTTTGCAGATTTATGGTTCAGACTACTAATCATATAAACTAACAGAAGTATTTTAAAGTGTTTTCTCTACAGGGAGCCAGTGGAAGGACTTTAGAACTGGGGAGATGTGCTCTATCTTCCTGGTCTTAGTGAGAACACCAGCAGCAGCGTTCTGGATCAGCTGCAGCTGTCTGATTGATTTTTTAGGCAGACCTGTGAAGACACTGTTTGCAATGATTAATGCGACTAAAGATAAACGCATGGATGAGTTTCTCTAGATCTTATTGAGACATTAGTCCTTTAAACCTGGAAATGTTCTTCAGGTGATAGAAGGCTGACTTTGTAACTGTCTTTATGTGTCTCTGAAGGTTCAGGTCCGAGTCCATCACTACAACCAGATTTCAGGCCTGATCATTAGTTTCTCACTGTAATAACTGAAACTGCGTGCTGACTCTCAATCATTCCTCTTTAGGTCCAAAGATAATCATTTCAGTTTTGTTTTTGTTAAACATGAAAAAAAAAATTCTTCAGAAGACATTTTTATCACCTTTACTTTTTAGTTGACAGGTGATGTGAAACTGGTTGATGTTCCAGGATCTTACAGATCTTGAGCCACAGTGGTTCCTGGAATGAACATGAACATCCTAACAAGTTAACTCTCATCTGAAGGGGACAGTTTTTGGTCAGATGGCCGATACTCTAAAGGGACCAGAGTTTGTTGTCTTGCACAGTCCTCTATCTTGGAATCGGTGTGACAGCTCAACCAAACTCTGAAGATCTACAGGGGGAGTTCAAATGGACTATCCAGAGTGCAAAAGAAATAAAGTTAAAGCAGCATATCGGAAACTCTGTCTAGTGTCTGTTTGGTGCTGCTGCAATCGTTTCAGGTACAGGGAAAATGCTGGCTAGCTCAGTGCCTGCTGCTTCTGGTTAGAACACCAAGACAAGATGAGAAACCTCAAGTCTGCAGGTCTTGGTCCATTGTTTGTTTTCAAACCAGCAGCCATTGTAACTGTGGTATGTCGTTCAGACAGCTTGTTCCAATTTCTAAACTGCAGCGTGAAAATGAAGCAAAGGTTGAACATTTTCACCCTGTGATGGACTGGCCACCTGTACAGGGCTTCCCCCGCGCCCCTGCAAGGACTTGCAGGTATAGAATATCAATAGATGAAAGTTTTCAGCATTCTCTGCCCAATCAAGTCCCTCAGATAATCCAAGTTCAGTTTTTCTTGATAAATAAAAGTTGAGTTAAGCATCTGGGTCTTCCTACTGTTCTACAGTTTATGTCAGACAAGTTAGCTGTTAGACTGGAAGCATTTCTTTTGTCTTAGCAGCCATACGTTTACTGAATCCATAAAATAAAAGCTGGGGAGTAGAAACTACAGGATGGATCATAGTGGAGAAGAACCAATGAGTTCTTCATGGTTTGAGTTTCAGAGAGAAACTCCAACTATGAAGACCGATCCTTTTTTACCTTCCCTCAGGTCAGGTGCTAAGTTGCCCCTGGTGTTCACCTCCTGACTTCAGTCTGCAGCGAGAGCATCCGTGATCTCTGCAGATGCCTTTCAGTCTATAAGAAGAGCAGTTTTACAGAATAACATCTAGGGACAGTTTCTGTTTCTGCTTTACTCTCCTCTATCATCCCCGCTACTGTCCTGTCGGTCATAAATCATACCCACTGCTCCTTAAACTTGAAAAAGTATTCAGTTTAGCTGTATTGAAACTGTTACACACCAGAAGTCACCACAGAGACGTATCTAGTGTATTTAGCACAGCGTGCTGCCTAAAAGATAAACTGTGAACATTTTCTTTTCTTCATGCTTTCCGACGTAGAGAAATATGGGGACAGCCACTGCCCCCAGTTTGGATGGAATATACAGTCATGGTAAAAAGAAAGTGCGTCCTCTACATTTGAGGATATGATGTGGGCTTGTTGAGCTCCTCTCCATAGCAAAGCATTCTAGAGTCAAATATGAGGCCATCTGTCCAACAATGATCCAAACACAGCAGCAAAACTTCACAACAATACCTGAAAAAGAAAAGCCTCAAAGTTTAGCAATGGCCTAGTTAAAGTCTAGGCCTCAGCTTCACCTTATGAGACAAGAAGAGACCAAGAGTCCAACACAACGATGTGAGAGACTGATCCAGTCAGACTTGAAACCTCTTCTGAGAGTTAAATTAGTGCTGAAGATGCCTCTACAGGCTGCAGAATCATGAGGTGTACTTAGTTTGTCACTCAAAGGTTTTTCTTTTGGGCTTCATCTTTGTTTCACCTTTAATGACAGTGGAGGATGACATCTGTTGTTTTTTTATATTATTGAGATTAGATTGAAATAATTTTAGAACCTGGTAAAGACCAGATCATTTTTATTATGTCCTGATCCAAAAATAAATAAATAAAACAAAAACATATGCTTAAAAGAGGGTGTACTTTCTTTTGAACATGACTGTGTGGGCTCCAAGAGTCAAATTCAGCATATTTTGCCATGCCAAATAGGAATAAAAACTGATGTGAAATAACTATGAGTCCATGAAAGTCCTGGAGGAGAGTAGATGGAGCATCAGGTCAGGTCTGTCATGTTCAGGTACAGCAGGGCTCAGCAACCTTTTCAAGCCAAACAGCCATTTTTACCTTTTCTCTCACTATATATGTTTCCCCAAAACTTACATGAACCCGTGAAAAACGATCATTAATCAAGTTTTATTCCCTGCTTTATAAATTCTATCGTTTTTATGACCAGGTTTTGTTTCTATGTTTCGGTTTCAGGCCTCTGAGGTCTGGTGTTTATAACAGCCACACCACCAGGGGGCAGCAGCGTTCACTCGCTCTGTTTTCGTTGGCAGCCTCCCTGGCAACAAGCTGAGCAGACAAACAACATCCGCCCCGTCTGCATCATCAACATCATCAACATCATCATCATCATCAGGTGAAAGTAATCAGAGGAAGATCACGTCCACGAGGCTGGAGTTTGATATCTGACATGGAGAACCAGCCGACCGGAGGGCCGCGGTACCTGAAGAGGTAACAGCGGAAACATGACGTTACAGCTCGGCTCGGTTCTGGTAACATCTCAGAGCAGCTAAATAAGATGTGATTATATCTGAGGCTTAATGGTTACATATATATTTTAAAGAAATATGATCATTTTTACGTGTAAACGCTTATTTTGTTCCGTGAGAAGCGATAAATTAGCTGAAACGTGTTACTATGGCAACAGCTGGTGTAATCAGTGGATATGGTCCTTCCGGCCTCTCTGGTCATTTATTTAATAATTTATTTTTTTTTTTTGCTTTGTTGATGCAAATGGCATCTTAGAATAAATGTTTTTTTTTTGTTTGTTTGTTTTTTGTTATTATTCCTTTAAATCTTTTGTGGTTACTTTAAACTATAATCCCTTCAAAAACTCATTTTATTGCGTTATTTACTCACTTATTGTAAATCTACCAATTCCCCTACTTTTTATATAGTATATTCTCTTCTCTAGCATGCCTGTATCTTGTTTTATTTATTTATTATATATTTATTTATTTATATTAATATAAGCTAAATTCATGCTCGGCTTAAATGAGGAAAATATAATTTATGCATAAATCCAATGATGAAATCAAATAAATTGGCATTAAAAGAATCAAACATTTCAGAAAACTCATAAGTATATTATTGCTGAAGCTAATATCAGCATTCTTTTAAATAAAGGGTTAAATATGTTGGTGTGTAATATTTCTGAGGTGATAAAAGAATCAATATTTTTATTTACTTAATTTAAATATTTTAACTGGCAATCAGGGGTTAACAATTCAGAAAATTCAATAATAAATATTTTTATATGGATGGACTGCTATTAATAAAGCTTTTCAAGCAAAAATCATCAGATTCAGGTCTGAAAACAATTGTCACACAAAGATCTTTAAATAAAGCTTTTGTGGCAAAAACAATAAAAAATACCCCAAAATAAATGAGAAAAATGTTCTTAAAAATGGGATAAATATAGGAAGTATGTCCTCATGGAAGATATTTTCTAGTGAACGTGAGGACGATCCTGGAGGTTCTGAAGAGAATCCTGTTGTCCCGGATGTTCCAGGAGAGAAGCGGCTGGATCGGGCTCTGCTACCTACTCATACAGCTCAGAAAATTAGAATATTGGGAAAAACTTTAATATCATATGTTCCTGATTTTAGAAAGTGAAACTCTTCGGTAGATCCCTCCTCACTCATGGAGTGAAATATTTCCAGCCTTAACAGTCCAGTTCTGGTTCTCCTCAGCCCAGATAGACCATCTTGCTGTTCTGACTCCAGCCTCGGCCACTCCTGGTGAAGTTCCTCCAGAGTCTTAAATGGATCCCTCTCAAGGCTGCGCTTCTCCCTGCTGCTGCCCCACTTTTTCCTTCCACTCAACTTTCTATGAATGAGTGCAGTGATTTTTTTTTTTCATAAAGTTCTAATTTTCTGAAATCACATGGTTTATTCCATGCCTGCAATATTTCACTCTGTTTGTGATGAATTTATGTAATAAGCTTCACTTTCTGACATGAGCAACAAAAATATTGCTGTTTTTGACAGTGTTCTCATGTTTTCGAGCTGTGCCTGTGGGTTCTGCAGTATCTGAGTCGTGCTGTGTTGTGTTTGGGCCTACAGGAGGGTGAAGGGATGCTCTCTGGACGTCCACCCCACTGAGAAGGCGCTGGTGGTCCAGTATGAGGTGGAGGCGACTGTTCTGGGAGAGCGGGGCGAACTGATGGTTGGAGAGCGCAAAGAGTGCCAGAAGATGTGAGGAGAGCAAAGCATGCAACGGAGACCGTTTTAATGTCTCGTGTGACGACCCGCTGTCTGTTTGCAGAATCCGCGTGAAAAGCCTGAACGCCAACACGGACACGTCCTCGCTGGCTCAGAAGGTGGTGGAGGAATGTCACCTGATCCATCCGTCGAAGCTCCCTGAGGTGGAGCAGCTGCTCTTCTACCTGCAGAACCGGAAACAGACGAACGGTACCGAGATCTCCCGCCTTCCTCCTCAGTGTTTCTGGGATGCTGGGCTTCTATCCGCCCTCTGCAGTTCTTCCTCAGTGATGTCGATCGTTCCACAGACAACCTGGAGAAGAAGAAGGTCTCGCCTCGGGACTTCACGCCGTACGCAGGAGTGGAGGTAGGAGCCCATCTTCTCCTGCTGTGCAGCGTCCAGATCAGGGGTCGCAACCTGAGGCTCCGGAGCCGCAACTGGCTCTTTGAACCCTCCACAGTGGCTCCTAATACTTCTGCCTAAACAATGAAATACAACCAGCTGATGTTTTTAAGTGTAGCTCTAACAACAAATGCAGGTTTTTAGTAGTTTTTATTCTTTTGTCCTGAAATAATTGCACTGAAATTCCACAAGAGATGTTTTTAGATTGAGTTTTGTATTTTTTTTTTTTTATTTTTTTTTTTTTTGTCTTTAGGTTTGAAATTATGCAGGGTTTATTTTTACATTTGCACAAATATCAACATTCCTCTGAAGAAAATTTATCGAGCCTATTTATATATGTATTTTTTTTTAGAGTTTTTTTTTTTTAATTTATTTTAAAACCTAAAAACTTGAAATAAAACAGTGCATCTTTAAATAAACAACAAAATTCCTGCAGTAGATATTAGGGCTGGACTGATTCATCACGATGAATCGGTTGTTGAAATAATCATCAACTAATTTAATAATTGATCATCATCATTAACTGGAGTAAACGGACTCTAAAAAAGGCCATTTGCTGAAAAATCGACACTCCCAGAGTTGTAATTGAGCCAAAACTGTACAAAATATATAAACATTTTGCATTTAAAATTAAAGAAAAACCTTTGTCTGTAAATCTGTTCCACCCAGAAACTCCTCTAGTGTCAGTTTTAGCTTCACTTGGTTCATATTCACTAAAAGGAAAGCTATATTACTGCATTTTCTTATTTATTTATTTGCCTCTTTTTATGTATTTCTGATATTTTATTTAAAAAAAAAGCAAAAAAAAAAAGCCAAAGAGGTTAAATTAAAAATCTGCAGAATTAAAAATTTTTTTTATCTGATTAATCATCAGAATAATCAATAGAATAACTGATTAATAAAATAATCGTTAGTAGCAGCCCAAGGAGCCCTACATCCCAGAAGGTGACGTAACATTTGTGGCTCGAAACGAGTTGTGTTTTGCTGGAACGAGGGCTAAAAGGGCTTTCTGAATCGTAGCGGTTGCAGACCCCTGATCCAGATCAACCTGCTCTCTTCTCCTGCAGCTGGACGAGGAGGCGAGCGTCGGCAGAATCGACGAGTACGTGGAGCTGCTGTACGAAGACGTGCAGGAGAAGATCCGAGGAGCCGCCCTCATCTTCCAGCTGGCGCGCAACCCGGACAACCTGGAGGAGCTGATGCAGCACGGTAACCGGAACTGAATTACTTATTTGCATATTTGTATGTTTTGCTAATATTGTATAAAAAGGCTTAAATGATTGAATGAAAAACCTGCAAAATGCGCTTATTTTTACCAACAATAATTACTAAAATAATTATGTGCAGCAAGTATGCTATAAATTTGTTCCACTATACAGAAGTCCTCCTGACCACTAGGGGGAGTCAAGCACCAGATCATACAGGACCAGAGCTTCCTTAAAAGCATGTCCAGAAGAAAGTTGAAGGAAGGAAGAAAATGTGCATCTTTTACGATGTTCGAGAACAGCAGCATATTTATGTAGGTAATATCACCAACTCCAGACTCCCCCTAGTGGTCTGGAGGACTCCCATTTTGTGGAACGAGTTTGCAGTCTTTTACACTCGCTGTTTTTTTAATGATTGGCTGCATTTTTCCTTTTGTTTCTATGTCCTGCAGTCGCAGCATTTTTCTTTTGCGTTTTTTTTTTTTTTTTATTATTTTGGAGTTTGCATCTTTCATGTGTTTGCAGCTCGTTTCGTCATTTGGACCTGTCAGCCACTGTGATTTTGTGTTTATTGCTGATGTTTCCTTCTTCTAGTTTCATTTCCTTCATCTCTTAGTTTAATTATGACACCAGAAGGTGGCGCTACACAGTGAGTTTAGTGGCTGATAAGGTGCTGAAAGCTACAGAGTCACTAAAAACAGACTTTAATAAGCCACATGTGTTTAGCTGAGTTCAGATCTGCCCGATCCAGGCCCCACATCACCCCACCATCTTGAATTTGCTACAGAGACCCTGAAATGTGATTAAAGGTGTGCTCTGCTGCAGTCTCAGGAGGATGGAGGTGGAAGCAGCTCAGTAATACTCCCCTGGATGTCATCACCTCCTGAACTCCTCCTCAGATTTGGAGAAAGCTCGGCTCCGTGACAACCAGCTGGTTTCTCCTCCAGCAGCCCGGAGCCATCATCCTCCATGAGCCGCTCTGCTTCACCCGTCCCCTCCCGGCGTCTGTCGCGTCGCATCAGCCGAGCTGCTGTTGATAAGAGCCGAGCGTCCGTGTGAACCCAGAGGTCTGGGGTCGCCGTGGAAACAGGAGACGGCTCCTGGAACAGACGTCCTCACATCCAGGAGATCCCAGCAGCCTCCCAGCCCGATCGCATTCCCCAGCCCTCCTTTAAGCTGTCCTCCAGCTGCAGCTCCCTGCGCTGCGCTGCGACCCGACTGACCGGTGTTTGTGTTTCAGAGGTGGTGCTGGGAGCGCTGGCCAGGGTGCTGAGGGAGGACTGGAAGCAGAGTGTGGACCTGGCGACGACCATCCTCTACATCTTCTTCTGTTTCTCCAGGTAAACACAGAACTACAGTTTCCCCTGGGCTCTAAAGTCTGGATGCAATGCTGCCACCCCATTCAGGAAACATGGTGGTGGCAGCGTCAGGCTGCGGGGATGCTGTTCTCCAGAGTGGATGGGAAGATGGATGGAGAGAAATCCAGGACAATAAAACCTGTTAAAGGCTCAGGTGGAGGTTCACCACCCTAAACATCCAGCCAGAGATAATATGGGATGGTTCAGATCAGAGCAGACTCATGGGTTAGAACGGCCTAGTCAAAGCCCAGACCTAAATCCAGCCATTCATTTAGCTTCTCCTCTCTTCCCAGCTTCTCCCAGTTCCACAGCCTTGTCACCCACTTCAAGATCGGCGCTCTCTGCATGAACATCATGGAGCACGAGCTGAAGAGGTTCGAGCTCTGGCAGGACGAGCTGCAGAAGAAGAAGAAGGCCTATATCCTTTAGATTTGTCCCACAGCAGAGCTCGGCTCCTGGTTTAATGTTCTGCTGCTGATCTGAGCTCCTTGACTGGCTCCACGCGACGAGTTCCCCGAGAACCAGAGTCTGAGGAAAGATCACGAGAAGTCGTTCAGGAAGTACCAGAGCCTCCTGACCAAGCAGGAGCAGCTTCTCAAAGGTACCCAGATGTTCTCCAGGATCTGTTTTCTCAGCCCATCCAGGTGGCGCTTAGCTGAATTAAGTTTCAGAAAATCTGGATTTTTTTTTTTTTTTCCCACCAATGCTCTCTTCGTGTTTCCATAGTTCAGTGATGTCATTACGCCTAGGGCGGCCATCTTGTTTGACAAGCGTGTCTTATACTTTCTGTTTATTTGGACTTTGAATCCAGGTCAACTCTACGGCAGAGTATTAGGGCCAAGATTATTAATTTTTTTAAGTATGAGAATAAAGTCAGTATTACCAGAACACAGTCATAATGTTAGGAGAATGAAGTCATAATTTTATGAGAACTCCAACATGACAAATAAGAAACTGAAATGAGGAATGTTGAGCATCTTCTGAAGTTATGCTTTGGTTTCGGTTTTACAGATAAGGAAATACCTCATCTTTTAACACATCAGCATCAAATTATTACCAGCAGCAGGACTTTGAGACGATTGAATAACGACTGAGTCTGTTTAGAAGAAAGAACCACAGTAGCTGCATTTCCTTTCAAATTGCGCAAATTGAAATCACGAAAATAAATTCACGCCGTTTTTAAAAAATTCTCCTTTTTCGAGAAAAAATTTTGCTGCTAGGATGAGATGGGTTTTTTTCGGCCGTATCGAAGTTGGTTTATTTAGCAAAACTGCGATGGAAACACTTTTTATTATTTTTTTTTTTCATCACACAAGTCACATGATCAACAGCTGGATGTTGCCGCTGGCGCAAACCACGAAGAAGTAGTTGGAGGATCATGGCGCGACATGTTTTTAATGAGTTACCACGTGAACAAGCTAATTCATGTGATTTAAATTTCATTTCATGGAAACACCACAACTGCAAAATTTAGTTTTTTTTCAACATTAGCAGAAAATCGACAGATTTGCGGAGCTTTGTAATGGACACGCAGCTAATGACTGATCATTGATCAATATGAAAGCTTCTTTCTCACTGAATCGGTCTTTTTCTCATAATTTTAAGATATTTCTGGTAAACTAATGTTTGTATTCTGCTAATATTATGACTTCATTTTCGTAATTAAACAAAAAATCTTGTAGCCTGCCTCGTATAACTCCTAGAAGGGATGTTTGAAAAATGAGCCACGCTTTGAAAATATTTCCTGTCATTTGTAATTTCTTTTTGAGAAAAGAAAGTGAGAAAAAAATTGTTAAATGTAGCGAGTGCCAAAAAAGCAGCAACCCACAAATCTAGCAGTTGTCAAATCAGCGACCACTGACAAATTTAATGACTTTGGTCAAAAAAATTTAAAAACTAGTGACTTTTTGTCAAATTATCTAGCAACAGATCTAGCTAGTTTTTGACAAAAAGCAACTAGCGACTTTTTAACAAAGCAACTAGCCACAAATCTAGCAACTGTTTGTTTAAGTGACTCGCGAAAAATCTAACAGCTTTTGTCAAAAAAGCAACTAGCACCATTTTGAGGGTCTAGCGACTTTTTTGGTGTTACTGGAGCCTTCTGTGGCGACAGCATTGTCGGCTCGACCTACATCCAGGTGAACGTCCATGTTTGTCCCTGCAGTCTCTCTGTGTCTGCTGCTGAACCTGGCTGAGGACACCCGAACGGAGCTGAAGATGAGGAACAAAAACATCGTCCACATGCTGGTGAAGCTCCTGGAGCGAGAGGACCGGGAGCTGCTGCTGGTGGTCGTCTCCTTCCTCAAGAAGCTCTCCATCTTCCTGGAGAACAAGAACGACATGGTGAGATGGAAGGTGCCCCTGGTCTCCGCCTTCAGCTGGATGCTGCTCAAACCTGCCAGCTTCACCTTCCTCAGCAAACCGGGGAACCTGTTTCCTCTCAGGTTTAGCCGACATATCTTTAATCCAGATTACAACCTGAGTGACCTTTGACCCGACGGTATTTGTAAGGAGGACGGTGAACAGCCTTCGGCGAGGGGCTGAAGCCCAGCAGCTCGTGTGATGAAAGTGTCCAGTTTATTGCAAAAACTGAAAAATGGCCTCAGTGAGTTCAATTCATCAGGAGAATAATGGAGGAACTGTGACCACAGCATCTCCACTGGCTTTTACTCCAGACTTTGACTAGGACACTCCAAAACTGTATTTCCTGCCTTCCTTCCTTCTCTCCTTCCCTTCCTTCCTTTTCTCCATTCCTCATTTCCTTCCTTCCTCCCTCCCTCTTTAGATCAGCACGTGTCGTGTTGTTTTTTGAAGCCTACTTCATGCTGTCAGACGGGTCCAGTTCAGGTCTTTTCTTCAGGTCAGGTAATAATCAGGCCTGGACGGCTTGTGAAATTGAAACCCAGAAAGTCTGGCTGATCACCGTTACCTGATCATTGATGGGGGGTGATGACTGTTCGACCCCGGGCCAGGTTGGAGTTGGTTTGGATACCTTTCATTTTTCGTGCATGAAGTAAACATTTCAGTCTGTTCCCTAAACTCTGGTTATGATGTGAAACGTTCATCCTGGTGCAACAGAAGCAGCCGGTGTTTGTTTCTCCTCATGTTTCCCACATTTCCAGCTGCTGCTGATGTTCACCAGGTTGATGGTTCAACTCTTCCTCATTTCCACCTGAGGCCAGGTGTTAACTGGTTCTCGGATCAGGACTTCACTCTCACCAGCCAATCGGAGCGCCGATCAGTTGTTCAAGCTTCACCTGATTGGTCATCGGTCATTCCCTGTATTTGTTCTGTTAAAGTCATTTTCAGGTTGCCTTCTGCAGTGAATGTGGAACCGGGATCCACCTGGTTCTGATCAGCTCGCGGGTCTTTATCAGAGCCAGACCCTGGTAGAGGAACCGGTTTCCGTCTTGGAATCAGCAGGGAGGTGCTGGTCGGTTAGCGGGTCCGGTGTTGGTTCGCTGCTGATGGAAGCAGACTGTGGGCTGTAATTGATGCAGGCTGCAGCTGATTAAGCAGCTCTGGGTCGGCTCTGGTGGTTTCCCACACAGTAGCAGGAACTGGTTTTAACTGGGAGCAGGCTGGGTCCCAGGAAGGAAACATTTGAACTGGTGGCTTCGCTCTGATTGCTTCTCCTCCATTTGGCACCGAGTTTCAGAACCTGCGTCAAATTGTGAGCTGAGAAGAGGCTCATCAGCTCAACGCCTCCACCTGCCTGCAGGATGGGAGGAACACCACAGGGACCGGTTTCAGGTTCACTGGGTTCTGGTTCTGTCTCACTCAGACACAGCAGAAAGTAGGCCTGGCTCCAAGTAACTGACTCCAAGCTGGTTGAAGGGAAAAACTGCTGCATGTTGATGCATTTCAGGCATAAACAACATGAGGAGCTGCAGATCTGGAGATCTTAGTCAAAAAAGTGCAAATGTAGCGACCTTTTGTCAAAAGGCAGCGAGTGGCAAATTTAGCATTTATGTTAATGAAACAATTAGCCACAAATCTAGGGACTGTCAAATAAGTGCCGAGCCGCAAATGTAGCGACTTTTTGTTAAAAAAACGGCTAGTGACTTTCTGTCAACAAAGCAGCTAGCGACAAGTCTAGCACCTTTTTGTGTTACTGGAGGCTTTTATGGCGACAACACATGAAGCATCAGTCTCTCTTCAGCAGCTGGTTTTCTTAGTGTTTCTGTCAGAAGATCCTCCAGGTATTAAAAACTAAAACTTTAAGGGCCATTGCACGGAGCTTCCTCAGCTCTGTGGAAACTATCCGTGTCGCAGAGCAGAGCTCCCAGAAGCCTGGTTCCGATATGTTTTGCTGGTTTTTGATTCGACCAGCTCTCCTCCTCCAGTTTCCTGCTGTGTCTTGACTCCAACCCGTCGTTGTCTGTCGCCCGCAGGCCGAGACGGCGGCCGTGGAGAAGCTGGCCCGCCTGCTTCCCTGCGACCACCTGGAGCTCCTGAGCGCCACCTGTCGGCTCCTGCTCAACTTGTCCTTCGACACGGCGCTGCGCGGCCAGATGGTCCAGGCCGGCCTCGTTCCCAAGCTCTCCTCAATGCTGGGTAAGCCGTTTCCGTGATTACGAGCCGCCGCTCGGTCAGCAGCATCTCCAGGCGGAGGCTTTGAAGCCTCTCAGGGGGGGCTCCGATAGCAGAACATAATTAACGGACTATATTTGTTAGAATAACACGCCAGAACCTCGGCGCTAATGTTGTTTTTGCAGCAGCGAGCCGGAGAAGCAAAGGGGTCTTCAGAGATTTGTTGGGGGAGCAGGTGGGGTCGCTCCTTCAGGAAGCTCTGCTCACACGCAGGATCTAAGTTCCCCCTGAAATATCACGCCGCCTCACAGTTGTGACACTGTTGGCTTTGCCTGTACGAGCCGAGTCCGCTGGGCTCCTCACGCGAGCGCCGGCGCCATCAATCATCCGGCTGCTTTCCGCTTTTCATCCGCAGCGCCGCGTGAAGACTCTGCTGGTATCTTTTAGGAGAGAAGAGTCACTTCTTTGTGTTCAGATTTAATGCGAGGTCGTGACCCCTGGAGATGGAGCCTCAAATCGTCCCCCCCCCTCCCGGCTGATCCGCACCGCCAACAACCGAGGAGCTGACGGAAGATTTCTCTGCAGCGTGTTCTGCCGGGGGCTGTTTCCACTTATCAGGTGGAGGATGGAGACTTTCCCCTCCTCCTCTGAGGTCCAGTCCCGGTTCTTCCGTCGGGGATGTTTCTCCCAGAGACGTGTCCTCTTTGCTGGCCTTGGTGACACCGGACCAGTGTCCAAACGTCTGTCTCACCCTGGGTTCCTGAGCAAGCTCTGCACTGGTGGCAGCTCCCTTCGTTCAGCGAGCTGATCTTTATCTCTGGACACTTTTCATTCACGATGAGGGCAACAGAGCGAGCGCTACGCCAGCAGAAAAGCTGGCAGTGAAGCAGTAATGATGGCAAAATGAGCCAATCGAGACTCAGCGCTGGAAGAAAACCGGAGACGTGAAGGAACGTGTGGATTAAAGATCTGATGTTGGTCTTTTCACCCTCAGTCCAGCTCAATAAAACTGCTTCAGAGCCACTGATGTCACCATGTGACCTTTTAAAAAACACAGCTAATCATCTAAGATAATTGTCATTTTAAAAGAATTACAATTTTTTTTTTCTATTTTTAGGTTTTATAATCAAGAAAAACATAAAATGTTTTGTCATAAAACTACATTCTCTTCTATTGGATGTTGATCTTTGTGGAAAATGACGTAAGAAAAAAAGTTTCAGACCTAAAAGTGGATGAAAAAGAAATAGTACTAGAAATCAAAACCAGCTGAAGCTGGATTTATTATTATAACTATATTTAAAATCATCTGTTGGTTCTTTATGGTTTTTAGCCAAAGTTATCAAGAGCCCCTGGCTCAGAGGTAGACATAGACATACATGGCATAGATTCTGCAATCCTCACTGTTAAAACTGATATTACAAATGATAAGTATTATAGAATTAATAAATAAGTATAAATTATAAAGGAAAATAGACGTCAGCTGACAGTTAAGGTTTGCTAAACAATTGGTTTAAAAGTTCATTAATCAAAACAGAATAAGAATAGTCAGAATTATTGTAAATCAATATAAATCAGATTAAAAATATAGTAAAAGTTCAGCTTTAATCAGCTTCAGGTGAAATAAAATCAGGAATAAATCATCTTGGTTTGTAAAAGTCGAGCCTGAAAGTTTTAAAAACATGAAAGTTGGATTTGCTGCAGCGTCTCCAGAACCTGCTTCCTTCAGGTTGATGATGATGTGAGGAACGGAGGAGCTCGCTCCTTTCAAGGCAGCCATTGTGGTCCAGAACGTCTGCTGCCTTCTCCTCACGACTCAGCCCCAGAGCCGAGCTTTTTCATTCATTTCACAAAACGCTGCTTTAAACCTGCGGCAGTAATTCAGTCTGAGGTTTCCGCCTCGGCTGTCAAGGAAAAATATGAAAAATCTTCCAGTGTTTCTCTGATAAACTTTGTTTACTTGAGTCAATAAAAACCAGATATCTCAGAGTTTATGCCTTTAACAATAAATGAGATAAAAGTCCAAATAAAAGATAGAATTGTATTTTTCCTTCTTCATATCACTTAACTACAACAGTGTATTATGGCCAGGAAAAAAATAAGAAAATAAAATTACGAGAATAAAGTCATAATATTCTTAGAATAAAGTCATATCATGAGAATAAAGTCATAATATTACCAGAATAAAGTCGTACGAGAATAAAGTCGAAATAACACGAAAAAAATCATAATTTTTGCAGAATAAAGTCGTAATGTTACCAGAATAAAGTTGCAGTAATGCGAGAATAAAGTCGTGATGTTATGAGAACTCCGACATGAAGGCAGTCCTTCGACAGCAGCCGGTCAAATACGCTGAGCGAGTCCAGATCGTCCTGCTCCTGATGAGAATCCGGTGTTGACGTGTTAACACATTATTTCCTCGTTTGTAAAACTGATACCAAAGTATAACTTCACAAGATGCTCGACGTTCCTCGTGTTGACGCAGCGTTTTCGTGTCGGAGTTCTCATATTATGACTTATTCTCAAAAAACTCTGACTTTATTCTCGTATTAATTCGACTTTATTGTCGCACGAGTTTATCCTCGTAATTTTATTCATTTGTTTCAGCTGGGAAGAGAGTCGTCCTGTTTTCCTTAAGTTACCAGTCAGTCGTCCATCAAGCGATGATGATGAAGCAGCAGGCTGGTGAGAGTCTGTGACTGGTTTAAAACCAGTTGGTGGACTGGTGTGGCTGTGGGAACCTGCTATAAACCCTGCCAGCTTGTAACTGGGGAACCATGTGACTGAACTGCCTATTAAGATGCTCCAGGAGCTGCAACCAGACGCCAGGTTTAAATCAGGCACTGGTGGAACTGGACCTCTCCCAGTAACCTGTCCTATTACCCCCACCCCCCGCCCTTTGACCTTTTCTCTTCTCCAGTCTTTCTGAACCTTTGAACAGAATCTCTGTTTGTGACCCAGAAGGATCCTCCGTCATCTTAGTTTTGGTGTGTGTTCTGGTTCTGGTGGAGGACGGCTGATGAGAACCGCATGTTCTGATCAGCAGCACTGAGGCTTAAACTGATTAAAGGCGGTAAAATTGATGCTTCCTCCTGGTTTCCCAGTTAAAGCGACAGCAGAACTCGCCTTCCCTCCCTCGGCTACATCTGGATCTGATTGTGACCCGCCGTACAGACAGGGACCAGTTTAAACTGGGTCAGGCCGGTGGGCGTGACAGGAGGCATGTCGGTGGTTCTGGTCCAGCGAGGAGCCTCTCAGCAGTCAAAATCCGCTCTGAGGTGCATTAATCCCCGGTGGCCGGCTCCTCCTGGCGGCCTCTCCCGGTCAGACCCATGAAGGTTCCGGGCTCCCTCCGGGTCCGATCCGGTCTCGATCTGTCAGTCAGGAGGGTTACGGTGGCGCTGAAGGACAAACCAGGGATGAGCCGACCCAGATTAAAAAGGTTCTGTCTGAGCGGAGATGGTTTATTCATGTCTTCATTTAAAACATGCAGACTGAGGGGGCGCCGTGTGTGAAGTTACACAGGAACAAACTCACAGGAATATTTTGGTTCGTTTAGCCCGTCTTAGAGAAAAAAAATGGGTGTTCGTTTTTAAAAGCCATATTTCCACCGTTGTTCATCCATTGACGACATCGGAAGTGTTGTGGCTTAACCGCCGTTGCTGTAGATCGATGAGTAAACGTCTGTGTAGCCGGTAAAACGGTACGTCCAATGTTTTCAGCTAACACGCTGGTCAAGTCGAGAGGAAAAGAATCGACAATAAGCAAAAAAAAAAAAAAAAAAGTTACTTGAGCAACGACTGAAGCGATTCAGCCTCGCCAGCAGCAGGAGGTCCTTCTATTTTGATAGTACGCTTCTGCTTATCAGCAAGCAAATTTGCATATTAGCTAAATATTGAGCTTGGACCAAAATATTTAGTTAGCAAGCTAAATATACAGCTAGAAACCCAAATATTAGTTGGAAATCTAAATATTTTGCAGGCAACCTAAATATTTCGTTAACAAGCTAAATATATAGCTAGCAACCAAGATATTGAGGTAGCAAGCTAAATATTTAGCTTCTATTCCAAATATGTTGTTAGTAACCAAAATATTTAGCTAGCCACTTAAATATTTAGCTTCCAGGCCAAATATTTAGCTAGCCACTTAAATATTTAGTTAGCAAGCTATATATTTAGCTCACCACTTAAATATTTGGGTTGGTATCTAAATGTTGAGCTTGCTAACTAAATATTTAGCTACCCACTTAAATACTTAGTTAGCAAGCTAAATATTTAGCTATCCACTTAAATATTTAGTTTGAAAGTAAATATTTAGTTTCTATACCCAATTTTTATTTTATTTATTGATATTCATTTTATTTAGCTTCTAAAGTAAATATTTAGCTTGTGAATTAAATACTTAATTTGAAACTGTGACATTTATAGATATTTGATTAGCATGGTGAAAATATGACTTTTAGAAATGAACACCCATTTTTTTTCTTCTAAGATGGGCTAAATACACCAAAATATTGCTGTTGGTTTTTTTACTGTGTAACTTTACAAACAGCACCTCATTCCGACCCAAATCACATGCATGAAGGATTATTGGATAAACTTTTAGCAGGATTTATAGCCCCCCTGACAAAATCCCAGGAAATCCCTCAAAGGTATTAAAACTAATCAAAATAACACTTTTAGAGGTTTGATGTTTATGATCGGAGCTGTAAAATGTCTATATTTTAGTCCCTCTGAGGTGTAATTTTCTGCCTCAACACAACCAGTTGCAGCTTGTTATTTTTTTTATACTGTTAAATTTTATTTATTTAATGGCATCTGTCAGATATTTTTAGATATTTACAGGATGATATAAGGAGAAATTCCAGCATTTCTTTGATTATTCCAGAAGAAAACAACAAAAAGCAGAGATTTGGAGCCAAAGTGAAGATGAAAGGACTCATGTTTGGTTTGAATAAGCTGTCGCTGCCGAGCCGTGAGAAGCTGCAGCCGCCTGCAGTTGACCCCCGACTGGCCCGGCTGTTAAAAACCCCATTCAGCCCGTTAATATTTGTCCAGAAACATTCGGCCCCTCCCAGATGTGGTCGGCGGCGTCCTGCAGAGCGTTACGGGACAACCGGTCATTCATGCTCTGACCCGCCTCCTCCCTCTGTGTTTGTGTTGCAGCTGACGAGGCCCAGAGGCAGCTGGCCATGTGCGTCCTGTACCACATCAGCATGGACGACAGATTCAAGTCCATGTTTGCTCACACCGACTGCATACCGCAGGTAAGGCTGGCTAATGTCCGCCGCCAGCAGACCGAGGCGCTCGGTGAGAGGGAGCCGGGCCTGACGTCACCGCAGGTTCTGTCTGCGTCCTTGATCCGGATCAGTCCAGGACGCTGGCGAGACCGATTCGCTTCGGTTCTTGCTCATGTCACGTCTTCATTATCGTCGTCTTGTCCTCCTGACATGGTCGACATTTCAGCATAGGATGAGCCATTTTAATGGCGATACAGATGTTTACCATTGAACCTGCAGCAACAGTGACTGCACCACCGGCAGGGGTTTATATAGAGGTTTCCAAGACACGGCTTTTATTTTGATAGTCCACTTCCGGTTATTGGCAAGGAAAATCTGCAAATTAGCTAAATACTTAGTTCCGAGTTAAATATTTAGTTTAGAGCTAAAGATTTCAATTCAAACTGAAGCCAAATATTTAGTTGGGTTATAACTAAATAGCTTGTTAACTATTTAGTTAGCTTCAAACTAAATATTTAGTTACCGAGCTAAATATTTAGTGAGCAAATCAGTGTTTTGTAAATTAAATATTTTGCATGCTAACTAAATATTTAGTTTGAAGCTAATTAAATATTTAGTTTGCAAGCTAAATATTTAGTTTCAAATTAAAAATCTAGCTCGTTAATTGAATATTTAGTTTGAAGCTAACCATTTAGTAAGTAAAAATTTATTTTGTATGCTAAATGGTTTTCTCCCTAACTATTTAGTTTGAAGCTAATTAAATATTTCATTAGCAAGGTGGATATTTAATTTGAAGCCAAATATTTAGTTGGCTTTTAACTATAGAGTTTGCTAACTATATAGTTAGCTTCAAACTAAATATTTAGTCAGCGAGATAAATATTTAGTTAGCAAGGTAAACGTTTAGCTTGCTAACTAAATATAGCAAATATTTTGTAAATTAAATCATTTGCTTACTAACTATTTAGTTTTAAGATAATTAAATATTTAGTACCATGCTAAATATTTAGCTTCAAACTAAATATCTAGCTAGCTGACAGAATATGTAGTCTGAAATGAACCATTTAGTGAGCAAATATTTATTTTGTAAGCTAAATATTTTTCTTACTAACTAAAAATGTAGTTTGAAGCTAATTGTTTAGTTAGCAAGTTCGATATTTAGCTTGAAGCTAAATATTTAGCTTGCAAACTAAACATTTAGTTAAAATAAATATGTAATGGCTAATTAATTGATTAGTTTTAAAATGTGGCATAAGTGAATTAATAACATGGTGAAAATATGACTTTTAAGAATGAATCCCCTGTTTTCTTCTCTTATGACAGACTAAATAACCCAAACTATTATGCTGATTTTTAACTGTGTAACTTTACAAATGGCGCTCCATTCAGAGAGCGGGAACTAAACAGGTCCTGTCTGCGTTCTTCATCCAAACCAAATTCACTCTGGGAAAACAACGTTTTCCCCCTCGGGCCGATTTCTCCCAAACTTTTGGCGCGTTATTTGTTGGGTTCTTGGCGCTCCCTCCTGACCGAGCCGACCCGGCCAGCAGCTCCTCTCCTCTCAGTCGATTGGCTGTCGCTGCGCGGCGTTCGGTTGGTGGGATTGGGTGTAAATGCCGTCCAGATGTGGCCGTGAGGGTCTGCTGTTTGTTCAGAAGGTCGGGTGGGCAGCAGATCTGAACCTCTGGGCCGACCGGCAGCGTGACCAGGATGTGACCTCTGACCTCACCCGGAGGTCTGCTCAGCCCCTGCCTCCCTCGCTCTCACTGATCCTGCTGAGACACTTGGACTAAGTGAAAAGGATGAATGTTTTTTCCTCACCGCAGACTGTTTCCAGCTTTCACTTCTGGTGTGAAGCGGATCCATAGAAAGTAAAATCAGACGGATGTGAATATGTTTTCAGAAACTGCAGAACATTTATGACGGAATCAACCCAGGTTTGTTTTCTCTCCTTCATGCTTAGTTTTCGATAATTTGGGGGGGGCGCGGCACTCATCATATCGTTTATCAATTATTGTGACAAATTTCTTATCATGATTAGAATTTTGGTTTATTATTGTTGTGATAAATTTCAGTTATTGATGGTAAATAAAAGCAAAACCAACAGTGTGATCGGAAATGTTAGTTTTGCTTTTTTCTCCACTGTTTGTTCCACAAAAGCATCAATAAATATCAGCAAATTCCAAAATACGATTAAATCCACTTACTGTGTGACGTTTAGTGATATAAACATCAAAGATAGTGATATCTTTTAAATATAAAAATTCTTTGTGGCGCTATGAATGCTGTGCCATGCAGTGACAGTCATACAGTTACCTCAAAAATTAGTAATATTTTTTAAAAATCATTATCATTATCACAATAGTACCATAAAATATCGTGATAAATATATAATACCATATCACACCACCCCTCCTGTAGATTTGCTTTTCTTCTCTGGTGAAACTTACAGTTGTTCACCTTCAGAAAAAGATGAACACGTTACCCTGAAGACTGATTTTTACCAAAAAACCGTTTCTAGGACGTTGGCGTCGTTGGTTACCAGGTGATTGAGGCTCATTTCCACAGATTGAAAGAAAAACATCAGGAGTTAATGACCTAACTTTAAGTTTCAGCTTCATTATTAAGTTTTATGGTCTGAATTTTTAGATTTTACGTGCCTTTTTTTCTTGCATGCGCGTCGGAACCCCTGAGGTGTGAGAAACGTGACATGAAGCCTTGGAGCAAACGGGCTCGGTGCTGCAGAGTTGCTGGTGTCAGCTGGTAGTGATGGGTAATGCGGCAGATCTAACGTGATGAACCAGTGTCGTCACAGCTCAGGCGCCGACTGGATGACAAACACCTAAAAACATCAGTTTCGATTAGTGCTACAGATTCTCAGGGGAATTCAGGTCTGGACTTTGACTAGGCCATTCTAACCCATCCCATAATATCTCTGTCTGGATCTCCAGCGTGGTCGTCCTGCTGGAAGGTGAACCTCCACCCCAGTCTCGGGTCTTCTGCAGCCTCTAACAGCTTCCATGTCCCACAGCATGATGCTGCCACCGCCAAGTTTCATGGCGACAGTGTATTAACTTGGTCCTTGTAGGTTTGTTGTGTCTCCTCCATGACTTCCCATGGATTTATTTCAACAAGGGCTGCCACTAACGATTATTTTAGTAATTCATTATTCTGTTGAATAGTCTGACAATTAATTGATATATCGGATAAAAAAAAATGTCACATTCTGCAGATTTTTCATTTAACCACTTCAGCTTATATATTACAATATATTAAACATACATAAAATATGCGAATAAACAATTGAATTCCTTTTTAAAATAAGAAAATAACCATTTTTTTATTGCCTAAAGTGTAACAACAGCGTTCCTTCAGTGAACGCTGGATCATCTGCGGCTGAATAAATCCTCCAACATCAGCGTGAGAAGCTCAGCTCTTCCTGCTGGGCTGACCATCAGTGCAGTGCAGGACTGATCTGGGGGCTATGAGTGGATTAACTGATGAATAACTGGATGCAAAAGGTGCTTAATAGGAGATTTATTTCCAGCATCTGAACCAGGTGAAGCTAAAACTGCCACCAGAGCAGTTCTGGGAAGGTTTTTTTCATCTTAAATGCAAAATGTCTGTATTTTTTGTCCATTTTTGTCAGAATTCCTGCTCTGACTGTGTTGCTCTCTCAGTAAATGGCCTTTTTTAGAGTCTGTGTGCCCCAATTAACAGTTAATGGATCACTAAATTAGATTATTTTAATAATCAATTAATCGTTTCGGCCCTAATATCAACCGTGACGTTCTTCTCGCCACTCCCCCATAACAGCGCGACTAACCGTTGTTCCTTCAGTGAGCTCCTCCATCTGCGTCGTGGACCCTGGGGGCCTCTTGGCTGCTCCTCTGGTCAGTGCTGTCCTTGAGGCGGACGTCCGTGTCCTGCTCGGTCTCCAGGTGGAGACGGAGGAACCTCCTCCCGGGCCTGCTGCTGGGTCTCCATGATGCTGGTTGTTCTCTCATGTTCTCTGCAGAACCTCTGAGGCCTGCAGCTGCAGTTAGACGTTTGTTTTCATTCACAAAAACGTTTAAAAACTGTTTTACAATCACAGTTATGCACGACTGACTTTGTGCCTTTCTGTCTCATAAAACGAAAATAAACAGCTGTTTGTGTTTGCAACATTAAAGGTCAAAGGTCATAAATACTTCTCCAAAGCACTGTAAACATATTTTCTGCCTGATTGTTGACTTTAATCCCAGAGTAGCCTCTGCTGACCCTCAGCAGGTTTCTCCTGGTATTAATTATTATCTCTCTAATAAACTGCTCTGCAGCCGTTCCCACCTTTTATCCCACCGAGGCTCCTTCTGTTCTCACTTTCTCACTGATGTGAGCCCCCCCCGACCCCCCTACGCCCCCCGCCCTCTGCGGTCTTTAATGGGGTCACCATTAGGAGCTCTGCTGAGCCGCAGGAGGCGAGGAGGAGCAGTGGAGGAGGCGGAGGAGGCTGCGAGGCCCCCAGTGGCCGTCTGCGGTAAACGAGCAGATGCAGGTGCCAGAGAGTCTAGACGGGGCTGATTTGGGGTCCGGGGCCCCCGGTATGTGATACCTAACCTGGGCCCCGCCACGTTTCTGATTCTTGACTCCTCACAGGGAAGCGGTGCACCTCTGCCCCCCCACACCACCTCCACCTCTCAGCTCAAAGCTTTTCCTGTTTAATGTTAAATCAGCCAGAGGAGACGGATGGACAGATTGGTGGGGTTGTTAGCATAAACTACCATAAACTACTCGTCTCAGCAGCAGATCTTTAGCACATCCGGCCTCAACTCCTCGTTTTTCTATGAAACTAGAACCAATAACTGATCAAATTCAGGCTGATTGATTCTTTTAGAGCTGCAGCTGGACCATAAATTAACCCTTAATTTATTAAATTATGGATTTTCTTATCATTATAGATCTCGGCACGGTCCTCCAGAAGCGCTCAGGTGTCTCCACACTGCAAAAACACAATCTCACCAAGTATTCTTGGTCCAGTTTCCTACTTCAGAAACCTGAGTACACTTGAAATCAGACAAAACTAACTTACAGTAACTTTCCAGCAGACATAGGAGCTGGTTTTAGGTCAATAATTCCTTAATATTGATGAAAAAGTTCTAGTTATAAGCAGAGGTGGGTTGAGTACCCAAAACTTGTACTCCAGTAAGAGTAGCAGACTTCAACATACTTTTTACTCAAGTAAAAGTAAAAAGTAGCCTTCCAAGAACTTACTCAAGTAGGAGTAATAAAGTATTTGTTAAAAAGGCGACTCAAGTCCTGAGTAACTGATCAAAACTTTAATCATTTAATATTTAAAAATTACATCATCGGGTTGACCAAATATAAAATTATGTGGAATTTTTGGTATTTTCAAGATCAAAATGAAAATAATTCATATAAATACATTTTTCCAAATCAATTTCTTTCTACATAAAACTAACAAAACCTGCAGGTACATTTGTGTGTTATATTATTTAGTGAAGGTACTCCCAGAGAGTACAGTATCCAGAAACTTTACTCAGGTAAGAGTTGCGATACTTCATAATATAATTACTTCCTACCTACCTACCTAACTTCCTTTCATCTGTCCATCCTTCCTTCCTCCTTTCTTTTGTCCTTCCTTACTTCTTTCCTTCCTACCTATCTAACTTACTTTTTTCCTTGCTTACGCCTAATCAAAGGCAGCTCTAAACAGATTGGTTTTAGCCTTGATTTAAAGGAACTCAGTGTTTCAGCAGTTTTGCAGTTTTCTGGAAGATTGTTCCAAATTAAAAAAGCATAAAAACTGAAAGCTGCTTCTCCCTGTTTGGTTCTGGTTCTGGGGATGCAGAGCAGACCAGAACCAGAAGACCTGAGTGGTCTGGAAGGTTGATAAAACAACAACAGGTCTTTAATGTATTTTGGTGCTAAGACGTTTAGTGATTTATTTTATATTATATTATAAACTAACAGAAGTATTTTAAAGTCTATTCTCTGAGCTCCAGGGAGCCAGGACTTTAGAACCGGGGTGATGTGCTGTTTTTATCCTGGAAATGTTCTTCAGGTGATAGAAGGCTGACTTTGTAACTGTCTTTATGTGTCTCTGAAGGTTCAGGTCCGAGTCCATCACTACACCCAGATTTCAGGCCTGATCACTAGTTTCTAGCTGTAATAGCTGAAGCTGCAAGCTGACTCAAGATCATTCCTTTCGGTCCAAAGATAGTAACTTCAGATTTGTTTCTATTCAGCTGAAAAAAGTTTTGGCACCTGCATGCATTGATTTGTTCTGAGTACCTGTTCAGTGCTTGGATGGGTTCATAGTCACCCGGTGAAAACATAATGTAGAGCTGTGTATCATCTGCGTCGTCATAGTAACTGATCTTATTTCTTGTTATAATCTGAGCTAGTGGGAGCATGTAGATATTAAATAGGAGGGGTCCCAGGATTGAACCTTGGGGTACTCCACATGTCATTTCTGTCTGCTCTGATGAGAAGTTGCCTACTGACACAGAGAAATCCCTGTTCTTTAGGTAATGTTTCAGGAATGTTAAAATCAGACGTCTGCAGCTTTCAGTCAATTTACACGAAGGACTCGTCAAAGATTCGAGTCTCCAGATTGGCTCCTGTGTAGAACGAATGTCGCTGATTGGTTGATTCTGTTCCATCTGGGTTGCCGACTCGGATGGAGCATGTTTTTCCCGACCCGATGATGATGTAGCTTCTTGTGTGTGGCAGCTGATGAAGATGGTGTTGGGCTGCAGGGAGGATCAGCTGGACGTGGAGCTCGTCTCTCTCTGCATCAACCTGGCCGCCAACAGGAGCAATGCTCAGATCTTCTGTGAAGGTTTGAGCTCCAAACCGAGAACCAACCAATCAGATCGGATTCCGACGTTTCCTCATCATTCTGCTCCTCTTTCTTCCTCTCAGGGAATGGTCTGAAGATGCTGATGAAGAGGGCTTTGAAGCTGAAGGATGTTCTGGTGATGAAGATGATCAGGAATCTTTCTCAACATGGCGGAGCCATCAAGAACCTGTTTCTGGTCAGTTTTTATGTCCTTCAGAAGCCCTGAAGCCCCCGAATCCCAAATAAAAATGGTTTTAATCGTCTCCTCCGTGCAGGACCACGTCGGAGATCTGGCGGCTCAGATCAGCAAAGAAGAGGCCGAAGAGTTTGTGATCGAATGCCTGGGAACCCTGGCCAACCTGACCATCCCTGACCTGGACTGGGAGCTGGTGCTGAAGGAGTACAACCTGGTGCCGTACCTGAAGGACCGCCTCAAACCAGGTGTGTTGGTAGAAATCAGACAGAGAGGTTTCCATCCACTCCTCTGAAATCCAGAGAACCGGGCCTCTCCACTGACCTCCAGCTGCTCTCGCTTATCAGCGAGGAGTCAGCGGAGGACGTGAGGACAGAGAAGAGACACGGCTTCCCTCCTTATCTCTCGCTTTGATGGGCTCTGACCTCTGACCCCACCTTGATCTCTAATGGGGTCATCTTAAAGTCTGATGCTGAACAGAGAGACGGTCCGAAGGCCTGGCTGTGTTCTCCACAGGGTTCCTGCTCCGTCCTGGAGGACGTGTGTTTAAAACTAAAAGAACTAAAGCAGGAACAATGTTTCTAAACATCCACTGTTGGCACGTCTGGTCGTTTAGCATTTTAATGCTTAAAAGTCCCACATTGTGTCAGAGTTATTGAATGCATCACCGCTACAACTAAAGGAAAACTGGTGAATAAAGTTTGCTCCGGTTGACAAACATGGGGCTGTTGTACAGTTGAGCCTCCATCTGCTGCTCCCTGATTGGCTGGATGTTGCATGAGGTTCTCAGAGGGAAAACTGGGTCCCAGTCGGTCTGGACCGTAGCAGAACCCAGGACGTCCACATGTGAAGCAGCACCAGGAGCGACAGGGGAGACCCTCTGTGACCTGCGATGACGACACAACATCTCTCCTTGGGAATCAATCCTCCTGGTCTTACTGGTCTTCCGGGTTTAGAACAGGAGCAGATGAAGCTGACGGTGTTGATGCTCTGCAGCATCAGTGAGAAGTTTCCTGATGCTGACGTTGAGTTTCACCCTGTCAGGTTCTGCTGAGGATGACCTGATCCTGGAGGTGGTGATCCTGATCGGCACCGTCTCCATGGATGACTCTTGTGTAGCCATGCTGGCGAAATCCGGCATCATTCCCGCTCTCATTGATCTCCTCAACGGTGAGTCGGTCCTCCTTCCTCCCAGGTCTCACCGGGCCTGCAGGTTTAAGGAAGAAAAAGAAAAACTCAGGCTTTTGCTACTTTGTGGAGATGATCAGATTGTTTTTCTGGTTTTTTTTAGGTGATCTAAGTTTCCCTTTCAAGTTGAATCTGCTGAATGTTTCTGTTTCAGCCCAACAGGAGGACGACGAGTTTGTCTGCCAGATCCTGTACGTCTTCTACCAGATGGTTTTCCACAAAGCGACCAGAGACGTCATCATCAAAGACACCGGTATCCTTCTCCGCTCCTCTCGGAATAATTCTTCCCTGATGAAGTCAACGTCGGTGTTTCACGAGAACTTCTCCTTTAACTCCTGGCGGCAGAAGCTCCAGCTTACTTCATCGACCTGATGCATGACGGCAACGCAGCGATCCGCAGAGTGTGCGACAACACCCTGGACATCATAGCAGTGAGTAACGCCTGCAGGAACGGCTCCCCCTGCTGGAGGACAACAGTAGTCTGGAGATGATGCTCATTAGAGGGGCAGTATTATGTAAAATTGACTTTTTTGAGCTTTTTTCTGAGCCGTCGTGTTATAATATTATTCCCTCATCAGAAACATACCTGGAGCGTTGCTTTGATTCTTTCATGCATGTTTGAGAAATCCTTTAATCTCCATGGCAACCATGCAGCGTTAAAAAACACTTGGGTGGATACAGCTCCATTTTTGAGATGCAGCTCCGAGGAGGAGCTGCAGTTTCTAAGCTTCCAAGTTTCTGCCTCACAGAGGCCCCTCCCCTGTGACTTCCCCACTTAGCCTCTAAAGACTAGCGGCAGCAATTAGCAAACACCTGGTGGAACTGCGCATCGGCTGAGCTCATTATATATGAGCTACTTCTCCATGCAACGCTGATAAAAACGTTGTTAAAGGGTCAATAGAGGAGTGATGTTGTGATGACTTCCTGAATGCAGAGTTTCAGAAAGAGCAGGAGCTTTTAAAGAGACAGAGGCCCAATTTCAAGGCGTTAAATTATGAAGTCAAATTTATTTTAAGTCATCTTTGATATTTACAGCATTTTTATAACAACTGAAGGCAACATAGTTACTGGATTGAGCTGTAAAATGAGTCTCTGTGTGGCTGGAGAACACATAATAGTGCCCCTTTACAAAGCTTTTAGAAATCATAGTTTTCAGTTATTGATGATTTTAAAGGTTAACTTCAAAAAGCAGAATCAGACCGGACCAGTGAACTGGGCCAATAGGACCACGGCCTGGACCGGTGGACCAGGCCCGTAGACCGGACGACGGCGTCTTTTAAACACAACCATTTCTTTTGTTGCTGAAATAAATTTGAAATGAATAAATTAAATATATAAAATGTTTACTCGCATAAAACTTCCCTTTTAAACTCAGCTTCGTTGGCGAACCCATAACTGGTTCCTTATTTTTTCTGGTTTCGTCCGGTTTGTCGTTCAGCTTCCAGCAGGAAGCAGCTTCATGTTGGAGCTCAGCTGTTGCCATGGGAACCACAAGGACTCGGTGCTGAAGGCTCTCTGAAACCGTAGTTCAACAGGTGTTCACAAGTCCAAGTCAAATCTCTGATGACTGAACGTTTTCAGCCGTCAAGTCTACCTGCATCCTGCTTTGCTAGTTTTTACATTATCTTTTAATCTCGTAACATTTATTTCAACCTTTTTTCTCCGTTTAGAAATATTAAAGAACTAGAATAGAGAGAGATTTTTATTCTGCTGATGCAGTGCCTCGGTCAGCAGCCGTTCCTCCCGGTCTTCCACTCCTCGGAGGGTTCCCCTCACCTGTTCTCGATCTGCATTAAATCCCTTGCTGTGAAGTTTAAACAGTAAACGTTTTCCACAGGACGGCGGGATTTACAGCGTAAGGAGCCGTGATGCGTGGTAATGAGAGGGAACGTCGCGTTTTGACTAGAAATACAGGATCAGGAACAAATCTTCTCCTCAGCAACCTTTCAACTCAGATTTAATTTTTGTTTTCTTAATAAAATTTTGTTTAATTTTTTATTAAGTTAGCAGGAAACGTCTGGTTGTTGCGTCTCCCCTGACGTCCAACAGTCCATCCATCAGATCCCGGATCAGCCGTGATTGACGGCTGCGGTCGGCTCCCAGCCGGAGTGTGATCGCTGCCAGACCTCAGATCAGCGTCATTAGCTGCAGATTATGACCGGGCGGCGTTTCGGACCAAAGGAAGTGTTTCATTTAAATTATCAGGAGGCGTTTTACGCTGCGAGCCACATGAGAGGCAGCTGGGGGGATCTGGAGTGTGTCAGGGGGCCAACGGCGGCGTCAGGACAGAAAACACACACACACACACACACACACACACACACACACACACACACACACACACACACACACACCACCTCGCAGTTGCTCCTTCTCTGAACACACACCAGTGCTTAGTCCTGAAACACTCACCTTTGATCCGAGTAGCTCAGGACAAACCCAGACCTCATGGAGAACTTTCTAGAAGCTCCAAGCAGGAAGGAGATGAGCTCACCGTGTCACACTGCTAATAAGTAACCCATTACTCACATTTAACCCCCAAAAAACCTGGAAAAAGTCCATCAGCAGTTTTTATTGACTTAGTTCAGCAGAAATTGAATATTTCAGCAAAATCCTTCACATGTGGCTACAAGAGCCTAACTTGGCACAGATGTTCCCTGGGGCTTGTGTTTTGGAAGGAAAAAAAAAAAACCCAAAACGTTAGCCACTGAAAAATTTAAGATGGCGGCCATTTTTCAAGATGGTCGCTGTGGTTGTCAAAAATTTACTTTTGCACTAAAGCTGCCAAAATTTATCACAGATGAATACTTTTGATGTCAAATCATACATTATTGGACCCATAGAAATTGTATTTGCTGATAATTTCCACAATAGTCATGGACAATTAATTTTTGCACTAAAATTGCCATTTAAATTAATGTATTTGGTGTCAAATCATACATATTTTGGATTATAGAAATCATGCATATTTTCTTGATCTTGTGCTTCCTTTTTCTGGTGGACATTTTTCAAAATGGCCGCCATGGTTGTAATGGAGAATATATGTTTGCACCAAAATCGGCACTGGCTACTGCCAGTGTTTGGAACAACTAACTAAACTAAACAACAATCTTAGCTCCACCAACGTTAAATACATAAAAACAATTTGCGGAAGCTATTGCTAAACCACTAAACACGTAAAAAACAATTTGTGGAAGTTGATGCTAAACCGCGAAACACAAAGAAATTAGTGGAAGCTAGCACTAAACCACTAAACAAAAAATTAGTTGAAGCTAGTGCTAAACTGCTAAATATATTTTAAAAAATTGTTGAACCTAATGCTAAACACATAAAAAAAATTACTGGATGCTAACGCTAACCATTAAGATGACTCTGTCTGTCTTGCACATCTTGATGTCTTTCCAGTTGACCACTGGTGTGAAGTTCTCAGTTTCAGTTTTGCTATATATTACTACTTTAAAGTTGTATAATAGGATGACCAAAGTCGAAAACATACAACGTGACATAAAGTTCAACAAAGTCATGAAAACGGGTAACATTTTATCGCAATAGTTGATTTAAAAGGCTCAGAAACGGCAGCCATCTTGAAAAATGGCCGTCATCCTGAAATTCAAATGGCTAATTGGAAATAGGAGAAATATGTGATGATATATAGCTTCCAAGCTAAATATTTAGTTTGCTAAGCTTCAGGGCACCGAATCTGAACATTGTCTGTCCAGGCAGCAGAGGAGGAACCAAACCATCAGTTGATCTGACCGTAGCGTTAAAATGGATCCTGATCATCATTGAGCTTCCATAAAGCTGTCGTACTTCCCGTAATTCCTCTAGATGTTCATCTGCAGCTTCGTCTGTCCTCAGGAATACGACGAGGAGTGGGGGAAGAAGATCCAGAAAGCAAAGTTCTGCTACTATAACAGCCAGTGGTTGGAGATGGTGGAGAACCGTGTGCTGGACGAACCCGTGCTGTACGGAGACGACGGAGAGCCCTTTAACGGGAACAGGGACATCCTGGAGAGGCCGGACTTGTTCTACACTGCAGGTACCAAACGCTTTTAAAGCCCAGGAGTCAGTGTGGAAATAAAACCCGATGTTCAGTTGGGATCAGTTCACTTCCGAATGTGTGGTGTTGTCCAGATGGGATCCTGCCTGCAGACGGCTCCATCAGCCCGGACTTCTACGCGGACTTCCAGAATAGCGACATGGGAGAGGCCAGAACCCTGAGCAGGTATTTTATCCTCACTGACGGTTCTGAACCTTGGTTGATGGTCACATGGTTCCTCAGCTGGAATAAAGCATCCGTAACAGGGATGCACCGATTGGAAAATTATGGCAGATAATAATACCCATTATTTATATCGCGCTTACGACACATAGCGAATATTTACCAATATTTTAAGTATTTCTGTACCTCTTCTACACCATGAAACAATGACCACACCACTGACATGTATAAGGGAAAGGAAAAACAAAACATATATATTTCTGCTTTTATTTTTAATTGTCAGTTTTGGTCCTCCATAAACATCAAGGTTTATTTAACCCTCTATGCTGATGACAAAGTGTTATTGTTACAGCCTTGACCAGAATAACCGCAGTGATTTTCTGAACTTCTCTAGAGGCGAAAGCCCCCTAGTGGAGGATGGAGCCACTGCCAATCAATCCCAGAACAGGCTTACCAGCTGAATGCTGATGTACAAGTCACAACTTCCTTAAATAAAACGATACAAACATTAATACAACATAAAAAATAATAACTTTTCAACAATTTTCTTACTGTATTTACATTATTAGGCTCATGTCAACTATTATGAATTAATATTTACTGTAAACCTTTTGTTTGCTGTCAACTGCTGTAAATCAACTTATAACAGCTGCATAGAATCTTTGCAGTAATGATAATATTCTTCCAACCAACAATATTACATCAATATTTGAAGAAACTTGGAGTCGCAGCACGGCGGGGTCAAAGTGCACAACCAGTCAGTGGGTTGGACAGGATGTAGTAGAGGAAATGCTGCCGTTAAACATGGTTCACATCTTTATGTTGAGGCGGCTGCTGCTGAAAGTAACTAATAAAGTAACTAATCTAACCCAGTTACTTTTAAAATCAATCTTCATCCTGTCCTCTGAGCGGCGCCGGCTGATCGGACCGATCCCTGAAGGCATCGCTCCGCCCTCTGAGAAGCTCTGAGAACAAACACTCTCCGCCCGCCTCCATGGCTCCAGTGAATCTGCCCACTCCATTCCCAATCCCACTCCGACATTCCGGCCTGAAACTTAAAACCCAGGGCTGGGAATTAAAAAAATCATTGCTGTTATCACTAGGACCGACTTCGGGTTTCCTGTGAGTCCCCAGAATCAGGCAGCAGCTAACCGGATCCACGGCCGAGATGATGGATCGTTTGGGAAATCCAGGGTTGATCCAGAGAAATTCGTCCCATTATCAGAGCGCTGCTCGCGTGAGATGAAGCTCCTGTCGGTGGATTCTTCGGCGGGAATGTTTTCGTTGGCTGCGGCCGAATCCAGAACCCGATCCGAGCAGACGACAGACGCTTCACCTCCGTGGTGTTTGTGTTTTCCCGTTTTCCCCGTCCGTCAGCCTGTCTCTGACAGCTGGAAGCGGCGAGGGACTCGGCCCCTCAGGCGGTTCTAATTTGGACTCTGCAGTCGCAGCGACTCAGGTTAACATAATAATCAAAGCCAGCTCGGCCTCTTGTTTTAAACCGTGTGTGAAACATGGTGTGAATCGGACCTCAGAGAGCCGGGCCGCTCCTCTGCAGCCGGCCTGGTCTGGAGGAACGTCAGGAATCTCCGTCCAAAGGAAGGCTGTCAAACATCAGCCAATAAAAACTGTTGCTCAGATCAACCAAGCGGGACCCTAATAATGATTTTCAAGGCTCTTCCGGCTTTAAATGGGCCGATTTCCAGCTGCCTCTGAGGTTTCAGTTCTGAGGATCAAAACACAAACCGTTTAAATTCAACTGTTCAACATAATAAACGTTCAACACTAAAGGAAAATGTCCTTCAGCAGGAAGAGCTGATCCAGGTTGACTGGACTCAGCTGGATGTTGATACGTTGAAATTACTGGTGGGACTCTTATGCAATTAAGTAATCGCATTTTAATCCAAAACTATAGATAATGGACAAAATGGGCAACATTTTCAATTCGAAACCCTCTTTTTGCTGCTAAATTATTGAATAAACAGACATGTGAGCTCAATAACAAAGATGTTTATCATTTTTAATTCAGGTTATTCAGCCATCAGATGGGAGCGACTGCTTTTAGCGTAACCTGAACACAACTGGAGTCTTTTCCAGCAGCCAATCAGATTGGTTTCTGAGGCAGACGTTATCCATCATCGCTGCTGTTAGCTGATGTACGTCAGATTTACTGGTGTACCGGAAACACAGTGCAAAGGTTCCAGCTTGGGACGTTTTTATGTAAAAAAAAAAAATGCAATTAATTGCATTAAAATTTTTAACGAGTTAAAATCGGTGTAATTAATTCATCAAAAATGAACGTGTTAAAGTTGCAGCGCTAGTTTAAAGACAGAACAGAAGTGGGACGGTTGGCTTTGATGCATTCAAAGAACAGGAAAAAATCAGATTTTTCAGTTTTTCACCAGCAACTCACTGGACCTTTGGAAGAGAAACAGGCCCACAAAATCACAGAACCTCTACTGTAGTTAACAGTGGGTGGGAGGCGGTGTTGACCAGTGGGTCACTGGATGGAGGCGATGGAGGTGCATCGCTGCAAAGCAACACCAGCCTGCATGGTTGAGATGTTTCTCTGCTTCAGCGCGTTGCTGAACCTCTGAATCGGGTGTGTTAAAGCAGAGAAACATCGAAACATTCTCCAACACCTGATCCCAGTGACGGTCTCGCCAGCAGAGAGCAGGATGGTGGCTCTGGGGATTATCGATGAATTTACTGCAGCTGAATGTTCTGCTGCTGATATGCTGATGGATCTCATTTCTGAGAGTTTATTTAAAAAGATACATGACTTTCCTCTGCAAATTGCATTAAAGTTGTAAAAATGTAGCTTTTTAAGCCAAAGAAGTGTCAGTAAATTTGGTTCACTTGATGCTGAAGGAGGGTGTCATGTTTAAGGATGAGGAGATCTGTCCAGAAACACTTCCTGGTCTGTGGCCAATCAGAGCGGCCGGGAGGTAAAGGTGTGACAGGTGATCTCGTTGTGCTTCTGGTACCAGCAGAGTCCTGCTGCCCTGCAGATGCAGATGTTTCACCGTTAGCTCCCTTCATGGGCAAGAAATTAGTCTCGCTTTCCAAAACCGTTCACAGGCTCCTGGACCCAAAAACCAGGGGTGCTTAAAGGGTGGCCCGCGGGCCAAATGGAGGCCCCTAATTGCAGTCCTAGAATGCAGCAGATCTGGAGGATGTGGGTGTTTCTAGTGCGATGCTTAAACTCCTTCACTTTACCCACAGTTTTGCTCCCAAACCGCCTCTCCAGTCTGGTTCCTCCGTTTTGCGCTCGGTTTAGTGGTGGGACTCCATTCAGATTTTGAATTGAGTTCATTTCTGAAATTAGTTCATCAGATTTTAATCTAAAGCCATATATCAAAAAAATCAGCAACATTTTCAGTTCAAAAACCCTTTTTGCTGCTAAATGATTGAATCAACAGCATCTGAGCTGAACAGCAGAGATGTTTCTAGATTTAATCTGCTCTTCAGGCTCTTCCAGCATCAGGTTGGAGCAAAGCTCATCTCTCCAGAGCTTCAGGAACCCTGGTCATTCATGGAGCTTCTTTAGAAACGTGGACTGTGGACGCTGACATTAGCGCTGCTGCTACATGGTTAGCATTGAGATGCTATTCTAGGCTAGCATAGCTTCTCTGATAGGCCGACTGCTTTTAGCTCAACTTGAACACAACTGGAGTCTTTTCCAGCATCAGATCGGCTCTGGAAGCAGAAATTAACCCCCAGGGGAGCCGCTTCCATCGCTGCTGTTAGCGGATGTGCATCAGATTTATGGCCGTACCAGAAACGTGCGAATACGAATGGTTTTGTATGTAAAAAAACAAAACAAAACAAAACAAAAAACGTTAAAATCGATGTAATTAATGAATCAAAACGAAGACGTTAAAGTCCCGGCCCTGATTCTGTTGTATCTGAGCCTCCGGCCTGAGTGCGCAGTGACACTGATGTGGATCTTTGTGACGAAGCCATGGTTTGTGGTGTTGAGCGTTTAAATGTCCCGCTGCGCGCCGACTCTCCTGCTCCCCTGCTCTCTGTGCTCGCAGCTCAACAGAGGCCGTCTCCAGAGTGTTTCCTGCAAATGCTGCGGTCGCTCCGATGAAAACCGACCAAATTACCCCCGGAACATCGAAATGCTGCATCGACCAGCAAATCGCCAACAGAGCCGGAGGATTTAGGAAAAACGAACACTCGAGAATATTTAGTTTGCTTCCTTTCATCGTCCATTTTAGGGAATATTCCTCCGTTTCTTCATGAGACGTCCAGAGATATTTCATAACTTTACAGTAATTTTTTCACTGAGTCACATCTTTCAGGGCCACAAAGGCAAATAAAATCTTTTTACAATAACAGAGAAAAATTACAACAGATTCATTTTTCATTTATTAACCAATTTTCTGAAATAATCCAGAATGATAAACATCCACCAAGTTTGACTCAGCTGTTGACCTATGACCCTAAAAACGAAGAGAAACCAACCAGTAAAGCAGGAAACTGTGATCCTCTCCTGTCATGTGAGACACTTTGTGTGATTTAGTTTCCCTTTTCTAAAAAAAAAATTCAGACTGTTTTGTACATTTGAGTAAAATCTTACATGCTTAGTTTATTATTGGTGGATAAAAATCAAAAAGACAAGAAATGAATGTTGAATTTTTGCTAAAATGACAGTAATTGTGGCTCCTCAGTGATTTTCATGTCCTGGTAAAAGGTTTGGAAGAGGACAGACGGCTGCAACGTTTATTGCGATATTTGTACATTAAAATCTGCACGTTTTCATCTAAAATCCAATATTTGCCCCCAGTGAGGACGTGCTTGAGTCCGCCTGCAGAACTTGGTCCTAAATGACGGGAAATGAATTTCTTTTCTCCCACATTCTAACAGCTGAAGGGAACCGAGGTGATAAATTCCCACTGCAGCAGCTTCTTGAGGGAAATGTTTCAGTATCTCCATCTGAGTTTTGTTCTGGGAGAAAGTTTTCCCCTCTCAGCTCCTCCGTGCAGCTTCAGCCCGCCTCAGAGGGGTCCGCTTCAGGCCCGGCCCGGCCCGGCCCGGCCCGGCGGACTCAGAGCTCCTCTGTTCCTCCTTCAGCCCGGATCCCAAACCCTCCCTGACAGCCGTGGCGTGCGGAGAGGGAAGGGGCATGTTTCTGCGCCGGGATGGGGGGGTGGAAGGAAAGCATGGATGGGGAGGAGGAAACAGCTGGAGCTCGCCGGGGCAAGGCGAGCGGCTCGTACGCTGGGAGGACGGGAAGAGAAACGCTTCCAGCTGGAGGAAAACCCAAGCGGTTCTGGGTTGATGTGAGGTCATCTGCGGCAGCAGGGGGAGCCACACCCGTCACCGTGACCCCCCAGTCCCAGGCCTCTCCTCCTCATCACCTCGCTCTGTTTTGACATCTCTCCCTCTGTCCGTACGGAGTTTCCCCTCCAGCCATGAGCTCTGTGGTTCCCACTCCCACTGTGGACGTCCCTCACCTGCAGAGGCCCAGCTGGGCAGCGCAGGGGCTGCTCTGGGCCTCTTCTGGCCCGGTTCTGGGCCTCCACAGCTGGAGAAGTGTGGTGTGAGAGCTCCACCTAGTGGCGGGTCCTGTCTCTGCAGCATCTGAGGATCCGCTGGAACCAAATGACCTCCTGACCCCCAGGAAGCCCGTCTCTTCCCCCCTCCTGTCCCGATCCAAACATCCTGACCAAAGCTGAGGTTCTGACCCGTTCGTCCAGCTTCTTCTTCACCCCAACATGCAGGAGCAACGCACGAAGCTCTTCATCGTCAGGCCTGTTCCTCCCTGGATCCATGGCTGCTGCTGCCCCCCCCACATAAATGCAGATGAAAATGAGTTTAAACACCCGCAAGGCTCCCACCAGTAACCACAGCAACGGCCCCTTCTTGTAGTCATGGAAGTAGTAATAATATATTTTATTTAAAAGGTGCCTTTCAGGTCACAAAACGTCACTTAACAACAAATGAAAGCAATCATTTTACCAGCGGACGTTTGTGGAAGGAAATCCGAAACCTTTGACCCAAGTCAGACAGATTAAAACTCAGTCATCCCCGAGACCCACCAGATGTATGTAAACTTCTGAATTTGAAGAAAGTTACAAAAATATCTCTGAGAAACGTTCTCGCTGGGTTTTCTGTCGTCCAGCAAATGGAAATCATTTTGGTGACTCTAAGTGGAAAAAGTTTGGTGTTTTTATCCGGTGTATGTAAACTTCTGGTTTCAGCTGGTAGTAGCACGTTGTCTGCGGCTTGTCCAGCTTCAGATTCATCAAGCAACGGGCGGCGGACCCGGCCCCGCTTCCCCTTTCACCAGAACGAAAGCGCCCCTTCGTACGTGCGCTTCGGCGCTCAGCTACGGCTGCATGAGACGAAACTCAGGACATCTGCTGGTTCCGCCTGAAAAACACAACCTTACCCTGGATGTTTCTGTGTTCTCATGCAGACGTCGTAGTTTGCTTGAATTAGAATTAAACTCACTCACAAGCAACTTCAGCAGCTATAGGAGCTCGTTTTATGTCAGTAATTCCAAAAAAAGTTCTAGTTCACTTACAACTAGCACATTTTAATCAATATTAAGGAATTGTTGACTTAAAGCAGGATCCTATATCTGCCAGAAAGTTACTTTTAAGATAGTTTTTATTAAGTTATAAGTTTACTAAGATGTTTTCACTTGAAACTGGAGAAAAATACTTGGAAGACGTTTTTTTTTTTTTTTTTTTTTTGCAGTGTACATCCGACAGCGGTTTCCCCACCATTTCATTTTCATTTGTTTTTTATTTATTTATGTCGTATTTAAAATGTTTTAAAGGTTGAAATTGTTCTGTTTTTATCAAGCCCAGGACACACTTCTAAGATGTGTGTTTATGTGTGTGTTACTATGGAGAAACTGACGTAATTAAAAATAAAAGCAGAAATACATATATTACATATATTATCTTTCTCCTTTTTTTTTTACATGCGTTTCCATCAAGAAAAGTAAACATTTTGTTTTTACTTTTCCTTCTACAAGCGTTTGCTCTTCTTCCGTTTCCTCGTCTCCGCTTTTCACGTCACCGTCGGCGTTTCTGCCTCATTGTGCAGATGAGGAGGGCGGCCATCTTGGTCCAGCTCCTCTGCTATTGGTCGATAAACAGGAAGCAGCAGGATCCATGTGCAGATCCACTGTTCATGCCTGTAGCATCGCATGGTGTCGTTCTGGAGGGAGCGGAGAGACGGTCTGGGTCGGAGTCGTGAAGGGAAGCTGCAGACAGACGGGCCGAGCTGGAAGGCGGCGAGTTTTCAGCCGACCAGTAGCAGAGGAGCTGGACTAAGATGGCCGCCCTCAGTGTCGGTTTTGGTCCTCCTTGTTGTGTGAGAGTAACTGTGGCTGAGTTTCATGCTTTAAATCTTCAGAATAAAGGGCTGAAGTGATGCGGAAACGGCTCTGGGTCGAGTCACTGAGTGAGCCGGGTCTCAGTGGGTTCTGGTTCTGTCGCACGTTTTCACAGCAGCTCAAACGTTCACGTAGATTTACACAGACCTTAGCGCCACCTTCATTTTTATTCATGCGTGCGCAAGGTTTACACACGCAGCCCCACAACCTTGTTGGGCTGGCGCTGACGACGGTTCTGTTGGACCCGCTTGCTGATGCTGTCAGAACCTCCTGGTTGGTTCTGAGCTTCTCTCCGTTCAGGACGTTTTCTGATTCTTCTCTCGCCTCTTCTTGTCCTTCAGCGCTTCGGACCAGTTCGTTCCCTCCGCCCCGGCTCCGGCGGATCGACCCGGCAGCGCCCGGAGCTTCCGACCCGATGAGCGGTTCTTCTACAGCTACACCTCCACTGGTAGACCCGGAAACTCCCGGACTCTCTGCAGGAATGACGTTTAGTCTCCCTCTGGTTTTACTTTCCGTCTCTGTAACAAACTGCGACCTCCATGAAATCTGCCCCGTTTCAGTCTGAGAAGATCCAACATCAGGAACTCTGCCGTGAATCAAAGGTCAAAGGTCATTCTGTCGGTTTGGGCTCATTCTGCTCCGCTGCCAGAGAAACTCCTCCCGCTTATTGGCGCCTTAATCAGGATTAATGAGTCTTTGTTTGCTGCAGAATGCTCAATCTTACCCCCAAAGCCCCAGAAATAAAATGACAGCTTTTAACATCCAAGCCCACAGCATCACTGGTCCTCCGCCGTGTTTAACAGAGGGAATGAGGCCCCATTCCACATATTCATCCTCGGTTTGGCAGCAGAACCACCTGGACTGCTGAGTTAGTCTCATCTAGTTCCAGTTAAAGTCCGATTAGATGTGATCAAAGCCCTCGTCTTTACGTTTGTGCTGGTAGGACAGAAAAGGCCCTTCCCCGGCATCTGGATGGAGTCTGACGGTAGTTCTGGATTTGTCCAGCAGGGGGCTCTGGAGATGTTTTCACCTCCTTCTGAAGAACAGATGAACTCACAGCTCCAGCTGCTTTGACCTCCTGTATTCTTCTGAAATATGGGAACATTGAGGCCATTTTAACAGACGCCTGCTTCCTGGCATGTTCTCCGCTGTTTCCTGTTTTGAAGAGAGGCTTTTGTCTCGGTTTCAGCGCGGAGAAAAGGAGGAAGTTTGACCTGCTTGAGCTTAAATTTCAGAAGAAAAATGAGAAGGTTTAATCCTCTGCTTGTTTCGGTGTTAAAGAGACGGTCCCGCCTGGGTCCGTCACCATGGCAACGGCAGCCAGGCAACTAGGACGCTCCCGTTTGCTCGTTAGAGATCAAAACCTGTCAACGGCCAGAGGAATATTCTCAGAACCAGAACCGGACCCCTGGTGTCAGCTTTAATGTGAAGCTCATCCTGAACAGCTCTGCTGGAACCCAGATTAAGTTTTCACGCCCCGAGCCAAAACTTTGAAGCACATTGAGTCGTTTCCTGCGTCTTTCAACGGTTCTCCGAATGTCCCCGACCGTCAGGACGTCTCTGGTCCACTGTCCTCCTCAGGCGGCGCCGGGCCAGAACTTTAGTTATCAGTCACTTTTTACCCGACTGGTGCTTGGACCTGTCCCCATCATGATGCTGCCACCACCGTGCTTCACTTTGTTAGTGATGCGCGGTGTTGTTTGGAGTTGTGGACCAGCTCGGCAACCGTTTCCATCCAGAGACCCCCCCCCCTTTCTAAACATAAAATGCTTCATTATGAAAGCAAACTAAAATGTTTCTCTATTTTCACATTTTAGAACAAAATGAATCATCGATTACAAGAGGAAAAAACAAGATTTTATAGAAAGAGGCGAGCCTTTTTCTATAAATATGGAAAATTAAGGTTTCGTAGTTTGAAGCTGGTTACTTCTGCATAAAAACGTACAGAGAAACTCCTATTTCTTATTGCACCCGTAATCATAAACATTTCTTTTTTGGTGGTGGGGCCAAAGAGCCGCAGGACCCCTGGTCCAGACGTAGACTGTGTGTACTGGTACCGATGTAGAACCTGAAGAGCAGCAGGTCTGGTTCTGATGCAGCAGATCCAGGTTTCTCATCTGCTTTATGCCACAAAAACCTCCTGCTTCTGCATTAAATACGTCTGATTGGAGGCTTTTTCACAGTAAGAGCCGAGAGCATCTCTGACTCCAGCCGGATGTTCTGCCGCCGTCCGACCCAGAACCAGTTCCGGAGCCGCCATCCATGTGGGAGACGTGAGAACCGCGACGGACGCAACGTTTAGCTCAGGGTTCCAGCATCAAATCTGGTGTGTTGGATGAACTTTCACATGATGCGCTGCAGAAACGCTGAATCTCACCAAGTGCTTCTGGTCCAGTTTCTACTGCAAATATCTGAGTTTACTTGGAATAAAAGAAAACCAACTCACAAGTAGCTTTCCAGCAGATGTAGGAGCTGGTTTTATGTCAGTAATTCCTTCATATTGTTTTTTTTTTTAAAGTACCAGTTCCACTGGCAGATTATTCCACTTATAACTAGATGTTTTTCATCAACATGAAGGAATTACTGACATAAAACCAGCTGCTGTATCTGCTGGAAAGCTACTTGAGAGTTAGTTTAGTCTCATTTCAGGTAAACTCAGATATTTGGACCAGAAACACCTGGTCAGGTTTGGTGTGTGAATGAGGGGGGAGGTGAAGCGACGGTGGAGCAGAGACACAGTCAGCCATGTTTTTCTGATTTAATGCGTGTTTATGGATGATTATTTGATGCAAACAGCTTGTAAAACATTCCTGATTAAACGTCAGATTAAGACTGAAACCTTGATGTTTTAGTAGATAAACTTTCGTGCAGATGTTGGTTGAGGAACCAGGAGGACATGTTCTGACCTCCATCATCGTCGGACGCCAACCGAGCAGAACCGAGCTCCAAACCGTCCGTTTTCCTGCTGACTGGTGCAAAACCGCCTCGTTTTTGCTTCGTTTCCAGTCCGACTGCGGAGCTGTGCTGTTGATCTGAAGGAAGATGTCCAGTCTTATCAATGTGTTGTGTTGAAAATGTGTTCTGATGTATCCATGACGGGAGGGTTCAGGTTCTGTTCAGAACCATGCTGGAGCAGAAATAAAGACTCAAACCATCAGCCCGCTGCGTTCGCTTTACTGGGAACCAGAACCAGTCCGAGGATTCATTCCTGCTCCTGCCTGCGGTTAGAGGCACTTCGGTGGGGAAGCTGCAGATGACGCTCCCAATCCCGTCTCCATGGCAACAGCATCCAGCGGCAGGGCTGTCTAAGGCCACGAGGTACAGCGAAGGCACTCAGCGTGTTTAAAACTGCGCCATGACCCGAGCTCGGCGTGAAAACTGGGAGCTTGTCCTGGAATTCCCACTAAATCCAGTTTATCAGAATAATCTGATCAGGAGTCGTCCAGCACCTGATCCCAGTATGAGAGCGTTCGGATCAGGAATTCTGATCGGATGAAGGTGTGACTGAATATTTATTGATCTGCATAAGATTTGAAGCTGTTCTGACAGGAATGAGGCGCCTGAATCCGGATTAAACCGTTTCTGGTGAAAAATAAATCCCGTTCCCGGATTCTTCCATCTCTGATTTAATGGAGCCGGATATAGTAGCTCAATAAATATAGAAACGTTACCTGCAATGCACAGAATCGCTTAACTACAAAATACTAGTAGGGCTGGGCGATATGGCTTGAAAACAAAATCTCCCCATTTTTTCATCCCTGATCTGATTTTAATAAATTTTTTTTTTCAATCCTGCTTTCTTTTCTGAAAAATAAATTACTATTGACAGAACATATTTTCAAAAATGGCTTTTATTTCAGTCATCCCTTCTGTGAGTTGAACGACGGAGTGTCAGGGCCAGGCTACGAGAATTTTAGTTTAATTATGAAAATATTTTCATATTAGCAAAATAAAGCTCAATTTTCCAAGTGAACGTCTTAAAATTGGAAGAGAAAAGTTTTCATCAAAAAGGCTTCTCGCGTTATCGAGACCCAACGCGAGAAGCTCAGTCTGCGGTTCTTTCTCGTTTGCATCCTAATAAATCGAAGCTGTAAAACACACTTGTCAAACAAGATGGCCGCCCTGGGAGCGCTGACATCACTCTGGGCTTTGAAAACACCAGGAGGGCATTGGTGGAAAAAAAAAAAAAAATCCAGACTTTCCAAAAACTGAATTAATCAATAAAATCAATTTATCGCCCAGCCCTGATTATTAGGCCACAAAATTCCAGCGTATTATTTTTTCTTGTCTTTTTCTCAAACCCTACAGTTTTATTTTGTAATTCGTGTCACTTCCTGGATATATTTTGACTTGTTGGTTGTGATTGGTTCTTTTTCATCCAAGGAATACTCTGATTGGATGAAAACGACGGTCCATTCACATACGCTTGCAGTTGTTGCATGTTAACGACGTACTTTGCGTATAAAAGATGGATTAAATTTCATGCCTTTTTGGCCCTCCTGGTGTTCCGTATGTGAGGAGCAGGAACGTCCGAGTCAGACACGACTTTAGCGACGAAGTGAGAGAAAAATGCTAAACGCTAAACTATTATTGTTTGTTTACAAAGATATATGCGCTCACATCGGTTTCACCGCTCACTCAGATTGGTGCCACAAATCTGCTCAACTTCAACCAGATGAACACATCTGAAGGGCTTCAGCCTGATCAATCAGGATTTAGTGGGAACAGCAGGAATCTGGTCCCGGACGTCGGGGAGCAGGTGAGTAATGAATCTATTTTAGCTCCCGTCTCCTCCTGGAGTCCTGCTGGAACCAGTCGGATAGAAGAGAATTACCGGGTACCTGCAGAACTTCAGGACTCACTGAGGAGATCAGGTGGAACCAAAGCTTCCAGCCTTCACGCCGGGTCGGGATGAGTCCATCAGAAACAAACAAGCATCCTGAGCATTCAGCTTCAACTTGCAGCTTCCAGCATAAAAAGTCTCTAAATCCAGTTCCTAAAATAACTTCCAGCTAAAATCTGATAAATGATTAGTTTAAATAAGTTATTATATCTTCATGCATGAGTTTGAAGCGGTGCTGAAATCCCGCACCATCAGTCAGTTCACTCCTCTGTGGGATAACGATGCACCGGCTCCTCCACCTCGATCACCTCCACCACCAGGTTGCGGATCTCCTTCACGCAGTCCGGCGGCTGGATGCCGGGGCTGCCAGCATCGTCCCCGGCAGCATCGTCCGCTTCTGCTGGCGTCTCCACGCTCGCGCCGGCTTCCATGGCTCCCAGGCTGCTCGCAGCCTCCGTCGGACCCTCGCTGGACGGTTCTCCGGCTGAGGTTTGGTCCTCGGACGCTTCCTCTGGGCTCACCGCGGATCGGGCCTCCAGGAAGTCCGAGGTCTCCGAGAGTCCTCCTGTGGACTCCAGATCCGACCGTGGAGATTCACTTCCCACAGAGACGTCCAGGGAGCTGGGATCCGAGGCGGTGAGGGACTCTGCTTGCTCCAGCTTCAGATGCAGGCCGACGCCTTCTGCTCCTTCACCACCAGGGGGAGCCCCGACCCCGACTGATGGGTTCTGGCTTTGCACCGTTTCCTCACCGGCGGCTGCAGGTTGGGATCCAGGTTCTTCTGCTGGAAGCTTCACGGGTTCATTGGTGCCATCCGGCCTTGGAGGTCCCGGAGCTGAAGGAGGTTCTGCAGCTGCAGCAGGTTCCAGAACTGCAGGAGGTTCTGCAGAAGCAGCTGGAGGTTCTGCAGCTGCAGCAGGTTCTGCAGCAGCTGGAGGTTCTGATGAAGCGGTTTCTGCCTCTTGTTGGGCTGTTCTCTGGGTTCTGGGTTCTTCTGCTTGGACGGGGAGTTTTTCCTGGATCTCTGGTTCTGACTGGACCAGAGTTTCTGCTGAAGGTGGAGCTTTCAGGTCTTCTGCGCTGCTTTCTTCTTCTACCTTAACAGTTTGGACGGCTTCAGCTGCTGGCAGTGCTGCGTCTGGACGGTCCTGGCTCGGTTTCACCTCCTTCGGCGTCTCGGCCCCCTGCAGGACTTCTTCTTCTTTGTCCTGCGGCTGCAGCTCCGCCTCCTCCTTGGGACTGAGGGGCAGACCGTTGACGGCCAGGGGAGACGGAGGCGTCCGTGAGGGGGATCTGAGGGAGGAGGCGGGGGCGGGGCTGCTGGGCGTGGAGACGGAGGAGAGGCTGGCGCGGCTGCTCTCTTTGAACAGGTTGTGTTTCTGCAGGCTGGCTGCTTCCTTCACCACTGCAGGACCGACGGAGGAGAGCAGAGGTTAGCGGGAGGACGAGGAAGCTGATGCTCTGCTTCCTGCGTCGGTTCCTACCTTTAGAGACCTCCTCGTCCAGGATCTGCAGGAGGATGTTCTCGTAGACGTTCTCCACATGGATGAAGTTGGAGTAGTCTGCGTAGATGGTCTGGTCCAGACCCTGGAGCTCCTGTGAGGCGGACAGAACCAGAACATCAGCAGGACGAAATCCCCAACCTCTACGGCTCGGACGGGAGCCCGACGGTCTGGAGTCTTACGGCTTTGCAGGAGTCGGCCAGGTTCTTCTTGATGAAGGGCAGCGTGATGGAGACCAGGGCGTCCTGGAAGATCCTCTTCCTCACCGTGCTGCTGTCGTAGTCGTATTGCTGCAGGAAGACGAGGTCAGAGGTCAGTCGGAGCGAGGGCTGTAACGATTCATCGAGCGATTCGAGCACAAATCATCTGCCTCGAGGCTGCGTTAAATCCTGGTTTACTATTCAGCGCTGTATTCTGGCGAGAGGATTATTTGTGTTGCGCAGCGCTCTCACTTCCACCAATGAGCTGTTGACGGATGCTAACCGCTATTAGCAGCGCTGGAGAGTGTGGGGTCCCTTTAAATAGAAACGATAACTCAGCTCAGCGCATCCTCGATGCTGCAGCTTCAGCAGGAATCATCCTCTGCATGCATGGAGCTCGTTAGCGGCTGCTAACGTGTCGTTTCTGTTCCCTTGGCAAAAGACTTGAAAAGCTGAAAGTTAGCTTTTATCTGTGATTTGTTAGTACAGAATCTGGCATGTTAAACACGTACAAGAAAATACTTTTTGCACGTACTTGCTGATCAAGAAGAGAAATGATGTGAAGAAATAATAGATAAGAAATATCTATTTTCTAAAAAACATCTTTTCATATTTCAAACTTGAGACTAAAAGTGAAGTGTAATATAAAAGGCAGAGTTTACTAATGCCTCAATTTAAATTTGCTCTTTAATTTTAAAAATTTATGTAAAATGTTTCATTTCTCGTCTGTTCTTACATTTTTTTTTTTAATTTGTACTTTAAACTTGAGAATAAAATTGCTGTTTGAATTGTTTTGTATTTTGAGTAATTTTTTTTTTTTTTTTAAGGAACTGATTTGTTTTTTAGCATTTTCTCCCATATTTCTTTAGCTAGCTTAAGTCGCTACTACAGAACAGGATGATTTTTTTTTGTTCGATTAATTGTCAGAATAATCGATAGATTACTCAATTACTAAAATAATCGCCTTAGTTGGAGCGTCAGCCTGAGATGTTAAAGTCTCAGACGTAAACTGTAGGACATCTTTGCTTCTCTGTGGAAACAAACAACAACCTTCACGGATCAGGTTGATATAAAAACTATTTAAATCCTCAGAAGCGCCATAGATTTCCGGTTTATTTAACATTAATGAAGCTAAAATTCAGCTGTTGCTGCCCATCAAGCTGGGAAGGGTTCAAAGGTCATCTCCAAACCATCTAAAGATTATTCCCAAGAGGAAAACATCCCAGACAGCTGCAGATTCAGCCCAAAGTCAGAGAAATGACCAGGAGCCCAGGAGTTTAACTCTTCAGGCCTCAAGTAACAGGTTAAAGGTCATGGCACTGAACCAGTATGGCTGCTTGGGAGGCTTGAAGGAGAAAACCTTTCTAGAAGCAAGATGGCGACAGGACTGAGGTTAGCGACGCTGCATCTGGATGAAGGACGATGTCCTCTGGACCAGATCGGCACCAACACCTCCTGTTAGCTTTAAAGCACGGTGGTGGAGGGTTGATGGCGTGGGCTCGTTTGGGCACCTTGAAGTGGGCCGAAGTCGTCTAGAGTTAAATGCGAGTCCATCTGTCCAACAGCTGAACTTTGGACCAAACTGGGTCACCAGCAGAACAACGATCCAGACTAAAGCGAACGGCTGAAAATGAATAAAGGTGTTGCAGTGGTCTAGTCAAAGCCCAGACCTGGTGGAAATGCTGTGGCGGCATGAACTGACCTTCAGGATCCTGTGCTTGGCCTTGTCCATGACGGCGCCGGCGGTTTCCGGGTTGTCCTCCACGGCTTTCTTCAGCATCAGCTCGAAGGTGTAGGCCGCGTTCTCGATCAGCTGGAAAACACCGAGGAGACGATCAGATTCAGGAGGTTCCACCTTAAAACGGCGCAGCTCACTGGGCCACACCTGCTGCAGGTCGATCTGAGCGCCGTGGGTCACCGCCGTCATGGTGCAGAAGCCGAACCTCTCCTGCAGGTGCTTCAGTTTGTCCTGCAGGGAGCCGATCTTCATGCAGCAGCTCAGCAGGTTCGGTCTCGCCATCTCACCCAGAGCCTGCGAGGCAGAAGACCTTCCTTAGACTCAGAGTTCAGCTTTATTTAAGGTGCTTCCGGAAGATCCAAGTCTTGTAAGGATGAAGTTCTACGTCGGGGTCCGGTAGCACCACAGGAGGAACCGACCTTTTTCAGCATCTCGTTGTCTGCTCCCTTCAGGACTTCCTGACACACCTCGTCCATCTTGGTCTCCATCAGCTGCCGGCCGTCCAGGAAGCCGGAGCTGATCGGTTCCATCAGCTCCTCCAGGACCGAGCCCAGGTAGGGCTGGACGGTCTCGGAGCACAGCCGCGCCGCCGGCTCCGACACTTTGACTGGAAGAACGAGTCGGGCATCAGAACAGAACCGGCAGAACCTCGGAGCTTCATGCTGCTTCTCCAGACGGCTCGGTTACCTCGGATCTTCTCCTCCAGCTCCCGTCTGGTGTTGAGGATCTGGTCCATGTCAGAGCGCATCAGAACCTCCTCCTTCTGGACAGACACCTTGCACTCCTCCTTCAGAGCCGCCAGTCCCTCCAGCAGAAGCTCCTGGACCAGGAAGTACGCTGCCTCCATCGTCTGGGAATTAGAGTGGTTGTAAGTAACGTTTCAACCCGCCGACCCAGATTACGAGTTTCAGGAAGAAATTCTGAAAGTTCTGAGCGGACTCACAGTGAACCACGCTTTCTTCCTGTCTGTCTTCTTGACTTTGAGGCGAGGCAGCAGGTCCTTCCCCAATGACGGCAGGAGCTTCTCCATCACCAGGTTGGCCATCACCTGAGAGCAAAACACAGTCCAGCTGTCAACATCGGAGGAGCATCAACCCCAACCGACTCCGTCTGGGTCGGCTCAGAAGTTTGCATCTGTTTTAAACCATTTAAAGATGAAGCTGACGAGATCAGGTCCTTCTGGAAGCTTCTCTTTGCAGCATAAAAAGCTCAACAACAGGAAATCTGGGAAGCTTCAAGGAACTTGGTGAAGATCTGAGGAAAGTTGTAGATCCACACAAGTTGCTAAATTCCTGCAGATTCCTACGGGGCGCCGTTTAAGTTACACAGTCAAAAATTAACAGCAACAATTTGGGTTGTTCAGCCAGTTATAGAGGGGAAAAATGAGGCTTCATTTCTCAGTCATATTTTCACCATGTTGTTCATTCATTTGTAAATGCCAGTTTCAAACTAAATATTTAGTATTTAGCTTGGTTAACACGCTGAATTAATATTCAGTTTTTTAACTTAATATTTAGCAAGCTAAATATTTAAGTTAGCAAGCTTTAGCTAGGAAGCTAAATATTTAGCTTCCTAGCTAAATATTTTAAGCTAAATATTTTAAGCTAAATATTTAGTTTGAAGCTAAATATGTACCTTGCTGAACAAGCTGAATATTTAGTTAGCAACCTAAATATTTATTTAGCAAGATAAATACTAAATATTTAGCTTGCCAACTAAATATTTACCTTGTTCAGCTTTAGCTAGTTAACAGCAAGCTTTAGTTAGCAAGATAAATATTTTGCTTCAAACTAAATATTGAGCTTGCTAGCTAAAGCTTGCTGTTAACTAGCTAAAGCTGAACAAGCTAAATATTTAGCATTTATCTTGCTAGCTAAATATTGAGTTTGAAACTCTGTAGACGGAGAAGGTACTCAGATGTGTCACCACCCTCCCAAGGTCTGGAGGAAGAGCCAAACTGTCCCCCTCAGAAGAAGGTAAAGCGGTTAGGGAGTTGAGGAACAACCCAGGAACCTCCAAGGCTCATGTTTGCCATGTTCACCAGTGATCAACACCTAGAAGCTGGACTGAAACCTGCAGCGTCCAGATGGCCCAGCCAAAGGCCCTCTGGTTGAAAAGTTGGACGGTCAGACAATCGTTGCGTCTTAGAAGCTGCAGCTGTGTGGAGCAGTTTGTTTCATCTCTGGAGAAATAACCGGACCATAAAGAAGCTGAAGCATGCAGCAAATCATGTGGCACACATACTTTAAACACAATGGTTCAGTGTTGGGATCTGATGCATGACTCTGCAGATGTGGAGTGAAGACCAACATCCCAGTCATTCCAGTCATTACTCAGCTCTGACTATGAGCTGCCCCGAGGTTTTATTAGCAACAGGAAACGTGAGTTAATGCTGAAGCAGCCTCTGCGTGGTGAGCTCAGCTTCCTGAAACCGTACAAACAACAACACCACACACAATGGAGCATTTCCAGAGCCGGCATGTGGGTGGATTCCTGCCCGGGTTCAGAGGAAAACGCAGCTGGAAGAGCCACAAACGTTCCGAGGAAAGTAACAAAGAAACTGAGAGGACAAACAAGAGCTGCTCTCCTCCTGGGACTCAAACACCAACCTGCCCAGAACTTCCTGTAGAAGCAGAGAAGCAGAACATCTGAAGACCGCAGGCGCAAGACAAACAACTGATCTGCTGGAAAATTAAACCAATTTAATGTCTTTAATAACTTGATCCTAACAATCCTCCTGAGAAGCAGGTTTAAGCCCCTTAAAGCTTTTGCAGAAAAATAAAGGAACCATATGGTCAAGTTATAGATGATGCTGAATGAAAGCGTCTCAAGAACAGAACCTTGAGGAACTCCAGAGGGGATTTCTGTTTGCTCTGAAGAAACAACACGAAGAAGTTCGGACCCTCCAAACCTGGCCGTCACTTTTCACTCAGCTCTGAGATCCAGAACAGACGGTTTAGAGGCTGGTCATTAGAAACCGAAGCGTCGTCAGAGCTGTGCAGCATCTGCAGGGTTCAGACAGGCTTCTGGTTTCAGTAAATGCATCTTCAGATGATAGCAGAGGGACTCTTCAGCTACAGTAACAGATGGATAGTTTGTTCCTAACTGTGTCTAAACACCTCAAACTGGCTTGAGACCAAAAAGGTGCAAAAGGAAAAGACACTAAACATGTTTTCTGGTGTCTGGTGTCTGGTGCTTCATCAACATGAACAGATGATCTGTTGGTAAACATCTAGATTATCTCCTTCTAAAACTGAACCGTAATTTCTCTCATTCCCCCTCATCCTCCACACAACCTGCATTAGAAGAACCAAAGAGCACGGAAGCTAATCGAAGATCCTCAGATATGGGACTAATGGGAGGAGAGCTGGCAATCGCCGATGAGGACGTACCCGCACGTCGCTTCCGATCAGCATGTCCCAGGCCTCGTACTGGCCTCGGTCCTGTCGGTACAGCTGGATGGCCTTCAGGAAGGCCTGGACTTCACACGTCTTCTTCTTCAGGAAGTCTGACAGACAGAGAGGAGAACCGGGATCAGTCCATCAGCCTCAGCGACACGCTCCGCCGAGGTGCTCTGGCAAGCCTGTCGCCGTGGCAACTGCAAGGAAACTAGTTAACCTTCAGGCGTGGTGTTGAGCAAGCAAGGCGATAAAACACCTTTCCTTTAGCGTTCTTCTACAGAACCTGCAGAAGAAGCTGGACCACAGATCCACGACTGCTCATCAGGAAAGTTTAAAGGAACAAAGATGGAAATGGCGTTTTCCCACCTTGGTTCTGGTGCTTGATGCAGTCCGACAGGAAGGAGATGAAGGCGGCCTGCTTGGCCTGCTGCCTGAAGCAGAAGTACGAATCCCTCCTGTAGGGCAGGCGGAGGTAGACTGGAAACTGTCCCGGCATTCCCGACAGAGGAGGTGCAAACTCCTCCTTTACATCTGGAAGAGGAGAAAAGAGTCCAGGTCAGACGGAGAAGAGACTCCCGGTGAACATCTAACAGGAGGAGACAAGGTTCCTCATTAAACTCCGTCTTATTGGTCCAGCTTCAACCAAAACTCTTCAATCACTTCCTGTTTCCTGTCTGGTGTCATTAAACTTATTTTAGTGGTTCTGACTCAGAAGATGATTAAGAACTAATTTCCTTCCACAATGTCTTTCATTGTTTCATTGCTATTTGACCTGCAGTAGTAGTAGTCGTAGTAGTAGAAAAAGATAGAAGTAGTAGTAGTAGTAGAAGAAGAAGATAGTAGAAGTAGTAGTAGAAGAAGAAGCAGTAGAAAATGAAGAAAGCAGTAGAAGATGTAGTAGCAGTAGAAAAAAATAGTGGCAGAGGTAGTAGTAGAACAAATAGAAGTAGTAGTAGTAGAAGTTGCAGTAGAAGAAGAAGACGATGTAGTAACAGTCAAAGTAGTAGAAAAAAAATCGTATTAGAACTAGTAGTAGAAACAAAAGAAATGGCAGTTGAAGTAATAGTAGAATAAGGTGTAGTAGAACAAGAAGTAGTAACAGTAGAAGAAATAGTAGTAGGAAAAAAATCTTTGTAAAGTAGTAGTAATAGTACTCGCAGTACTAGTAGTAGAAGCAAAAGAATCATGATCTAGCTCTGCAGAAGAAGAGCTGAACGCAAACATCTGGTTCTGCTCAGTGAGATGAGCAGTTACTGGGAAAAAACAGAAAATCAAGAGTCAGCTTTAACACAGACTTGAAGGAGGTCGGTGACTTCACAGGAAACGTGGTGGAGCAGAAACCTGGAATTCACCTGTCCTGAGACCAAACCAACACTGTTGCCATTTAGAGGACAGTCAGCTGACTTATGTTGTTTTGTATTATTTTAATCTATAAAACTGCTTAGAGGTGAGTAATAAACATAGAAAGCTTAAATATGTGATTGTTTAGAGGTTTAATGAGTCAAAATGCTGATGAACCTATTGAGAAACTTTTGTTTCGTCTCATATTTACGTTCGGTTTTTAAGACTCCTGGGATCTGTGGGTGTCATCATCTACATACACCTGAGTGTCATCAGCAAAGAAATTAATTTTCTTCATTTAGTCTGGACAAATCTTCACAACTTACCAACAAATTGTAAAAGATTGTCTCAAAATACGCATAAAAACCAAGCTGTGATAGGAAGAAACTTCCTGACATCAAGGTATATCTGACCGTTCAGTTGAGTGTCATCAGCATAGAAATAATCCTCTCCATCGTGATGTTGAATGAGCTGGCCTAAAGGCATTGTGGAAATAAAGGAAGAGGGGCCGAGAAAACATCCCTGAGATGCACCACAGTCCATCGGAGGAGTTAAGATGTCGTTTATAGTTAGAGAAAAGACTTGGTTCCAGAGATGAGAGGGAAACAAACCAAGAGTAAAGCCTCTAATTCCAACCCAGAGGTATAAACCAGGCAGGAAGATGCTGTTATGGATGACTTCAAACCCAAAAACTCACAACTTCCCTCTATCAACACATTTATGTAGGTTGTTGATGATCAAAACATGCCAATATTAACTGTACAACTGTCACTTTCTAAAGAAGCTTTGATAACTTGGTCTGCTTAGAGACTCGTCTGAAGTTAAGGTTCTTCACCGTAGAGTTTAGCTGGAAAACTCCATTAATGGCTACCAAAATATGGGACCCATATGGGGGAGCGAAGAAATCTGCAAAAACACCAGTATCTGAGGGCTTCTACTCACTGCTGTCATCGGGGTAGCATTTGTCCACCATTTCCATGTACTGCTCCTCTGTGGTCAGAACAGTGCCCCCTGTAGGCAGTAGCTTGTGAAGCGCGTTAGCTCCTTTAACATAAGACTGACAGCAGAAGAGGAACAGGGTTATGAGCAGAACCTTCTGGCGGATCGGGACGGTACCACGTTAGTTTCTCGCTCACCTGCAGGCTTTCATGACACTCCAGGCAGTAGTTGGCTCTCACCACAATGTACCGCTCCTTCCACTTCCTGGTTTCATCGAAGTACCACACGCCGTCTTCGTAGAGTACGATGGCCTCCTCTGGAGCGTCCTGATGGGGAGAAACGAAGAGTTATACAGGAGGCAGCTGAAAGAGAACATGAAGCCATGAGAAGGACGAGATCTGGTGGGCACACTTCTGCTAATCCACTAATAGCAGAGCTAAATTTTCCATCTAGCGCTTTAGTGTTTTTGCTAACTAAAAACATTTAGCTCACTTCCCCTAAATTATTTTTTTCTCGATAAATTCTAAACCACTAATTTACGTAGCTATTTTGTAAACTTTCAGTTGAATGAAGTTCAATATCTGTGCTGAAGTTTTGGTTGTAGACCGTTAGGAATTCAAGTACTTAGATGTTATATTAATGCTCTTATTTTGAAGTGGGTGAAGACTATTTTCATAACTTTATTTAAAACAAGAAGCATACAGGAACATATTAAAACACTAACTGCAGAGAACAACATTTAAACATAAATACAATATCTAAGGATATTATAGAAGATGTAAATTATAATGTCAAAACTAAACTGGTGCTGGAGGGCTTTAGAGATCATTTCAATGGCTTTAGCATTTAAATTTGATTTTAAAGGACTATAATTGAAGATAAGAAAATCTGGAAATTAGGTTTTAGTTGCAGATGTTTGGAGGTGTGAATATATTTACCGTAAATAAAAAACATAAAAGTTCTGTATCACTAAGGAACATTATTCCGCTCCAAATAAAACAACCTTATTTGTTAAATTAATTATCAATTTTTTTTTTTATGAAAAAAGTTTGTCATATCGTCCCAGAAAATATTCTTGTATCGCATTAATCCCAAAACAGGGCGTCATCACGTTCTCCACCCATGATGCAATGCAGCAGTTTATGCTGTACCCAGAATGCATCACTGTAGTTCTACAGTAAACGGTTTAAAATCTACTGGTGTCCTGCGTGTTTTCTGACCGAAGCCTTACCGTGGTCAATCAGGCTAAATCAGCAACAAAGTTAGCAAAACTCAACAGGTATAAAACTGAAACCAAGAGTGAAAGGTCTGTTCCAAAGAATCACTTCTTGAAGCACAAACTGTACAGGAAGGTCTGTAATAATTGAGATGAACCTGTGGAGAGCCATATACTGTGTTGTAACACATTGTGTCATTAACATATGGTAGTTGGATTTAGCATTTTAGCATTAGCTTCCACTAAATAACATAGTAGTATAGCATTTTAGCATTAGCTTCCACTAAATAACATAGTAGTATAGTGCTTTAGCATTAGCTTCCACTAAATAATATGTTGGTATAGAGTTTAAGCATTGGCTTTCATTTAACAGCATATTGGTAAACCACTTTAGTATTGGTTTCCACTAAATAACATACTGGTATAGCACTTTAGCATTTACCTTCACTAAATATTGTATTGGTATAGCGCTTTAGCTTCCACTAAATAACATGTTGATGTAGTACTTTAGCGTTTGCTGAACTAATGTTTATGGTTAGTGCTTTAGAGTTAGCGCAGCTAACATTGTAGTTAGCGGTGCCCACCACTGGTGTTAGGGTTAGGTGCGCCAGATCAAACAGATTAACAGAAACTGCTTTGGAGCACACAGGTTTGTGTTAGCGTAATGCCAAGATGGAAAGGCATCAGCATCTGTTGCTGCGCATCAATCTATGAAGGGTTCAAAGGTCATCTCCAAACACCTCCTTTCAGCTTTTAAGCACGGAGGTGGAGGGGTGATGGTTTGGGCTTCTTTTGCTGACGCATCAGCAGAACTACTGCAGAATCAATGAGAAATATAAGAATCAGTGTGTTGCAGTGGCCTAGTCAAAGGCCAGGCCTTAGCCTGATTGAGTCGCTGTGGTGTAAACCCTCAGAGAGCAGGGCGGAAATAAAAACTGATGCTGATCCTCAGGTCATCATTTATTCATCGACCTGCTTCTGTTTCCATCTGGGAGCTCATCAACATCCCATTACCGGCCCACCCTGAGCGCTGGTGGTCTCCATGGAGACGCCCAGCCAGGCATCCTTACCTTCTGTTTGAGCAGCTGCGTGATCTTCTGCTTGTTCTGCTCCAGTTCGTCCTCCACCTGAGCGAACCGGGCCACCGAGAACTGCTTCCTGTAGTACGGACCGAACTCCTTCAGCTCGGCCTCCACCTGGCCTGCACCAACACACACGAAGAAGAAGAAGAAGAATGAAAACAAACAGCCATTAGGCTCTGAAAGCAGCCATTACCAGCGAGGATGGGCTCCTGACGCCGGGCGCTCCGGTTCCCTCCGGACGACTGATGGACGGATAATTAAGAGTCAGAGCCATGAAGCAGGAAGACGACGATGCGGAAAAAATCATCGATGTTCTGAGCAGAGAGGCCCGATTCAAACGCTTCCTCCTTCAGCTCCGGATAAATCTGGTTCGGTTTTCACTTTAATTTATTCATCGGAGACAGAAGTGAACGTTTATAAAACTTTGATCTGTTTTCACTGGAAGAAAATCAGCAAGTAGATTTTGTTGCTTTGGCTGCAAGAAAAACGACTCTGTTTTCACCTGCTAATTTAGAAAAGATCTAAACATTTAAATAAAGAAATAATCAATATTATCACGAAGACAGAGTCTAAATGAAAACAAAAAGAGAGACCGGAAGAATACGTGGTTGAATCAAATGTTTGGATTATCATAGATTGTTCCAGATTATTAGGGACACTGCAGAGAAAAGAAATGCGGCCACAGAGGAGGAAGTTTCTGCCCCAAAAATATGTATAATCGCAAAAGTTCAAAGATAAATTTCACATATTTACATAAAAAACGTCGATGTCCTCTGATGTGGAAAAGTTGTAAATTTTCAAGGAAAAAACGTAAAAATGTCCACATTTAAAGACAAATATTTACATGCAGGTAGTAACTAAATACTTTTACTCAGTTACATTTACTTGAATAACTAAAATGTATGTTTACTTGATTAATATTACTACGATGTATCGCTACTCACTGAAAGTACTTTACTCTGTTCTGACGTACAGACGTTACCTACTGTAATAATAATAATAATAATAATAATGTTATAAACTGAAAAAATATATTTGAAAAAGCGTTTCTTCTGCTTTAATCTGTTTTCTAATTATGTTATTTGTTGTAGTTTAATTTTTAAAACAGCAGAATTTGCACATTAACTTTCTACTTCCTGTCTGATGGAATCATTTTAAAATATGAAATATTAAATCAGACGTTCTGATCAGTTACTCAGTACTAGATTAGCCTTTTTACCAAATACTTTTTACTCTTATTTAAGTAATTTCTTGGATGGATACTTTTACTTCAGTAAAATATATGTTGAAGTACTGCTACTCTTACTAGAATACAATTTTATTTTTTATTTTTTTTTTTTTTTGGGGGGGTAGTCTTCCCACCTCTGATTCAAACTAGGATATCCTTTGGTGTAAGTTCAGAAATGTTCATCTCTGCAGTTTATGCAGATCATGAAGTTCTTTGCAACAAAGAAGATGCCAGAAGTCTGTCGGCTCGAGGTGGTAAATGCAGGAGGTTTGCATCTGATCCAGGAAAAGAACCCGGTTTTCCTCACACTTTAGAAAACATCCGGAACCAAAGAGGAGCTCCGGCTGTTTGCGTTGCGATTGTCCGACTTTATAAAATAAAGAAAATATCTTAGTTTTAATGCCGTAAATTTATGCCTTTAATCGTGGAAAAATCGTTTTTTCTGCCAATTTCAGACTTTCAACATCGGAGAAAGCCAGCCTGCTGTAGCTCTGATCATCGTTCTGTTCTCACATTTGATTCCAGAGGAGTTCAGCCCACAGCATCAGCCCTCCACCACCGTGCTGGACACTAAAAACTGAAACTATAAGAGAAGGTCCAAATAAAAGCCTCGTCGTTGTTCTCCGATGGTTCTGGTCCCACTGACTGCTGCAGAAGCGACGGTGCTGCGGTGCCTCCCGAGTCTGAATGTCAGGTTATGTTTTACAGCAAACATGTTCTGACCCGATAACTGCGGGAAGACATTAAATTTCCATGTTTCTCTGTAAATTTCCACTTGTGACAGTAAATTGAGGAAGCTGGACATGTTTCCACCAGCCTGAGATCTTATCGGCAGAGTTTACTCGCACAACTTGGAACAACTACAGCAAAGCAGACGAAGACGCAACTGTCTGGCTGCAAACGCTGAGGAGAGCCTGGAGCGCGGTGAACCCGGGTCAGAACTCCTGCAGGGGAGATTCAGTCGGTTCATCACAGGGAGTCTGGAGGGAGCAGAGATGAGGACTCGAATCGTGAAAAACAAAAACTCAAGGCTTGACTTGGACTCGAGGTCTGAGACTCGAGCCTTGGGAGCGGTGAAAGTAAGCCGCACGTTGGCCACAGACTGCAGCTCTGACAGGGACAGTCTGCAGCGAAAGGGTGCGTTTGATTTACCATAAACACAGATAGACGGGTCCCAGTTTGAAGCTCCCTCCAACCTGCGGCACCACAGCCTCCAGTTGCTGCCGGCAGACCAGTCTGCAGGTCTTAACGACTTTTATAAAACTCCTCTCCTGTTTGACACAAATCCAAAATGTCTGCCATAAAAGCATATCTAACCAGACGATTCTGGAAATGATGCCATTTTAAAAAAAAAAGATTCAGTCTTTCTGTCCGAAAAAGACATGTTTATGAACATAAATCATGAACCATATCATCTGTAGCAGCTGGAGTTTCCAGTTTGCTTTTCAGGGAGGAGTCAAAAGTCAAACAAGTCAAATGTTTGCCCCCAATTCACGCTTCGAGTCCGCCCATGACTCGGTCAACAGTTGGGTTTTTAGGAACATGGGGGGGGGGGGCTCTCCTGACACAGACAGGAGGGCGGGGCCAAATTAGCCTATAAGCTGTTTAAATTCAGCAGTAGTAATAATAATAATAACAACAATAATAATAATAATAATATAAATGTTTATATTTCTAATTTTATTTTCATTCATAACACAGAAGTAGGAATTGAAATTAGGTGTTTTTTATTTAATAATAATTTAAATTATTTATCATTTAAAATCTATATTAATATTGTCATTGATAATAAGAAAAAAATAGCTATTTAAATTATGTACTTTGTATTTAATGATAGTAATACAAATTTAATGCATGGATTTTATCTTTAAATTATAATACCACCCATTTTCATGTTTTTGAAGTAAATATTTGTTGTATAATTGATAATAAAATGTTATCAACATCACCAGTAATGGTCGTCATGTAGGTATATAATTATATAGATTTATTATTATGAGCAACACCAGATAAGCGCCCTGCTGCACTCCAGCTGATAAACCTTGAGCTCAGACGTCATCAGGTCTCCGTGGCGACCCTCTGACTCGGTTCTGCTCCCCTGCAGCGCCTCGTCGGCCTGGAGCTGCTGGCAGCGACTCTGACGAGCTCAGAGGAAATCCTCTCCGATTTCACTCTGTCGAAGCTAAACCAGGTCAAACTCTGCAGGTTCCGCCTCCAGGAGAGGAGAAACCAGGCTTCCTATCCCTGCTCCAGTCCCTGCCGGCCTGCAGGCATCTGCGCTGCGGGCCGGAGGCGCTAAACGCCGCTCACTCTGCGCTAAAAGCCCAGTTTGCACAAACTGTGAGATCTTTCCCAGTCAGCTTCACGGATGAGCATGCCCGAGCCTGCAGATGTTACAGTTCATCATCTGCTCGGGTGCATGTTTCTGGTGACGTCACCCCCCCCCCCCCCACCCCGCCGACTGGTCCGACTCCAGCTGGATCCATCTCATCCGAGAGCGGATCCGAACTCAGGGAGCAGAGCCGAGGCGGTTTGGGTTCATTTTGCACCAACAAGTTTGGAAACATCAAAAGTTGTGAAAAGTCGAGCTCTGCGGTTCCCTCCAACCCGCAGAGCAGCGCCTCCATGGAGCAAAATCCGCAGAAACCGAGCTGCGAAATCTGAGCTGAACGCATCAGTTCATGAGGAAAACATGCAGCGAGGATCTGCGGGCCGACAGCAGCACTGGCCCAGAGAGGCGCTCTGAAAGCGGCCCCTGGCAGCAGCTGCACTTCGAATCTCCGTTTTCTTCCTGCGGTTCTGAACAACGCGGATCGGAAAGGTTCCTCCCGAATCCCCGCGGACTGGGACTGAGCAGCGTGGATATCCTGCTTCCAGTCACGGGAGGCTCGTTTCCATCTCTGCCCAGTAAGGCCTCCACTGGGAGGTTTAACTGCAGGTGGAAAGCAACCTTTGATGAGCCGAACAGAAGCAGCAGGACGGAGATGTTTGCAGAACAAACACGAGAACCTGCTTCTTTTTTATAAATAAATAATAGTAAAAATAATAATGTAAAAATTCATAGAAAATAAAAAACTAAAAACAATAAAATAAATAGAAAATTTAAAATTAATTAAAAATGAATGAATGAACAATAAATGAAAAAATAAATAAAATAAAAAGCAAAATAAAAAAATTGAAAATAAATAAAAAAATAATAAAATTTTAAAAATTGCAAGAAAAAAAAAACTTTAATTGAGGTAAAAAGATGTTTGAATGTATTTATATCAAGCTGTTGTTTTATTTACTGTTTGGTAAATTATGTCCAGTTTTTCCTCAATGCAGCTTTTAAACATGGTTGTTTGAACATGTTTGGTCTCAACCCAACACGGCCCTCCATCAGAGGCTGAAAGGCCCGAACGGACCGTCAGGTTTGGAAAGTTCCACCTCATCAGGGTCCGAGAACTGACAGCCAGTTTGGCTCAGCTAAACGGGCGAGGAGGAGGAGGAGGAGGAGGAGGAGGAGGAGGAGGAGGAGCTCAACTCCAGGAGGAGGCCAACAAGTCACTGCAGACACGGACCATCCACTCGTCGCGTTTTAAGAAGCTGAAACCAGCCGGGAGTCCAGAGGAAGCAGGAGATTATCAGCCCGATGACGTCACCGACCACCTGGCGGAGGCCCGATGACGTCACCGACCACCTGGCGGAGGCCCGATGACGTCACCGACTGACCGACAACATCGCCAACTGTCTGGCAGAGGCCCGATGACGTCACCGACCACCTGGCGGAGGCCCGATGACGTCACCGACCACCTGGCGGAGGCCCGATGACGTCACCGACTGACCGACAACATCGCCAACTGTCTGGCAGAGGCCCGATGACGTCACCGACCACCTGGCGGAGGCCCGATGACGTCACCGACCACCTGGCGGAGGCCCGATGACGTCACCGACCACCTGACGGAGGCCCGATGACGTCACCGACTGACCGACAACATCGCCAACTGTCTGGCAGAGGCCCGATGACGTCACCGACCACCTGGCGGAGGCCCGATGACGTCACCGACCACCTGGCGGAGGCCCGATGACGTCACCGACCACCTGGCGGAGGCCCGATGACGTCACCGACTGACCGACAACATCGCCAACTGTCTGGCAGAGGCCCGATGACGTCACCGACCACCTGGCGGAGGCCCGATGACGTCACCGACCACCTGGCAGAGGCCCGATGACGTCACCGACCACCTGGCGGAGGCCCGATGACGTCACCGACCACCTGGCGGAGGCCCGATGACGTCACCGACTGACCGACAACATCGCCAACTGTCTGGCAGAGGCCCGATGACGTCACCGACCACCTGGCGGAGGCCCGATGACGTCACCGACCACCTGGCAGAGGCCCGATGACGTCACCGACCACCTGGCGGAGGCCCGATGACGTCACCGACCACCTGGCGGAGGCCCGATGACGTCACCGACCACCTGGCGGAGGCCTCCCAATGACCTACTTTTGCTCAACATGCAGGCAGAAAATCTGCAGCAGGTTTCAGACCTGATGAGTTCTGCAGCTGTGAAGGAAAACATATTTTATCTGTCAGCTGATCCCCCCCCCCCCACACACACACACACACACACACTCTCTGCTGTAATGACCTCATCCGTTTGAGGCTGGACGAGTTGAACTCAGTCCATGCAGCCCACAGGAGATTTGAATAGAGACATGGTTCATGCAAAACATCTGCAGCAATAATTTGTTTCTTCTCCTCTCTTCCAGGTTCGATCATAAAAACACCGACGGGGGAAAAAACCCTGGAGATGAACTTTCAGAGGAAGACTGAGGCGTTTTCAGACGGTTTCTCCTCAAACGTCTGCAGATCAGAGTTTCCTTCCTTCGCTGCGTCTGAAATGTGACTCAGTTTCACAGCAGACTGATGAAAACAGCTTCTCTTCTGCTGCTCACACCATCGGCGGGGATCCGCCTGCCCGCCCCTCCCGCTGCTGTCCAACACACAAACACTAATTAGAGCCAAACGAGCTGCAGACGGAGCAGAAATCAAATAAAGTGAAGCAAACAAGGCGTCAGAGCTGCTTTATGGAGGAAAGGGAACCGCAGCAGACGAGCGTGGCCTGGAAAAAATCACTGCAGGAGGAAAAGCGTCACCGATTGGAGCTCGAACGGCAGAAATAAAACATTGTTTTAGTCTCCAGAACGAAGCTCTGGCATAAACAGCCCAGCAGAAGAAGAAACGATCGGCTCTGGAACGGGAAGCGGGAAGGATCCGGATCGCCAGAGGCTTCCGGCAGGCACCGAAGCAGCCGACAGTCTGGAGGACAGCAGGAGCAGCCAGGAGCCTCCAGAACATTCCAGAGGAACAAGAATAACTTTTAAAAAGATGAATTAAATATTCGTAAAACAACAGATTCTCTCCATTTCCCAGTAAAACGCGCTGCGTCCACTCAGGAAGACTGATGTTCAGATTTCTGGCTGATACGTCGATTTTAATCACGTTTTTGGTTTATGAACATTTAAGTTTTGGGAAATCTGTTGTTTTTTCCACCAATGGTCTCTGTGTGTTTCCAAGAGTGACGTCAGCGCGCCCAGGGCGGCCATCTTGTTTGACCAACGTTAGAGCTGCTGTTTATTCAGACTTTCACTTCAGGTCGACTTTACAACGGCGTGTTAGGGCCACGCTACAGTGTTTCTTTAATTATGAGAACAAAACTGCAATTTTTGGAGAATTTTTATGAGAAAAATTGTAAAAATTAAAATGAGAAACCTTTTTCCTCGTTTCTCGATGTTTATTCTGGTGAAATTGTGCCTTTTCTGCTAATATTGTGACTTTGTTCTTGTAATTAAGCCAAAATCCTCGCAGCCTGGCCCTGATACTCCGTCATAACTCACAGAAGAGATGAATGAAATAAAAGCCGCTTCTGGAAAATACTTCCTGTCATTTGTAATTTCTTGTTTAGAAAAGAAAGCGAGAAGAAAATAAAACTAAAAATGGGAAATCGGATGTGCTATGAATAAAATCAGATTTGATTTTGAAGCCATGGTGTCCAGCCCTGTGGATGTCCGGAAACGACGTTTTTCCTGTTTCGTGCCTCTGGTAAGGCGCAGACCCAGTGGAGCGGAAAGTTCGCCGCATCGCAACTTTCCGGAAAACCCAACGTAACAACTTTTTTGCGAACTTGAGGAGGTTTTTTTCGGAGTTCGCCGTTTCCATCAAGCTTTTCTAATGCGATGTGTTCAAATTTGAAGGAAAAACGTCGAAGGAAACTCGCCTCATGACGACCATCTTCACTTTGCCGATTTTACTGCTCACAACTCCCGGGAGGGATGATCGAGATCAAATAAAAGCCACTTTCTGAAAACATTTCCTGTCGTTTGTAATTTCTTTTTTTGAAAAGAAAGCGAGAAAAAAATCAAAATCAGGTGTGGAAAGAAAAAAACCGGAGTTTTTATTTTGAACCGCCCACCTGGAAGGAGCTGCGAATAAAACAAACCCGAGAACAGAAGCTCCGTGTTGCACGTGACCTCTGACCCCGCATCGGCCTGCAGCAGAGCCTGAGCTGAGGTTTAGACGCCATGCAACGTCAGCCTCCGGGCCTCCGGGTCTCCGGGCCTCCGGGTCTCCGGGCCTCCGGGTCTCCGGGCGGGGCGTCAGGGCTTCCCCAGAACCGGCCGCTCATCCTGGACCTGCAGCCCACTCCCACCTTCAGCTCAGCTGCTCGAGTCTCTTCTCTGACCCACACGGGCTCACATATTTACATACAGCCCGCAGAGATGTGGTCACACCCAGCTTGTGGCATGGTTCTGGGCCGGACCCGTCTCTCTGGTTCCGAGTCCTGAGCGTGTTGCTGTTGTGGGTCAGCCTCTGCTCGTGTTTCTGCAGGGAGAGCTGAGTAACCCGTGGGCATGTCAGGAGAAAGCCGCCCAGGCAGCAGCGCGTCGTTCTGCCTGTCGAACCGGAGCCGGGCCCAACCCGAAGGCATGTCGGAATGCGGGTCTGTTGCTTTCACATGGCAAGACCTGCTCGTCCAGCCGCAACATGAGTGGTGACAGAACAGGACCCACTGGCCTGGGAACCTCGGGTTTTGCATTTCTCTCTATATTTCTGAAGGTTTTCTCTCGGGTTGAACCGGAAACGTTACGCAGAAAAACAAAGCCAACGTGGATCCTGGAAACTGGGCTCTGTTGAGCGTCTATGAGCAGTCAGTATACCACTGCAGCAGCTAACCTTCTGCTCTACCAGCTCCGATCAAGCAGAAATTCATTTCCCAGTTCCTGGAGAACCCATTAGAACCTGGCTGGATGGACCCAGATCTCACCAGAGGAGGTTCTGGTGCCTTTTTCCACATCCTTGACTGGCGCTCCTGCTCCATGCACCTGACATGACCCCATTTCCTCCTAATCGATCCATGCGGAAGCTTCGTGCATGACCCAAACTGTCCAGAACCAATCAGAACCTTCAATGTGCAACATGTCCAGTAAGATCCTGCAGATCCTACACCAGCCCCAGGGGAAAATGTGAACTGTCCCTTTAAGACAGACGGGGTGAACCTGCCGCCCTGAGAGGCTGCGGTTCTGATAAATGCTTCTGGCCCAGAAACATGTGGGGGACCACAGCTGGGTCCGCTGCTCCAGTGAATCCAGTCCGTTCCTCTGCTTCCCGTCCAAAACTGAGCCATGAACTGGTCGAACTTTTATTCATGTCAGAGTCTGATTTAAAGCTGCAGGAATTTCCTCCAGACTAACGAGTCCGACAGGGAGCCCGAACATGCCAGCACATGCCACGCATGTTTCCACGCACGCCAACATGTAAACAGAGTGGGAGTGGAGACGTTTCCACACTGGGAACCAGGTTTTCCACAGAAGGGTTGCTCACATTCCGGGACGACGTCCTGAATCAGAGAAGGTGAGGACCAGCACGGATCCCGGAGCTTGTACCGGATGCGGAGCTTCTGGGAGCGGACGGGAAACCTGGAGAGTTCCAGCAGGAAGTTCTCCATCCCCCTGATGAAGCTCCAAGAAATCCTCACATTTAGGAAGATTTGATGTAAAACCAAACCGCCGCGGCCTCAAAAGCTGCTCCTTGAAGCTGGGAGTGTGAAGCATTCCTGCAGCTCCTCTGCAGATGGAGCAGATTTCCTCTGCTTGACGGCGGCCAGGAGAAGCTGTGAAACGGCCGCAGACATCCAGAGAAGTCTGCTTTCTGTCCGAGGCGCAATGTTCCCAGACTTCAGCTGAACCGTGGCGGGAAATGAACGGAACAGGGAAGGAGGTTGGTTGTTTATCCGGTTACAGAGGAGAGAAATCCTGAAACTCTGCTCGAGAAAAACAACAGAAAAGAAAAAAATGATCATTTCCATCCTTTATGTCCCTAAAAGCTCCGTTTGTTTATCTGTTCATCCATTAAATCCTGAACGCTGGAGAACTTCCAGCTGCGAATTCAATAAAAAATATTTTTATTTCGATTTAAAAGCTCATCTTCCAGGAGTTTCAGCTCCAGCTGAAGGAAACCAGACATGGATGCTGGAGTCCATCTAACCGTTTGCTCGGAAAAACACGAAATCTTACCGAGGAGTTTTAGATTCTAGCGCAAACATCTTAATACACTTTAAATAAGACAAAACTGACGGAAAAGTAACTTTACGGCAACATATATAAGCTTGTTTTAGGTCAATATTTCTTGAATATAGATTTTAAAAGTCATAATTCCACTGACGGATGTTTTCACTTCTAGCACTGAAAACATCCGCCAGCAGAACTTTCTATGTTGAAGAATTATTGACTTAAAACCAGCTCCTAGAGCTGCTGAAAAGTTACTTTTAAGCTATTTTTTCCTGAATTCAAGTGTATTAATATGTCTGCTCTGGAAACTGGACACAAATACTTGGAGAGCTTGAGTGTTTTTGCAGTTCGGACTCTGAGAATGAGCCCAGAACCACGTCTGAATCACGAATCTCTGTAAACCTCTCAGATTCTGCAGCTCTGATGTGCTTTCAGGGATTTTTACAGATGTTTTAGTTTTTCTGGAGTTTAAAGGTCTGGAGCAGCTCCAGAAGAGCGTCGATGAGCTTTTCTCAAACAATCTCAACCCAAACCTGCTGGGAGCTGCAGAGCCGGTCCGACGTGGAGCTTTCAAGGTCCCGTCAGCATTCCTGCTGCCGGCTGGCTCTCAAACCAGTAAACGGACTCAAACTGGAGGCGGCCGGCGGCCCTGGCGCTGAGCCCACGTTTCGCTCGGACTCTGAGGTTAATACTCGAGTCTCCCAGCAGAGTCGGAGCCGCAGCTTCCTCTCTTTGTGGAGGGCCGAGCGCTGATTTCCCACAGCTCCTCTCAAGCCGTGTGGATTTCTGAGCGGTGGTGTAATGGCAGCTGGAGGCGTGAAGGACGGGGGGACACAGAGCGGGACGCCAGGATGGGGCCATGAACTCCGGCTTGCTGTGGGCCTGCTTGGTTCCTCGACCCGGTCTGCTCCGATATTCTGCTCGGCTGAGTCCAGATTTCACACACAGAGCCGCCGACCGACCACAGAAAGTCCTGACCTCAACTCAAAGTACCACGTTCCATTAGGGCTGGGCCAAGCGGCTTAAAATAATCTCCACATCCGAGTTTAATCCATTTTATTTGTTCTCTCTTTCTTTTCTAAAAAAAAATAAATTACAAATGAAAGAAAATATGTTTTAAAAACTGGCTTTTATTTCAGTCATCCCTTCTGGGAGTTTTATGGCGGAGCATCAGAGCCAGGCTACGAGGATTTTTGTTTAATGACGAGAATAAAGTTAGAATATTAGCAGAATAAAGATGCAATTCCCCCTAAAGAATGTCTTAAAATTTCGAGAACAAGTCGTTTTAATGAGAAAAAAGCTGGAATAATAGTTTTCCTCTAATATTACGACTTTATTCTGGTAATATAAAGACTTCATTCTCATATTTCAACTTTATTATCATATCACTGTATTCTAGTAACATTATGACTTTATTTTCATTAAAACTAATTGTTAGCCTGACGCTGATACTCCGTCGTAGAGCTGGCCTGAATTCAAAGCCCAAATTAATAGATGTTTAAAAAAAAAACAAAAACCCAACACTTATCAACCAAGATGGCCGCCCTGGGGGCGATGATGTCACTCTGAGCTTTGGAAACCCAAGGAGCGCATTGGTGGGAAAAAGCGCCATGAAACTGGACCAGATATGAGATCTGCACGAGGTTGGAAAGATCCTCAGCGAGAAGCTCAAACCACCTGCAGTCTGGAGCTCCATGAGGGTGAGAAAGGTCAGAGGTCAGCCAGTGTGACAGCGACCCAGAACCCACCGCGGAGCTAAGAGTCAGTTTTGGGTCAAAACCAACTCCTAAAGGTAACTTTCCTTCTGAAGAAAAGTAACCCCAGAGCATGATGCTGCCACCACCATGCTTCACTGTGGACATGGAGTTCCTTTGGTGCTGATTCTGTGCCAAACCAGCCTTTTAGAACCGTGTCTCAAAGCTCCAGATCCACCGGATCTCAGCCCCTCGTGTCACAGAGAAGCTTTTCGAACAAATATCTGGATTTCCATGAAAGAGCAGAAACGAACAGATAAATCCAGTCAAACGGAAGCTTTTCCATCTACAACCTGCAATAAAAAAAGATCATTACACAAGCTGGCATCCTGGAGTCTTATTCTAGAACAGAACCCGCAGAACTTTGGGTCGACATGTGGAGCCGCCAGCAGTTCTACCAACTTCAGGCTGAACAGAACCCTGATCTGGGCCAGACGCTCCGCTTCATCATGTTTATGCAAAAACAGAAAATCCTACCAAGTGTCTCTGCTCCGGTTTCTACTGCAAACGTCCCGAATACGCTTGAAATGAGACAAAACAAATGTAAAAGTAACTTTTCAGCAGATATAGGAGCTGGTTTTATGTCAATAAATCCTTAATATTGATGAAAAAGTTTTAGTTATAAGTGAAATTAATCTGCCTGTGGAACAAGACATTGTTACTTATTATATTGGAGAAACTCTCTTGTTCCACTGACAGACTATTTCACTTATAACTACAACATTTTTTATCAATATTAAGGAACTATTGACTTAAAACCAGCTCCTATATCTGCTGAAAACTTACTGTGAGTCAGTTTTGTCATATTTCATGTGTATTTCAGATATTTTGCAGCAGAAACCAGAGCAGAGATACTTGGTGAGAGTTTGTTTTTGCCGTGTGAACAGCATCTGGAGGCGTTCAACCCTCAACATCTCCCGTTTGAAGCCCGAACGCGTCACCAGAACCGCCGGAATCTCTTGAAAACGAGCCGTTTTCTGGGTTTCTCCAGAAACCCAAACTGCTTCCGTGACCTCTGCAGAAGCTGGGCTCATTAATCTCGTGCAGCCCCACCCAGCCCTGGAAACCACCCCATGCTGGTGGTTTCCAGTCACATCCCCGCTGCACGCTGACGGAACCGTTTTGGCCCGAACAACCTGACCCAGTTCTGGATGCTTCGCTGAAACCAGGCGGGGCAGGAAGAAAACGGGCCGACGGGTCCGGGTGTGTAAATCAGACCCGCTGGGACCGCTCCCACCAGAACCCACGAGAACCCACATCTCCTCCAACACAAACGCTTGATGTTCTGAAGCACCTCAGGGTCGACGGACCGCGGCGCCGGATCAGACGCTTTGTGCTCCCCGTTCACGTACCGTAACCACGGCAACAGCAGAGGCAACGGAGTTTATGTCAGCACCAGCAGCAAAACATATTTTACAGAAATGGGTCTCTGAAGACTGAAACCAGAACTTTCTGCACGTCCATCTCCTGTTTTAACACTTTCTTTGCCTTTTATTGCTTTGAACCACCAACTTAAGAGTGGTCAGCTGACCTTTGACCCTTGGGTTCACACAACAAGGCGCAAAACAGAGAGCAGAAGTCTTGACGCCAGACCAGAAACCAAAGCAGCTTCTGAAAGGATCTGGTTTCATCATTTCCTTTCATTTCCTCACAGCTGCGATAAAAACGATGCAAAAACAGCAGCAGAAGTCTCAAAAACTGGGAACATTTCATTTCTAAAGCACATTTTAAAAAGCTACCAGTTCAACCAGAGTGTTGTAGTGTCTTAAAACCGATCAAACCAAGACAGATAATCAATGGGTAGCGGTTCTGAGCGATCCGATGGAGCGGCCTGACTGATCCCAGCAGGAAGAGAATTATAATAATCTAGCAGAGTTGTGATAAAAGCTTGGTGTATTATATCCAGGTCATGTTTTGACTAGACTGGATTTAGCTTAGCAACCTGGCATAGATGAAAGATTTTCTACTAAACACTGCTGACCTGTTTGCTGAACTTGAAACCAGAATATATGGTTACACCTAGATTTAGAACCGGTTCCTTAACATGTGGTTCCAGATCATCAAGGTTCGGAAGAGAGGAGTGATCATCTCTGTTAGGACTGAATAAAATCCCCTCCGTTCTCATTAAAGCTCAGAAAGTTCACGGCCATCCATGCTTTGATGTCAAGGAACTTCAGGAGCGGCTGGATGGAGCTTTGGGCTTTTAGGGAGATAAACCTGACGGTCATCTGCATAACAATGAAACCTTCCGCTTCGTTTCCACTGAGCGGTACGGTTTGCTGCGCTATTTTGTTTGTTTCTGTTGTAAAAGCAGCCTAACCACCGACCAGTACCGCACCACGTCCACAGGACAATGGTACGGTCCAGTTCGAGCGGAGCTACTGGCGTCAACGCAGTCCAATCACTGGGGGACAGGAAAACGTCACTGCTTGCAACAAGTCTGAGACATATTTTGTCGTTTCACTTGACGTGACGCAACCTTAGGTGTTTCAGTTTAACCCCACCTGGCCAGTGAAGGCGACGTCGCTCCCTCTCCATTCATTACCTCGAGAACTTGCGCAATGAGGCAACAATCGCTAACCCTCCTCCAGTCATGCGACCGCCGAAATTCCTACATGTGTAATTTCATGCTTGTAGACGTAGACGTGTTGATGCGGGCTAGCGACTCGACACAAGAAAGTTGAAAAACGTTCAACTTTTGTTGCATCCTTCATGTTGGGTTCGCCCCCAGTGGCGGAAACCTTCGCGTTTCACCATCATTTGTCGCTTTCCGTGTCTCGAGTCCATTGAGAGTCCAACTGGCGGTGGAAACGCTCTCCTGCACAGCAAAAACACAAAATCTTACCAAGTATTTCCGCTCTAGTTTCTGGTGCAAATATCTTAAATACACTTGAAATAAGACAAAACTAACTAACATGTAACTTTTCAGCAGATATAGGAGCTGGTTTTAAGTCAATAATTCCTTAATGTTGATGAAAAAGTTCTAGTTATTAGTGAAATAATCTGCCAGTGGAACAACACATTTTAACTTATAATATGGGAAAATGTCTTGTTCCACTGCCAGATTATTTACTTATAATATATTAAGGAATTATTGACTTAAAACAAGCTCCTATATCTGCTGAAAAGTTACTGTAAGTTAGTTTTGTCTTATTTCAAGCATATTCAAGATATTTGCAGTAGAAATGAGAATGAAAATACTTGGTAAGATTTTGTGTTTTTGTAGTGTGAATACGACCGGACCATAAAATACCGAACCGCACCGCCAGGTGGAAACGAGGCATAAAGAGAGAAGATACAATGGAAAAGGAAGAGGGCCGTTTAACCTTGAGGAACTCCACAGGAAACACGACAGTAAGGGAGTCGCGATTCTATTCTTGGCGTGGTCAGTCATTTTATTGATACTCTTCAAAAACAGAGAGGATCATGGGAGGCAGCGTGACCAGAGGTTCTGGAGACTGTTCAAGGAGAACTCTGGTCTGGATCAGGGAGCAACCTCAGAGCTTCAGAGTGGCCTGCAGCATCTGCAGAAACACGTCCTGAAAACCGTTTTATATCTCACAGCCGGGCTGCACCGTTTAACTGAAGCGGTCCAGAATCACACTGAGCCCGGGATCCTCGGGCCACGCTCCGGTCCAGAGTGTGAGTTTCTCCTGACTGTGACGGTGCATGCTGGGGGCCTCGCAGGGCGTGGCGACCCTGCGGGGACCAGGCTGGGGGGAACCCCGCATTTCGCTCGCTCGTTTGGCGTCCGGACGGACCCAGATCCAGGGTTCAAGCCCGGAGCCTGGTCGTCAGAGCATCTGATCAGGACGCCTCCCTTTGGAGCTATTCCAGGCATGTCCCACTGGAAGGTGAGCCTGAGGCCGCCAGAACTCACAGGACCAGACCCGAACCCCTCTGGGTTCCTGTTTCACTCCTGAACATGTTCTCTCCAGAAATGTTCCGTTTTCACTCAGTAAGTTAGCAGAAGATTCCAGGCTGAGCGAGAATGACTGTTTGAACTGGGACTGGGTCAAATCTCTCTGCAGCAGGACTGCCAGAACCGGACCGCCTCTGTTCTGAACTCCTGCAGCTTCTGTCCGCAGATTCTCCCATTAGACCCAGAATCTGATCCGAACAGGAACACCTGTTGTTCCTGCAGGTGGGGGTGGGGGAGGGTTGCACCTGCAGCTCATTTAATCCGCACATAAAGCCCGTTGTTCTCCCCGCAGACACACCCAAAGCCACGCAGCGCTTCGCTCACTTTCCCCGCATGGCCAGAGGCGCGGGAGTGACCCGAAGGCTCCCGCAGATGAGCGGGAAGCCGCATCAGACACCCCCCAACCCCCGCCCGGGGCGCGTCGGGCTCAAAAGTTCCTCCGTGGAAAAACACGAAGCAACCAGCCGAGCAGGTTTCGGAGCCGCCGGGAACAGAAGCGGGTCTCTGGGGGACGGATCCGGCTCTGCTGGTCCTCAGAGGATGAAAACCAGCGGCAGGTACTCTGATTACACCGGCCCAGTACTCTGATTACACCGGTCCACACCGACGACAACTTTGTTCTGAAAACATCCACAAACAGACCCGGTCCAGGTTCCCCTGAGCCCGGGGAGGGTCCGCGACCCACCGAGCGGTTCTCACCTTTAATGAAGGCGGACTTGGCTTCATCCAGGAGGCTGGACGCGGACACCCCCATGGCGCTGCTGACGGCTGCGGATCCACAGGTAGACTCCAGTCCACAGGTGCGAGCTGGGTCCTCGGATCTGCAGAGAGGCGGAGGAAGAGGAGGGCCCCTCCTCTTCCTCCGCCTCCTCCTCCTCCTCATTCAGGGACGGAAAACCAGTTTCCCCTTTTCATCCCCGAAAATGCCTGACATTCACCGCAGAGCTGAAGGCAGGTTTATGATCCCATCATTCATTCATTCATTCATTCATTCATTCATTCATTCATTCATTCATTCATCTAAAGAATCTCAACAACCAGCAGCGTCAGTTATAATCCAGGAACATGATCCAGAAGTTTACATACACTAAAACCAGGACGCCTTTTGAACAATGTGGGGAATCCCAGCTGATGATGTCACGGTTTTGTAAGCTTGTGATTGGTTAATTCACAATATCAGAGTGAACTGGAGGAAGAGAGACACCTGAAACGCTTCCGTCTGTGACGTCATCGTTTTAAAAAAAAAAAAATTCAAACGGATCAGAGATGATGTCAGGAGGAGAAATCTGGAGCAACACCAGTCTGGATCATCCCCGGCCCGGTTCTGGAGAAGCCTTAAGACTCCATCAGCAGCAGCAGACTCATGGAAGCGTCCGGGTTCTGGTGCTACATGTGTGGATCAGCTCCAGAACCTGACACCTTGTCTGACGCTGGCCAGAGAGTCATGATCCACAGTGAAACGAGTCCCGCACCGACGTGGGCTGAAAAGCCGCTCAGCGAGGAGGAAGCCGTCCATCCAAACGCAACATGAAGCTCAGATTACAGGTTGGAGATGCAGTTGGTCTTCTGGGGACGTGTCCTGTGGTCTGATCAAACCAAAGTGGAACTGTGTGGACATAATGATGGAGGAAAAACTGGGACGCTTGTACCATCCTAACTGTGAAGTATGGTGGTGGCAGCATCATGCTGTGGGGCTGTTTTGCTGCAGGAGGAACTGGTGCATCTCATGAAATAGATGGCATCATGAACGTTGTGTGGAAAATATTGAAGCAACATCTAAAGACATCAGGAAGTTGAAGCTCGGGTCCAGATGGGTCCAGATGTCCCTCAGCAGCCAGAGTGGCTCCAAAGTTGCTTCAGGACAACAAAGTCAATCTTCTGGAGCGGCCGCCACAAAGCCCTGATCTCAGTCCCAGAGAAGGTTAGTGGGCGGAGCTTAGAAGATGTGTGAGAGCAAACCCGACCCGGTTCTGTCAGGAGGACTGGGCCAGGATTTAGTGAGGAGCTCAAAGAGGGAAGCCCAAAAACTGAACCCGAGTTAAATGTTTTTAAGGACGATTCTGCCAAATACTGAGGAAATGTGTGGGAACGGCTGATATTTGGGAACGAAAACTGATTCTGGTGGTTCTGGCCCAAAACGGAAGAAGTTTCATGTCTGACTTAATGTTTGTGATATTTTTCTAATGATAGTGTATGAAGATATCTGGTAGCTGCACATATTTAACTGCTGATCTTATTAGTTCCTGTCATCCCTTCCCATCATGTATTACATGTAACCATTAATGTAGCGAACAGCAGATTTGTCCATTTAGAACCGACGCCGTTACATTCATGCGTTTTATTAACGGTTTTAATCGGATTCATATTATCTCCATCTTCCTCCAAACTGTTCCACTAATTTCCTTCACTTTTTGGGTTTTAAAATAATTCTAAACATGTTTTTGTTGTCAGAAATGTAACGGTTGTGTTATTGTGAGGTTGCTGCTGGTGTAAATGAGGCTCTGCTTCTGCTAATTATTTTATGCTGTAACCCTGATGACTTCAGGGTATGATTTGTTAAAACTATAAAGGAAGGAACATAAGTGGAAGCTTCAGCATGGCTGTGTACACATACGTCAGCACAAACCCCAGAGAGAAAGCTGGTTTAAAACTGAGGTTCAGCAGAGGCAGGTTGCATTGTTGGAAATGTAGGATCTCAGGTCTTCACAGGTTTGAAATTGAAATTTCTCCAACCCTTTTCTCTGACGCTGTATTATTTTTAAAAGCTGAAAACTCCACATCAAAACATTATTTCCAGATAATTATTGATGTTTGTCATGAAATTTCTAAGATTTCCCTGCATCTTCAGACAAATAACTCAGTTTTTGTTGAAAAGTTTTCATATCTGCAGATTAAAAAGACTGAATCCATTTCCTCAGAAGCTTCAAAGATGAGGCGGTTTTTTTTGTGTTTTTTTTTAATGCTGATGAAAGAAATCTGGCGGTTCACCATCTGTTTGTGCAGAATTTTATTTTGGTTCCTGATTGAAATGTAAAACTGCAGCTGAACCCCCCCCCCAAAAAAAAAAAAAAAAAAAAAAAAAAAAAAAAAAAAACACAACTTCAGAAAAATAATAAAAAGACAAATTTCAGATTTTATTGTGCTTCTAAAAGACAAATCACAGGTAAAAAGGAGAAATACTTAGAATACTGTAAATGAAATAGCTTCACATCCGTTTGTGGCGCTGCAGAATCAGCTGTGCTCTAATCGAGGTCCATCAGTGCAGTCAGAACCGGGCCGGGCAGCGGCGGAAGCTGCAGGGTTTCAGACGGTCTTCTCGGCGCTCACGCTGGTCTGGGTGCCGGTGCCGGCGTTGGTGCAGGTGGGCACGCTGTACTTGGTGAGGACGGACTTGAACTGCTGCAGCGTGGCGTCGGTCCGGACCCCCGTCGGGTCGAAGTGGGTCCGGCTCACCCTGAAGCCGGCCTCCGTCAGGTACTGCAGGAACTTGTTCAACCTGTGAACAGAAGCGTTCAGACGGCCTCAGGGTTCTGGAAGGATCCGACTGGATTTCACCGCCAGTCAGGAGAAAAACCGCAGAGCAAGACGATCAGTCGCCGCGGCCACATCGACGGCTTTTACTCGCAGTTTGAAGCATCGCATCAGAAAAGCTTCCTCGATTTTGCAAAAAAGTTTTTCCGCTCGCTTGAGCTGGTTTTCCCGACACAGTTAATGCGCTGAAGGGGAGATGGAAACACTGCTGAATAAGTTCTGGTTCTGGTTCAGTGAACCTTCCCATCCTCTGGTGGCTTTGTGCCTTACCAGAGGCACGAAACCCCGGAGGAAGCAGCGCGTAGCGTCAGCACAGGGCTGGCCGACATGGCTTAGAAATGGCTTTTTCATACCAGATCCTATTTCCAATTCAGATTTTTTTTTTTTTTTTTTTTTTTTTGCTCACTTTTTCTAAAAAAGAAATTACCAAATATTTTCAAAAAGTGGCTTTTATTTTGATCATCTCTTCTGTGAGTTTTACGACAGTGTCAGGACCAGGCTACCAGAACTTTTGTTTAATTACAAGAATATGGTCATAATATTAGCAGAATAACGACTTAAAATTATGAGAAATAAGTCGTTTTAATTCGAAAAAAAAAAAAAGCTTAGATGATTAATTTTTTATTTTTTGTTGGCGTTCTCAAAAATTTCATTCTTCTAATATTAACACTCTATTCTGGTAATGTAAGATATTAGCAGAAAAAAAAGACAATTTTACCAGAAAACACGTCGAAACAAAAAAGTGTTTTCATTTTAAACTTTTATTCATGTCATCAAATGACCACTTTATTCTCCTAAAATTACGAATTTATTCTCATAATTAATAAAACATTCCATCGTAGAGTTGAACTGAATTCAACGTCCACATAAACAGAAGCTTTAAAAAAACATGCTTGTCACACAAGATGGCCGCCCTGGGCGCGCTGACATCAGCCCGAACTCCAGAAACCCAAAGAGAGCGTTGGTGGGAAAACCCGCCATTTTCTAAAAATTAAAGCTTCAAAAACCAAAAATTCGATGAACAGATAAAATCGATTTATCGTCAGCATCTGATGAAATCCCGCTTCGCGTAGCCTGGTTGATTCACACCAAACTAGCAGATGGAAACACGCCTAAATTCCCATGAAACATGGCTAATACTCAAAGAAAATATGATGCAACGGTGAGATTGCAAAAAACTAGAAGTTTCTCCAAAACTGGTGAAGATGAGACAGAAACGGGCCAGGGGGGCTTTCTGGAGGTCAGCACTAAAGAAGCTGGTCTGGGGTTTTAGTTTGGATGTTGTCACAAGTAAAATGTTAAAAATGAGATTCTAACTGCCTCATCTGTAATCAATAATTTGCTTTTTGAGATTATTTTAATCATTTCTGCTTCTAGTTCTTGTTCTCTCCGTGGTCTTTTCACCTTCCTTTTTTAGTCATGCAACATATTTTTCATGCCTTTGCGATTGCTGTTTGGGTGTTACTTTGTGTGACTCACTTGGGCATGTTCATGCCCCGGATGCTGTGCCGATGGATGCTGTAATAGAAGGGCGGATGTTCCAGAGACGCATCTGGCTTCAACTTCTTCACAACGTTCCCGGACTCCTCCCCGCTCTTCCTTTTCCCTGCAGAAGGACAGAAAATTCAAACATTTGCCAAATGCAACCATAAAAAGGAAGGAACACCCAGGAACATTTAGTTTTTATTAAAAATGCTCCGATGAGGGTAATCGAGACAGCACTGCCCTCTACAGGACAAATGTGAACCTACAAGTGTCTACATATAGAATCGTTGCCGTTTTCCACATTTCCCAGGGTTTTAACCTTGGTTAAAGCTCAGAACCACCGACGGTTTTGTTACAGCTGATTATTACTATTATGGATCATCATATAACAGAATCAGATGCGGAGCTGAAACCGGAGCAACTCACCAGACTGATCAGCCAAACCTCCGTCCTCTCCGCTCTGTAACGTCTTGATGACGACTCCACACTCCACTGCAGCAGAAACACAAACATTCAGCGTTTTATCCTGCAGATTAACAGACGTGTCAAAGCTGAGTCGGTTACCCTGGTTGCTGAGAGCCGACGACCCGTGCACCAAGGACTTGAGGGTGGTGCACTCGGACTCGCAGATCAGAGTTTTGACGAGCGGCTGGATGTCGTCCATGCTGTGCTGCACGGCTGCAGAGAGCATCCTCCTCAGAAAGCCGGTGTTAAACAGAGGACCAGACCTGCAAACAGATGCGTCAAACACGGGTTTCTGCCTGCATAGAAACAAAGCTCAGCCTGATAAATCAGCTTTTAATTCCAGATCCTGTCAACTCCAGTTCAGCTGCACCACACAGAGGCTTTGGTTTTAATTTATGGACGTGTGTTTCTGATGCTGCTGTTTACCACAGAGGTCCCAGCTGCACCGCGGTCTTTCCAGGCAGACTTCCATGACAGTTACAGGGGAGGGTGTCTACAAGAAAAAGGAGTTAAAACATAATTTACAATGCAGCTAAACGTCAGTTTCCTCCTAATAAAACACAACAATAGGCTCCTGCAGGGAAAAATCATCCTTACTGGCTTCTGCACAAGATATGGAGCACTAAACTAAATTCAGCAAAGTTTAAATACTAATATTATCTAAAATAATTTATGCTAAACTAAATCCACCTAAACTAGGCTGAGCTAATTTAGATAAACTATGAATAGATAACACTAAGCCAAGCTAAGATAAGACACATCAAGCTAAAGCAGGCAACATTAGGCGCAAAACTACGACATGCTAATAAAGTTTCGCTAAACCCAAATATTCCAAGAAGTCAGGTTAAGATAAAGCAAGATTAGACAGAAAAAAAACAAGACTCATCTTAAAAAAGCTAAGATACACAAACCTAAGTTAAGTTAAATTGAAGCTAACTTCAACTATGGTAATGCTAATCCACTGAGCTAAGCTATGCTACTCTAGATGCTAATAAAACACAAACTAAACCCAAAAATCTAACTAATTAAAGAAATTAAATCAATATAACGATAACATAAAACAGGATTAAGACAAGTTTCCCTCAAATTAAATTAAAACAAGCTAGCAGGGTCATGCACAGTTTGTGATTCGCTACTAGCTTGTAAACCGATCCTCCATTTGAGAAAGGGAGGGAAAAATGTTTATGCTGCAAGTCCTGTGAATAAATGAAAAATGTATTTTGCATACACTCTGATATGTGATTTCTCCCTCTGCAGAGATCTTTTAGAGACAGTCAAAAACTGTAAAGCAGCTAATTTGGGATTAGCCATCTGGTTTTGGGAACCAGAGATTATCGGGCAATCGCCTTGGGGTTGGGGGGGTCAAAAGTATCTGATCTAGGGTCACCTTTTTTATTTTTAATATTGCACTATTCTTTAGGCTAAGATAAAGTATGTTGACTTAAAATAAACTAAACTACACAACTCAAGCAAAGGGTTAGATTGTTTGGCTTTATCTTAATGCAATTTAGTTAGATTATTTTAGATTCTAAGGTAAGAGAGATTATACCAACCTAAAATAACCTACATTTAGCTAAACTGAGTAAGTCAAGATCAACTATTCTAAGCAACAATAAACAAAACCAGATATATTTCACTAACAGCAGATTATGAGGAAAAATTTGCACTTAATACATATTTTTGATTTAATATTAAAAGTTGTCCAACACCAGCTACACTTAAACGATTGAGTTCTTTTTGAGTGAAGAAAGGCAAAGCACGAATTTTCTCCTGAGATCAGAGGTTTGCAGCTGCAGTCCTCCAGCGCCACCGTCCTGCAACGTCTGGATGCATCCCTGCTCCAACACACCTGAATCCCATGGATGGTTAAAGGCCAGGACTTTGCAGAACTTGCCGACATGTCAAGCACATTTCATTCAGGTCCGCTGCAGCAGGTCCGCATCCAAAGGCTGCAGGTTGCAACACGAACGTGCACGCAGCTCACCGTCCACCATGTTGCCGAGTTTCAGGAAGACTCTCTCCTCACACCACTGACAGTGGACCAGTTTCCGGAGCTTCTTGGCCGACTCGTCTGCTTGAGTTGGACCCCTCAGGACCCTCACCACCACTAGCACAAAGTGCTCCAAGGCCACCGCCAGCAGCACCTCGATGCCTTTGTTACAGCGCGCCGCCGCTCTGCAGAAACGTCCCGTTAAACAGCTTAAAGTCTTCATCACGAAAAACTGAGAAGAGGAGCCCTACCTGGCCACAGTGGCTACAACCATGCGCGCGGCCAGCTCTTTGTAGTACTCGGTGCGCACGATGTGGCAGCCGTAGTGACGCAGGGTGACGTTGGGCGACTTGGCGTAGAGCGAGCCCGTGTCCGTGGACGTCACAGAGATGATGCCGAGGTTCCGAACATTTCTGAAGGCAGCATCCAGGTAGTTCACGGCTGTGCCGAACGGATCCAGGTGGCTGGGAGATAAAAGATGTAAACATTTTGCGGCAGACATCAGCCCTTTCAGGATGCCTTTAAAGGTAAACTTACATGTAGTCAAAAGGCCGCAGGTGCATGATGACGTTGGCGTCCATCTTGGCCACCTCCACTGTAGCGACGGGGGCCGACTCGGACTCGCAGCCAGCCTTCTCCCGGGGGCCACGGGAGCCTCCATCGACACGGATGTTGTTCAGCTCGCAGTTCTCTTTGATCATTTTGACGCACGTGTCGCTGATGTCCGTTATCGTCACTCTGACGGTGTTACGAAGGTGTTTGGCCCACTGGAGGCCCATGATGCCTGAGGAACAGCAGAACAGACAAAAAAACCGACCCAGAGTTTTTACAGGTCACTTCCAACTCCTGTGCTTCGTCTCCACCATACGGCACGGGTCAGAGCGGTCCGGCGTACTCAGGAGAGCGTTTCCACCAGTTGGACTCTCACTGGGCACGCGCCCTTAAACTCAAACGTGTGACGTCGCATCGTCCTAGTGTGACGACAAACGTGATGCACTAGTATTTCACGTGCTTGATGCAAGCAGTGATGCTCTTCTGTCCCCCAGTAGCTCCACCCTAACCAGACTGTACCACTGTCCTGTGGATCTCCAGCTGAAGGGTGGGGTACGGGTCGTTGTATGGGCCACTTTTACAACGGAATCGGACAATATAGAGTACCAAACCGCACCGACCCATGGCGTACCGCTCAGTGGAAACCAGGAGTCAGGGTTCATTTTGAGAAACCGTGGCGTCTGCGTTCATCGTTACGCAGATGACTGTCAGACTTATCCGGTTTACGTCACACCAGTGATCAAAGTCTCTCTCGCCGCCACTTTAAAACCAGATCTCAGAGTGAAACCTCTCATCCACCGTGGAGGTGTGAAGTACTCCGCAGGTGTGAAAGCACGTGCATGCACGGGCAGATAACCAAAACAATCAGGGCTAGCTTTATGCTAAGTGTGCTACTCAACCTGTTCAGTTTAACACAACTTATGATAAGGAATATATGTGTTACATGAACTCTTGGCTCATGGGAGACAGACAGGTTACTGCTTACTATGAGGTGGAAGCTAAGGGTCAAAAGCGCATGCGTTTTCAATGATATGTTAAAATCACAGCGCCATATAGTGGCCTGGCATGGCAACTACAGCTGACTCAGGGTGTCTCAGTGGTGCTGTCTAAACGTGGAACTTTTCCCCAATCAACATCCGAAAATACCGGCCGTTTCCTGGCAGTGGTCTCGTGTAAACGAAGCCTCGATCTCCACAGAAAGATCACCAGAAGGAAAAGAGCACCTTGCATCTGAACAACAGATGAAAAAGGTCCAACTATTCAGGTCAGAGAGAAGAGAAAAAGTTCTTGCTCTCTTACAGATTTCTTTGTTTTATATCTGCCTTAGCTAAGGTCAGAGGTCATGATTCAACAGGAAGAAAGAGAGACTAGGTAAAAATGGCTTCCATGGAAGAGATCCAAGGCCAGAACCACTGCTGACCCAAAAGAACACAAAGACCCGTCCAGCGTTTACCAGAAGACATCTTGATAATATTTTAGGAGAATATTCTGTGGACTGACGAGGTAAAAGTGGACATTTTTGAGCGGTGTTGGTCCCGTTACACCTGAAGTAAAACTTGCACCGTTTTAACCGCCCCGCCCCCTCCCCCCATCATCCTGACAGTCAAACATGGTGGTGACAGTATGATGGTCAGGGGTTGCTTTGGTGTCCGAACTTTTTACCCTAGGAGTCAAAACTGGGAAATTTAAACTACTGGCGGGTCACAAAAGCCCTTAAATTAAAAACTAGTTCATTAGTTTTTGCTGTTTTGGGGGCGGGGGGGTTACCTGCTCAAAAATAAAGAATTTTTCAATGAAATCTGTATATCATTAAAGATCCAAAACATAAAAAGCTGATAATTTGAACAAGCAACCCTTACAGGTCCCGCCCCCTTCCTGCAGCTCCTCCCCACAGCGGAGCCTGCCGAGAACTCGGGAAACTGACGGTTTTCCTGTAACGTCGGGTGGTTTCTGACCGGACAAAGGGACATGCCACTAAACCCAGCGGAGTCGCGTCTCTGTCCAGCTCAGCGGTTTGCCCTGCTCCGTTTCACAGGAACTCGTCTCACCTGTGGCTCCAAAAGCGTCCAGACACTCGAGTGGGTTCCTCTCCTCGGCCAGAACCGCCAGGGAGCAGAACACCAGCTGCCTGGAACGAAAACGAGCAGCTTTAGCGGCCATCTTGCACTCAGAAACGGACGCGGTGAAGCTCGTCTCCACCTGTTAGTCTTCATCTTCCGGTTGAAGTAGGTGTCGCTCTTCTGCGGGGTGCTGTGGTTCGGGAGCAGCTGGACGTTCGTCCCGAGTTCCTTCATGATCTCGTAGGCCTGACCCGACGGAGCTGTGGGCGAGAAAACCAGACGTCAGAGGAACGCTCGTCTCCGTCAGACACGGCTTCAACGGCGTTCCTCACTCGGCTCTTCGAAAGGAACGTCTGAGCTCCCGGGGTAGCTGGCCTCGGTCTCCCCCTTGTTGAAGTGGCGCTTCAGGTGGCCGATCATGTCGGTCTTCCGAGCGATGGTGACGGAGCACACCACACAGTGGAAGTGGGCCATGTGTCTCCCCGACACCTGGAGGAGGGACGGAGGTCAAATATACAGTCTGGGTCCGAAGTTTCGCTGAGGTTTTTAGTCATTTATTTATTTATTTATTCGGTTTTGTTTTCAAGGTGAAACCGTTAAACAACATAAAACTAGGACTGGTTTTAAAAATTGGGCGAATGTTTGCATCCAGTCCCACCCCTACCCACACCTAAGGGTAGTAGTAGGATATGGAAATTTAGGCCAATATCGATATCTGATATTACTTTTGCTGTTATGGACGATAACCGATATGACGTTGCTTCTCTGCTTTAGGCAACGAGGTCAAAATTAATTTATTAAATTAATAGGGACTTGCATCCCAAACATGGTGGTGGCAGTATGACTTGTGATACCGATGGCATCTACATCAGTATCGGCCAATGTTAGTCATTTTTTTATATAAGTAAATAAGTAAAGCCCGATAAGTAAAACTACCGATGTTTCTTTCCATCCTGCTGCTGTTCGTGTTTCTGGAGGCGGCTGGTCCTGTGGCAATGATGCAGGATTATGGGGTGTTTAACTGAAGCAGAGGAACAATCTCTGCATTTTGGCCGTTTTTTTCAGTGTCGAAAGGATAGAGAAATACATATTAAATATCGGTAAATATCGGTTATCAACCATAACAGCGATATTATTATCGGTTATCGATATTGGTTCCGATTTTCATATCAATGCATCCTTTGTAAATAATATCAGCCAAGTGTCTCTTATGGGACAGATATGGTATTTAAAAAAAACAAAACAAAAAAAACATCGGCCGATAACGATCCTAATGCCGATATATCGGTGCATCCCTCAGTGGGAGCCTTGGGAAGTCTATTCCCAGTTTGGGATCATTGTCCAGTTAGAAGAACCAGCTGTGTTCAGGTTTCTGTTTCAGAGCCAGTTGAAGAGCTTGAAGGGGCCCTCTCAACCACTATCAACATAAGGAAAACCCACAGGAAGATGCTGCCACCACCGTGTTTGGCAGTTGGTACAGTGCTCCTATGGTTGACTGCTTCACACTGACCGCTCCAACAGGAGATCTGAAAGTTTCATGAAGTGAAATTTAGAAATTTAAGACAAAATCCTTTTAAGATCTACATAAATTATGAAAAATAATTTCACTTTATTTACTGTTTATCAGCAGCTCCACTCAGCTTAACTGACTTTTACACAGTAGGTTCATTAAAGCCAGCAGGTTTAGGAAAGTCCCGCGTTAAATGCAAACCCTCCCAGGATGAGGGAACGAAATCAACCGAGTTCTGTTTCCAGACGCCGTAACAAGCCTCTTTAAGAGCTCTTCAGACTTTCCCAGTGCTCTGTGTTGGTCGATCCGATGAGAGCTGAGAAACAATTCCTTCCTCCTGCTGCAAACTGGAACTACCAGCTGAACCCAGTCATGGTCCAGAACCAGAACCATGAAACCCTTCAGCACCTGCAGCTCTGCTTACATTTGCCCCAGTTAGAGAAAACCCACAATAAAATCAAACTCCTGCAGCAAAACCTTGCTTTTAAAACCCCTGCAGCTGCATGATGTCACATTTTTATTATTATAAAACTTTAATTTTGGTTAAAATCAATTGGACAGATTTTAATGTGTTAAATTTTTTTTTAACGCAGTTAATCTTTGGTTGGCTTTTTTTTTTTTTTTTTTTTTTTTTTTTTTTTTTTTTTTTTTTTTTTACAAACAAAAGTCCCGACCTGGAACCTTTGTATTTGTGTGTTTCTGGTACGGCCATTAATCTGACGCACATCCGCTAACAGCAGCGATGGAGGACGAAGCGGCTCCTCTGGGGGTTCGTTTCTGCTTCCAGAGCCGATCGGATGGGACGCTGGAAACACCGGTTGTGTTCCAGTTGTGCTAAAAGCAGCTGCACCAATCTGACGGCTGAATAACCGCAACAAAACAATAACTTTCTCTGTTGTTGAGCTCATATGTCTATTTTTTTCAATAATTTAGCAGCAAAAAGGGTTTTTGAATTGAAAATGTTGCTTATTTTGTTGATTAAAATGCGATTAATTCCAATTAATTCGAGTCCCACCATTAATCGGACTGATTCTAACGCTGATGACGGGAGGACGGGAACTTCCTGCCTCACCTGATCTCCACTCAGGCTGGGCTTGGGGTTCCTGCAGGGCAGGTGGCAGATGCACATCCTGCTGCCTGTAAGCAGACGGAGGTCAAAGGTCGGCATCGGGTTCAAGCGCCCAGGCTGCTTCTCTCTCTGCTCTCCTACCTTTAAACTCCACGTAAACCTTCCAGTGGAGGTTCTGCAGGTGCCGGCGCAGCTTGTGGCTGTAGCAAGCTTTAAACTTCTCCTCGGGACACAGAGGGCAGGACTTCCGCCCCGCTGGAGGAGGAAAAAATCAAACAGCCATGAATGACCAGGATTTATCTGGAAAAACGTTTCTTTTTACTAAAATATGCTTATTTATTTCATCTACAGAGGAAACAAAATCCTTCCACGTACCTCTGCTCCAGTTTCTGGTGCAAACATCTTAATTCACTTGTTCCACTTGCAGATTATTTCACTTACAGCCAGAACTTTTTCATCAATATTAAGGAACTACTGACTTAAAGCCTGCTGGAGCGTTCCTGTCACTTAGTTTGGTCTGATTTCGAGTGTTTTTACGATGTTTGCAGCAGAAAGTGGAGCAGAGATAGATTTGGGGTTTTTGCCGTGTAGCTCGGGGCTCTGCAGCCTGCGGCTCGTTGGACCGTCCACAATAACTCTTCATAACTTTGCCTTAAAATCAAAAGGAACCAGTTCTTTGTTTTAAATACAGATATAATAACAAATGCAGATTTTTAACTGTTTTTCTATTTTTTTCCAGCAATATTTGCACTGCATTTACACAAGAAGTGCCAGTGATATGTTTTCAGATCGTTTTCCTCGTCATCAGGATGGAATCGGTGCTTTTTATCTTTATTCTACATCCTAAAAAACCAGAACTAAAACACTGGGTCTTTAAAAATGACCAGAAATTTCCTAAAGTAGACATTTGTTGAAACAGTTGTCTGTTTTCAAACGGCCTGAATGCTTTCATTTGGCTGGTCCGAGCGTTGGGGTTGTGAAGGCTGCAGAGCCCTGGACTCAGTGTTTGGGTCTGAAGAATCAGCGGTTTTCATTCGTCTGATAAAGTCTGAATCTGATCATTTTAGCATCATTTTCTCCATTAATAAACTGTTAAACAACTGGATGTTTGATTTTTATGTGATTTTGGTGAAAAGTGTCCTTGTAAAGTTCAGCTTCTAATATCCCAGCAACGTCCGGTAACGACTCGCTTCTTCCTCCTGAGTTTTTCCTGCAGGCAGAATCAAAGGCAGAGATTCCCCAGCAGCGAACTCACCACCATGGAGGTCCACCAGCATCTCCAGACCTTCCAGTTTGGTCTGGATGGAGATGTGTCTGTCTGCAGGCAGGGCAGAAACCCAAACACTGGTTTATTTCATGCCTCCCAGTGGGCTGGACCCCCCTGCCCCCGGGCTGACTTACCGGAGGTCGTGGTTGAAGGCCTGGCGTCGCTGTCAGCCGCGGCGCCGCCCTGGACCGCGCCTGCCGGAGCTTCCTCACCGGCATCTTCATCGCCTTCAAAACCAGAGCAGAAACTTTCACGTCCAAACATAAAAGCCGGGAAACGGTCCAGACGCAGCGGATCGGCGTTCTGTACAGATAAATCTGAATGAAAGGCGCGGCGGTGGCTGGACCGGCTCATCCGAACCGTGGTCATCATCACCAGCGGCTTGTGGTTCCAAACAGAGCGCCACAGAAAGGGTCACCTGTGTGGGAAGCAGGCTGCCCCCTCCCACCTGTTGCTGCTCAGCAGGCTTCTAAAGGCACCGACATTTTAACCGGAAAGATGAGGACCAGTCAGTCATGCTGTGGAAACTGCAACAGCGCCACCTATCGCATTTATGAAGCCCTGCTGCTTGTCCACGTTTGCGCTCCACACTTCTTCCTTCCCCTCAACTTTCTGTGAACATGCTTGGGTCCAGCTCTCTGAGGCTTCCCCTCGTCATGGAGGGAGTCCATGACCGTCCCCTGGACAGCTGTCCAGTCCGCTGCCGTCCACACGGCTGTCCTCCTCACCCAGACCACCCAGAGGCTCCGGCGATTCGCCGGCTGGGCGTCACATCACGAGTTTCAGATTAAACGATACGAAAGTAAAAGAAATAAAGGCTTAAAATATTTCACTCTATGTGTGATGAAGCTATATAATATATGAGTTGCACTTTTTTGGAAAGAGTGACAGAAAGTGTTGAAATTTTTCCACGATATTGTAATTTTTGGAGACGAACAAACAGCAAACTGCCAACTGTTCTTCCTTGGTTGTCTTAAACCAGTGGCGGGGGGGGGGGGGGTCCAGTTGAAAGAACTCCAGGGGCAACGAACCTTTTAGTATTTTTCGTTTTAATTATAAGTGCAAAAACTGTTTTCCGTTTTCATTTCACCTGATCAGCAGTCATTTTAATGCAGTAGGAACGAGATCTGTAAATCACGGAGGATTTAAAACATTAAAGGGTCTTGCAGGTTTGACAGATAAAAAAATAAAAACACATTCTACATTTTTCAGGATGATCATATTTTTCTATTTTTGTCTTTTCAGCAACAAGAACAGTATATGGCTCACTCTGGCTTCATTTTGCCAAGTTTCATCAATGGGCACGCCCAGTTCTGCATTTTAGTAAAAGTCACTGGATGTTTGTGGTCCTTTTTTATCATAAACTAAAAGCAAAAACCTGGATGAACACTCTGTGTTGCACCTTCTGTCTCTTTTAAAAATCTGTATCCACTGCCTGAACTGGCAGATTCAATTCAGGCTGTTCTTGAACTGTGATCAAGGGCCACCCAAAATCGTTCCAAGGGCCGCAAATGGCCCCCAGGCCGCACTTTGGACACCCCTGTCTTAAAGCAGGGGTGTCACTGGAGCAGGCAGCCTGACGAACAGTTTGTTTGTCTTCCAGTTAAATGAGCAACACAATACGAACTGAAACTGCAACTAAACAAAATTGGTGTTTATAGATTTAATAAAGAAATGCTAGGATAACATCTTACGTAATAATCAACACACCACGTTGTTTTCAGGAATCAGGAATAAGTTTTTCTTTCAGTATCAGAATCTCATGCCGACCAACGAACATCTGGAATAAAGGAGGAAAACAGAGATTTCCTTCCGAGGCTTCAGGAAATCATGACTCCAGTCCCTCCGGTTCTGTTCAGGTCAAGTTCTGCTTGTTTCTCCGCGTAAACTGGAAAACATGCGCACATTTCCGCGCAGCGGCTCTGCAGCGCAGCTCCGTGGTGAGACCGTCTCGCATTCAATATTTATACTTCTAATATTCTGAGCTGGATCCTGGGAGGAAACAGCTGCACTGACGCCTGCAGCTGCGGGGCCCCTCCTGCCTGCGCAGCCCTGCGGCTCCAGCCTCCATCCCGCCTGTCGTTGTTGACTGTTTAGGCCCAGTGGCGGAGCTCCGCGCTGAGGCCCTCGTCCCGCTCCGCACTTAAAAACTCACATTCCTCCTAAATTCACCGCGCAGCGAAAAAACCGTCCAACGCATTCATTCAAAGCGCGCTTTTTCTCCGCAAAATGAGCGTACGGACGATAATGTGGCGCAGTTTTACTCACGTTTGATGCCTCCGTCCTCCTGGTGCTGCTGAGAAGCGTCTGCCTCTTTCAGCTCCGCCATTTCCAGATGCAGCCGCAAAGCAGGAAGTACTCTGACGTACGCGCTGTACGTAAACTGCGTAACTCCGAAGCGGCGGTCTGCTGCAGCGCACAGATGCACATTCTGCCGCAAACGTCCCTCCTCAATCAGCAGATTAAATGAGATCACAGCCGAAGTTACAATAGAGACCTTACCTTTAATCCACATGAATATTAACTCTATCAGGAAAAGTTTTGTTTTAAAAAGAGGCGTTTTATTAAAGCGCAGCATCAACGTGGCGGGGCTTTTAAAGCGACCGCTAATTAACACCTAATCTTATGGCGGCACATTCAATTCAAAATTTCGGACAAGTTATGAGATTTAAAACACAGACAGGAGAATTCAGACATGAGAGCAGCTCTGTGGGAAACTCGGCTTCATCAAATTAAATATGAGCCCAGATAAGAAAGGAGAAATGCAAAAAGCAGATGTAAAGAACCAACAGAAAGCGCTACACGCGACGTGATGACGTATGACGTACAACCCCAGCAAATAAACATGGGACTTACTTCTCCTGGAGAATGTGCGGTTGTATTACTTTGTTGCAATAAATAGAATAATAGATATTTAATAAAACAGTTTCCTGTGACAGCTGAACGTCCAAGCAGTCCAGATCCGAACTGGCCTGAAAACCCTGGTGGAAACTGGGAAAACTGGTTGTGGTGGTGTTGAGGCTCCATCCAATAAAACAGGAATGGATGTTATGAAAGTTATTGTTTTAGAGTCCAAGCTGTCAAAAAAAGTAAGAGAAGCTGCATTATAATACCTTCGAGATAGATGGATGGATGGATGGATGGATTTTGCTGTCGAAAAATGGTAAGCATTGATTTTCAGTGATTTTCTTATAAAAAACTAATGACGAAAACCCAAAAACTGGTTGCTATTTGACATAATGATTTAAAATATAAAATATGGAACTGTTTTCCATTTTGTCACCATAAAATGTTTCAGGAAAAGCATTCTATGTGGTTTATTATTCTTTTCAAATTTAAAATACTGAAAAATAGAAGATGTCTGTCTCAGAGAAGCCAAAAATGAATTTCATCATTCCCATCATATTGTGACTCTAGGGGGCGCTGTTTCTTCTTCAGTACAACTTGTTTTTCCCCTTCGGGGAAATGTGTGAATTGTGTCAACTTTTAGTTTGGATGCAGAGAGTAAACAGCGCCCAGAAACACAGATGCATCAGGCTGCAGCTGTGCGTAAACAGAGCAATTCTCTGCGCACTGCGTTCATTTCCTCAATTATGTTCATACAGTAACTCATTTAAATACCTCAGTTACTTGAACTCTGAATGTTCATCATAGTTATGGCCTTTCTCAGAGGCCACAAGCATCGTGAAACTGTAAATAGTTCAGTAGCAGTTGACTGATTTTGTAATGCGGTTCTACTTTCTAATTTTAGAACAGAGAAGAAGGAAAGTAATATGGGAAGATGTAATTTGTTCATAATTTGAATGTGTTTCATCATGTCTGTAGTAAACCTAAGAACGAATAAATAGTGCAAAGCAAAATGACGACTTGTTTCATCCTGTAAAGTAAAAACATCCGGCATACGTTGAGGAACTGGCATGTCCTGTCTGCTGTTCTCTAAAGATCCGACCAGGAAATGGGTTTTGTTCTTTAAGGCATAGATGTTTGTATTTTGTGAAAGTAGCCGTCAGATCTTCCCTGACCGTCTGTAGGCTCTATTTTACAACAAACTGCAGTGGCCAGTTCCCACAGTAGCGTGCATGGCAGCAGTGTTATTGTTCAGAGAGTATAATAGAGGCAGAAATGGGACAGACTGTCTTTTCTTGAGCTGTTCTAGTTGCCCGGAGGCAGAACAGGGTTAATATTGTCCCAGAATATGCAGTGACACAAAGATTATTGGTTCTAATAATGCTTTAGTAAATAGAAACGACTTCTTAAATACATTTTAACTAAATGTAAATTTCTGCCAATTCACTTCTGACAACAAAAAAAGAGGAACACAGTTCGTTTTACAATTTTATATTTTGTATTTTAAAAAACGAAAGTCAAATAACTGTTTGTTGTTTTTCCATTTTTTTTCTGATAATAATAATCTAATAATCAGAAGATGCCCAGACTTCCTGCTGGAGCTCTAGAAACAGCCTGAAGCCAGAAAGATTGTTGGCCGAAAGTTTCGTTTCAGGGCTGCGGTCTCATTCAGGGGAAAACAAAAGTTAAGGTTCGTCTGAGCCAAGCGACGTCGCTCTTCTCACTCCACCGCCTCGCCATGGTATGGCAGGCCACTTTAAAAATCAAATCAGTTTCGTCTGAATTACATTCTGGATATCGAAAAAGGAGTTTTCATTAGAAACAACTACATTTTGACTACCCTGAATGGTCTGCGTTTACATTCTGACTAGTAAAAAGAACAATTCAAGATATGTTTAATTACATCTGACCAGTCAGGCTGTTAATTCAAAAAATAGAAAACCCATCTAAAATAAAAAAAAAGGTTCAAAATATCTCTAATTTATTTTGAGATATCTTAAAAAGAAATTTAAACATTTAAAAACAGTTCTAGATATCGCTAAGTTTGTTTTGGCTAGTCATTTGCTTTCAAGATATCTGTAATTTACTTTTCACTCGTCAAATCTATATATATACCTCATATCTAAAAATATAGTAAGGTTGCTTTAATTGGAATCATAACTAGTCAGAACAAAAGGTGAGATATCTCAAATTTACTTCATGACTAGTCATATTTTAATTGTTAATATCTGGAATATATGTTTCAAGTCAAGTTTATTTGCATAGGACATTTCAGCAGCAAGGCAGTTCAAAGTGCTTCGCATCATAAGAAACATCAATCCAGTGGTTCAGATAGTCAGTAATTTATTGCTGATATCTTGAATAGGAGCCTCCATACAACTTAACGGTAAATCTGACGCTATTTATTCTTTTATGATTAAATAATATGTTTAGCCATAAACCTATTTCAGACATCTGGAATGTGAGTGTGGTGAAGCTGATTTTATGTTACAACTGCCTGCCATACCGTATCATGCTCTCCCCCCCCCCCGCGTCGCCACGTGACGTCGACCCATAAATAAAACTCCGCGCGAGCTCCGTGTTGCCATTCCTCATCTGCGCCTCCTGAAGAGCATCACCGACGCTGTCGACCAAACCCTCCACATCTGCAGAGAACCGCTGGAAGATGAGGTGAGCGATGCCGCTAATACTCATAACCGCACGTTTTCAACAACTACTGCACCTTTTTAATTTCTCCAAGTAGGGGGAGGTCAGGTTCACTGTGACAAGTCGGATGGATGAGAAAACATTCATTTCATAACTGCTTTAATTTAATATCAGGGCTCCAAGCCCGCGGGAGCGAGCAGGGAGCGAACCGTCTGGGTTTCTTCAAGTTCCTTCTTCTCCACTAACACGTGTTGGCCAGAAGAACCAGAAATGCTGGGAAACATCTGCTGCGGCAGTTTGGTAGAAAAACACGACCACTCCTCAACAAAAAAAAAAAAAAAAAAAAAAAATCATACTCCACAATAAGTAGGGGGCGCTGTTGTGAAAGACAATGTGATTTGGGGAATAACTCCGAACCTATTAGCCGCACCCTCAAAAACTTCATATCAGCTTAATCTCTGGGTGATGCCACATCACGTGACATAGGCCACGCCCATTTCCGCCTAACTAGAGTTTTTTTTTTGTTTTTTTTTTTTTTATTTATTTTTTTTAGCTAATTGAGACCAAGCCAAAACCGAGTTTTTGATTCCTCCTCCCGTATTACAAACTGGATTGACGTGAAACTTGGAACATAACATTTGTGATCCGAGCTGTTAAAACGATATGTAAAAAAAAAAATCGAAACAGCTTTGAAAATTGTGCAAGCGATGCAACACCAAACCTTAGCTGCAGCGACCACAACAGTTAACTGTATATTCATCATATTTCACGATTAAACAAAAACCACTGAGATCCTATTAGGGGATGAGATGCTGTCACAATATATTTAGAGGTTCCCAGTTCTGGTGATGGGGGCGCTAGAGAGTCCCAACGTTTATATCTGAATTACATCTTGATGGATTTACACCAAACTTGGTACATATGTTCAAAACCACACCCGGAGGCCATATTTTGAATATGATTGGATGTGGCTTTTATGCTAATTTACATTTGACCTTTGAACTGTCATGAAAAGCTTCTGATGTGACGAGCTCGGCAAGCCGTGGTTCTGAGACTCAGTCGTTGCTCGACCGTTTCAGAGTCCTGCTGCTGAGAAGACGCTGATGAAGTATTTCCTTATTTGGAAAACTGATACCAAAATATAACTTCACAAGATGCTCAATATTCCTCATTTTAATTTTTTGTTATTTTTCAGATCCTCATAAAATTAAGATTAGTACTTCTTGTATTATTACAACTTTATTATCATGTTATTACCGCTTTATTCTGGCGATATTCTGACTATTCTCGTATTGTTATGAATTTATTCTTGTATTATTACGACTTTATTCTGGTAATACAAATTTATTCTCATATTGTCAACTTTATTCTGTTAATATTAAGACTTTATTCACATATTATTGTGGCTTTATTATGGTAGTATGAATTTATTCTCTAATTATTATGGCTTTATTCTCAAATTATTATGAATTTAATCTGGTAATATTACAACTTTATTCTCATATTGTTACAACTTTATTCTGTTAATATTATGACTTTTTTTTTTTACGTATTATTACGACTTTATTCTTGTAATATGAATTTATTCTCTTATTCCAACTTTATTTTCAAATTATTACTAATTTATTCTAATTTTATTACGACTTTATTCTGGTAATATGAATTTATTCTCATAATATTACAACTTTATCCTCACTTTATTATGACTTTATTCTTGTATTATTATGACTGTCATATCATTATGACTTTATTCTTGTAATTAAAAAAATAAAAAAATCTCTTAGCCTGGCCATAATACCCTGTCATGCAGATGCATCCTGCTTATGAACCACAATAAATATTATTCAGTTTTGAGCGCCCCCTTGTGTTTTATAAATTAATAATTATAGATGCTAAACAAAATAGGCGATTGTGTTTATTTTTTTAAGTTTCAGGTTATAGTGGATGGAAATATTTGTGACTTTTTCCACCAGTAAACTACCAAACATAACTTAAAGTTGGGCTTGTATCAACTACAGTAAAAGGATAAGACGTACTTTCATAAAATATTATGCACACTTTTTTCGCAGAAAGTTAGCAGGTTGAGGAATTCAGAAACATTTTTAAACTTGATGACAGAAACGGAGAAGTAAAGAAGTAACATCTCGATAGATCGGGCTGCACGGTGCTACCACTGCTGCCATGAAGAGAGGGTCGTGGGTTTGAATCCCAGGCTTTCTGTATGCAGTTTGCATGCTCTCCCTGTCTATGCAAGGGTTCTCTCCAGGTACTCCGGCTTCCTCCCACAGTCCAAAAACATGACTGTTAGCTCGATCGGTCTCTGTAAATTGCCCGAAGGTGTGAGTGTGTGCCTGGTTGATTTTCCTGTGATGGACTGGAGACCTGCCGAGGGTGTACTCGACCCCTCACCCAAGAAAAGCTGGAGGACGGTTCCAGATTATTTTAAACTCTTTAATTTCATTGTTTGTTTCTATGATTTTCCCACTAGTGCTGCTCAGAGTCTGCTGTCCCGACTGAAGGCCCTGGAGAGCCACTTCACCTGGGATCTGGACCCCAACAGGGCCAAACTCTTCCGTATCAGGGATAAGCTGGAGGACATCGGCACCGAGGAGGGAAACTTCTGGCTGGGTCCCATTTACAACCTGCGGGGCTTCATCCAGTACCAGCTGGGCTCCACTGAAGAGGCCCTGAACCTCTTCAACCGAGCCACCGAGACCTTCCAGAGGCAGAAGAACGCTGATGAAGGTCCCTGGTTGATGGTGAACTTTGGGAATCTGGCCTGGCTGAACCATCTTCAGGGTGAGGATGAGAAGAGTCGGGATTACCTGTCAAAGGTCGATGATCTGATGAAGAAGAAGAAGACGGGGGAGATCTACCCAGAGGTCTTAGCTGAGAAGGCCTGGACCCTGTTGAAGTTCGACAAAGAGAAGAAGCTGGAGGCTGTAGAGCTTTTCAAGAGAGCCATCCGGATGCAGCCGGACACCGTGGAGTGGCGGAGCAGCCATATGATAGGGCTGCTGAGCACCTTTAAACACAGCGATGAGGACCCAGATCCTGACATCCTGGAGGACCTGAGAGTTGCCAGAGAAGAAGATCCGGAAAACCTGTACCTCGCTGCTGTCGACCTGAAGCAACGAGCCAAGAGAGGCGAGCGGGTTAACGATGAGGCACAGGAGCTGTCAGAGAAGATTTTACTGAACCCTGTCAGCTGCTACAGCGGCATCAAACCGCTGCTGAGGATCTACAGACAAATCGATTCCTTCGATGATGCCATTGACGTGGCAGAAAGGGCCCTGAGGAAGGATCCAGATTCCCGGTACCTGAAGAGATGTGCCGCCCTTGCCTACAAATGGAAGATCGTTTTTTCCAGAGATGGACGCCCGAGTCAAAGAACCTTCGACCAAACAATCAGCCTGTTGGAGGACATCATCTCTCACTACCCTGAGTCCTCTTTAACAAAAAAGGTGGACCTCGCAAGCGTGTGGGCCAAGTCCGGTCGCGGGCTGACGAAACCAGATCAGATCTTCAAAGAGCTGCTGCAGAAATCCTTGGATCCTGCAGACAAACAGTGTGTTTACAACAGCTACGCTAAGTACCTCCACTTCGACCGACAGGAAAGGAACAAGTCGGTTGAGTATCACATGAAAGCTGCAGCCATAAATAACGAGTCCTTCTGCCGGAAGAACAGCATCAAGGCGCTGGAGAAGATCCGAGACCGCGGACAGTCCAGAATGTGCCGAGAGATCCGGGTGTTTCTGGAAAACCTGGAAGGTGTTGAGACTGACTGAACTCTGAAAGATCAGATCTTTGTTTTGAGAACAGATCCAAGGATCCAAGTCCTAACTTCTCAATATTATTCTAGTTTTAACCCCTTAATGGCTGAATCTATATCCAATTGTACAAAAAACTTTATTACTTGTGTCTTTGCTGTCAATTAGATGTTAAATTACTTAGAGATTATAAATTTGAACTTTGCACCCACCATTAGAGTAAATTTAGGTATGATGCTAATAAGATCCACTAGGAACTTAATGAATGAAACAGACTGTTCAGTCTTACATATTGATGCTACTAATGCTCAAACAAAATTTTGAAATTGAGTCAAAAAATATGTTATTGAACAACCGTTGCTTTCTCAATTATTGCAGTATTCCAAATACATCTAAATACTGCAAAGTACCTTTGCTGCTCAGTCCTGTGAGCTTCTAGTCCTTTTTTGGAATATGAAATCAGTTTACAAATTGAATTTCAACATCTACTTTTGAACAATCATTGGTGTTCATCCTGTAGTGTTCCAATACAGCTAAATACTTTAAAAAAAAACCTTTATGCTACTCTCCTAGAACCTTTTATACCATTTTACGATGAAAAATATTGTATTAGAGTATGTCCTTATGAAAATAACCATTCATTCATCAGTATTGAAATATTTCTTGTAATCTAAAGTAATCTATTGATTCAAAGTTGAATAATCAAAATACATGCACATTTAATTTTTCTATAAATATGCATATTGCTTCTTAATACTAGTATTACTCATTTCCATTCCTCAGTTGCCTCGCGTATCTAAAAAGCTTCATATCCAAAATTAGAAATAACTTTTAGAATTTTGGGCATGTCTATTTTAATATATGTAGAAGATAAATATATATTTTTGTTGCACAACTCGGGTCAGCGTTAAGACTGTTTACTGCATTTATCAGCAAAATTCAGTGAGGTCAGTGCATTGCACACTTCCGCTTCCAAGAACCCCGTGTAGTTCACACTTCGACCACTAGATGGTATCAAAGCACTTCCGATAGCAACCTTAGTATGAGAGGCGTATAAATCAAGTGTGTGGTATTCATACATCCCCTTGGCTGTATTCAGTGATAGAGGTATGATGCTAATTAGCTTCACTTGTCCATAAGGGGATAAGGAGGATAAAATTATTAGACTGATATTAAACATTTGTTCAGTATTAATGTTTTTAATATTCCTGGTATTTGCTGATGTGATCTGTTTTTACTTTCTATCCTGATGTAAGCAGCTAAATATTGTTAAAGATTTGGGGGATTGTAATCAGTAGTCAGCATTATTTTAAAATGAACTAAAATATATCACTGCAGTACTTCTTTATATAATTTTTTAGTTCAGCTTAAGTATTATATAAAACACAACACTCACCAGTTCAGCCAATCAGAGCATGTACTGCAGCTTTTACAGCTCTATATTGTACGCTTATCCTGTTTACCATTTGGAATTAAAATTTAAAAAAAAATTAATAAAACATGAAACATTTCTTTGGATTTTCATTTTAACGGTTTAATCCCAGCAGCTTTCATCAGTTAATCATCGGACCGGTCAGCACCTTGATATTAAAGGCCTTACTGGAAGCTCTGGTGCTTATTATGACTGCATGCTGTTTAGAAAGCATAAAGTGGTATTAATACTGCAATGATAAGCTGGGATGAACCCAGACTGTCCTCCTTCATGGAGGATTGTCAAGAGGAAGATGAAAGACACCAGAACCAACGACGACGACGACCTGAAGGCAGCGATCAAACCAACCTCAGGCTGGTCTCCACTCCGCATTGCTGCAGGAATTCATGCAAAAGGAGCCCAGACCTGAACTGAGAGCAGACAGATGAACATAGTTTTCAGAAACCTGACATTTCTGGTTGAAAATCCCCTTTTTTATTGATCTGACGTGATCTTCTAACATTCTGAGACACAAAATCGCCACGCCGGCCTGCCGTCCATGTTGAGTCAGCTCTGCGCTGGTGGCGCCGTGACGCCATCACGCAGAAGGTAGTCCTGCTGGCTGCGAGATACCGCTAAATGTGCTGAAGCTTCTTCCATCCAGCTGGGCCTCAGCGGTAAAGGCTCGTTTTTTTTTAAGATGCATTCATCTCTGCAGCTTTTCCTTCATGTGACGTCGTTCTGACGACTTTTCTTTGAAAGCAACAAGAACGAAATGATTTCTGCACATTACGATTAAAATGACGGTAAAACTGTACAAAAAAAAGCTTTTAAGCATAATAAAGGGCTTTGCAATGAAAGAATCTACACTTGACCAGTCTGCTCCGTAATCTTTCAATTAAATAGTCTTGATGCTGCAAAAACATAAAAACATAAACCAACCTGCGAAGTTTACAGAGCATTTTTGTCCCAGGAGAAATGTATTAAATTTAATCAGGCATTTATAAGTTAAAACACACAAACAGGATGAAATTCAGTTTAACTCTAATTTTTAACCAACATTTGAAAACGATGAGCTCCGGCTCGGCCTCATTAAGATGATCTTCAGATTGTGAAAAACTTGCAAAAGGCGACGCAAACTTTATCACACCCATCAACTTTAGCGATATCTGTTTAATTTCACCTGAAAAAGTTCTGAAAAAACTCAGTGGAAGCATTAAAGAATCAGCTTGTATCAAGGTTTTTATTCATTAACGTTCAGAAACTCAACCAAAAAAAACAAACATTTTCTCTATTTACACAGTTTTATCTGAGGCGCCTGAATTAATCTGGAGAACATGGTCTCATTTTGGTTCCAGAACCATCAGGGGTCCAGATATCTGAACCTGAAACTGCTGGAATTATTTTTTTTTAAAAACACGTCAAGTACGAGATTTAAGGGAGAAGTGGGGGCGGTGGGGGGGCTCGAAAGGGAAAACAGGTTAGAAGGACTGAGGTCAGTCGTTTCCTCTTCGGCTCTTCTTGTGGCTCTTCTTGGAGCTCCTGTGAGGATGAAAGCAGACAGAACCTCTCAGTCCAACAGAACCAGGAACATAAATCAGGATTTTACCCGAAAAACCTGAACCTGCTAAAAACACAGTTTTATGAGAAAAACTTCAACCCTGCTAAACACTGAACCAACATCAGTCTTAAAGCCTTTAACTCTGGTGCAACGCCGCAAAATATGAAATATCACCACTAAGGTTTTAAATGGAACGGCTTGAATGGAATCAGTGGGGCGTTTTACCCATGAAGGCGTCAAGCAGGAGTTTCTGGTACCAAATACAACTAGTCTTGTTGCTAAACTTAGCTTCCAGCAGCCCTTCCCTCAGCTTTAGGCCCCGTGGAGACACGAGGACGTGGGACTCACCTCTCTGGGGTCTTGGAGTGGCTGCGATGTCTGTGGCTTCTGTGGTGACCTGATGAGCAACCAAACAGATCGGATTTAATACCTGAACTCAAACAACGGCAGCCCAGCAGCAGCTTTCAAGAGTCAAATACAGAAGCAAATATGAAGATTTAACTGCGGTCGTCGCAGAAGAAAGTACACCCCGTGTCAGTTCAAGGATGCCCGTTATTCAGGATTTAACAGCATCAGTTAAGAGCAGGAAGTTCGGTCACATGACCAAACTAATGTCACATGACCAACCCAGAAACACAAACAGCAACAAGCATCAGCTGTTAATCTCGACCCAGTTTTACTTATCGGACCGGTTCCGATGTTTCTGCCAATATATTGTTAAAAGGTTCAGTGCATTCAGAGCGCACACCCAGCATGTAGGGTACGGAAGGCCAACCGTGCCACAATTTAATAAATTACAAGTAAAATAAAACTGGACCTGCATGCATCAAATACATTAATCCTTGTTTGTCTTAATTAAATATGGAATTTATTTTTCTTATTTTAGAGTTTTTAATTGGTAAATATTTCATCATTTCCTTTCATGGTCACACCATGAATTTATTTTTATCTCTTGGCCTTAAAAATCAAAAACACTACAGCAAAGATGGCAGAGCTGCAGCTGATTGGCTGTGCTGGGTAACCAATCAGATGTTAGCGTTCATCTAGGAAGAAAGAGGAGCAATTTGAATCATTTCCTGACTTATTTCAGGAAATAAAAAGTCATTCTAAAAACGCTGAAATATTCATGTATGATTTCCCGATTCGATAATTTTATTGGGTAACAAATCAAGGCCTTTAAAATATTCAGATGCATTTAATTATTTATTTATTTGAAGTATCAAATTAAAAATGTTGGATTTGTGTCATTTTCCATCTTCCACAGCAGGATAATTATCCAGAACCGGCTCTAAGGAGGAAAACTACGGTCCGGTCTCTGCAGAACCTACCGGGCGATTTGGAGCGGTGCCGCCTGTCTCTGGAGCGGCTGCGGTGTCGCCGGGGGCTCTTGCTGCGATGGCGCTCTCTGCGAGGCGACGGGCTGCTTGGAAACAATAAAACGCGTTTAGAGTCCAAGTCAAACCCAAACTGGTGTTAAACGGCGGGAGTCGCACCTTCGTCTCTTTGGAGATCTGCTCCTCCTGCAAGGCAAACAGCTCAGTTTAGCTCTGCGGCCGCAACCACATCACGTCTAATCATTCCATACAAAGAGGCGACCACGAACCGTCGAGGAGAGCGGCTGCGTCTGTAGCGCGGCGACGGGGAGCGGCGAGGCCGGTCGTTGTCACGGTGACCGCGTCTGTGGGGCTCAGGGCTCGGCAGCCTCTCGAACTGCCAGCCGGAGAGAAACAGAACAGGAAATGGTGAATAAACCATCCCAAAAGGAGAAAGTTTCCACCCTTTATCGGAGCTTCCCGATTAAACAGCTTTAAAGATCTAAAATCTAGTCTCTTCTAAATTTCTTTAGGTATTTAAAATTTTCCAGGATTCAAGGAGTAAAGAGGCTGAAAACTGCTCCAAACGTGACCAGCAGAGGTCACTGTTTGCACAGATCAGTAAATAATCAGGCTTCACCTTTTCTTCTTCTTCATCCTCCTCCTCGCTGCTCTCCACCTCGTCCAGGTCCTCCTCCAGAGCGCTGATCCTGGGGTCCAGCATCTCGGCTTCCTCCAGGACCTGCCTCTTCTGCAGCACAGGAACCCAAACGGAGTCATTTCACGATGAATCCGTTCAGGACGTGAAGAAAAATGTCTAAAACACTGAGAAACAGCAGCTAACGACCAAAGAAATGGTAAAAACTTCACGTCTGAACCCAAACCGCCGACTGAGGGAACAAAACGGACCTGAAGTCGCGGCAGGATGATGTCACAGACTCTCTCCGCATGAAGAAGCTCGTCGATGAACTCGTCAACGTGCATCAGCTCAAACTCTGGAGGAAGAACAGAGGAACACGCACATAAAGCGGGTTTCAGCTCCAGCTACACCAGTAAAACCAGTAAAGATTCACAGTTCCAATTAATAAAAGGTAGCTTTTCTGATGAAAAACTCAGAGGCTGAATATTTTTACAAGTCTCCACCCAGAACTGCTCGTTTTTCCCTGTGAAGAGGCAGGCTTTGGTCCTAATCAGAGACGTTTCCAGTAAACCAGGAAGTGGACGCTCCGTGTTTTCCAGTCCTCTCTGTGAAGTTCGACGCGTCTTAAATCAAGTTCAGGTGCTTGTCAGGACGGTTAACCCTGGATCTGTGTTTATGCAGCTGATCGCATCAGTACTGCCCCTTCAAGCATGTTAGGATGAGTAGATAATGTTAATATCTCAATGAAACAATTAAAATACACGTTTTAATTGTGGCTCATCAGGTGTGAACTATCAGTTTGTCACATTTATGTCTGAAATGTACATTTTAAATAAAGGTTTTAATTGAAAGTGATTCTTTTTTGCCTCAGAGAGAAACTCGTGACTGAAATCAGGTGAGTTTTGTTTCCAGACTCAATATTTAGCATTTACAACATGATGCAAATTAACAACAGCTTAATTATGATTTTAAAATTATACGAGGACTTGAGTCATGTGACTGAGAAACAAGTCACAAATTCAATGTGTTTAGATTCGACTCGATGAAATCACCAGACCAGCGACTCGTGACCCGTTAAGACTCGACATCTTTCTTGTTTAACGAAAGAAAAGCAGCTGTAAAAAGTAAAAAGCAACATCAGCTCTGATTTTTAGACGACTCTTAAGTCCAGTCCCTCCTGCTTGTTGTTCTGGTGAATAAAAAAACCTTTTAAATAATCACAAAAATTATTATTAGTTTAATTAAATTACATATTTGTAGGGCTTGGAGACATGGCTTAAAAATAAAATCTCTCGATTTTCTCGCTTTCTTTTTTAAAAATGAAATTACATATGACAGAAAATATTTTCAGAAAGGACTTTTTTAAAATCATCCCGTCTGTGAGGACGACAGAGTATTAGGGCCAGGCTACAAGGAATTTTTGTTTAATTACGAGAATAAAGTCGTAATATTAGCAGGATAAAGATGCAATTTTCCAAGAAAACATCTTAAATATCTGGAGTTATTGAGATCCAACGTGAGACGCTCAGTCCGTCTGGTTCTCTCTTCGAAACAGACACTCGTTGGCGTCCAAAGAAACAGAAACTGTAAAACACGCTTGTCAAACAAGATGGCCACCCTGGGAGCGGTGACATCACTGAACTACGGAAACCCAAGGAGAGCATTGGTGAAAAAAAAAATAAATCCAGATTCTCCAAAAATTAAATCTTGAAAAACCAAAAATCGATTAATCGCTAAAAATGAAACGTTTAGGACTTGGACTCGACTCGTTCATGCTTTTACTTGGGACTTGAGTAAAGACTCGGGTGAAGAGACACACAGGCTACGTTCCCACGGCAGCCAGATGCAACACAAACCCGACCTTTTCACAGCAGTCCGCATTTAATCCGACTTTTACATCACTGACGTGAGACATGCGTCATGATTCTGCAGCAGCAGAATCTCCGGTTGAATCAGCTCCTCTCGGCACCGGTCCCGGTGGACCCGGTCCGACTCACCTCCGTTCCTGTTCTGACTCTTGATCTTCCTGTAGTCGTTGTAGAGCGGCTCCAGGTACTTGTAGCAGTCCACGGCGGTGCCGGTTAACCTCATGTACATGGCTCCCAGCAGACGGACGTATCTGAGGAAGCAGAGAGGAGACGTTTCCTGTCAGAGTCACGAACCTCCAGCAGGTCGGAGTAACCCAGAGCGTCTCTGGAAGCGACCGCTGGTGAGAGCATGCTGGGAGCAGAGCCCGACGGTCGTGTCTGAGATGCGTTTAGATGTTTCACGCCGGTAAAGTGACTAAATCCTAGAGAAGGACTCACTTAAAGTCCTCGTTTTTGATGAACTCCACGATGATGTCCTTCTCCGGCTGGATCTGGAGCATCTTCAGCGTGAGGCAGAGGAACGGAGTCGGCTTGATGTTCCCGCCGTAAACCCCTCCCACGAACTTCAGCTCCATGGCCTTGTCCACCACCAGCTCAGCTGCAGACAAGCATAAACACCCCCATGAATTCATTCACAGCGAAGCGAGCTGCTGGGGGAGCGCCTGACACTCAGGAGCCAAACAGGAAGTCAGAGACGAAGCCATGAAACGGCCACGGCATCAACCCTGGAGACGGTTGAACGTAGAAACGAGGAGGAGCGCCTTCATCACAAGGATCAGAAGATGTTCACTCGTCACATTTCTAGCAATAAAAATATTGGGGATATGCAGAAGAAATAAATACGGTCCAAAGGAACAACTAAACCTTTAGTCCGTGTTTAGTTTGAAGATAATTGACTGATTCCGTAAATATTAGTGTTCAAGAGTTGCATATCTTGGCAGGATCAATCCTCCATACTTTTTAACTAAAGTACCTGATCTTGATAGTATTTAAAAGTTTTGTTTAAATTTTCATATTAAACAAAAAAAGAACAAATAATTTTATAAACAAAACGTTTTCTACATGTTTTCACTTTTAGAATGATGATTTAGATGGTTGATCGTTGAAAGCGTTTTAACTTTCCATCTCCCTGCCTGGTGCGGAATATTTCAGCAGGTCGCTGCCGTCCGCCTTCTTCCCAGTTTGAGCCTCTGAGCTCAGGAAGGCGTTACTGGGACCTTCCGGGCAACTAGAAACATCTATACCGGCGGTCTGCAACCTTTACGATCCAAAAAGCCATGTTAGCCCCCACTCCCGCCAAATAAAACTGTCCGAGAGGCGCGAATGTTACCTGGCCTTTTGAAAAAATACAACTTATCATTTTTGACAAATATAGGAAATTAGTTGTCACTTTTCCAACTACCACCATTTTATTTCCATTTTAAAGTTTTGAAATAAAGAAAAATATAAAATTTTTGCAAAACGAGGATGGATAAATTTTCTTCTGTGGGATCACATAGTTTCCAAGTACCTTTAATGTCAGTGTGAAAATTTCATTCAATTATTCCAGTTTAAAAAAAAAGGCAAAACCCTTGTTATTCTATATTAGTTCTTTTTTTTTAGCCAAAGTTATTAGGAGCCATTGTGGAGGGTCCAGAGAGCCACCTGGGGCTCCGGAGCCGCAGGTTGCAGACCTCTGATCCATAGGAAGTCATTTATCTTCAGCGCAATAATCTTTCTTAACCCAGTGATGAGAGCTAACATGGTATAGTAAGTGTTGACATTATGGATGCATTTTATTTTATGTTTGGAGAGACAAAGAAAATTTCCTCCTCAGTGGATAACAGAGTTTTATCTTCTGTTTATTAAGTCACTATAATGTACCATAACTTCTTGTTTTCATGATGTAATTCAGTTTAAAGTCCTTGTTGCTGAACGCGCTACACAGGCAAACTTGCCTAAACTTAATGTTATTTTCTATCTGCTGAACCATCTGGTAGCCAAGTGAAGAAGCAATATCATCAGTGAATATCATGACTCCATATTTCACCCTTTTTCTAACAGATACAGTACCTACTGTATTAGTTTCTTAACTTTTAAGTTGAAAAAATTGAATTCAGAAAAGTTACTTTGCCTAAATTTGATATTTTTTTCCTTTCTTTATATTTTAAAATACCAGAATTTACACCTAATTTTATATTTCTGTCTGTCTGATTACATTATTTTAAATATTAAATCTGACGTTATGATAGTTACTTGAGTTGCCTTTTAACCAAATACTGATTTACTTGATTAATTTCTTGGACGGTTAGTTTTTAACTTTATTTTAGTAAAACTATGTTGAAGTACTCTTATTGGAGTACTTTTTGGCTCCTCTGCCCGCCTCAGCCTCAGCTCAGTTTGTCTTTAGACTTTGGCAGCTTGTTTCCTTTCAGTTTCTAATTATTTTCAGGTTTTTTTTGTTTTGTTTTTTTAGAAAAAGTTCATAATTTAAAGGTTAATCCGGCAGAAGTACGTTGGTTTACCTCAAATCCTGTAAATTTTAAGAATTAACCCGGATGTTTCTCAACGGAAAAGACAATTTAGCATCACTTTAACTTAAATAAAAAAGAACTATTTTACAGAAATAGTGAATAAAAAAACCCCACTTTAGGTTGTGGAATAAATTTGTATTTTAATCAAGATTATCACCGTAAAACAGCTCTCCAGGGGTTAAATATTATCTTGTTGCAGTTAGCCTTCAGGGAGCTAACATGCTAACACACTTACCTGTCAGACCGAAACATTCCTCCTTCCAGTATTTGGACTCGTAGATTCGAGTCCGGATGATTTTCTCCACTAGATACTGCGGGTTGGTTCCGTGGATGCTGTTTGCATCTTTAACGGTTCTGTTTGCCATCGGAGGGAAACTCTGTTAGCAACGAGGCAAGCGAGAGCTAACAGGAAACGTTAAGAAGCACTTCCGGTTCAGCTTTGTGAGGGGGGGGGGGGGTGTTAAAAAAAATTAATATCCATCTTGTCCAGCAGGAGTCAGTTTTGCTAATGATTACTCGATTCAAGTCAGTTTGTTCACGTTCACAATTAAGTAAATGATAAAACTATTAAAAAGTTCGTTTATTTCAGTAACGCCATCATAAAGTGAAACACATTATATAGCCTTTAAGATTTTATTTCAGTTAATTATGATTTTCTGCTTACTGCTTATGAAAATGTTATAATACAACATGAGACCAATACAAACATTTTTAACACAGAAATATGAGGTTAATGAAAATTATGTTTAATACCAGCTTAAAAGATACTTTTGATCTAATAAACAAGCTTCATCAAAGCCCATAGTCTGATTTACTGAATATGTTTCTATATTTCAATTTGATCCCAGTTATGAAGCCATCCAGTCAAGTTAGGTTTATCATGACAATTGTTTTTTTGTTTTTTTTTTTAAATCTATTTAAGAAAACTGAGGCATGTGTATTGAAATAAGTTTAATTTAGTAAAAAAGAATAGACTGAAAAAAAGACATTAAAATAGTTATAAAAATTATAGTTGTCATGTAAAAGTATAACCCAAGTTAAAAGCATGAAATCACATAGTATTTACGTTTTCAGATGCAAACTAAACGAATCCAAACTCTTCTTGATGTTATTAATCATTAAACATTTGTAGGCTTAAAAGAAGCGTGATGTAAAACTATAGAAGCACTCAAGAGGCTACGGAGTGAAGATGTTTATCAATGAAACTAAAGTTTATGACACCTTTAGAGTGTTTCTTAAGTCATTGTTTGCTGTGATAAACAGCACCATTTGAAGACGATCCAGGGCATGAGCTATGGAAGACCAGATATGGAAACCGTGCTTGTGGAAAGAACTTGCAAGAACTTGTTTTTGAGGTTCATAAAAAGGTGAAATATCTCAGTCACTTTATTACTGATCAAATGAGTAGTGACATATACAGACATCATCTGTAAACAACGTTTAGCTTCTACTTTTACGGCATATTCTACACAGCACTATGCTACCCCCCTGTGGCCATCTTACAATGCAGCAAGCAGAAGCTGATTGTTGCATACAGAGATGCATTGAGAATCTGTTTTAAAATACCCAGATGGGTGGAGTGCTAGTTAGATGTTTATATTTTTGTATTGATTATTTATATTAAAGTTTTATATATTAAGGGTTTTTTTTAAATCTGTGTAACCATGGACTTAAGTCTGTTAACACAGCTTTATTGATTGATTTTAGAATATCCCAGTAATTCATTCTACATGTATGTTTTGCCCAAACAAATGGAAAAGTTAAAGACCCACCACATAGTTCAGAAAAATACAACCTCTCAACTGTGTGGCTCCATACTTGAAGGGGAAAACTTCTGCTTCTAAAAGTTTAATCACACAATTCACATGCTAGCAGGTTTGGCCATGCCTTAAGCCTGGTAGGAGTTCAAAGGTGACCCGCTAAATCACTGCTCTGGAGCCCCTTTCAGACCATAGTTCCACAATAAACACCCATAGTATGCCCATTACCAATCGCTTTAGCTTTTCCACTTGCATTGAGGCTTTCTAAGCGCATCCAGTGCTTTAAATGCAAGCATATTTGTTGCAGTCCATTCTCAAAATGTTATTTGTGTTAGATCCTGCTGATCAACATATTTTTCAGACCAGATTGACACTGGAGGGTTGCAGCTGTAAATATTTCAAGATTTGAGTTACTGTTAATGGTGAGTCATGTTGGCAAAGCTAAAGTTGGATTACTGCAGAGAATGTTCACCTCTGGTCTTTTTAATAGAGATCCAGGGTATCGACAAGTTTTATCAAGTAAAATTTAAGACTGTTTAAGACATTTTTAATGCCACTTTGAATAAACTAAGACTGAAAAAACTATAACTATACAGCTCAGGGATCATACTGCACTATAATCAAGTATAGCAAAAATTTTGAAATTTCTGGGGTCTTTCCAGACCTGGATCAGAGCATCAGTTAGTTCCTGAACAGTCTGTGGTGTGACGTGGCGGTGGATTGACCGAAACATGATGTCCCAGATGTGCTCAGCTGGATTCAGGTCTGGGGAACGGGCAGTCCAGTCCATAACATCAATGGACATAACATCATGCAGGAACTGCTGACATGCTTCAGCTACATGACGCTGAGCATTGTCATGCATAAGAAGGAACCTGCACCAGCAGATGGTCTCAATAGGTCTGAGGATCTCATCCCGGTACCTTATGGCAGTCAGGGCACCTCTGGCTAGCACATGGAGGGCTGTGCGGCCATCCAAAGAAATGCCTCCCCACACCATGACTGACCCACCACCAAACTGGTCATGGTGGAGGATGTTGCAGGCAGCATAACGTTCTCCACGGTGTCTCCAGACTCTGTCACATGTGCTCAGGGTGAACCTGCTTTCATCCGTGAAGAGCACAGGGCGCCAATGGCGAATCTGCCAATTTTGGTGTTCCCTAGCAAACGCCAGTCATCCTACACGGTGTTGGGCTGTAAGCACAGGCCCTATATGTGGACGTAGGGCCCTCATACCACCCTCATGGAGTCTGTTTCTGACAGTTTGAGTAGAAAAAAGGACAAGGTAGCGGTCCTGCTGTTGGGTTGCAGCCCTCCCACGGCCCCCTCCATCTCTCTTAGTGTACTGGCCTATCTCCTGGTACCTATTCCATGCTCTGGACACTGCGCTGAGAGACACAGCTTCTTGCCACCACTCACATTGATGTTCCGTGTTGGATTAGCTGAACTACTTGAGCAACTTCAGTGGGCTGTAAAACACACCTCATCATGCCTCTATGCGTGACAGCACTGACAAAAATGAAAAAGTGACTAAAAGTTCAACCAGAAAGGACGAACACAGAGAAATGATCTGTGGTCACCACCTGCAGAATCACTCTTTTATAGGGGTTGTCTTGCTAATTGCCTCTCATTTCCACCTGTTGTATGTTCAATTTGCACAGCAGCAGGTGAAATTGATTCACAATAAGTGTTACTACCTAATTAGTGACACTGGTTCCACAAAAGTGTGACTGATTTGGAGTTACATTGTTTTGTTTTTTGTTTAGGTATTCCCTTTATTTTTATATATATATATATATATATATATATATATATATATATATATATATATATATATATATATATATATATATATATGCTATTTGCATACTTATACTAACCCTGATAAGAGTTTGAAATGAATTGAAATATCATGAAACATTAAAATTTATTTTAATATTGACAAACCAACACTGCCAGCTCGTTCCTGTCTGGCTGTAAAGCTAGCTACAGTGTGCTGCTCTACGCCTACGCTCAGGAGTGAAGGAAAACTAGTGACGACAGTCCCTGTGAAAACGACCCTAAAGTTAATGTATGCTGCAGTGAATTAATACAGTTTGGCCTTCATGCGTGATGTTTCAGATACATTTTGAACAGCATGACATAGCTTAATGTCGGGTAATTTTTCTGTTGAAACACATTTCTGGTTGTATTTTCAGATGAGTATATATATATAATATATATTTTCAGAAGAAGAGGAAGGGACCCGAGGAAGACGTTGAGGTAACGTTAGCTAGAGATGCTCAACGTTCTTTAATATCACGCAGTTCCCTCAAGTTCTGAGGAATATAGAAATGATGGTTTTCTGTACCGTGACACATGTAATATTTAAATATTCCTAATGTTCCTTGTGTGATATTGGTGACTGAAATGAATCTAACACTTCCCAGTTATATTAGACAAGAAAACAGGCTGAAGTAGTGGAGGAGGGGAGTGAAGGAGAGAAAAGTGGAGAGGCAGAGCAGGAGGGTGAATCTTCCTGCTCAGGTGAGCATGTTCCCATACAACAGGGCATCAGAGCTGTGCCATTAGATTATCACAGCAGAGTTGGAATTTCAGTTGTACAGTGTAAATATAGTGAATAAATTATTTTCAAAAAACCTTCAGTTTGAAATGGTCATAATTAAAACCATGTTTTAGGGCTCCTGCCACCCCCCCCCCAAAAAAAAAGTAAGACCTGTGATCAACATATTTTCATGAATTCAGGACTTTTTAAGGCCTTAATTTTAGATACATGAATTTAAGGCTTTTTAAAGGGTGAATGGACACCCTGAGATCTCAATGTACAATATTTTGGTCTATTGTCATAGTTCATTTAAACAGAAGCATGTGCAACAAAAGAAAATAGATGGCTCAACAGTATGAAGTTATGAAAAAAAAAAAAAAGAATCGAGGCACAAGATTTTGTCTGTGGGGTTTTCTTTAATTGTTCATTGGCCCTGCTCTTTGTGACAGCTCATAAGATTATGTCTCCTCTGCTTTGTGAGTTTTCATATGTCTGCCCATGCTACCGCATTCAGTAAAAGATTTACCACACAACTTACAGGAATAGGGCTTTTCGCCTGTATGAGTTATCATGTGCTCAGTCAAATTGCTGCCGTATCGGAAGGCGTTACCACATACTTTGCAAGTATACGGCTTCTCACGCGTGTGAGTCCTCATATGCCTGGCCACTCTACTACATTCACTAAACGATTTACCGCAGACTTCACAGGAATACGGCTTCTCGCCTGTGTGGGTTCTCATATGAATAGTTAAATGACAGTTTTTACTGAAGGACTTACCACAGACTTCACAAGAATACGGCCTTTCTCCTGTGTGGGTTCTTGTGTGAACATTCAAACGACTACTAAAAGCGAAAGACTTCCCGCACACTTTGCAAGTAAACGGCTTCTCTCCAGTGTGAGTCCTCATGTGTCGAGCCATGCTACTGCTGCCACTGAAAGATTTACCACACACCTTACAAAGATGAAGCTTCTCACCTGTGTGGGTTCGCATGTGACTCGTCAACTCACTACTCTGTCTGAAAGATTTGGCACACAACTCACAAGGGTAGGGTTTCTCTCCTGTGTGAGCCTTTATGTGACGAGCTAACTCGCTACTCCGTTTATATGATTTATCACAGAGTTTACAAGGATATGGCTTCTCTCCTGTATGAGTTCGCATGTGAGAAGTCAAGTACTTACGTCTAGTAAAGGATTTGCCACACACTTCACAAGAAAGAACAGTATTTTTATGACTTTCTAGTTCAGAATTGTCTACATTGTCCCTGTGATTCCTTGTGTCCTGAGGTCTCCTCTCTGGTTCCAGATCTTTATCTCTACTTGACCCTGAGTCTCTCTGGTTGCTTCCTTGCTGATGTTGGTTCTCATCTTTAGGGCAGATTCCAGAGAGGAGATGGTTCTGGTTCGGTTCTGGGTCACTGTTGTCCTTCAGCTCATCAGGCTCCTGTTTTAATACAATCTGCTGTCCATCCTGAGCACTGCAGAGATATTCCTGCTCCTCTTTAATCTGAATAAGTTCTGGTTCCTCCTTTGTCTCCATCATCTGCTGCAGATCGGGTTCATTGTGGAATATTTCCTCACAAGCAGGAGTCACCATAGAGGCGCTGGTCTCTTGCTTCACTAAAAGCTGCCCTTCATCCTGAAAGATCCACACTCCATCCTGTTCTTCTTTAATTGACCGAGGTTCTGGTTCCTCTTCCGCCTCAGTGATCTGCTGTGGATCCTTTTCTTCCGGTTCCTCTTTTATTTCAACAGCATTTGGAGTCGTGTGATCAACAATTGAGTTCCTCTCTTTGGTTATGAGAAGATTATCGGCCAGAACCTCCCAAGTAGTGACAGACATGATGCTGTGGAAGACCGGAGGACATGAAGAGTGGAACAACAACAATGGACATTTCAGCAAAACGCATTTCATGAGATCTAAAAACAGTACAGTGATTTCTGGACTATTGAGCACACATGAACATAACTTTAAAAAGAAAAAAGGTAGATACAATAGGCTGTATTTTTCAATAAGCCACAGCAGGTGTTCATGTTGTAACATGAGATATTTGCTTAGAAAGTGCTTAACTCTTTTAGTGAAATACGTACCAGGAAAATACACAAATACGCAGCGTAAATGCTTTTCCCAAACAGTGCCGGTAACACGGCTGCATTTAAAAAAATAAAAATACAGTAGCCTATCAGGAAAAGTCATTGATTGCTATCCTCATCTTCCTCCTGCGGACTAAAACCACTAAAATCATCATCATTAAACAACCCCACACACACTTCCTCGGTCTCTCTTACGTTGTCGCTCTCATTGCCTTTTGTCTCGAGGTAAATTCGCCCTGTAGGCTGTGCCATCCTCTTCATCATGCAGCAGTACAGCGTTTAAAACCCGCTGGTGAAATGCTGTATATTAGCCGCATCGTTGTTTAAGCTGCAGTGTTTGAAGCGTGTAGCAGATTATAACCCGGAAATTGGGGTGTTTTAATTAAATTTTTAACAGAATACAACTAAATTGCTTTTACATGAGAAATTTGATACAGATGAGTCAATTAAAGGAAAGAAACTGGAGAAAAAAAATCTCTATGAGAGTCTTTAAATATGAAATAGTTTTTCATCAGTTTTCCATCGTTTCCAACATTTTCACTGGATCATCACAAAGTGAGTCAACTTAGAAAACCTGAGACCTGTTTTTAGACTGCATTTATCCTGCTGAGTTTCTGAGTCGTCAAAAATATCAGCCGAATCAGATGCATGTTTAAAACTAAATCCTGGATTAATTTACCAATATTAAGAGTAAAACACACTAAAACTACAGATGAGGAGAGGAGCAACATTTACAGCCTTCCACACAGGTGAAAAGCCATGTGTTTTATTTTATTCAGATGAAATTCTTGTAAATAGTCTGTTGTTTATACACATATATGTGTGTGTAAAAGAAAATAGAAATAAAAAGAAATAGTCTCATTAGAATCTGATTTTTTTCTGACATTAAATCTATAACAGCATTTTTATCCTGTGCAATTATGTATAGTTTTTTTACTTTAAAATTTCAGCTGCAGATTTGTCAACCTTCTGATGACCCAAGCCAAAACAATCAATACTAGATCAAGTCGAAGCTGAAATTTTTGCTGGCAAATTTAAATTAGGAAAAAAGAATCATATACATCATTACACAGGATAAAAATTCAGCGTTGTATACTCAACGTCTAGAAAAAGTCTTGATTCTAATGAGACTACATTACCTTCATATAAGCTCATTTTTCTTTTAAATTAACTTGCTCAGCTGTATTTTTCTTTTAATCCGAGTATGGTACTTTTAATAACTGTGCAGCATTATTTCTCCCATGCTGTAAATTCACTCATACTGTAAAAACTTATTATTTTTACACATTTTTTGCCTTTGAGTGAATCTGCATGCTCACACTTACTTCAACTTGCTGCTGTTACACCTGACTTTCCCCACAGTGGCACAATAAAACATATTTCTGCTGTGTGTTGTAGTGACTTAACTTTAACGATTGGCACACACTGTTCACTTATTTTATTAGTAATTAGCATTACACGTACTGATTTAGTGTAACACTACTGACCACAGCTGTTTAAGCGGAAATTGTTTTTTTTTTAAAACCCAGAAATTTTGTTTCCAAGCAGACCTGTGCCGCTTCCTGGGGAGAACTTGCCACTCACAAGATGGCGGCGCTGACGTATTGTTCCTGCGAGGCGTCTACTCTTCCATCTCTGTGCTCATGCATCAAATGATTTAACCTCCAGCTGATCTCTGACTCTGGCCGCTGCTTCCCTCTCAAGATGTTGGACAAGCGGAGACGCTCAATGCAGCAATTAGCCGATATTTACGGTCACAACCAAATTAAAGATGATTCTCTCACCTGATTAACTTCTTTTATTCCTTAGAGAAAGAGCTGGTAGCAGAAAAGCGCCCCATAAATGTCCAGCACTCTTTGTCTTTAGACCTTTTATTGCTTTTCTCTAGAAGGAAAGTGGTTACTTTCTGTCCAGGGAGCGTTAGCTTCTCGGTTAGCAAGGAAGCTAACTGGTCTCTCTCAGGCTGTTGTTACTGCTAAAACAGAGAAAAATAGTTTTTAAATGAAGGGTGCAAATACTATCAGTCAAAGAAGAGACATGATGGGAAAAACGAGTTTCTGAAGCGCTGAAGAGCACCGACCGTTTTGTTTTAAATCCTTCTGAGCCTTTCCGTTCCTGTTGCAAACGTTTGTTGGTCAATTACCGCCACCTACCGGTCGGGAGGGTTAAGTCCAGTTTATTTCTATATCATTTCAGCAACAAGGCAGTTCAAAGATACTTTATATAATAAAAACATACAATGAACAAGCAAAAAAAAAAAAAAAAAAAGAAAAGAAAGAAACATTACATTACAATAGTAAAATTAAGTAAAGTAAGTTTTAATCCAGATCATAATAATCAATATCCCAGTTATTATGAATCAAAGGCAGCTCTAAACAGATGGGTTTTAAGCCTTGATTTAAAGGAACTCAGCGTTTCAGCAGTTTTACAGTTATCTGGAAGTTTGTTCCAGATTAGAGGAGCATAAAAACTGAAAGCTGCTTTTCCATCTTTGATTCTGGTTCTGGGGATGCAGAGCAGATCAGAACCAGAAGACCTGAGTGGTCTGGAAGGTTGATACGACGACAACAGGTCTTTAATGTAATTTGATGCTAAGCTGTTCAGTGATTTATAAACTAACAAAAGTATTTTAAAGTCTATTCTCTGAGAATAAGCTCAGAGAATAGCTCCAGGGAAGGACTCCATCTCCCTGGTTTTAGTGAGAACGCCAGCAGCAGGGTTCTGGATCAGCTGCAGCTGGATTACACCGTACCATTTTTTTTTTTTTTTTCTAAAGCGCTTAAAACACAACATAGCAGCTGACTAAAGTGCTGTACAAACATATAAAACAGAGGGCAAAAATAAAACAATAAGACAACTATAAGAAAATAAAATGTAAAGCATCACAGCTAGCGACAGAGTACAACATTAAGACACGGATGCTAGCTCACTCTGGGTTGAAAGAAAACACAACTAATAGCGATGGCCTTTAGTGGCGCACTGACCGCAACGTCTGTAAAGACGTCTGGAGGCGGAACCAGGAGCGGTGGGATTGTTTTGTGATCCACTTCACTGACACAGACTTCTTTCATAATTATAATTTTCAGCCATTGTTTACGTCTGGATTCACTGCATCTGGTTTCTTCTCGTACAGAATTTTGAGGCATCAATGATGTAAAACTTTGATAAAATGCGACATGACAGTTCTGACTGCAGAGGCTTTAAAATGAATCGAATACATATCCAATTAAGTTCCACATATAGAAATGGCACAAATGGGATTTTTTTTAGATGGTCGTTCAGACTGCCATGAAAAAGTCAGATATGAGCATAAAAATCGGATTTGGGTCGCATTTACCTGCTGTGTGAACGTAGCCTAAAAGCTGCAGGACTGAAGCTCTGAAAACAAAAACCCTCAATTAATGCAGGAAGACTCAAGATATATCGAAAACCCCTGGATCTGGGCCTTTAAAGAGTGAAAATCACAAGACTCAACGCATCGATCACTTTTTATGAATACTTTATGAAAGGTAAGTAAAGTTTTATTTATAAAGCAATTTACAAAAAACACAGTTACAGGCAACTTTGTATAAAACAAAACAACAAAATGCTAATCCAAATAAAATACGGCAACCAAACAATACAACTGTAATAAAGAAGGGAAAATAGGCTGAATTCAGTTGAGCAAATGAAGAGTGGATTTTGTAGATGATTTAAAACATTTAAGAGATTTTCCATCCCAGCATCCAGAGAAAATCTGTTCCACAGACTATAAGCTCCAAAACAGAGACCGTACAGAGGGACGTTTGATGCTGCAGGCACGTTTGACTCGACCCAAGATGGTTTATGTTTTCTTAAAGTTCTGAAATACCTTTTTCTACAATAGAAAAGTGCATTATTTGTTGCAACTACGTCAAGAATAAAGCATTTTTTATTCTGTATTACAGGTGAAAAAGTATTTCGAAATTCCTGCTTCACAAGACATTGTTTTAATTTATGATAAGGAAGTGTATAATGATGTAAAGGCTTGCATCCATTTGCAAACTTTAATTAGGAATTCTGGAATAAATGTGGGAGTGTCTGAATTTATTCATAAAGTGCATTTTCGATATAACTTTGTTTCAGGTTTTAGTGAAAAAAAGAAAATCTGTGTCATTTAAAGGAAATAAGAAGAGAGGCAGAAAAACTCAAGACTTTTGTAATGAGGAGAAAAAGCCACAATATAACAAATAGTTTAAAAACATTAAAAAAAACATACAGAAGATACATTAAATATCAATGACTTCTGTACATATTTCATCGTTTCTGTAAAATAAAAACAAATAAAATAATAGCAAATAGTATGTATCTTTTTTTTAATGATCAATACACATGATCATGATGTACATTCTTGGTAAAAGTGATCCGGCTCAGTTGCACAGCCCTGGGATCGTATTTCTAATAACTGCACAGTATTTTCTGCTAGAGTCGTGTACAGTATCTTATAATAGTTAATCTTGTTTTTTATATATTGCTTTTAACACTTTAATAACTTTTTGTGTGGAACTTTTTATTTGTTGCTGCTGTTACACCAGAATTTCCCCCTTCGTGGGACAATAAAGGCTGTTTCTATTCTAAAAACATCCTGAAATCAGTCAAAACATTGAATCCTTTACATTGTAAAAAACACATACATATTTCAGTATTTATTTAATATTCCACCTAAGGTCTGACTTAGTTTCTCACTGGATGACGGCTCTCGTCATCAAACTCAGACGAGAGAATGAGTCACCGACCATTTGTTAATGTTTATTAAACACCTACTAGTGCTTCACTGTTTGAACTTCATGTGGCATTTATTAAGTATTTAGGGGCACCAAATAAATGCCAGATGTGGGATTGTCACGATGCTAAAACTTCACTCAATATCGATACTAAGAAAATACATGACACCAATCTCGATATCGCAGCAACTTCTTGTGAAGCCACAGGGTTCTTTCTAGTTTAGAGCGAGATACATGATTAACGACAAGGACATGTCAACACCATTAATTAGGGGCAAAAATAATAAGTAGGGGAGAATTCAGCCCTCGTTTATAAAAAATATATTTTAAAGCTTTTACTTCTGTGTACAGCGAAACAGCAGACAACCAGTTAATGTTAAATAACGTTAGTAACTCTACAATATTTCCTTGTGTTGTAAATGTACTCCTTGCTGCACAGCCAGTCGATTCATAGTGATGAATTGACTAGTCATCGATTAATTAATTGGACTATACAGAACCCCCCCAAACAAAGGCCATTTGCTGAACATACTCAGAGCAGTGACATCGCCAAAACTGCACAAACATTTTGCATTTAAGATTTTTTTTTTAAATCTCAGTCTGTAAATATGTTCTACCCAAAACTCCTCAAGTGGTATCGTTATCATCTGATTCAAATTCTGTAAAAAAAAAAAATAATAAAAAAATAATAAGAATAAAATCTCAGTTTAAGTACCTTTTGAATCCAATTATTAATCGATTAATCCAAAAAATAGTCAGCAGATCAGCCCTACACTGTTAAGTCAAGCAGAAAGAGCTGAGCGGCAGAAGCCCAGCAAAGTTTCTGTCCTTCTGGTAATTTTGCTGAATATTTTCTTTAGCGATCAACAACAGCAGCAGGGTAGGTTCCACTGGTTCTTTCTGCTGCCTCGCTATTTTAGCAGCCAACTGAGACGTCAGCTGATTAATATTTTCCTGCGTGAACTCGTACCGCAGCAGAACGGAGTGTTACGGTATTCTGAACTTGCTGCTGGGAAGTGAATCCCGATGGGCCGACAGAAGATGGCCGCTGGGCTGTTCGTGTCCGTAAAGCTAACATTTAAACATATAAGGTTAGCTTATGTCATCCAAGAGGTTTGCTACTTTGAAGTTGTTCTCAGTGTCGTAGCGTTAGCTTGTGCCACTGCTGCAGCTAGCATATGGCATTGTTCTACATTTTCCTTTTCCAGTCCGTCAGCCTCAGAGGGAAAGTACCTCCGAGAAACACTTTTGGGTTTGTCTTGTTGGCTAATGAGTCACAATTTGTTTTGTTCTGGCTGTTCTTGCTATATTACCAGAGTTTAAAACTTCCACCTGCTCATTAGAGATGGGAGGGACTGGGTGTCTGTTATGGCAGCGCTTCTGTCGGAGGAAATGCGATATTCTGGGCAAATAACAATGGGTCAATTTGTGTTGCATTTTGACCAAAGGATTATCTTGAATAACTTCTTTTTCAACCATCAATTATATGAAGATAGATTATTTTGTAGATTACTGTTTTAAGGTCTTTATTATTCATCAGGAGGAGATGAAAAGCATGTGATTTATATCCAAAACTGCTTTCCATACCTGAATACGGCTTCTCACCTGTATGAAATCCCATGACGAAAGTCGAGGTATTTTTCTTCCCATAAAACCTTTTCCACCAATCAGACATGAGAAAAGTTTCTCTCACCTGTGTGAGTTCTCATGACGACTCAAATGGCTACTGTATCTGAAAGACTTCCCACACATTTTACAAGGGTAGGGCTTCTCCCCTGTGTGGGTTCTCATGTGTACAGCCAAGGAGGATTGCCTTGTGAAACCTTTTCCACAAGTCAGACAGGAGAAGGACTTCTCACCTGTGTGGCTTCGAAGGTGACGGGCCAAATCACTGGGCTGTATGAAGGCTTTATCACACACGTCACAAGTATATGGTTTTTCACCTGTGTGAGTTCTCATATGTCGAGCCATAGTGTTACAGTGACGAAAAGACTTACCACATGCTTCACAAGAATACGGCTTCTCCCCTGTGTGTGTTCTCATATGTCTAGCTAAGTTACTACAGTGGCTGAAAGATTTACCACACACTTGACAGTGATAAGGCTTCTTACCCGTGTGGGTTTTCATATGTTTGGCCCTGGCACTACAGTCAGTAAAGCATTTATCGCACAATTCACAAGGATATGGTTTTTCACCTGTGTGAGTTCTTATGTGATCAGCCAGGTACTTGTATGTAGTGAAACATTTGCCACATACTTCACAGAAGGGTATATTTGGTTTAGGCCCTTTTGGTTTTGAACTGTTTACATCCTGGTTGCTTCCTTGCTGATGTTGGTTCTCAGCTTCAGGGCAGCTCTCAAACAGGAGTTGGTCCCGGTTTGGGTCACCGTTGTCGTTTAGCTCATGAGCTGGTGTCACAATAAAGGTGTCAACCTCCTGCTTCACTACCAGCTGATCTCCATCCTGATCACTGCAGACATCCTCCTCCTCTTTAATCTTCACTGATTCTGCTTCTTCTGGCTCCTTTTTAATCTCTACAGGTTCTGGTTCCTCCTTTGTCTCCATCACCTGCTGCAGTTCTGCTGCATTGTGGAATATCTCCTCATAAGCAGGCGTCACCATAGAGGCGCTGGTCTCCTGCTTCACCAAAACCTGCCCTTCATCCTCAGAGATCCACAGCTGAACCTGTTCTTCTTTGATTGGTTCTGGTTCCTCCTCTTCCTCTTTTATCTGTACAATATTTGGAATCTTGCAATCAACAATCAAGTTCCTCTCTTTGGTTACCAGAAAACTGTCCTCCAGAACCTCCCAGGTAGTAACAGACATGGTGCTTTACAAGGTCTGCGGGAAGAACAGAAGAACATTATTTACATTTCTGGAAAATATATTTAACGAGATCTGGAAAGACATTGGAAATGGACATTTTATTAATATTTTTACTGGAATGTATCATAATTTGCTTTTACAAATAATCATGCAAAATCACGGTAAATATCTTTGAATTAAAGATTTTAGGCATCACAAGCTTCTAGATCGGGTTGCAAAATTCTGTGAATTTTCAAGCTTGAAATTTTTTTTTATGGGAATTAAGAAACGTTTGCAGGTACTGACCTGTAATTTTAAACACTAATAGGTTGGCCTTTCATACGGATGTTTAGGAACAAAAACTAGGAATATTTTAGAGTAATCCGACTGATCGCCGCAACAACGTCTGACGAGAACGCGGCTGCTCGCGTTCTCACTAAAACTGTAGATAAAAATAGAGCACATCACCCCAGTTCTAAAGTCTTTACAGACAACAGACCTTAACATACTTTTGTTAGTTTATAAACCACTGAGTAGCTGTGGTATTTATACTCCTCAAGCACCAAATGTGATGTTAATTCTGCTTCCTGTTGCAAGTTGCTAATAGGTGCATCAGTTGCAAATTATTTTAAATTCAATTCCAGACATTTGGCTCAGTTAACTATGAATAAATCATTCTGCTCTCCTGCATTAACATTCTCACAAGCAGCTGTTATCGTTTCAGTGCTCCATTCAATGAGTGGCAGCATTTCCCACTAGCTACTGTTCAGGGCAGAGCTGTGTATAAATAGGAAGTAATTTTAATGTTGAAAAAAAAATTATTGTGATATCTCTCATTTAAAGTGATGGTTGTAATTATTACTTTTATTGTTTGTGGTATCTTTTCCATTGTTGGCTTAAGTAGATCATCAATATCGCTAGATGAGTGAAATAATCTGCCAGTGGGACAAGACATTTTTTTATTTAAGTTAAAATGTCAGTTTATGTCACTTATAACTAGAACTTTTTAATCAATTTGAAGGAATTATTGACTTAAAACCAGCTCCTATATCTGCTGAACAGTTACTTGTAAGTTAGTTTTGTCTTACTTCAAGTGTACTGAGATACCTGCAGTAGAAACTAGACCAGAAACACTTGGTAAGGTTGTGTTTTTGCAGTGTAAAAGTTTCCTCAGCGAGGATCATGTTAACTGAAGCCAACAAGTCCCCCTGCAGCCCTGACCTTTGTGTCAGTCCTCCATGTTTCCAAGCTTTCCAGCCGCCTGTCTGGTTTTACAGCCACAATGACATCAGGTGAGCCGGAGGTTCACAAGTCAGAAACTCTGGGTTCTTTTGGGTTGGGTTTGTTTGGTGCCGTTTAGAAACTCTGTAATTTGTTCAAAGTCTACAGTGGAAAATCTGAATTTAGCATCTGGCTGTGTGATATCCGTAGAGCTGTATAAAAGAAACAATAATTTGATAACTGGATTGTTTTTCTTCCTCTGGCTCTTTTGATATTATTTGATTGATGATCTGAAATATTAAAGTGTGACAAACAAGCCAAAACAAACGCTTTTTCACTGCGATGTTTCTACCGTGGATCACAGAGAAATTCCTGACGAAGCTGGAGCTGAACAGGTTGAACTAAACATGCTCACGATTTCTACAGACCTTATAGACTTGAAGCGTTTTTCTCTCCCTCTGAAGCCCTTCTCTGCGTTTCACGCCCTGGAAACTACAAAAATTAAAGACATTCAGTCCGAAATAAACCCCAAACACCAACTCCTAACAAGAAAAAGCTCGAAAACACAAACAGTGATGAATAAAGCAAACCATCGAGCTGCAAACGAAAACAAGGACACGTCCGGCTTCCTCCGCGGCATCAACTAGTTCCCTGATCTTATTCTCTGTATTCCAGTGTTTATTCATTCAGAACCGTACAGTTACCACACCTGGAGGTTCCGAGATGGTTTGGGTTTTCCAGCTGGTCTCCAGCAGTCTGAGCTGATGATCGATTTCTTCCTCCTGATGGACGATGTTGTTGAATATTTCTCCAGCAGCAGTTAGTCTCTCTGATGAGGAACCGAAGATGTTGTTGCTGCAGACACTGAAATATTTAGCTCTGACAACAACAAAAAAAATCACACCTAACCTAAGATATACAGAAGGAATCCTGGAAGCTTGCGCTGTTAGCGCCTTGTTGTTTACTTCCGCCGGAAGTCCCACACGGAGTTTTGCACATCTTTTAAGTTCCGCCTCCAGCTCTAAACATTTGGGATTTTATCAGCTGTTATTTTAATTTAGCTATGATCCAAACATGAAGGCAGTTTATTCTAAGATAAATAGATAGATAATAAACTTTTTAAAAAGTATTTATTTAATACAGGGGCAGTGCATATTAATAACATTTCTGTAAATATGCCAGAGTTAGCAAGAAGTTATTTTTCATCTGCAGTCCCCAGACAAACGGTAAAAGTCTCTCTAAAGGAAAGAGAGTAAAATTACATATTTGCCTTAACAAAATAACAATTACAACACACTTCGTTGGTCTATCTGTTTCTTATGTGCATTTTAGCTTTAAAGTGTTTTTTACTATCAGACAGACATCAGACAAAAACAATAAACACATACACAAGACGAGACGACAGCAGAGGCTAGCAAGACCAGGTCTAATTATAAGATAATGTTGACAGCTCTGATTATTAATAAGCCAATTTTTTTTTTTACATGTATCTTAACTGCTATAGTTGTTGAGACTCCTGATGATCACAGGAATGAGGTTCCTTTCAGTCGCAGGTCAAACAGAAAAGGTAGTTTTGCCAAAAGCAATTTCCCCCTCACCGCACCTCTGGTTCTGCTGTGATTAGATGTTCAGATTTTAACAAACTGGTGAAGGGGATGATACACTCTGAATAATTTTGGAGAAAAGACATAGGTTTGAATATTTAACCATGTTTCCCCAATTGTATAAACTGTGCTTTTGTAATATTGGACTGTTGTGATACATATTTGCTCTTTTATCCAGAATTATTATAGTGCGTTTATATTCTGGTTTATGTCTAAATTAACTGAATATCATCTAAATGTACTAAATATTGACTTGAATGAGTTAAAAAATGTTTAAATTTTCTTAAAGAAAACTTCAGATTAAAGGCTCCTTGACTTAAAATTCTGATATATATATATATATATATATATATATATATATATATATATATATATATATATATATATATATATATATATATATATATAAACACTGTCACCTGTGATATTAGGTTTTCAGAACAAAGGAAGCTGTAATTAAGTTTAGTAAATTTATTAAATATCACACAAGGCACTCAATGGCAATAAAATAGTGAGGCAATAGCTCAAATGAACATATAACCAATTAAAAACAGTGCTGTTACAGAAGACCTGAATATAACAAAAAACTATTGCCACGCTAACACACACTGAAAACAGAACACTGCAGAACATCATCACATCCAAGGCAGCACCAACTAATTAGTTTACCTAGGACTATTGCACAAAACTACTAGTTTTATTTGACTACCAAGAGGTTAAATCAAAACGGCTCAATAAAATATCTAATAAATATCAGCAGTAAGCTCATGGGATAAAAAACAAAACAAAACAAAAACAGTGACAAGTTAAAACCGTACACATCAAGAAGTCCTAAAAACAAAACATCACATATCAGCATTGTCAACACAAAAAATATTAATATAATCAATAAAGCAAATATCTTGGCCAATCCATGTTGTTTTACACAACTGACATTTTCATTGGCTAAACCATTGGCTAGAACCAAAGACTCATAACTACAAAATGAAAAGAGATTAGATTAATTTAAATTTTAAGTAATAAAAAGAATGCAAATGCCAGTACAAACTCACATTTCGTTTGCAGTGCAGCCTTTATCACTGACAGCTGAAGGCATATGCTCAAGGCTTAAGGAATCTCATAGACAGATTGAGAGGTTAACACTTCACCGACTCTCCATCCAATGGGTAGTGAGATTCCTAGACCTTTCTAGTCTTACCCTGATCAGGATTTATAGGAAAAAAGACTCGTCTGGGTTCTGACGACCTACATCCGAGTGGCCCACCCCTCTCTCTTCTATGAATTAGTCAGACTGAGTGGCCAACTAGGATTACCAGACCGCACCCATCAACGGTTGTTCCCCTGTATTTTGGAAATTGCTTTTCACTCTAAGCCAGGTACCCTTCGGTTTAGGCCAAACTTCAAAAATTTCCTATACATTTACGGCACCAAGACAATTTTACCACCAATGAAGAATTTAAGATTCAAGGCGATTTAAATAACTGAAGGTCCGCAATTTCTCTTGTTCTTTGTCTTCAGGGCCCCAGCGTGGTCGGACAGAAGTTGAACTGTCGACGCGCGGTGACGTAGTTTTTGGATGATCATTTTTCCACAGATCGTTCACAGTACACAAGACCCACAACACAGTGATCATGGCAGAGAGGATCGACTATTACGAGTTCTTAACAAAAACAACAAACACTACATTTTCTCAAATATCATCAAAATTATCAAAAACGTACCATAAAACACTGGAATGTAGACAAAAATCTATTTATGTTCTAGTTAATTTAAAATCAAAGGCAACTCGAAGAAAATCAGTTTTTCAGCAGTTTTACAGTTTTCTGGAAGTTTATTCCAGAGTAGAGGACCATAAAAACTGAAAACTGGTTCTCCATGTTTGGTTCTGACCTGAGGAGTCTGGATGGTTGATATGACAACAGCAGGTCTTTAATGTATTTTGGTGCTAAGGCATTCAGTGATTGATAAACGAACAGAAGTATTTTAACCTGTTAACTGTCCACGCCTCGCGATGTCCTGTCTGTGGGACACATGTCGTGCTTCTGAATTTGCAACCTTATACTGTCACACTGGGGCTGCGCACCGCCATTACATGGCGGTTTCCCAGAGCCAACAATATCCAGAAAGCATCACGTAGCTTCTCTACACATATCCCAATCTTTCTATCTGGTCAACTCTGACCCTAAATCTAAAACAGCAGTTGTATAGCCAATAAAACTTCGGACACGTAGGTATATGGCACATCGGGGTTTCTTTTGACATGACTTTACAAGCTGCTTGCGTAGTCAGTGCTCCCTCCTTGCGTAAAACCGAGCAGGAAGTTGGAGCGTGCGCGTCTTTGTTTGCAAGCTGTGTTTACTGGACTTTTCTCAAAGGATTGTCAGAACTTGTTAAAAACAGGATATATTTCTTCAACAATGGGACAAAATAACTCAAGAGTGGATTATTATTCATAAAAGGACTTCGTCGCTGATTCAACTGGTCTTTATGGCTGCAGAATTCCACAAACGGACAGCCGTTACTTACAGGAGGTTACAGTATGAGTAGCTTTTTATTCTCAGCTTGTCTTCGTATAAAATGCCATTTAGATGAAAATATGTATCTAATGGTGCGCTTCACACACACAATTACAGAAAATATCAAGTGCGCCAGTGTTACACCTCTTACAGTGTGTGATTGTATGTGTGTGCCTCCATGCTTTACATATGGAAATCTGCAAGAATGCAAGAATGGCTATTGGGGGCAGGGTAGGTCTCGAAGGGACTATCACGGGCTTCTTCTATTATGTCCGCTTCACCTGGTGAAAGGACTGGATGAGGAGGAGAACGTCTCAGAGCGTCGTTTACTGTTCAGCGTGATCTCATCGTCGACATTTTGGAGAGGAAAAAAAAAATAAAATGGCACAACAGGCTGCCAGCAAGAAGCATAGCGCAGGGGAGGTTGTGGAACTGCTCAGACGTAGGGAGAGCGACGTCTCAGCATCGGAGCTTTCTGATTCAACTGATGAGCCAACTTCTGAAGAGGATCCATTTTTTGATGGAAATGAGCAGTTAGAGAAATAGAAATGCTTTGCTTTGTGCTAGTTGTTTTGGGTGTGTGGGGGCGGGGGGATACTTGTTTACTGGGTGAGAAGTTGTGCATGAGAGGACTTTTGGGAGGAATGATATGGCATTTATATTTGCTGGAACTTTATTTTAGATATAACATGGATCTGATTGCAGCAAATGCATTCAGCAGCAGCCCTGTTTAGTTTTTGTTAATTTTTCATCATATTTTCCGAGGATATCAAATGCAGTCAGCATAATAGAATAGTTTAGTACGAGTTCTGACTAGTCTGCGTCCGCCATTTGTTCACATTTCTTCGCATTATTATATCACTGCCAATTCCTTTACAAGCAAACAAAGGAGTCATGGGGGTGGAAGTGTGTTCTCTGGACATACTAGTTCTACATGACATATGTTCTTTAGTGGCGTTAGCAGACGTTTGAACTTTTAGCAGCAGCTAGCTATGTTTTTCTGTCAGTCTCATCTGTGTGAGTTTTAAGGTGACAAACCAGACTTTTTCTCAATCTGAAAGATTTATCACACAGTTCACAAGAATATGGTTTCTCACCTGTGTGAATTCTCATATGGCAGGTCAGAGAACGATGCTGTATGAAAGATTTATTACAAGATCCACAAGTAAACAGTTTCTCACCCCTGTGGGTTCTCAGGTGATCAACTAAATTAACCTTCTGTATGAAAGATTTATCACACAGCTCACAGGGATATGGCTTCTCACCTGTGTGAGTTTTAAGGTGATCAGCTAAATGGCTGTTCCGTCGGAAAAACTTATCACACAGCTCACAAGGATAGGGCCTTTCATCAGTGTGAGTTCTGAGGTGACAAGTTAAAATACTTCTCGTGCTAAAAGATTTATCACACAGCTCACAAGGAAATGGCTTTTCACCCGTGTGAGTTCTGAGGTGACGTATTAAATTACTTCTCGTGCTAAAAGATTTATCACACCGCTCACAAGGATGTGGCTTCTCCCCTGTGTGGGTTCTAAGATGGGTAGTCAGGTAGTAAGGCTTGGTGAAACTTTTACCGCAGACGTTACACTGGTGCAAATCAGATTTTTGCCGTTCTAGTTCTGAATTGTCCACATTGTCCCTGTGATTCCTGGTGTCCTGAGCGCTCTTCTCTGGCTGCAGAGCTTTATCTCTACTTGATCCTGAGTCCTTCTGGTTGCTTCCTTGCTGATGCTGGTTCTCATCTCCAAGGCGGACTCCAGAGAGGGGCTGGTTCTTGTTCGGTTCTGCTTCACTGTTGTCTTTTAGCTCATTAGTTGGAGTCACCATCAAGGTTTCAGGCTCCTGCTTCACTACAAGATGATCTTTAACCTGATCACTGCAGACATCCTCCTCCTCCTCTTTAATCTCCACTTGTTCTGGTTCCTCTTTAATCTCTACAGGTTCTGGTTCTTCTGGTTCCTTTTTAATCTCTACAGGTTCTGGTTCCTCCTTTGTCTCCATCACCTGCTGCAGTTCTGCTGCATTGTGGAATATCTCCTCATAAGCAGGAGTCACCATAGAGGCGCTGGTCTCCTGCTTCACTAAAAGCTGCCCTTCATCCGGGAAGATCCAAAGTTCGATTTGTTCTACTTTAACTGGATGAGGTTCTGGTTCCTCTTTTCTCTCAGTCATCTGTGGTTCTGGTTCCTCCTCTTTTATCTCTTTGGTTATTAGAAGCCCATCAACCAGAACCTCTGAAGTAGTAACAGACATGATGCTGTGGAAAACCTGAAGGAAGAACAGTAGAACAGTAATGAGTAATTTGTAAAATGTAGTTAATTAAATCTGGAAAGACTTAAAGGATATAAATTTTACTAATATTCTTAACTGTAATATATAAAAATATCTTTTAAAAATACTATTGTAAAGTAGGTCAAATATCTTTCAACATTTTAGGTCTCAGGAGTGTCTGGAAAAGGTTGCAAAATTCGTCAAAAACAAACCCACTGTCATCTGGACAAAGCAGGCAGAACTGGGAGGATCATCTTCAGTGCACTGAACACAATTCAGCCTGATCTGCTTTGTCTGAATCTCCAGAAGAAACCGGTGGAGGCCTCAGCAATCACCCAGATCAATGACTACCTGACAAACAGACCACAGTTTATGAGACTGAAGGACTGTGTGTCTAACCAGGTGGTCAGCAGCACAGGAGCACCACAGGGGACTGTACTCTCACCATTTCTTTTCACTCTGTACACTTCAGACTTTCAGTACAAGTTGGACTCCTGTCATCTGCAGAAACACTCAGATGACTCTGCAGTCATCCGGGTGGAACAGAGATGGGCAAGAAGCAGAGAGGCTGTGGACCACTTTATGTTTCTTTAGAAATATTTTATCAGTGAGATATTTATAGTATAGGATGACTTTTCAAAGTATTGTGAAATTAAGTTTTCCCCTCAATCTACAATAAAGATCATATCTTTTTATTCTGAATCCATTGCTGTTGAATAATACAGAGATGTAATAAAGATTTCCTATTTGCACTTTTCTTGTCCCACTTAAATATTTTAGGAGACCGAAAAAAAACTTTATTAACATTAGCTGAGTAAATAGAATGAATAGTTTTAAATGTTTTCATTTAAAAAAGAAAAAAATATCCAAACTATCCCGGAAAAAAATATTTTTCCAGAGCATTTTACATGACAAAGACATCCAGCTTATTTACAGAACAGTGCAATTAATTCAACTGAATGATATTGACAGATGTGTTCATACCGGATGAAAATGCTTCCGAATCCACATATGAATCTGTTAAAAGTTTGCTCAGGATCATGTTTATTAAAGCCAACAAATCTCCCTGAAACCCTGATCTTTGTGTCAGTCCTCCATTTTCTTTACAAGTAGTTCAGCCATCTGTCATCAGATGACCCGGATGTTCTTAGTCAGAAACATTGGGTTGTTTTGGGATGGGTTTTTTTGGTGCTGTAGTCCCCCTCTGCGTTTTACGCCACGAAATCTACAAGAATAAAAGAAATTCAGTCCGAAATAAACCCCAAACACCAACTTCTAACAAGAAAAAGCTCGAAAACACAAAGTGATGAACAAAGGAAACCATCGAGCTGTAAACAAAACAGACACGTCCGGCTTCCTCCGCGGCATCAACTAGTTCCCTGATCATATTCTCTGTATTCCAGTGTTTATTCATTCCGAACCGTACAGTTGACACACCTGGAGGTTCCGAGATGATTTGGGTTTTCCAGCTGGTATCCAGCAGTCTGAGCTGATGATCGATCTCTTCCTCCGATGTTGTTGAGTATTTCTCCCGCAGCAGCAGTTCGTCACCCTCTCATGATGAAATGAAGGTATCGTTGCTGCAGACACTGAAATGTTCAGCTCACACAGCAGAAACCGTCTTCCAACCGCAGATATACAGAATCAGTCCTTGAAGCTAACACTGCTAGCGCTTTGCTGTGTACTTCCGCCGGAAGTTTCACACTGAGATCGGCACTAGAAACAGTTTACGTCCTTAAAATTCCGCGTCCAACTGTAAACATTTGGGTTTTTATTCGGTCTTTTTTATTTGATTTCGGTTATGATCCAAACATACAAACATTTTTTCATTTTTAAAAAATAAAAAATTTGTTACAGGGACAGTGCATATTCATGATATTTCTGTCAATGTGCCAGAATTAGCCAAAAGGCTATTTTTCATCTGCAGTTCCCGGACAGATGGTAAAAATCCACCTAAAGGAATAAAAATAAAATTACATATTGACATTAACAAAATAATTACAAGACACGAGCTAAAATACACATAGACTAACTATCAGACAAAAACAATAAACACATACACAAGACGACAGCAGAGGCCAGCAAGACCAGGTCTAATCATAAGTTATCATATATCATAAGTTATATAATAAGAAATATAACATTTGAAATTAGAATATTACATCAGATCAATAAAAAAAAACAATTGTAGCATTAATGAAAAAGAAGTTTAATACCTGCTTAAATATCAAATTTCAAGGTACTTTCAGTCTGGCAATGAGCTTCATTGGAATACATATTCTAATTTATTGAATATCACTGTCGGCACAATAGCATTTAACACCAATCTAATGGCTGAATAACCTAAATAATAGATTAAAAACAATGAAGATCTTTGTTGAATTGTAGCTTTTAGAACCTTCTTCTTCCTTCCCATTGTTTCTGCCACCTTTCCTTCAATCTTTGATATTTATTTATTTCTAAACTATTTAAGTTAGTTTCCATCACATTTCCATGTTTTAGCTTCCTATGCAGGTTTGTGAGCTATCTCATTTCCATTTATCCTGATACGTGCAGGTATCGAAGAAACTGAGAAGTATACTAGACTCCACCACCACCTATAAAAATGTGTTAGGGTTTTTTCCAGACGTTTTTTGCTATTTTTGGTTCTGACAAACATGCAAATAAGTTTTTCTTTTAGAGTTTATCTGATTTCTAAATTAATCGAATGTAAATGTAAATATTGTCATGAATGAGTAAAAAAAGGAAACCTCAATAAGTACAATGGATTAAATGCTCCTTTATTTTGCATAAAACTTAAAAAAATAAATATTGAAAGACAGTTAATAAAAACTGAAACAATGTTTCTATACCAACATTATATAGTATTCATGTTTTTAATATATTACTAGATTTTTAAGAATCTGACTGAATGACTTACACAAAAAATGGGAGACAATAAGAAGCATTGTTGTGCAAAGTAAAGTTTTATGTAAAAAGTCCTTCATGCATCAGTACAGGAAAGATCAGACCTGGTCTTCAGAGCATAGGGTTAACTCCACTGGAGTACGGAGAGTAAGGGCTCTGAGACCAATGGAAGACCCAAGTCATGAAGTGTGAGGAATATTGGTGAGGGGGAAAAAAATCTTTTACATCAACAGAAATAAATGGATTTATCCAGCTACCTATCTCTGCCTTGACTGAAGTTCCCCATATATCTTATCAGATTAAAGACTTCACCAAGATATGCTTTCAGAAGGGACGTTATGGGAGTAGATCTTCACCAAGGTCCTATCTTTCCCCATGTACAGCATCTAACATCACCCATCTACATTTAGGTGAGAAAAGGTTTGTCTAACTAAATTCATATTGTTGTAATGTTTTGTTAATATCATCCAATGATCTAGCCATTGTCTATGCCCACTTATCCTTGCAGGGGGGCTTGTCTCCATCTCCACCGGTCATTGGGCAAGAGGCGGGGTACGCCATGGACAGGCTTCCAGTCTACCAAAGGGCAACAGGAAAAGCAACCATGCATACACAGATCGAGGAGTTCACCTCCTGACAGTTAATTGCACGCTGTATCAAAAGTGTGACAACCCGCAGCAGGTGATTGATCAGAATTATGCAGATAGTTGAGTTAAGGTTTTATTTGCATAATCAAATCAACTTATCTTGGATACAGCTATCCAGTGAGACAGTTGTTCTGTATAAATCAAAAACAATTACAAAGAAAACTACTAACCTCTAAACATTCACAAACAGAGCCAAGATCAAGAACTCTGCAGCAGGTGAAGAGAACCCGGGGCCACAGATGGGCTCCAGATCTGGAATCCCTCATCAGCTGCTAATCAAACGCCAAGACAAAGAACTCGGTCGGTAAGAAGTCATCTACCCACTCAGAGGAAAAGAAGACTGTGGACTGCATCCTGCCATCTTCAGTCTGCGTCCGCCGTTTGTTCACGTTTCCTCGCATTATTACAGCGCCACCAATTCCTTTACAAGCAAACAAAGGAGTAATGTGAGAGGAAATGGGGTGGAAGTGTGTTCTCTGGACACACTAGTTCTACATGACATGCACGTTCTCTAGCGGAGTTAGCAGACATTTAAACGTTCAGCAGCAGCGATGTCTGTTTCTCTTACATTCTCACCTGTATGAGTTTTAATGTGAGAAGCTAGACTTTTTCTCCATCCAAAAGATTTATCACACAGTTCACAAGAATATGGTTTCTCACTTGTGTGAGTTTTCAGGTGATAAGCTAAATGACTGCGCCGTCTAAAAAATTTGTTACACAGCTCACAAGGATATGGCCTTTCACCTGTGTGAGTTCTGAGGTGAAAAGTTAAAATAGTTTTTGTGCTAAAAGATTTATCACACACCTCACAAAGAAATGGCTTTTCACCAGTGTGAGTTCTGAGGTGAAGTAATAAATCACCTCTGTGCATAAAAGATTTATCACACAGCTCACAAGGAAATGGCCTTTCACCCGTGTGAGTTCTGAGGTGACGTATTAAATTACTTCTTGAGCTAAAAGATTTATCACACCGCTCACAAGGATGTGGCTTCTCCCCTGTGTGGGTTCTCATGTGAGCAGTCAGGTAGTAAGGCTTGGTGAAACTTTTACCGCAGACGTTACACTGGTGCAAATCAGATTTTTGCCGTTCTAGTTCTGAATTGTCCACATTGTCCCTGTGATTCCTGGTGTCCTGAGCGCTCTTCTCTGGCTGCAGAGCTTTATCTCTACTTGATCCTGAGTCCTTCTGGTTGCTTCCTTGCTGATGCTGGTTCTCATCTCCAAGGCGGACTCCAGAGAGGGGCTGGTTCTTGTTCGGTTCTGCTTCACTGTTGTCTTTTAGCTCATTAATTGGAGTCACCATCAAGGTTTCAGGCTCCTGCTTCACTACAAGATGATCTTTAACCTGATCACTGCAGACATCCTCCTCCTCCTCTTTAATCTCCACTTGTTCTGGTTCCTCTTTAATCTCTACAGGTTCTGGTTCTTCTGGTTCCTTTTTAATCTCTACAGGTTCTGGTTCCTCCTTTGTGTCCATCACCTGCTGCAGTTCTGCTGCATTGTGGAATATCTCCTCATAAGCAGGAGTCACCATAGAGGCGCTGGTCTCCTGCTTCACTAAAAGCTGCCCTTCATCCGGGAAGATCCAAAGTTCGATTTGTTCTACTTTAACTGGATGAGGTTCTGGTTCCTCTTTTCTCTCAGTCATCTGTGGTTCTGGTTCCTCCTCTTTTATCTCTTTGGTTATTAGAAGCTCATCAACCAGAACCTCTGAAGTAGTAACAGACATGATGCTGTGGAAAACCTGAAGGAGGAACAGTAGAACAGTAATGACTAATTTGTAAAATGCATTTAATGAAATCTGGAAAGACTTTAAGGATATAAATTTTACTTATAGTCTTTAATGTAAAAGAATATCTTTTTTAAAAAATGTAAAACTAGGCTAAACACCTTTCAGTTAATCATTTTAATTTTTTAATTTTCAACAAACCTAACCCATCTGGACAAAGCAGACAGCACTGTAAGCACTGTTCTTACGCCAATGCATTTCACACAATTCAGCCTGATTTGCTTTGCCAGAAACTCCAGAAGACACAAGTGGAGACCTCGTCAAACACCTGGATCAATGACTACCTGACAAACAGACCACAGTTTGTGAGACTGAAGGACTGTGTGTCTAGTCATGTGGTCAGCAGCACAGGAGCACCACAGGGAACTGTACTCTCACTGTTTCTTTTCACCTTTAATTCTATCTTAGACTCAATTGAAGACTTAATATGATGAATCCACAGTCCTACCCATTCTTGTTGTCATACTTTAGACCTTGTGCTGACAACTGGCATTGAGTGTGAAGAAGTAACAATACTTTCATCCCATACTGTCTGACCATTTTTAATAACCTTTCGGTTTATTTTAATTTGATATTCCAAACTTGAGAGAAAATTTAATTAAAGCAGATCATCATTAAACAGTGCTCTAATAAATTTATTAAAAATCTGTTCCATCTTTAATTTTTTTCAAATCCCCTTATTTTTCATCACTAATAGAGGAGAATAAGAATAATCCTAGGTTTCTTTTTAGTACAGTTGCCAAACCTATAGAGTCATTGCTTTGTTGAGCTATTGATTACCCCAGCTCTCAGCAGTAACGTCTTTATGGGATTCTTCATAAATAAAATCGAGTCTTTTAATAATAAAATTATTGGCATCCTTCCAAACATGATTACTTTATCCTCATAAGTGAGGCAGCACTGAATATAACAATAGAGCCTGATATGTGTTTAGACGGTTTTGGTTCAGTTGAGCCTTCTGAGTTATCAAAAATATTAGAAGTGTTCCCTTTGATTACTGCCCCCATTGTAGATATGGTTAACCTATCCTTAATAAATGGACATGTACCACAGTCCTTTAAGGTAGCTGTAAATAAAACTTTACTTAAGAAAGCTTCTCTCAATCAAGATGACTTAATAAATTACAGACCTATATCTAGTCTTCATTTTGCTAGTCAAGTGTGTGAGCATCTAAACAATAATGACCTGTTTGAAGAGTTTCAGTCAGGTTTCAGAGCTCATCATAGCACTGAAACAGCACTTGTGAAAGTTACAAATGACATCCTCTTGGCCTCAGATAATGGATTTGTGTCTGTTCTGGTTTTGCTTGATCTCAGTGCTGCTTTTGATACTGTGGGCCACAATATTCTCTTAGAAAGGCTTGAACATATTGTAGGTATCAAAGGAACAGTACTAGGCTGGTTTAATTCTTATCTGCCAGATTCCAGTTTGTTCATGTGAACGATAAATCATCTTCTCGCTCAAGGGTTATTTGTGGAATACCACAGGGCTCTGTGCTTGGATCAATTCTTTTTACTAAATATATGTTTCCAATTGATAATCTCATCAGACAGTGTGAGATAAATTTCCAGTTATGTTGATGATACTCAGCTATGTCCATCCATAAATCCTGATTAATCCAATCCATTAGGTAGATTACAGGCATGTCTTGAGGACATTAGAACCTGGATGACACTAAACTCTCTTCTTTTAAATTCTGATGAGAGAAGTTGTCATTGTTGGATCAGAACCTCTGAAAAAGAAACTGCTTTGTCAATCACTTGATCTGGATGGCATTAAATTGGTCTCTGATAATAAAGAACCTTGGAATTATTTTAAACCAGGACATGTCATTTTTTGAGTAATTTTAAAATTTATTGTCAGTTTTTTCATTATGTATTTTTTTCTATTTTTTCCATATTCTGTATTTATTTAGTAATTGTTTAAATTATTTTAAAATATCCAAAATAAAACAACCAAAAACAATAAATAAAACGGAAATAAAAACCACACACAACTGAAACCATCAATAAGATGAATTATGACGACTTTGTAAACAAAATTCCCATTCAAAAAATATTAATCATCAGAAGGGAAATTATCAAGCTCATTTTAATTTATCATGCGATTAATTGATTAATTGCTTATTGCGAGGGGCCTACATGGTGGTAAGTTAAAAAGCAGCAGACCAGGGTGAGACCTGTCTGTACTGACATGCCGGGCTCTGCTCAGGCAACAGGAGCTGGCAATGTTCTCCAGAGGGGGCGGAGGGCGCCAGTGATCTTCTCTGTAGTCCTAGTATTTATCCAAGCCGATGCAGTATTTGAAACGAATACTCCGACTGAATGAAAAACACCGGTTTGTGATTGGCTGGTGGTGTGGTTCATTTACATAATGATGGACAACCCTGAGCACCTTCTTCAAGACGCTGTCATGCAGTCAGATGCTTCTTCAGAAGTATAATACCCTCAGTTCCCTGATCATACTCTCAGTATCCCAGTGTTAGTTCATTCAGAACCATGCAGTTAACATACCTGGGGGTTCTGAGATGAAGCTGGTATCCAGCAGTCGGAGCTGATGATCGATCTCTTCCTCCTTATGGACGACCGTTTTGAATATTTCTCCAGCAAATGCAGTTAGTCGCCTTCTGATGAATTCGCTCCGATCATGAACCACAGTTGTTACCGTAGACACAAAATATTCAGCTCTCACAACAAAAACCGTAAGCCTGGAAGCTAACGCTACTAGCACCTCATTTACTTCCGCTGGAAGTCCCACACGACGATTTGCTCCAGAAACAAACGCGCTTTAAGTTCCGCCTCTAACTACAAATATTGGTTTTTCTCTAAATACTCTTTTTGCTTATTTTGACTCCTGCTCCACACATGGAAAATATATTTTCTGCAAGTTGAATTAAGCAACTTTAACAGACTTTAGCATCTAAATAAAATAACTGAAACTACAGTCATGTCCAACTAAAAATTAATCTTTATTACTGCACTGGATTATGAGGTTCTTGAAGTCAGAATAAACCCTCTATAATAAAAAAGCACATTCATTATGACATATAATTAATATTAATTTAATTAATATATCTGTTATTAAGTTTGCTACAATCAGGATCAACTACGGCAACAAAGAAGAGACAACATGCAGTGGTAACTTAACTTTTAATCAGTCTCTCCAGGATTTCGCAATTGTTTTTGTGAGTTTTTTGCAATTCAAATCACTGATTCTATAATATTACAGAAATATTTGAAAGGAATTTTGCCATTAAACCTCTTTCAAAATCTACATCTAGAAGACAAAAAACTCGAAAGAAATAACAAAGAAACAGATTGGACACATAAACATTTTTATCCTTTAAAGAACTTAAATAGCTCAATTTTTGTTACTCACCATATCAATCATGGACTAAAACTTGACATCAAGTAAGGCTGAGACAGCAGTGTTGGAAAAGAAATACTGCCACCTGCAGGTGGAAGTTAGTCACTTAAACCCAATGTTTTTGACCATTCTTGTGCAAAATGTAGGTTATATTTACAGCTATGCATTAGTACAAAAAAATGCAGGCATCTGTTGATTGTGAGTGAATTTTCGTGATTGCTGAATCATAAAAAAACTGGAGGTACTGTTTAATAAATTATTTAAATAAGGAAAAATAATTAGAATTATTCAATTATGAGTCATGAAAGATTTTATTGATGTGTAGAAGTATAACTAATATACAAAAACCAACACAAACAAAAAGCTAAATTAAATTCCTTTAATTGCCAATCTGATCCAACTGACGATGATTTAAAAATAAACAGCACCAATGTAAGAGAATTAAGTTATTCTGACGCTAACCTGGTATTTTATTTTTTGTTAAAACCCAATGTTTTCACATTTTCTTACATTTTATTACAGATTTAAAACACCCCAAAATGCTGATGTTTTATTTAGGACACTGACAACATTTCAGAACTAGTGTTTTAAGCAAAAGAAACACAAACAACAAATAAGCACCAGAACCAGTTTGGTCAGAAAGGCCCAAATAGAACTCGTCTGATGACATTAAACAGGCTAAAAGGTCTAGAAACAGCAAGGGAAGTTTATCTTTGTAGCACATTACAGAAACAAGACAATTTAGGCTGTTTTACGTGATGAAAACATAAAACAACAAACAGGCAACACTATATTTTCTCTAACATCTTCATCAAAATCACAAAATATTCTAATAAAGACTAAAATTAATCTATGTTCCAATTTGTATTAATCAAAGGCAGGTCTAAAAACATGGGTTTTAGCCTTGATTTAAAGCGGTGGCAACCAGCATGGAGCCCGTGGGCAGCAGATTGCCCTCAAAGACCATATGAGTAGCCCATGGAGCTGTTCCAAAATTTGATAAATCATGAAGTGATATCTACAGGGAACCAGTGTAAGAATGAGGGTGATGCGCTCAACTTTCCAAGTTTTGGTGAAAAGCAACCAGTTACACCGGGTTCTTTCTAAGGCTTTGGGACCAGCCGTTACTCTGAAACGTTCCCACTGGGGAAAAGAATCAAAGATCACTTGATTCAAATATTGTATTTTACAGTATAAACATGGATCCAATCGTATCAAATGCGTTCAGCAGTTTAGTTAGTTTTCTGAGGTGATCCAGTAGGCTGGTACTGGTTCTGACTAGTTTCTACTCCAAGAGTCATCTTCAGTCTGCATCTTCTGTTTCTTCACTTTCCCTCGCATTATTAAAGCGCTGATAATTCCTTCACAAGCACACAGAGGAGTAGTGGGGTGGGGTGGAGGTATGCTCTCTGGACATACCTTCCAGCCAAATTAGCAGACATTTAAACCATTAGCAGCAGCTAGCTATGTTTTTCTGTCCGTCTCACCTGTGTGAGTTCTACGGTGGGAAGCTAGACTTTTTCTCCATCTGAAAGATTTATCACACAGTTCACAAGAATAAGGTTTCTCACCTGTGTGAATTCTCATATGGCAGGTCAGATCACTGTGATGTATGAAAGATTTATCACAAGATCCACAACTGAACAGTTTCTCGCCTGTGTGAGTTCTGAGGTGATCATCTAAGATAACTTTCTGTGTGAAAGATTTATCACACAGCTCACAGAGATACGGCTTCTCACCTGTGTGGGTTCTCAGGTGACGTAATAAATTACTTCCGTGTTTAAAGGATTTATCGCAAAGTTCACAAGGGTATGGTTTTTCACCTGTGTGAGTTCTGAGATGAGATAATAAATTGCTTCTGTTTATAAAAGACTTATCACACAGCTCACAGGGATACGGCTTCTCACCTGTGTGAGTTCTGAGGTGAGAAGCTAAATGACTACTCCTTTTGAAAGATTTTTCACAAAGCTCACAAGGATATGGGGTCTCACCTGAGTGAGTTCTCATGTGAAGAGTCAAGTATGAGCGCCTACTAAAATATTTATCACATATTTTACAGTACGGCTTCTCCCCTGTGTGGGTTCTCATGTGAGCAGTCAGGTAGTAAGGCTTGGTGAAACTTTTACCGCAGACGTTACACTGGTGCAAATCAGATTTTTGCCGTTCTAGTTCTGAATTGTCCACATTGTCCCTGTGATTCCTGGTGTCCTGAGCGCTCTTCTCTGGCTGCAGAGCTTTATCTCTACTTGATCCTGAGTCCTTCTGGTTGCTTCCTTGCTGATGCTGGTTCTCATCTCCAAGGCGGACTCCAGAGAGGGGCTGGTTCTTGTTCGGTTCTGCTTCACTGTTGTCTTTTAGCTCATTAGTTGGAGTCACCATCAAGGTTTCAGGCTCCTGCTTCACTACAAGATGATCTTTAACCTGATCACTGCAGACATCCTCCTCCTCCTCTTTAATCTCCACTTGTTCTGGTTCCTCTTTAATCTCTACAGGTTCTGGTTCTTCTGGTTCCTTTTTAATCTCTACAGGTTCTGGTTCCTCCTTTGTGTCCATCACCTGCTGCAGTTCTGCTGCATTGTGGAATATCTCCTCATAAGCAGGAGTCACCATAGAGGCGCTGGTCTCCTGCTTCACTAAAAGCTGCCCTTCATCCGGGAAGATCCAAAGTTCGATTTGTTCTACTTTAATTGGTTGAGGTTCTGGTTCCTCTTTTCTCTCAGTCATCTGTGGTTCTGGTTCCTCCTCTTTTATCTCTTTGGTTATTAGAAGCCCATCAACCAGAACCTCTGAAGTAGTAACAGACATGATGCTGTGGAAAACCTGAAGGAGGAACAGTAGAACAGTAATGACTAATTTGTAAAATGCATTTAATGAAATCTGGAAAGACTTTAAGGCATGGGTGTCCAAACAGTGGCCAAAATATGTCCCACCAGTGCAGCTGGTTGATGCAAATAAAGACTTTTGTTCCACAAAAGACTCACAAATTAAAATCTCATGAAAATGTTCAATGCAACACAAAGTATTCATCTTTTAATAACCAAGCTTTCTGCTCTCCCTTTAATTTCATGGTGACAGGACTGCATCTATCCGTTGACTTTTACGCCATAGCAGACTTTGGTGCACCCACATCTGCTTTTAATTACATTATCAAAACTTTTTCAAATACGGAGTGACCTAAATCATGTTTTTATTGCTGAGAATGCACTAAATGTTTTTCAGTTTTCTTTACTAATTTATTTTGGGTTCATTTAAAGTGGTTGCCAATAAAGAAAACATACTAAACCCTTTAAAATTTTTGGATATACAACAATTTACACATTCCCTTCCTAAAGATAACTATTTCTTTTGTTTTAATTAAAATATTTCATGCTTAGTTTATTTGTTGAGCAGAAAAAATTGTTTCAATTTTAGTTTTTTAAAAGTGATATTTTGGCTCGTGAGTTGACAATTTTGGCCCATGTTACAAAAAGTTTGGACATCCCTGCTTTAAGGATATCAATTTTACCAATATTCTGTACTATAATGTATAAAGCAGCTTTTAAAGATAATCATGTAAAACTCGGTCACATATCTTTCAGTTAAAAACTTTAGGCCTCAGGAGCTTCTGTGTACAGCAGCAAAATTCGTCAAAAAAAAAAAATGGTCACATTTGGAAAATTTCCATGAGATTTAAGGAAAAGCGGCAGAAATCAAACCATAACGTAAAACACTAAAAATAGGCATTGCTTACTGTTCGGAAAATATATTTAAATATCATTAGGAAAATATATTTTACTGCAATGTTGACAAACAAAAAAGCTAATTTTTCTTTTTGTTGTCCAAATTAGATAATATCAATACATTTGAGAATATGAAAAAAAGAAAAAAATGGATATTTTGTGCCATTCAGGAGAGGAATTGCCTTCCTTTTTTAGGAAAATAATTATGTTATTTTGAATCAAGTCGTGCGAGCCAAACGACATACTCAGATCAGAGAGCATTCTGCATTGGTTTAAAACACACACACACACACACACACACACACACACAGCAGTGTAATTAAATGATTATAAAATAGTGGTTGTAACCATAGGAGATTTTGGCGATTTTTTGTATTTGTCTGGGTGGACTAATGAAGCTCCCCGCTGGCCTGATTTGGAGCATAGATTCCCGAGTCCTGTGTCACGATCAATTAAAATGAGATCAATAATTTCCATTCTGATGATCAATCATTTTTGAAAGCCAATTTTGTTTACAGAAACATCATAATCTATTTTATTCATGGTTTCTGTTGTGTGTGGTTTTTATTTCCGTTTTATTTACTGATTGTGGTTGTATTGTGTTCTGTTTTGGATTTCTAAAATATCTACCAGTTTCAGTGTAAAGTGTGCTTTACAAAATTAAACCTTATTGATCACTGAGTGGGCGAACATGCATTATTATGCCATTATCAGTATATTACTTGAAGATGGTCTCAAAACAACAATACAATCGCTTATGGCAATAATTACTGGGACAATTTATTGTCCAGCAGAACTTGTCACCGTGCCAGGCCTCCCATCAACATCTGCTGCATCTCACTGAAGAAACCTGCATAATATGAGTTACAATCTTTGCCTTCCCTTTGGGATTACTACAGTATTTTTGAATGGAATCGAATTATATTACTCATCTACTAATAAGCTTACCAATTACAGGGCTCCCCCCAGGAAACTCGTGAAGCCTGGTGGTAAGGGTGCTAGGGCTGCTAGGGCTGCTAGGGCTGTGTTTTCTGTTGAGAAATGTAAAAAACTGGCAGGAAATTTGAAAGTTTGACAATGTAATTATGTGTTTTTGGAAGACATTATTGACAATACTTAAGCACCAACTATAGGGTCTTAAAAAAGGTAAAGAATCAAAAATACAATACTTTTTTTCCACTTCAGTTAAATTCTCAAATTGTTATCAGACAGTGAATCTTAAACCAAGCTATATAATTCTGGTCACATATAAAAGTAAAATAAATTACAAGAAATATTACCTAAAAGAGACAATGATGAGTAAGTATTTGTATGCTGAGCTAAAGGTTTTTGTGGTAAATTATTTGATGATTTATTGTGTCAAGTTTTCATGTGTTTTCCCAGAGCCTACCGTTTTGCTGTGTAAAGCCTGCCACTTGGTGCAGCTGATTTGCTAGTTGTTGTTTATCCAGCATTTGAAAGGAATACTCTGATTGGGTGAGAAAAAGCCTCTCTGTGACTGGCTAATGGTGTGGCTCATTTACATGTCAAGTTGAAAGCGCAGACACAGAGCCAAGCACTGCCAGAGCACGTTGTGAGCGAGTGTGTGCGAGATGCAAACACAAAAGCCACACAATTATTCTTGATTCACATCAGTCTCACTGCGCGCTCAGGTTGGTGGCACAAACATAACGTCACACGCAGACGGTTGCTCTGAAGACGCAGTACTGACATAGTACTCCAAGTACTCTACCACTAACAACATCGGCTCGCTGGTGTGCACTGCCCTGAGTCAGCAGGGAAACAAGCAGGCTCATTGCTTCCTCCACTGCTCCTTGGACTTTGGAAAAAGAAAGTGTCTCACGTTTTTGATTCTTTATCCAGGACTTGTCGCTTTATTAGATGAAGTTATTGGTGTGTAGACTAGTAGAGACAGGCAGTGGTGACGGACTCCCTATGTGATCACGTATTGGCCGTAATATGTCGCGATTGCGCTTCAAAACATTTCCCCAAAGAAGCTATTTAACCAGTCTTTGCTGTTTTAATCAATCACTCTTTCTCGCTCCTCTTTTTCCTGTCCATCTACTGTTAAATGCCACTAGAGCTACAAAAACATTTAAAATACAATTTATGTTAAAATCTCTATAGCTCTGTTCAAACACTAAACAATTTGCTTAAATTACTCAAGATTTATAGTTAATTCTTATAATTCCCATGGAATTTTTTTTTCTTTTGGAATATTTTCAAAACTTCCAAACTAATGGAAAGTTTCCAGAAACTTTTAGCCTCCAAACAACCCTATTTCTGGGTGGTGTAGATAAGGAGCAGAGGTTTTTGCATGAAGCTATATCTTATACATAAAAGCCATTTCTTACCTAAAAAGTCAAAGTGCCACAATGTTGGATGGAAAGACCCAAAGTCCAGCAGGAGGCAGCAAGTGGGCAGGTTGCGGGCCTGGAATACAAGCTTATTAACAGGACAGAAACTCAAGAGAAAGAGCTGGTACTGGTTCAGGGTCCAATAAATGTCCAGTATTCACTATGTGAAGTCCTTTTGTCCTCTTCTCTGAAAGGAAACTGGTTTCTTCTTGTCCTCAGACAGTTAGCTTCTCAGTTAGCTTGGAGGCTAACTGGTGTCTCTCAGGCTGTTACTGAAGCTGAAACAGAAGAATCAAAGTTAAAGGGAGGCTGAAAATATTGTCGAAAATAAGGAGGAGATATGACGGAGAGAAGCATAAAACACAAGCTTCTTTCCAACCATTTAATTAGCGAGATATTTACTGTATGGGATGTCTTTTCTAACTCTTTATTGCAAATAATATCAACTTTTCTCTTCAGTCTACAATAAAGGTCACCTGTTTCTATGCTGAATCCATCACAATCCAATAATACAGTGATGTGACAAAGTATTTGCCTCCTGACAGATTTCTCTTGTTTTTAGTTTTCTTGTCCCACTTAAATGTTTTAGATCATCGAACAAACTTTAATATCAAAGGTCAGCTGAATAAACGGAATAAATAGTTTCAAATGGGATTTTTATTGATTAATAAGGAAATAAATTATATTCATACTATGCAGGGAAAAGTATATTCTCCATGATAATACAGAAACAGATCTTTAAGTAAAAACCTATTCAGACCAGATGAAAATGCCTCAGAATCCACGTCTGAATCTGTTCAGTTTCCTCAGCGAGGATCATGTTAACTGAAGCCAACAAGTCCCCCTGCAGCCCTGACCTTTGTGTCAGTCCTCCATGTTTCCAAGCTTTCCAGCCGCCTGTCTGGTTTTACAGCCACAATGACATCAGGTGAGCCGGAGGTTCACAAGTCAGAAACTCTGGGTTCTTTTGGGTTGGGTTTGTTTGGTGCCGTTTAGAAACTCTGTAATTTGTTCAAAGTCTACAGTGGAAAATCTGAATTTAGCATCTGGCTGTGTGATATCCGTAGAGCTGTATAAAAGAAACAATAATTTGATAACTGGATTGTTTTTCTTCCTCTGGCTCTTTTGATATTATTTGATTGATGATCTGAAATATTAAAGTGTGACAAACAAGCCAAAACAAACGCTTTTTCACTGCGATGTTTCTACCGTGGATCACAGAGAAATTCCTGACGAAGCTGGAGCTGAACAGGTTGAACTAAACATGCTCACGATTTCTACAGACCTTATAGACTTGAAGCGTTTTTCTCTCCCTCTGAAGCCCTTCTCTGCGTTTCACGCCCTGGAAACTACAAAAATTAAAGACATTCAGTCCGAAATAAACCCCAAACACCAACTCCTAACAAGAAAAAGCTCGAAAACACAAACAGTGATGAATAAAGCAAACCATCGAGCTGCAAACGAAAACAAGGACACGTCCGGCTTCCTCCGCGGCATCAACTAGTTCCCTGATCTTATTCTCTGTATTCCAGTGTTTATTCATTCAGAACCGTACAGTTACCACACCTGGAGGTTCCGAGATGGTTTGGGTTTTCCAGCTGGTCTCCAGCAGTCTGAGCTGATGATCGATTTCTTCCTCCTGATGGACGATGTTGCTGAATATTTCTCCAGCAGCAGCAGTTAGTCTCTCTGATGAGGAACCGAAGATATTGTTGCTGCAGACACTGAAATATTCCGCTCACACAGCAGAAACCGTCCTCTAACCGACGATACAAGGAAGGAAACTTGGAAGCTAACGCTGCTAGCGCTTTGTGTTTTACTTCCGCCGGAAGTCTTCTTTCATCGACTTTAAAAAAAACTTTATTGAACAAAAATGTACAAAACAAGCAGGTTTTTAATTAAAGAACAGAATATCAAAAGCAAAGACAATATATAATATATAAAGAACCTGTTGTGAGACAATCGAAGGATAAATTTAAGCAAGATAAATAGAGATACACGTTTTAAAGAAATGAATGAATCTTGGAAGAAGAAAGTAAAGAAAGAAGAGAAAATAATATATAGTAAATAAATGACTAAATAAAAATCAGTCAGAGGTTTCAGGAAAATATTTTTTGTAATTAGAAAGAAAGATGTTGCTCTTTTTATTATTCATCAGTTTGAGGAATTCAACCAGTGATTTTAGTTCTGACAGAAAATGAGTAATATTAGGTACTGAATTTGCAAACTTTTGTCTGTGAATGAAAAAATTTGTGTATATGACAATAAAATTAAACATATGTTCAAAATTCCAATTTTCAAAGTTACTGTAATAGCAAATAATATGCAGATTCAGATCATTATTCATGTCCCAATGAGCAAAGCAAGTTAAAATATCTTTGAGTTTTAATACAATTTTAGTCGTATGGAAAAAATGAGATTCATTGTTAACCAGTTATCCTTAAAGGTGTTGATAGTGTCAAAATAATCTAGGATTTCAAGACCTACTTCTGCTTTACGTTTGAAGTACACCTTTCTTAAGTTTGTGCAATTTGTTTTTCCAGATGAAGTTTAGAAAAACTTTTGTTAACTTCAGTAGCTGTTAAATCATCAACAAAAAGAAAGGATGGAAACACAAAGCGAGATAGTCCCTGTGAAGCCAGGAATTAAGAATGGATTTAGTTTTAATTATTCTGTTTGAGAAGTTTAAATGCTGCCTGGCTATAAGATTTTTAGTGACCAATGTACCTAAATACTATCTAAGCACTAATAACTGTTTCCTTAACTGGAATATTACAGATCACAGTATCACTGCAGTTATGCAGAGACAGAATTTCACATTTAGACAAATTTAATTTCAGACCTGATGCATTTGAAAATTGGTTAATCAGGTTAGTAGAGTTAAGTAATTGATTTTTATCCTTAAAAAAAGTAAGATGGGAATTTTTTTTAATTCTTTACCAAAAATTGAGATGCCTTCACATTTTTTATTAACTATATGAATCGAAAATAATTCAATGACTAAGATCAATAAAAAGGGTGAAACACACCTCTGTTAATTTGGGATCTTTTAGATGTATTCATATTGATTATCACAGAGCTGTTAATGTGGCTATAAAACATAATGATGATATCAACAAATTTGTGACCCAAACCAAATGCTTTAAAGAACTGTAAAAGAAAGCTATTCTCAATAGTGTCAAAGGCTTTATAAAAGTCTAGAAACAAGATAAGTGCATCAGAATTTACCTCAGTAGCATAATAAGCTAAGTCCAAAATTATTCTAATGTTATTGCTAATATGATGATTTTTCATAAAGCCTGTCTGGGTTTCAGCAATTAGTATCAAGACCGTTCTTTAGTCTGTTAGCATATGCTAAGGCCAGAACCTTCTAGTCAATTGTTAAGAGCGTTATCGAGCATTATGGGGTCTTTATTGGGGATAAGAGATATGATACCCTGCTTCATATGATTAATGCATTCTTTATACATACACAATAATGCAATAATGGGTTTTGGATAAGCTCCCAAAAATGAATGTAAAACTCTACAGATAAACCATCAGTACCTGGTGATTTTCCTGAATTTCTACAATTAAAAGGTTAGAGTCACAGCGTGATTTAAAGTCACTGTCAATTGAAGGAACATTAGGACAAATAGTTTGCAGAAAATCAGTGCAATTCTTTGCTTTGAAGTTAGGTTGACAGTTTTTTCCATAAAATTCAGAAACTGATCTGTTCATTAAAGCTGGGTCTGTAGACAGCAGTCCATTAATATCAAGAGATGTTAATGATTTTCTTTCAGGATTTCTTTTGTCTAAGGAAAAAAAATGACGTGTGATCCTTTCACCTTCCTCTAGCCATTTGGCTCTAGATTGAACAATGAAACCTTTTGTCACGTCTAAAAATAACTGATCCAACTGGATTCTTGTGTTTTATGGCTGGTTAGCAGACCAACTATAATGGTGCATTACCGTCACCTACTGAAGTAGACTATGGGCGAAAATGAACAGAGAAAAAAGGTAAAATAACTAAAATAAATTATTAATAGTACCTAAACTAAGTAAATTAATATTAGAAAAACTTAATTCCCTCTATTAGATTTATAATATTTTGAAATAACATAATTTGACCTTTTACTTACATCACTTCCAAAAATATTTTCAAACGTAAAATTGATAATCATCTTATTCATTGCTTATTCAAAGTGTTTCCTTTCTGATTTAAATGCAATGCATTCCATAAACACATGCTGTACTGTTTCAGGCAGACTACAATTATCACATTGTCATGTTGCATGTTTACTAATTACTTGAAGGGATTTATCAAGACCTGTGTGACCTTTTCTGATACGTGTAATTATTGATTCTAGGGTCCTGCTTCTTCCTGTTTTCTTTGTTTCTCTGACATTTTTCTAAACATTATATATGTCTTACTGAAGCACTTCTGTCCCAGTTTGCCTTCCTGATTTTCTTAACATACTTATCATTTTACATTCTTTACATAACTGAATTTGATCATGAACATCTTTGGATTTTAATCCCTGTTTAGCAAGAATGTCTACCTCTTCATTACCCTCCACTCCCATATGTGCTGGAACCCAAACATATTCTACTGTATCAGCTTATCCTTGACTATGTGTGCATCTATGTGTGGTATGAGTGGTTGTGGTTATGTAAGGGTGCAGCAGTGAACGGTGTGGCAGATAAGCAATTAAGTAGGAGAGATATATTTAATTAGGGCAGCAAAGAGATGATTAGAACAGGCCACAAAAATCATAATTCCATAAAAAATGATTGAGAAAATTACTGTTGGACATAATTCTATAGTATGTATTCCTGCATATTGAGCTTTTATATTGCCAATCCAGCCAAAGCTAAGTATCTGGCTTAAGTCTCACACAGAGATTTGCAATAATACCCAACTGGAGCCATGAACACAACAAACCACACCTCCTGTTTGGTAAAATATAAGACCTGCCCACTTGTGCTATGGTGGCAAAGGAAGCAATTTTTCAATGCAAACAAAATGGATGGCCTTTAAATGTTTAAAATAGAGATAAAAGTAAAAGAAGACACATAGGAGAAAAACAGGCTAATAATTAAAAATATGAAGATACAATAAAACTAGTCATTTAGATCAAAATCACCAAGTCGGGGAACCACTCGATTATCGAGCCAAATAGTTCAGTCTCAGTTATTATTTATAAATACCTGCCTGATAAGGCCTAGCTTTCAAGATAATAGATGAAGGCATAAGTCCAGCACTGGCATTACCTGAACAGCCATATACTACACAGGGTATGAAATAAAAATATATAGGCAACTTCTCTAAATACACAAGTTTATTCACAAAAGAATTCAACTTTACAGTTAAAACATTTTAATCAACAAACTCACTATGCTAGTAACACACAACTAAAACTACTGAGTAAAAGATAAAATGATGAAACTAAAAGATAAAATGATGAAACTAAATCTACCACATGTAAAAATGATAAACATAAAAATAGATGAAATTAGAACCAATAAAATGATCCAATGATGTCACACTTCAGTATGAATTGTGAATATTGAGAAACCAGATTTATTGATGTGTATTCTTCACACACAATAAGAAATATGTAATGAATAAAACATGAAATAACCCATAAAATGATTTATAGTCAAATCACAGTCCAGTATGAATATGTATGCTTAAAGATCAAGGATTGTATTGAAAGGTTTTTGTCGTAGAGGCCAGTCAGCTCTAAATTAATTCAAGAATTCGTTTAGACAAATTGACAAATTTTGTGTTCCAAACACCATTTCACAATGCTAAGACAAAACATTATTTTGAGGAAGTAATACTTCATGAAGTTGTGACTGAATTAGAAATCTGGAGAATTGATATTCTGTTGTCACACTGACAGATAATTTAATAATTTGGAACAGCAAATGGCATGTTGGCACTCACAAAATGGCGTCTTAAAAGGACTGAAATAATCTGTTTTCTGTTCAAACAACTTATTTCAAGTCCAAAGCACCGCAAATAACAATATTAAAACTGCCGTATGCGACTTTTATGAAAAATGTTTTTTTTACACATTTGTTAAAATTATCATTTTGTGACAGTATAATATCAGACATATAATCTGTGAAAAAAATCCAGCAGCTCTGCTTTCTTCCAGTGCTCCCAGTACTAACTGCAGAAATACACCAGTCAGTCAGAAACAACCAATCAGAGCCAGGAGGAGGGGCTTAGCGCTGTCAATCACCCTCATGTACACGCTGCTCACACACTCCCCCCGCTCTCTGCTATGCTGCAGCTGGTTCACCACAACATAGCCTGCTGCTAATGCTAAGGCTGGTTAGCATGGCCACCGATGACAGTGGATAAACAGTTTTCCTGGAATGGTGAGCTGTTTCTCCACCATTAGCACGTTTAGTAGCTAATGGTTTAGTAGCTAACGTTTAGATTGACAGCACTAAGCCCTCCTCCTGGCTCTAATTGGTTGTTTCAGGTCAGGAGCGGTACAAAGTTACATACTGCAGCTTTAACTGTTTATGACCATCAGCAGTCCGCTACAGCTAACTACACCAGCAGAAAGTAGCTGTTTCAAATACTTTAGCCTTTAGACACGTTTAGCTTAGCTGCCATTAGCTTTGAGAAAATGGGACATTTTAGAATGTTTTTAGGGCTATTTTATATAACTTAGTGGCATTAAAGGGAAGGAAAATACCCATTAATGAGATAAGCTCAACATTACCAGACTATCGATGGTTAAACGCTCTCTGAAATTAGGTTTTCAGAATCTGGACTATTGTTAGCTTTCATTTGCAGCATGCGTATCCTGCCATATTTGGAATAGGTCTACACACCATAAAAATACACAAAACACCTAAAATGATCAGCCTAAACAATTTTTACTGCCCAGGTACACATATTGTGAACAGAGTTCTGATGGATGAAGGGGGCTTTTGGCTAGCTACACCTGTGTTGGTCCTGCCAGATGGCTGCTTGCACTGAGTCAGGTTTTGGTTCTGCTAAAGGGGAGTTTTTATTCTCCACTGCTGTTTCAGTCATGCTTGGTATGAAGGATTGCTGTGAAATCAACACAATGCAAGCGATTCTGTACTGTCGCTACGTGCTCGTCCAGGAGGAGTGAATGCTGCAAGTCAATGACTCGATGCTCTGCTGGGTTTTCTTAGACAGAAAACTGGCAACAGTCAGAGCCTCACAAGCACTAACTGTCCCCTAAAATTAAACTTTCCACCTGCCATATAACTTGTCTCAGTACATCAGTTACTCAAAGTGAGGCAATCGCTTGGCTAAATGGCAAAAAAAATTCACATTAATTCATGTTTTCATTTCCTTAGAAAACTTTTTAAACTAATTTGAATAATGAACTGTTTAATGCTAACTAGAATTAATTGGAACGCATGTGTGATTGAATTGAAAAGTGGCTTGAGCTGACATTTGTTGCGAATTGGTGCTATATAAACTGAATTACCACAGAGTTGATAAGTATAAGGTTTCTTGCCTGTGTGAGTTCTCACAGGCAAGACAATACAACCAACACAACCCAAGATGTAAGAGATTTATCGCAAGAGTTACAACTAAACCTTTTCTCGCCTGTGAGTTCTCAGGTGACGGGCTAAATCGCCTTTAACTCTGAAGGCTTTACCACAGAATCCACAAGGATGGGGCTTCTCTCCTGTGTGAGTTTTTATGTGACGTGATAAAGTACTTTTTTCAGTGAAAGACTTATCACACAGCTCACAAGGATATGGCTTCTCACCTGTGTGAGTTTTACGGTGATTCACTACCTGACTAATCCGACTGAAAGATTTGTCACATATCTCACAAGAATATGGCTTCTCACCTGTGTGAACTTTAAGGTGTGCAACTAGACATTTTCTCCATCTGAAAGATTTGCCACAAAGTTCACAAGAATATGGTTTCTCACCTGTGTGAGTTCTCGTGGCATTTCAGCTTACTATGATCTATGAAAGATTTATCACAAGAGCCACAACTAAACGGTTTCTCACCTGTGTGAATTTGAAGGTGATTAGTTAAATGACAACTCCGTTTGAAAGATTTACCACACAGCTCACAAGAATATGGGTTCTCACCTGTGTGAGTTCTGAGGTGACGTAATAAATGACTTTTTTTAAAAAAAGATATATCACACAGCTCACAAGGATACGGCCTTTCACCAGTGTGAGTTTTACGGTGACATGATAAATTACTTTAGTTTCCAAAAGATTTATCACACAGCTCACAAGAATACGGCTTCTCACCTGTGTGGGCTTTATGGTGATCAAACAGCTTTTCTAAATCTGAAAGATTTACCACACACTTTACAAGAATATGGCTTCTCACCTGTGTGAGTTCTAAGATGATCAGCTAAATGACCATTCTGTCTGATCTACCACACAGCTCACAAGAAAATGGCCTTTCATCTGAGTGAGTCTTAAAGTGATCAGCTAGACCTTTTTTTCCATCTGAAAGATTTTCCATTCAGCTCACATGGATACGGCTTCTCATCTGTGTGAGTTCTCATGAGAAGACTCATGGACATGTGGTTTTTAAAAGATTTATCACAAATTTTACAATACACATTCTCCTCTGTGTGAGCTTTCATGTGAGGAGTCAAGCAATTAAGCTTATTGAAACTTTTACCGCAGACGTTACACTGGTGCAAATCAGATTTTTGCCGTTCTAGTTCTGAATTGTCCACATTGTCCCTGTGATTCCTGGTGTCCTGAGCGCTCTTCTCTGGCTGCAGAGCTTTATCTCTACTTGATCCTGAGTCCTTCTGGTTGCTTCCATGCTGATGCTGGTTCTCATCTCCAAGGCGGACTCCAGAGAGGGGCTGGTTCTTGTTCGGTTCTGCTTCACTGTTGTCTTTTAGCTCATTAGTTGGAGTCACCATCAAGGTTTCAGGCTCCTGCTTCACTACAAGATGATCTTTAACCTGATCACTGCAGACATCCTCCTCCTCCTCCTCCTCTTTAATCTCCACTTGTTCTGGTTCCTCTTTAATCTCTACAGGTTCTGGTTCTTCTGGTTCCTTTTTAATCTCTACAGGTTCTGGTTCCTCCTTTGTGTCCATCACCTGCTGCAGTTCTGCTGCATTGTGGAATATCTCCTCATAAGCAGGAGTCACCATAGAGGCGCTGGTCTCCTGCTTCACTAAAAGCTGCCCTTCATCCGGGAAGATCCAAAGTTCGATTTGTTCTACTTTAATTGGTTGAGGTTCTGGTTCCTCTTTTCTCTCAGTCATCTGTGGTTCTGGTTCCTCCTCTTTTATCTCTTTGGTTATTAGAAGCTCATCAACCAGAACCTCTGAAGTAGTAACAGACATGATGCTGTGGAAAACCTGAAGGAGGAACAGTAGAACAGTAATGACTAATTTTTAAAATGCATCTAATGAAATCTGGAAAGACTAAGGTCAGAAATTTTTACTAATATTCATTTTCACTGTCATTTATAAAACAGCTTTTAAAAAATAATAATATAAAACTTGGCCAAATATCTATCCAAATTTCCAGAGATCCTGCCTTGTTCTGGTACCAAAGAAACCCACCTGTCAGTCATCAACAATTATAGAGACCTGCTGCCTTAAAGCTCTTCAGCAAATGTGTTGCAAAATGGCTTCTCACATAAGCTTCAAATGCTCACTAAGACCATTTATAAATTACTAAAATATTCGACAGGAAAAATGTCACATCCACAAATCTGAATTGTATAAAATGATTGACTTGAAAATAATTATCTAAACAACACAGTTGTCCCCGGTTCAATTACAAGTGCCGTACCTTTTGCTGCATGTCCTCCTTTTTCTTTTCTGCCTTTTTTCCTGTCAATTTACTCTTAAATAAAGGGCCACAAAAACCTTTAAAATAAAGTTTATTATAGTAGTTAGTTAAAATCTTTAAATTTATCTTTGGATAGGATAAAATTTGTTTAAATTACTCAAGATTTTAAGTTAATTCATATAATTTCCATGGAAGTGTTTTTAGTTTGGAATATTTTCAAAACTTCCAAACTAAAGGAAAGTTTCCAGATACTTTTAGCCGTTGAACACCTCTACTTCTGGGTATTGCAGATAAGGAGCAGAGCTGTCTGTAAGAAGCTACATCTTATCCATAAAAGCCATTTCTTACCTAAATATTCAAACTGCTACAGTGTTGGATGGAAAGACCCAAAGTCCAGCAGGAGGCAGCAGGTCGCAGACCTGGAATACAAGCTTATTAACAGGACAGAAACTCAAGAGAAAGAGTTGGTACTGGTTCAGGGTCCAATAAATGTCCAGTATTTACTATGTGAAGTCTTTTCGTCCTCTTCTCTGAAAGGAAACTGGTTTCTTCTTGTCCTTGGACAGTTAGCTTCTCAGTTAGCTTGGAGGCTAACCGGTCTGTCTTAGGATGTTGTTGCTGCTTAAACAGAGAAAATCACTGTTAAAGGAGGCTGCAATACTGTCATCTATTAGGAGACATAAAACTTACAAGTTTTACATTCATTTAATGAGTGAGGTATTTACTGTATGGGATGTCTTTTCTAACTCTGTATTGCAAATAAAATCAAGTTTCCCCCCTAATCTACAATAAAGATATCCTTCTATACTGAATCCATCACATTCCAGTAACAGAGTAATGTGATAAAGTTTTTGCCTATTGCCCCACTTAAATGTGATGATGAAACCAATTTTAATATCAAAGATCAGCTGAGTAAACAGAATAATGTCTCAAATGTTACTTTCATTACATAAAACCCCTTAATTGTCACCCCAAAAACACTTGCATGCAAGTCAATGGGTCCATGAGGACAGCATATGGGCATTTTATATAATATAAACACTTCTCAGGTAAAGACAGACTATAACTTTCTCAGAAAAATATATCTGTTGCAGGGAGAAACCAGGCAGGTACCAGGAAAGGGTTTTTATAGATTTTCCAGCATTACTCTCATTCACACTCCAAAATATTTTTTTCCCCTGTATTGTAGGAAGCACACAGAGAAGGCCATGTGCAGTCTATATCGATTTATTTCACTTTCTATGTTCATGCCATTAAGTTATGTGGCCATAGAGACAAAAGCTTCAAAAATGATCACGGAGATGCTGGCCTTCGTTTCTGACCGTTTAACAAGTAACAGCAAAAGGTAGCAGTTGAATCAGACACTGGATCTGACCGATCTAAGCAACATAATAGAAAAATAACTGCCGAGACAATCAAAGATAAAAACATCTCACAGTTCCATTTCCTGTTTCAAAATAAAAGCTCTTTCTGTTAGTTTAAAAAACGCATTTCAACAAATTCAAAATATAATTAGTTTACTAAACTGATTTTCCTAAGTCTTATAATCTGTATGAACTACAGCTAATTTATTTCCTATTAATTTTTCATTACTATTCTTTCACCTAAACATTTTACAACAGTGGCTTATTACCCTGTAACCTTTTCAATTCCATTCAATTGTGTGCAAAGTAACAATTTACTTCCAAGAATGGTGTTTGTTTGTTTTTTTTCTTGAACATTTCATGTTCAGTGTTGCCATTTGGCTCTTAACCGCAGTTAACACACCTGGAGGTTCCGAGATGGTTTGGGTTTTCCAGCTGGTATCCAGCAGTTTGAGCTGATGATCGATCTCTTCCTCCTCATGGACGAAGTTGTTGAATATTTCTCCAGCAGCAGCAGTCAGTCGCCCTCTGATGAGGAACCGAAGATATTGATATTGCAGACCCAAAATATCCAGCTCACACAGCAGAAACAGTCCGCTAACTGACCATAATCAGATGGAAGCATGGAAGCAAACGCTGCGAGCGCATGGTTGTTTACTTCCGCCGGAAGTCTAATACTTAGATTTGAACAAACAAACAAACAAACATCATATGAGTTCCGCGTCCAGCGCTAAACATTTGGCGGGAGTTCAAATGTCTTTTTCTGTTGAAATCCAAACATGCAAACAGAGTCTTCTTAAATTATATTTGGTTTGTGTTTGAATTAACTAAATGTGATCTAAAAGTGTTGAATATGTTCATGAATGAGTAACAAATACCCCCCAAAAAGTGCTTTTATTTCTGAAGTAAAGCTTAGAGTTCGACTTCCGGCGGAAGTAAATAACAAACGCTAGAAGCGTTAGCTTTTAGGCTTCCTTGTGTGTATCGTCGATTAGAAGATGGTTTTTGCTGTGTGAGCTGAATATTATGAGTCAGCCGTAACAATATCTCCGGTTCCTCATCAGAGAGCGACGAACTGCTGCTGCTGGAGAAATATTCAACAACATCGTCCATCAGGAGGAAGAGCTCGATCATCAGCTCAGACTGCTGGAGACCAGCTGGAAAACCCAAACCATCTCGGAACCTCCAGGTAGTGTTTTCTGATCAAGCTTTTGTTGAAGCTTCCACACCTTGCTGACATTAGATACAGATTCACGCCTTGATTTAAAGACTTGTTTTCCTTGCATTGAATTAATTAGGACAACTTTTATTTCGCTCCTAGAGCGAAATCTAAAACACATTGTTTAAAGTTGAGCATTTATTATTTTATACTTAGAAAGGATAAAGGAAAACACAGTTTGTGATTTCTAAAACATTAATGGTATTTGAATACCACATTCCAGCAACACCACGAGCCTTTATAAGAGTTTTGTTTATGATTTACTGTGATAAATTTCTTATGAAGAAGCAAATTACAAATGGGAATGTTTTTCAAGAGCGGTGTTGGTGTTTGTGGGGCTATGATTGCTGTGCAATGCAATCACAGCCATACAGTTACCTAAAATAGAAGTATTAAATAATTTATATTGTCAATTTTATCATTATAACCATAGTACCACAAAATACCATGGAAAAACTTTAAATCCATGTCACCCACTCCAACTGTTTGTTCACAGTCCATGCTAATGTTAGCAAAGGATCAAGAGTATCGAGACAGGAATGTTTAGGTCTGTGGATGTTTTGGTAAAGACCACTTTATTCTAAAATGCTATTAAAGGCTGCATTTAGACTGTCATTGTGATTGTCTACATGAATGGTAAAATGTACTGCTATATTACCTCATCTAGATAGAAAAAATAGGCCTGGTGGATGATACAAAATTACCAATAGAATAGATTTGATTGCTTTGCAATTTGGAAGGGAAAAACTAATATTTACATATTAAAAAGAATGATAACTATTAATCGGACAAGCTTAACATATTTTAGCTTCAATATTCTGATTTATATGTAATTGTGGGATTTTGCCTGCCTCCATGCATGGGTGTGTGTCCACTGGTGTGAAAAATTATTTAGCCCCCAACAGAATCCTTCTGTTTTCTTTTTTGTCATAGTTTAACATTGGGTCAAAATAAACTCACTAAATGCAAAGATCAGTGTTCAAATGATGAGTTCATTCATCAAGAATAAAATTCCACCTTGGCTGTATGTGAAAAATATATTATAATTCAGCTACTTTGGGTGCTTTCTAAGTATAAAAGGCATGTTAAAGGTCATAATATTCCCATTATCCTTAATTTTGTCCTCTTATTCTTATCATCTTCTTTCCTTTTAACATTCCTTGTTCTCTTTTTCCCTTTCTTTTACAGATATGGAAAGTCTGTGGTTTAAACTTGTACCCCCTTTGTTGGAGGTTCAACCTCCCTTTTTTCTCTGCTTCGTGCACATCATGGTCCCTTCTTCTGTGTCTGTATGCATTATCAAAAAGGCTGTTGATGCCCCCCTTATTGACACCCTCGCATGACAATTTTTTTTTTTTTTTTTTTTTTTACCCTAACAATCCCTCCGTTCACACTGTTTTAAGGTATGCACTGTAAGCATTGTGTTTATAAGTATGCTTAAAATAGAATCTAAAAAGTGTCAGGATACTGGTGTTTGCATTTTGTCTGAGTAGTTAAATCTAGGGCTGGGCAGTAAGTCAATAACAGTATACATCACAATAGATATGTGCTCAATATCAATGCAAAATATGAATGTTCGATAATGTCACTGAATTCCAATCCAGAACCGCATAGCATTCTGGGGGATGTAGTTACAGGAAAGGCTTTTAGGCGCTCAACCTCTCATGGCCGAGCTAAGCAAGGTTGGTGGCATCAACTAAAGGCCACCACATACTCGGGCGTACTTCACCCCGCTGAAGTCCGCGCGTACTCATTGTGAACGTCCGCCGGACATATTCGCGCAAAATTTTTACATATGCGTACTCTGTGTCACACAGTTAACTGCTCAGTGGGAAACAGTGTTTCGATTGAACTGTTTTGTAAGCAACACCAACCTGATAAGGTGGAGAATCGGCACAAGCAGTCGCAAAGATGGGCAGCAGCTAGTCTGGCACTCTGTGCCTGTGTGTGGTGGATGCACTGGTTGAAAGGAAATGGGGCCAGGTGCCCAACTAACTCCTCAAATTTGCTAGTATTGAGTATTGTGGGTGGCAGTAGTTTCATGTTTTGTCAACGTGCCTCATAAGTGCTTAAAAATAAAAACAACGGCGTGGAGTGAAAGGAGAAAATGAGTACAACTCGAGAGGAATCTGGATAAAACAGGAAAGGTCATGTCACCAGTTTGGCAGTATTTTAGATATTTAAAACAAAAAACTGATTTATTGAAATCGACTGATTTGAAATGCTGATATTATGATATGTTTTTCAATCATATTGCCCAGCCCTAGTTGAAAGTAAATTACATTGACTAGTTATAAAACAGGTGTGGCAAATCCATGGATCAGACTTGCGTTGCTCTTTGTTGGAGATCCAATGCTTGTTTTTCCTGCCTGTTTTTATACACCTCTCACACACACTCTCTCTTAGCTGAATTTTTAATATGATGTTTTTTGTTTTGTTTTTGTTTTTTCAGATTTGCCACAACATTATGTCGATTACTAAGCAAGATGTTCTTGCTCCTCATTTCATCTTCGACCAAAACAAGATGTCTGATATGGATCTGAGGGAAGCAGCATCTCTATAAACTGAAGAGCGAGCAAAGGACATGGAACTAACACATGTAAAAGAAGTGCATGGATCAGAACCTCTGCAGATTGTAAACTTAGAAGACCATATATTACTAAACCAAGATATGGATACCTTAGTTGGAACAGATTCTGAATATTTTGAAATCAAAGAACCAGTAGAACTGGAATTGCATGTAATGAAGGAGGATGACTCTCAAACAGGATATTACCAAATGATAAAGATTGAGGATGAAGGCATCAGTCTTGATGACAACCAGGATGTACCGAAGCAAGAGACTGAAACTGTAATGGTAACCGTTTCTGGATCTCTTGAAATCAAAGAAGAACCGGTAAAACAAGAACTACGACAAATGAAGGAAGAGGATTGTCAGTTAGGATCTCAGCAGATGGTAAAGCTTGAGGCTGATGGCATCAGTCTAGATGACAACCAGGATGTACCAAAACAGGAGATTGATACCTTAATGGTAATGGTTTCAAGATCTTTTGAAATCAAAGAAGAACCGGTAGAAATAGAACTGCAACAAATGAAGGAAGAGGATTGTCAGTTAGGATCTCGACAGATGGTAAAGACTGAGGCTGAAGGCGTCAGTCAGGATAAAAACCAGGAGAGATCAAACCGGGAAATAGGTACCCTAATGCTAACCGGTTCTGGATCTCTTGAAATCAAACAGGAACCAAGAGACAGAGATCCTAAACGACTGAAGGTAGAGGACTATGGATCAGGACCTCAGCAGGATGTACTGAAGGAGGAGACTGACACCTTAATCCTAATGGCTTCAAATGATGAAACAAACCACCAACAACCTGAACTCAATGGAAACCAAATCCTGTATCAGAACAACCATAAAGCCGAGCCTCATCAGGATAAAAAGGCTCATGAGGCCTCAGCATCGAGCAGCGATGAACGGCAGCAGAAGAGAGCTCAGAAAACCAGATGTCAAAGTGACGATGTAGAGAGAACAATGAAGGGCAAGGAAATTCACAAAGGGAACAAATGTAAACAGTGTAAAGTCTGCAGTAGACGTTTTACCCGCAATGACCATTTAATAGCTCACATGCGAATTCACACTGGTGAGAAGCCATTCTCATGTATAACCTGTGGAAAAGTTTTTTGTCTAAAAAGTAGTTTGAATAGGCACATGAGAAGTCATAGAGTTGCTAAAAGCTTTTCCTGTGAGGAGAAAAACTTAAATTTTCAAGACCAAAGCCTAACCGAGAATGCTCAAACTCAAGCTGATTTCGTCTGTGTGAGCTGTGGAAAAGGGTTCACTCGAAAAAGTTCGTTAACCCGCCACATGAAAATTCACTCAGGAGAAAAGCCTTTCCCTTGTGTTACATGTGGAAAGTCTTTTCAGGAAAGCTACCAATTGACTAACCACATGAGTATCCACACAGGGGGAAAAACTTTCTGTTGCATTACATGTGGAAAATCTTTCTCTCGAAAAAATCATTTGAATTACCACATGAGAATTCACGCGGAGGAGAAGCCCTTTCCATGTGGAAAAAGTTTTTCTACACAAATTAGTTTGAAAAGGCACACAAGATCTCGCAAAGGAGAGAGGCCTTTCTCATGTTCGGCCTGTGGAAAGACTTTTAGTCAAAGACGTTACCTATCCTCTCATCTGAAAGCTCATACAAGAGAGAAGAGTTTTTCATGTATTACCTGTGGAAAAGGTTTCAGATGGAAAAGTAGTTTGTATATTCACATGAGAAGTCACACAGGTGAGAAGCCTTTCTCATGTACAACCTGTGGAAATGTTTTCACTCAAAAACATAGTTTATATATCCACATGAGAACTCACACAGGTGAGAAGCCTTTCTCATGTATAAATTGTGGAAAAGCTTTCAGTAGAAGTAATAGTTTGAGTAGACACATGAGAACTCACTCAGTTGAGAAACCTTTTTCATGTATAACCTGTGGAATGGGTTTCAAATGGAAGAGTAGTTTGTATATTCACATGATAAGTCACACAGGTGAGAAGCCCTTCTCATGTATAACCTGTGGAAAAGGTTTCACTCAAAAACAAAATTTTGATATCCACATGAGTACTCACACAGGGGAGAATCCTTTCTCATGTACAGCCTGCGGAAAGGTTTTCATTCAAAAATATAGTTTGTATATCCACATGAGAACTCACACAGGTGAGAAGCCATTCTCGTGTATAAACTGTGGAAAAGCTTTCAGTAGAAGTAATAGTTTGAAGAGGCACATGACAACTCACACAGTTGAGAAACCTTTTTCATGTACTACCTGTAAACAAGGTTTTAAATGGAAAAGTAGTTTATATATTCACATGAGAAGTCATACAGGTGAGAAGCCCTTCTCATGTATAACTTGTGGAAAAGGTTTCACTCAAAAGCAAAGTTTTGATATCCACATGAGAAGTCACACAGGTGAGAAACCTTTCTCATGTATAACCTGTGGAAAAGGCTTCAATCAAAAACAAAGTTTTAATATCCACATGAGAAGTCACACAGGTGAGAAGCCTTTCTCGTGTTTAACCTGTGGAAAAGCTTTCAGTAGGAAAAATAGTTTGAATAGGCACATGGGAACTCATGGGAAGGTGTCTGTAATTTCCCTTCTGTGACTTGTGGTAAAAGTTAGACCCAAAGAGGCAATTTAAGACACTTGTGGACCCTATTAGAACTCCACACAAGTGAGAGGTTTTCATTGTTATGAATATTGTCTCTATGTTGCTTTTGCAGAAGTGTGTTAACTTTGAAAAGTACTCATTTTCAGACCTGGTGCTCTCACCTTGTTCAGACTTGGCGTTTGCTATCTGATATGTTATATGCATTGATTATGTATAAATACATAATCAATGTAAGTCCTCCAGTTCATAAAAAATGAACTGGAGGACTTAGACGATGTCTTGTTTGTACTGTTTATATATTAATTGTACATATTTGTGTATATGTGTTGTGTATATATATATTTTCTTTGTTCCTTCTTTACTCAGTAAGGGGTATAACATGCATTTTTTCTTTTTATATGGCTCGAAATAAAGCTGTGTGATGTACTTGATCACTTTGGTTTGATTCAACATATCAAACAAGCAACGCACAATTGAGGACACATTCTGGACTTGAATCAGATCTACTCCTCAACCTCAATTCTATCATGTAACCCAATAGATGAGTTTGTGGATAATTTCCATTCTAAGATTTCAGACATCATCGATTCCATTGCGTCCATTAAAGTGAAGGTCATGTTTAGTAGGAACAAATCTCCATAGAGAAATTCCCCAGTAGTGAGATGTGAAAAAAAACCTTTGTCGTGGGGCTGGTAGGCTAGGTAAATGGTGTAAAACTTGACTATATGAAATCTACAAAAACAGTCTGTGAATCTATCACTCATCACTAAAACATTTAAGGGAAATGTTCTTTGCAGAAATCATAAAAATATCAACAATGCGGGTTCCTTGTTTAGCACAGTTGAAAGGCTCACAAATCCTCCTGTGATTTTACCACCTGAACTCCACTCTACCAGGTCCTGCAATAAATTTGCCAACATCTTTGCAGAGAAGATTAAAAAAAATCTGCACATCCACATCAAATCCAGTACCAATGCTATGCTCAAACATAACGAATGCAGAGAAAATTACTACATCTCAACTATAAAAGCTTAGAGGAAATTATATCTCAGTTAAGCTCCTCCTCCTGGTGTCCTACCTACAACCTTCCTTAAAAACGTTTGGCCTGTCATTGCGTCTGGTGTGATTCAAATCGTAAAATCATCCCTCTCATCAGCTGTTTTATCCCAGGATTTAAAAACAGCAGTTATTAAACCACTGTTAAAAAAGAACAATCTGGACAAATCCCATCTGCACAATTACAGGTTAACCTCGAACCTTATATTTATCAGTAAAATTATTGAAAAAGCTGTGTTTCAACAGTTAAATAGCTTCCTTATAATAACCAACTGCTTTGATGTTTTTCAGTCCAGTTCTATCATCAAAGATTCAGGCTTTTGGAGTAAAATTTGTTCAAACCTTTCTCAAATGTTCTGCATATTGCGTCGTAGGTGGTTTGAAGTTCAGCAGTGTTGTTTCTGAGCTATGACTGGATCTGAATCCTGACTAATATGAGGTTTTATTCATCTTCAGACACTGATTTAACTGATTAAAATTATGGTTTTATATAGCTTTAGCTAAACAGTGCAGGTTAGAATTAGGCGTAAAATTAAAAATTGAGTTATGAAGGTTATTTCTCTTTAGATTAATAACAGCAGTCTGAGAAGAATAAGAAAGTAAAAAGTGATGCTGTTATTTGGGTCTAAAAAGGAGGTTTTCAGCGTTAGTTACAGTATCTTTAATTTAGTTCATGCACTAAATGTCTATTTCTTCTACATGTTTGAACAGCTTTTCAAACATTGTGTGGTAATGGTGGCGACGGTGGTAGGAGTTCATCTTGCAACCAGTGGGTTCCTCACCCACATTCCCTGCTGGCACCAGTGCATGGAAGCGTCACTTCTGTGGCTACAATCCAGTAGCTTCCCACCATCAGTGAGTGAATGGGTGAATGACTGTAGTGTGAAGTACTTTGGGGTCCTCTGGACTCAATAAAGGACAATACGAGTACAGGCCATTTACCAGTTTCATGCAAGCAAATTTTTATAGTCATCTCAAAATGACTATAAAAAGCTTTTCTCAGACGTCTTCTTTAGGAGATGTCTGAGAAAAGCTGAATTTTCACGGTAAACCTGAATAAACTGTGGTCTGATCACAACAGTGGGATGTTTGTCTGGAAGGCAAAACAAAGTTTAAACTGTTGCTGTCAAATGATTTCCTTCTTTCTTTGTTTTTGACATTTTGTAAAAGTTTTCTACATCAGGTGTGGAACCCTGGTGTGTTCTGCTGTGTTTTCCAAAAACACTTTAATCTCAGGAGGAATTTTTCAGTCGTTACCTTTTGTTTTAATTTTGTGGGGTCTTGTAGCTTAATAAAAATATGAATAATGGGATAGTATGAAATATCAAAATTTGTTTTTGTTCTTTTCAGCAGTTTCTATCAGAAGGGATGTTCAGGAAAAAATGACTCCATAAACATTAATTGGTGATTATGGGATGGTTTCTGCAGGATAAAGCACTGTAATAAACTGTTACAATAAATGTTTTACTTCTAGTTTTCTACAGATTGTATTGGAATGATGTATGATGTGAAATAATAAAAGGACAAATTAAAAATACCAGTATGGGTGTTGTGTGGATTAATGCTGCAGTAAATTACATTAATGTACATCAACAGATGGGTCTTATACCACTAAATCCATCCATTATCCATCACGCTTATCCTTGCAGGGTCGCGAGGGGGGCCTATCCCCAGCGGTCATCGGGTGAGTGCAGGGTTCACCCTGGACAGGTCAGAAGTCCGTCGGAGGGCAACACAGAGACAGACAGGACAAATAACTATGCACACACATGCTCACACCTAAGGAGAATTTAGAGAGAGGTCATGTGAGTGGCACCCCCAGCAGGTACCCCATGAACCATAGGCTGCCAGCCCAGATCCCCACGTGCAAAGACCACCAAGACTCTCCACGGTTTCTGCACACCAACAGTCCTTTGCTGAGTCTTCATGAGTCTTTCTGTGTTTCAACCTGATAGTGTAGTCATATGGGGGTATGGGATATTTCTTTTATATTTAGGCTGCCAACCATCAAGCCCTCTGTGTGAGCCAGCACACAGTGATAGTACATCGTATGAACACCTCTTTGAACTGTTCTTTCCACTTGCAAACACAGTTTTGAGTTACAGGCGCTACATATAACATTGATGTTAGACGCACTTGTGAATCTTGTGAGGTAAACTTGTTTTCATCTCAGCTTACTATTGCTTACATGAGGAGTGGTCTTTTTTTTAAATTTTGGTACAGCTTGTCTAAGGTAGATGGGTGACTAAGGCTGCAGCCATCTTGGGAGACACTGCCCTTTAGGCAAGGTGGGTGAAATGTCTTGCCCAAAGACACAACAATGGAGACAGATGGAGTGGGGCTCGAACCAGCAACCTGCCGATTATGGGACGAACTCCACCGTTGCCACCATCGCCCCATATATTGCAGCTTGAAGTCAACATTTCAAATATTCTGGATGGTAAGTCTGACTTTGGGTCGGTGTTCCAGTTGATTTTATTAATTGGTCAACAACTCTATATAACAGGGTAAAAGTTGAGGCTGTACCATTAAACTTGTTAACATGCTAAGCTGTTGTAAACAAATCTGTTCTGAAATAGTCTTGGTAGCCACGAGTCCAGGGAACTACTGGCTTTTATTATACTGAAAGTCAAAAGCTAAACTTAAATTTGCATTAATAGCCAAGAATTCTGGTCCCTGGTTTCTATTTATGATAGTACCACTAATACCACTTTAATCTACATAAACGGCCTGAACAGAGATTCAAAAAAGGTTTCTTCCTACAAGCCATCAGGATACTGAACTGCTGAGAAACTTAACAGCTTTATTCACTTAGTAATTTTATATTTACTGGTGTATATATATATATATATATATATATATATATATATATATATATATATATATATATATATATATATATATATATATATATAAATTCCCTTCTCACCCTCCACGGGTGGTCTTTCTCAACCTCTGAGCTCGGGTCCTCTACCAGAGGCCTGGGAGCTTGAGGGTTCTGCATAGTATCTTGGCTGTGCCGAGAACTGCGCATTTCTGGACTGAGATGTCTGATGTTGTTCCTGGGATCTGTTTTAGCCACTGCTCCAGTTTGGGGGTGACTGCCCCGAGGGCCCCGATGACCACAGGCACCACTGTGGTCTTCACCTTCCAGGCCTTCTCCAGTTCCTCTCTGAGGCCCTGGTATTTCTCCAGTTTCTCGTGTTCCTTTTTCCTGATGTTGCAATCGCTTGGTATTGCTACATCCACCACAACGGCTTTCCTCTGTTGTTTATCCACCACCACGATGTCCGGTTGGTTCGCCATTACCATTTTGTCTGTCTGGATCTGGAAGTCCCACAGGATCTTAGCTCGGTCATTCTCCACCACCTTTGGGGGTCTGCCCCACTTTGATCTCGGGGCTTCCAGTCCATATCCTGCACAGATGTTTCTGTACACTATGCCCGCCACTTGGTTATGACATTCCATGTACGCTTTCCCTGCCAGCATCTTGCACCCTGCTGTTATGTGTTGGACTGTCTCAGGGGCCTCCTTGCACAATCTACACCTTGGATCTTGTCTGGTGTGGTAGATCTGAGCCTCTATTGCTCTGGTGTTTAGGGCCTGTTCCTGTGCAGCCAGGATGAGTGCCTCTGTGCTGTCCTTGAATCCAGCTTTTTCCAGCCATTGGTAGGATTTCCTGATATCAGCCACTTCAGTTATTTGTCGGTGGTACATCCCATGTAGGGGCTTATCCTCCCATGATGGTTCCTCCAGCACCTCATCCTCTGGTCCCCATTGTTTGAGACATTCGCTGAGCACATCGTCGGTTGAGGCTTTGACCTTGATGTATTTATGGATCTTGGATGTTTCATCCTGGACAGTGGCTCTCACACTCGCTAGTCCTCTGCCTCCGTCCTTATGGCTCGCGTATAGTCTCAGGATGCTGGATTTAGGGTGGAACCCTCCATGCATGGTTAGTAGTTTCCGAGTTTTAACATCCATGGTCTTTATCTCTTCCTTTGGCCAGTTTATTATTCCTGCAGGGTATCTGATTACTGGCAAGGCATAGCTGTTTATCGCATGGATCTTGTTCTTGCCATTGAGCTGGCTTCTCAGGACTTGCCTTACTCGTTGGAGGTATTTGGCTGTGGCTCCTTTCCTTGTGACCTCATCGAGGCTGCCATTTGCTTGTGGTATTCCCAGGTACTTGTAACTGTCCTCAATGTCTGCAATTGTTCCCTCTGGGAGTGAGACCCCTTCTGTGTGGATGACCTTCCCTCTCTGTGTAACCATCCGACCACACTTCTCTAGTCCGAATGACATCCCAATGTCAGTGCTGTAGATCCTGGTGGTGTGGATCAGTGAGTCGATGTCTCGTTTGCTCTTAGCGTACAGCTTGATGTCATCCATGTAGAGGAGGTGACTGATGGTGGCTCCGTTCTTGAGTCGGTATCCATAGCCAGTCTTGTTGATGACTTGGCTGAGGGGGTTCAGACCTATGCAGAACAGCAGTGGGGACAGAGCGTCTCCTTGGTATATGCCACATTTGATGGACACTTGTGCAATTGGCTTGTAGTTGGCTTCAAGGGTGGTTTTCCACATCCCCATCGAGGCTGCAATGAAGGCTCTTAGAGTCCTGTTGATGTTGTACATCTCTAAGCATTCAATGATCCAAGTGTGTGGCATTGAGTCATAGGCTTTCTTGTAATCAATCCAAGCCGTGCACAGGTTGGTGTGTCGGGTTTTGCAGTCTCGGGCGACTGTTTGGTCTACCAGGAGTTGGTGTTTGGCTCCTCTGGTATTTATGCCGATGCCCTTCTGTGCTGTACTCATGTATTTATCCATGTGCCCACCTATCTTAGCTGCTATGATGCCTGACATGAGCTTCCATGTTGTAGAGAGACAGGTTATTGGCCGATAGTTGGATGGGACCGAACCCTTTGAGGGATCCTTCTGGATCAGGATTGTGCGCCCTTCAGTTAACCATTCAGGGTGAGTCCCACTTTGTAGCAGCTGGTTCATTTGAGCTGCCAGTCGCTCATGGAGGACAGTGAGTTTCTTTAGCCAGTAGGCATGGATCATGTCAGGACCTGGTGCTGTCCAGTTTTTCATACCTGAGACTCTTTCTTGGACATCTGCCACTGTGATAGTTACTGGGGCTTGCTCAGGGAGGTTGCTGTGGTCATCTCGTAGAGAGATTAGCCACTGTGCATTGCTGTTGTGGGTCGCCTCCCTTTCCCATATGCCTTTCCAGTACTGTTGGGTCTCCAGCCTTGGTGGGTCTGCTCTGTTGTTATTACCCTGCCATTGAGAGTACACTTTAGCTGGTTGGGTGGAGAAGAGCCGGTTAATCCTCCTGGCTTCATTTTCTCTCGTGTACCTCTTTAGGCGACTGGCCAAGGCTTGGAGCCTTTGTTTGGCAGTTTCGAGCGCTTCAGGTATGGGCATCTGGCTGTACCGCTTGGGTACTGGTCTTTTGATTGCACCTCTTTGGAGCTCTGACAATTGGCTCACTTCCCTCCTTGTTACCTTGATTTTAGCCTCTAACCGTCTTTTCCATGGTGGGTATTGAATCTCATGGTTGCTCCTATAGCCGAGCATCTCAAGGATCACTGATGCTGAGTTGTACACCAGCTCATTGGTTTCCGTTATGGTGTTGGTAGGGATCGTTCTCAATGCTGCATTCACATCTTCAATGAGACTTTCTGATGGTACTTCACTCAGCCGTTGTAATTGGCATCGGGATTGCCTGGTGTTCATTCGGGCCACGATCCTACCTCTCAGGTCAGTTGCTGCCTCGTTCAGCTGTGATGGTTCGTTCATTATTGGGGCTGCATACCCAATCTCCGGGTGGGGAGTTGAAGCTAACTCCCCTCTGACCTGGCGTCCTGGCTCCCCCTTGCCGTAGCATTTGTGTTGTACCTCGTCTATCTCAAGTTGTGAGAGCATTTGCCGTTTGCGGATGTTGGAACACTGAGCTACTAGTTGTTTGGCAGTTAGCGTTGAATGGGGATGTCGATGTAACCATTCCTCCCGCATTCTTTGCATGTAACCCCTCTGACTAGGGTTACTTGAGTAGTAGCATTCCAACAGATCCAAGTTTTCACCTCTCGCCCAATTCCGTCTTGTTCCAGTAACCCATTTTTCGTGAAGGTGCCCTGGTTCCCCAGCACCTGACGCAGGTGCTATATATATATATATATATGTATATATATATATATATATATATATATATATATATATATATATATATATATATATATATATATATATATATATATATATATATATATACACACACACACACACACACACATACACACACACACAGTTTTTGGTATAAAGTAAGTTGAGTACGTTGTTCTAGCATAGTTTGAGTCTATATACTCCAGTTAACAGTTCATCGTTTACTAAATTAGTTGACCAAATATTTCAATGATTAATTCATACCAATTAATCATTTCAGCCCATTTCAGCTGATTGCATTTAATGCTGTGTCAATGAAAGTAAGAGTGCTATGCTCAAATGTGCCTTTGATATATAACTGATAGCTCTTAATACAGTATTTAAAGCAGTGTTTTGTTTTGGGTTTTTTTTTTTTAAACAAGAACGGCTTTAAATCTCAAAGTCAAAACTGAGTGAAAAGTAAAAGCTCAGAAAACACAAAACAGTTAAATAATAGGAGTGCTTAAAAGCTTAAAACTAATCTTTTTAATCCAACAAAAAAGCAGAATGATCACGCAGTTTGAGCTTTAAATTTAAGTAATCTCCTCAGGACTGATCACCAAATCTGACCACAAGGAAACAATTTTCACCTCATGCCACAAGTATGTTAAATAATAAATCTGATTTTGGTAAAGAATTTTCACACACACCTCTCCATATTAAATGACTGTGTTTGATATTTATTCACTACATTAATGTTATTCTGCTGTTCTTCATTTCCTCAGGTTTCTGCAACTTCATGTCTGTTGCTACTTGGGAAGTTCTTGCCAGTCAGGTTCTCACAACTGATGAGAGGAACTCCATTCTTGAGCACAAGATGCCAAACGATGTAGAAATAAAAGAGGAACAGGAGAAACTAGAAACACAGCAGATTAGTAACACAAAAGAGGAACCAGAACCTCAGCCAGTCAAAGAGGAACATGTTGAGCTGTGGATCTCTCAGGATGAAGAGCATCTTTCTGTGAAGCAGGAGACCAACTCCTTTATGCTAACTCCTTCTTATAAGAAAACATCTCACAATGAACCAGAACTTCAGCAGATTATAGAGATTAAGGAGGAACCACAACCTCTGCAGATTAAAGAAGAACAGGAGGATCTCTGCCGTTATAAGGATGAAGATCAGCTTCAAGTGAAGCAGGAGACTGAAAGCGTTACAGTGACTTCTACTAATGAGCATAAACACAACAGTGAATCAGAACCAAACAAAAACCAGCTCCTCTCTGCAAACTGCCCCGAAGCTGTGAACCTGCATCACCAGAAAGATTCAGGCTTGAGCAGAGATAAAGATCTGGAGCTAGAGAGAAGACACCAAAAATCACAAAATCAATGTGGACAATGGAGAACAAGGACAAAAAACATGCAAAGGTGAAAAACCTTATTCTTGTGAATTGTGTGAAAAGTCTTATAGCAGGAAAGATTTTCTAGCACGTCACTGTAGGAGTCACACAGATGAAAAACCTTTCTCTTGTGACTTTTGTGACAAATCTTTTTGACTTAGACAAATTTTGACTGCTCACCTTAGAACTCACACAGGTGAAAAGCCTTACTCTTGTGACTTGTGCGGCAAATCTTTTAAAACAAATGCTGCTCTGGCATGTCACAATAAAACTCACAAGAAAAAGGCCTTATTCTTGTGACTTTTGTGACAAATCCTTTCGGGGACCTCATGATTTAATTCGTCACGTTAGAACTCACACTGGTGAGAAGCCGTATTCTTGTGATTTGTGTGACAAGTCTTTTAGAATAAAGGCTAATGTTGTACGTCACCTAAGAATTCACACAGGTGAAAAACCTTATTCTTGTGATTTGTGTGTGAAATATTTCAGAGGCAGCAGTGATTTGGCTTGTCACAGAAGAACTCACACAGGAGAAAAACCCTATTATTGTGATTTGTGTGATAAATATTTTAGAGCCAGCAAGGATTTGGCCGGTCACAGAAGAACTCACAAGGGTGAGAAGCCTTATTCCTGTGATTTGTGTGACAAGTCTTTTAGTTCGAGGACTAAGATGACATGTCATATTAGAACTCACACAGGTGAGAAGCCTTACTCTTGTGATTTTCGTGACAAGTCTTTTAGAATAAAGGGTTGTCTGGCTGATCATATCAGAACTCACACGGGTGAGAAGCCTTATTCCTGTGATTTGTGTAAGAAGTCTTTCCGTACTAGGGGTAGCTTGGCTATTCATCTTAGAACTCATTCAGATGATAAGCCTTTTTCTTGTGATTTGTGTGAGAAGTGTTTTGGAACAAAGGCTTGCCTTGCTAGTCATGTTAGAACTCACACAGGTGAGAAGCCATTTTCTTGTGATTTGTGTGAGAAGTCTTTTCATACAAGGGGTAACTTGGCTGGTCACCTTAAAACGCATACAGATGAGAAGCCTTTTTCTTGTGATTTGTGTGAGAAGTCTTTTCGTACAAGGGGTAACTTGGCTAATCACCTTAGAACTCACACAGGTGAGAACGCTTATTCTTGTAACTTGTGATATAAACCCTTTAGAAACAGCAGTAAGTTGGCTCATCACAAAAGATCTAATATAGGAGAATTGTCTTTATTTATTATTTTATTGTTTTGAAAGTGTTTGCTGTAATTACAATACAACAGATAATGACAAGAAAAATAAAATAATCTGTTTGTGGTTAATTTCTTGTTCAGATAGTAGCTGTGTTTCCATTACAAAGGTGCACAGATCTTTGGTTTTCTGCTAATGTTGGAAAAAAAATTCAAAATGAAATTAAAATCACACGTAAATAAACTTGTTCACGCAATGTCATTGAAAAACATTCAGTGCTATGATACTCCAACTACTTCTGTTTTCATCTTCATGGTTTGCCCAGTGGCAATATCTGGTTGTTGCTCATGTGACTCGTGTGATGTGAAAAAAGTGTTTCCATTGTAGTTTTGCAAAATAAACCAATTTTGATACGGCCAAAAAACAACTCATCCTAGCGCCAAAACTTCTTGAAAAACGAGAATAATTTTTTTTTTTTTTTTTTTTTTTTTTTTTTTGCAGGAGCTCTGGATCCAAAAACATACAGGTAACTGTATTGGCCCCGGCCAAAGGAATAAACATTTGTAATTACAGGTTCTCCAAGGTTGCTGTCGACAACTACTCATCCTCCAAGTGAGAAGAGAAAGCAGCCTGATGAGCATCGGAGAGCTGAGAAACGCAGCTTCACCAAGTCTGGCAGTGAAACACCACAGATGTGCAAACCAGAGCTAAGAGGATTCCTCGCAGGTTACCAGCTAACCTGTGCTAGCCACGCATAGCTGTTGCTAACCGCTGTATTTATTGTAGGACCGGAGGTGAAGATGCCACATTTTGAGCCTGCTTACCGGACACGCTGCAAGCTCTGTGGGCAGAAATAATATCTTAAGATGATCAATTTAAGTGTTTTATTGAGTATTTTTAAGGTGTTTCTGCATTATTTTTTGCCTAAAACTGTCCAAGTGGATCAGGCCTCAGAGCACGCTGTGTATTTACCTTCGTTTTACCAGAGTTTCCCTTCTAGCTTAGCTACAGGTAGCTCTAGATGCTAAATACATGTTAGGGCTCCCACATTCCAAAACAGCCTTTCCTGCTCATGCGGTGAGCTGATGCTTAATATTGGTATTTATGGTGCTTTGGACTCAAAAGAGATGGTTTAAACTGCAAAACATTAGATTCTTTGTTCATTTAGGCCATGCTCTTGGTATTCCAAAAATAGTAAAGTATCAATCATTGCAGTAATTGATAGATTAAGAATCAACACTTTTTTTTATTTCAGTCAAAAAGTAACAAAGAATTACTTCCTCAAAATAAAGTTCTGTCATTTGCATTGTGAAACGGTATTTGGAATACACATCAAGGTTGTCAATTAGTCCAGCTTCATTAATTTAGCTCTAATTTGCTTCACCATCCAAACTCTGGTCTTTAAACATGAATATTCATGCTGGACTGTGATATTACTAATGATCATTCTATGGGTTATCTCATATTGTATTTGTTACACATTTCTGGTGTTGCTGGGTGAGGAATACACAGCATATTTTTAAGTAAATTAATCTGAATTAGCTAATTAGTTTCATCATTTTGTCTTTTTCTCAGTAGTTTAGCTGACTGTTACTAGTTTAGTGAGTTTGCTGAATAAAGTATTTAACTGTAGAGTTGAATTCTTTTGTTAATGAACTCTTGTATACTGCAGAGAAGTTGTCTGTGTTTATTCCATCCATGCTTAGTATCCTGCTGTTCCAGGAACGGCAGTTCTGTACTTATGCCTTCATCTATTGTTTTAAAACCTGAACCTTATTAGGCAGGTATTTATCGACAATAACTAAGAATGAACTATTTGGCTATTATTTTCCTGATATAGGTGATGCCTCGACTTGGTAATTTGATCTAAATTTCTAGTTTTATTAATATTTGCCCTTAGCAGTTATTTGTAGTTATTCATTGAGTTATTTGTAGTTATTCATTGCCAAAACTAGACTCCTACTGGCAGAACACGCAAAAAGGATAAATTATAGAACTTGGCAATGATACACTTAAGTTTAAAGGTCTTCACTCAGTATATCACTGCAGTGCTGTTCTGATGAGTCTGATCAGATGCAGCAACCAGTCAGTAGCTGTTGTCCAAAAAGAATATTTAAAATTAAAGTTTCATGTTTCAGCTGTTTTGTTTTGTTTTGTTTTGTTTTTTTAACACAAAGTTCATATCCTTCAGCTGCGAGGGTGGAGACGAAGAAGAGACGACAGAATCAGGACAGACAGTGGAAAGCAACAGGTTACTCTAATAGTCACTGGAAGTGTGGAACAGCCACTTGATCCCAAGTGATTTATTTTTAAAAAGTGCATTAGTAAGATCTGTAAGTTCTTTAGAGGTGTTAAATAATGCTTATTTGACAATATGACTTGGTGGAGAAGAACACAGGCTTGACCGAGCATTAATCCGACTGAAAACAGTATTGCATGGTGTATTTAATTTGATGCTATTTTTAACAAATGGGCAAGTGCAAACAATTTAGTGTTGATATTCATCCACAGAGTCTAGGTGATGTCATAAATTCATATTTCCACAACGGAAAATTTGAGCTCTGGGCAGGGCCAGACTGGCATACGGGACCACTGGTGGGCCGATGGGTTAGTGGGCCAGTGGAGAAGCTGTCATGCTCGTCCTGGAGTCACGCAGCATTTTTTTTTTCTGTGCTCCGCCACTGTGCCTCAGACTATCCCATATCAAATGCCTTGTCTAGAATAGAATAAAAATATCCTTTATTGTCCCACGATGGGGAAATTTCGCCTCAACAGCAGCAAAGTGGCAGTGACAGGCAATAACAGAAAAACAACCTCACAAAGAATTTAAAAATATGTACAAAAAACAGAAGAATAAAAAAATACTGTACAGTAAGGCAAAATTTCAACATGAATACTATGTAGTTGTAAAAATACTCCAGTCCAGAGGAATGTGCGGCTGAGTTGGTTAATTAAAAATGTACAAGACATGCATGTGTATGGGCATTAAAAATACAAACTGTTTTTTAATTGTTGGTGACGATAGAAAAATGGTGAAGTATTCTGGTCGATACCTCTATTCAGCTCCAGCCAGGCAGATCAGCTGAGCACCCGACACCAGAAAGACTCACCCCAGAAAGCTGGGCCTACGACAACAGTCTGTGGCGCAGGAAACCGTTAAAACAAGGAGATCATCGGCCACCCGACAACTGGAGCAACGCTTCTGTATTTGATCCGAAACTAATCGGATCTACCGTGACTGGTGAGTTATTGGTTCCTATGACTATTTATTAATCATTCTTTGCAGATTGTAACTTTCAGTGTAACATCTTCAAAGCCTTAGAGGAGGTCAAGGAGATGGCTTTGGAGAACTGCAGGATGCTGCGAGCACTAATCGAGTCAAAGAGGCGGACTGGGCGAGTTCGTCCCTCCAGCCCCCTGACCAGAAGATCTAGCAGCCCTGAAAAATTAGTGTGTGTAGTTCTTTGAAAAGTGAATACTTTGTGGGGGTTTTTTGTTCTTAAACCACTGAGCAGCGCAGTTGAGGAGGAGGAGGAAAATGAGTCTTTCTGCTCAAACACTTACTGGCTGTAATATTTAGCATCAACTCATGTTCCTTCCAACCTAAAATTTTGTGAATAGTTGCATGTTATCCTGTAGCTGGATTTTGTCATTTTGCAGTTTTCTCAACTGATGAAACATTTCGTTTTATGAAATTTTGAAACATTGTACAGTTCTGGTGGGGTTTTTTTTGTTTGTTTGTTTTTTTTTTTTTTGTTTGTTTTTTTTTAAACTCCCACTTTGTGGATCATTAGCAGAGGTGGGTAATAACTAATTACTTTTACTCAGTTACTTAAGTACATTCTTGGAAAAAAATCACTTCTATGAATAGTTTTACTATACTGTTTACTTTAAGTTGAGTAATAATGTTACAATGAAGTGTCGCTCCTCTTACTTGAGTAAAATGTCTGGATACTCTACCCACTGAGAGTAACTTCACTGAATGAAGAATGAACATGTTTAATTTTTTTTTTTATTTTAATTAAAAAAATTTTAAAAATATTTGGAAAAGTGTTTCTTCTGGTGTGATTTATTGTTTTGTAATTTTTTTGTCATTTTTATTTTAGATTTTAATAGTTTTATATTGAAATAATGTACATTTGTGTTTCCTTTTGACTTTCAGTGAACATTGTCTGCAGACATTGCTGAACATTCATGGCAACGCTAGGGGGATGTTGTCTGAACGTTCAGTGTTAGCTGGGTCTATATTGTTGTTAATTATATTGACCATCTGAGAATAAAAATTGTGAAAGTGAACTCAGATGTGATAAACCACTTTTAAGTTATGTTTTAACAGAGGGGGAGTGGATCACTTTTTCTCACAGGGCTATGTTGGATTGGACCCGCCCCCCGCCCCCCAGGTCTGAAACACTGAAGTGTGACAAACATGCAGAAAAATCGGAAACCAGGAAGGGGGCAAAAACTTTTTAACACCACTATGTGTGTGTATGTGTGTTCAAAGACAGATACATACATATGCATAAAATTCCCTATTTGAAGTCATATTTGATAACATGCTCCCTGTTATCTCCTCTTGTTTGCTGTACATACATCCAGCCATATTGTAATAATTCTAATAATAATCTCTAAGAAAAATACATTGTATTAATTTCATCATAGATAACTCTTATGTTTCACTTCATAGCTATGTGTTATTCTTTGTTTTGATTGTACTGACTTCATTCAGACAACAAAATTATGTGTGACAGGGATCTAAAACATCCAGAGAAAAGCAAACGTTTCCCGCTGAAGGCGGAACATAAAGTCCCACAACTGTTTCTTGTGTAAATATCCATGTGCGACTTCCGGCGGAAGTAAGTGACAACTCGCTCGCAGCATTAGCTTCCAGGCTTCCTTTTGTTTATCGTCGGTTAGAAGATGGTTTCTGCTGTGTGAGCTGAATATTTCAGTGTCTGCAGCAACAATATCTCCGGTTCCTCATCAGAGAGCGACGAACTGCTGCTGCTGGAGAAAAATTCAACAACATCGACCATCAGGAGGAAGAGCTCGATCATCAGCTCAGACTGCTGGAGACCAGCTGGAAAACCCGGACCGTCTCATAACCTGCAGGTATGTTAATTGTTCGGTTCTGAATTAAACTAACACTGGAGCAGAGAGAATAAGATCAGGGAACTAGTTGATACCGCGGAGGAAGCAGAGCGTGTGTTCTTCACAGATAGCCTGATCACAACATTGTCGTTAAAAGCATTTCTTTTAAAAAACACTAAAGACAGATTTCTCTTAACTTACAAAATAATATTTTTTTCCCGTCATGGATTATGGAAAAATTGGAAAGTGATTTAATAAATCAGAATAACGAATTATTGTGATGATGTTGAACGTGTGGAGACAAACACAACTACTGCAGAATTTGATCACAACGTTGTCAAAGCAGAGTACACACACACACACACACACACACACACACACACATATATATATATATATATATATATATATATATATATATATATATATATATATATGTATGTGTGTGTGTGTGTGTGTGTATATAGATATATAGATGCAGGATAGCCTTGCTATTAATTAGTAATGTAAGACGCTAACATTTGCCATCTTAGTTTTTCGGTGGGGACGGGGGGTTCTGAATGTTGTTTGCCCAGGGCGCCGAACAGGCTAGGACTGCCCTAACCTGACCGAAAAAACAAAAACAAAAAAACCCCCCAAATGATCGCTACGCTTTAAGACTTAAATTTCAGCAACCTCCTCAGGACTGATCACCAAATCTGACCACAAGGACCTCATGCTGCAGAAGTAAAGTAGTTAAATCTGATTTTGGAATAGGATTTTCATCCATAATGACCCCATTATTCAACTGTAAGCCTGCATGAGATGATAGCGCCATCAATTCACGACATTAATGTTCTACTGTTTTTCATTCCCTCAGACTTTCTGCAACGTCGTATCTGTGGCTACTTGGGAAGTTATTGCTGATCACATTCTAATAACTGATGAGGAACTCCATTCTTGAGCACAAGATGCCAAATGATGTAGAAATAAAAGAGGAACAAGAGAAACTAGAAAAACAGCAGATTAGTAACACAAAAGAGGAACCAGAACCTCAGCCAGTCAGAGAACATGCTGAGCTGTGGATCTCTCAGGATGAAGAGCAGCTTTTTGTGAAGCAAGAGACCAACTCCTTTCTGGTGACTCCTGCTTATGAGGAAACATCCCACCCTGTACCAGGACTAAAACAGACTGTAGAAATAAAGGAGGAACCAGAACCTGTGCAGATTAAAGAGGAACAAGAGGATCTCTGCAGGTATAAGGATGAAGATCAGCTTGAAGTGAAGCAGGAGACTGAAAGCATTATGGTTGCATCTACTAATGAGCAAAAAGACAACAGTAAACCAGAACCAAACAAAAACCAGCTCTTTTCAAGCAACAGCCCTGAAGCTGAGAACCTGCATCACCACAGAAGAAACCAGAAAGATTCAGGATCAAGTAGAGAGAAAGATGTGGAGCCAGAGAGGAGACCTCAGGACACCACAAATCACAGGAACAATATGATGAACTCAAAACTGAGACATAAAAAACGCAAAGATGAAAAACGTTATTCTTGTGACTTGTGTGAAAAGTCTTATAGTACGAAGTATATTCTGACGTGTCACTATAGGACTCACACAGGTGAAAAACCTTACAATTGTGACTTTTGTGACAGATCTTTTCGACTCGGTTGTATTTTGACTGCTCACCTTAGAACTCACACAGATGAAAAGCCTTATTCTTGTGACTTGTGTGGCAAATATTTTAAATCAAATGCTGTTTTTTCAAGTCACAAAAAAACTCACACAGGAAAAAGGCCTTATTCTTGTGACTTTTGTGACAAATCTTTTCGGGGACCTCATGATTTAATTCGTCACAACAGAACACACACTGGTGAGAAGCCATATTCTTGTGATTTGTGTGACAAGTCTTTCACAACGAAGGCAAGCATGGTACGTCACATTCGAAGTCACACAGGTGAGAAGCCCTATTCTTGTGATTTGTGTGATAAATATTTCAGAGACGGCAATGATTTGGCTTGTCACAGAAGAACTCACACAGGAGAAAAACCCTATTATTGTGATTTGTGTGATAAATCTTTCAGAGTCAGCGGTAGTTTGGTTATTCACCGAAGAACTCACAGTGATGAAAAGCACTATTCTTGTAATTTGTGTGATAAATCTTTCAGAGTAAGAAATGCTTATGCTGTTCACAGAAGAACTCACAAAGAGGCCAAATTTCTGTAAGTTGTGCAAGAAATCTTTCATACGAATTACTCTTGACTCTTCACCTTTGAACTCAGGTGAAAAGCTTTATTCTGGTGACTTGTGATATAAACCGTTTTGAGACGGCAGTACTTGGGCTTGTCACAAAACAACTCGCGTAGGTTAGTTTATTAGGCAGCAATTATGTTATTAAGTTGTTTTACAGAGCAAACGTGTGATTTTATAAAGATATCCTATCAGATACATTACCATTCAGATGCATTATTTCCCATTTAGTCTTAATTATAATCCAGTGCATCCAAATTCAGTTTATGCCACTTTGTAAAACGATTTCTATTCAAGGAAGTCCTGCCGATTGCATTGAGTGGGTCATTGACTTTGCAGCAATCCCTCATACCGAGCAAGCAAATTTTTGCTTTTGACAGTTCATCAGAACCCTGTTGGCAGCCATGATGGTGACACGATTAAACACAGAATGTGCATTGATAATATGTTCCATTACAACATGATTTTTTTTTTTTTTTTTTAATGTCCTTGTTAGTCCCCCCAAGTGGAAATTTCATTTTTCAGTACAGCCCATTCAAGATAGACAGGTGACTGAGGCTGCAGCCATCTTGGGAGGTGCTGCCCAAGGACACAACGATGGAGACGGCCGGAGCGGGGCTCAAACCAGCAACCTGCCGATTAGGGGACGAGCTCCTGCCACTGTCGCCACTTTTTTTTTTAGGTTTAGCTGAGATTTCTGTATGAAACATCTTTCATAATAGATAATAGTTTTCTAAGAAATTGAATTTTGTGTTTACATTAGATTTTAAGCAGTAATTATCAAATTTAACTGAAATAAAGACTTTAAATGTGTAACAATTGTTTACTTTTTGAGTTGAGTTGCTGAATAAATGAACTTTTCAATGATATTCTGACTTGCTGGGATCTGCCTGCAACCTTAATATTAACTCGTTACTCAACCAGGTCAATATCCAGCCTCAACATTGAAAGCAGCTCTGTTGCTCAGTGGGTTATTGTTGTTTCAGCTCCTGAGTAAAAACACCTTCGTGCAGTTTTCCTCTGGATGTTATGATGCAAAACTCTCCTAAATGTTAGCCTGAAGACCCTCTTTTTTCTCAAACTAATATTTTTAATTCCTTTATAAATTTTCATACTAATCATGTATTTTGTTTTGTTTTATATATTTTTGTGAAGCATCAAAATTTTACCAAGTTCTCTCTAAATAAAGTTTTTGTTTGTTCACATTAGGTACATTAGGTAATCTGTATTTTATCTTTTAAGCAATTGGGTTTCAGGACAAAGGCAGGGTAGGATCATACTAGATCATACTTAGAGCTTTATGTTAAGGCTGACTGTTCATGTTATTTTTTTTTCCTTTACATTTAAGTAAAACTCACTGCCCCGTGTTGTCTCTTGTTTGTTGCATACATTGAGCCAGATACTAATAATTTTAATAATAAAAATCCTAAAACATATTTTATTATACAACTATTAATTGTATCATTATAATAGATACTTTTAAGTTGTTTATAGTCATATTTTAACATTAATTATTTCAAAAAATACTGAGTTCATTCAGACTCTAAATTCATATTTCCAACAGTAACTAAAATATCGCAGCAAAAACAAATGTTTCAAGCTGGGGGCGGAACCTGAAGGGCAGTCACAGTTTCTGGTGTGCATCTCCATGTAGGACCTTCGGCGGAAGTAAACAACAAGACGCTAGCAGCGTTAGCTTCCATGCTTCCATCTGTTTATGGTCAGTTAGAGGACGGTTTCTGCTGTGTGAGCTGAATATTTCAGTGTCTGCAGCAACAATATCTGCGGTTCCTCATCAGAGAGCGACGAACTGCTGCTGCTGGAGAAATATTCAACAACATCGACCATCAGGAGGAAGAGCTCGATCATCAGCTCAGACTGCTGGAGACCAGCTGGAAAACCCAAACCATCTCGGAACCTCCAGGTGTGTTAACTATAGGGTTCTGAATGAACTAACTCTGGAATACAGATCAGGGAGAATATGATGAGGGAACTAGTTGATGCCGCGGAGGAAGCAGGGCGCGACCGTGTTCTGTTCGGAGCTCGGTGATTCGTCTCCATTATCGCAGTTTGTTTTTCGTCTGTCAGACGTTTGATGGAGAGAAAACAGTTTTTGAATGGCTTGAACAAAAATGCGATAAAGTGGCTTTTAATGAAGAAATACTTGAAGTAAAATTCTTCCTAAGAATATTTCTTTTATCTACAGTCTGTTAGACGCTACAAAGATTCAGGCTATAAATGGCTGATGGACCCATATAATCGTTCCTTTATGAATTATTTACATAACAAGATTTTAGCCATTATTTCAGTTTGGACTGTTTAAAGGTAAAAACCTACATGGCGCTTAAAGTGAATTGAAATATTGATATTTAAGGATGAAAGTTCTTGATTTCTGTTGTTTTCATGGCATAAACACCAGATAGAAATTATTACTTGTTAATATTTATAACAAATTCGTTGCAGAGTGCATCTACAGTTCCGATTGTTTCACATTTCCATCACTTCCTGATGACTGCACACCTGGGGTGGGCAATTATTTTTCCAGAGGGGCCCACATGAGAGATGCTATATAATAAATCTGGACTTACAGGTCCTGTACTATATGAAGAGTATTTAAAGAACGTTCAGAAAAAGCGTCAAAAAATTTCAGCTTTTCCTTTTGCTGCGTTACAAAATTACCAGCAGTAAGGCAAACATTTCGAACTGTCAGCGAATCCTTAACATCAAACAAGTGTGGAGCACAAAGTTGTTGCATTGTTTATACATTTATCTTTTATCTCTAAAGTAGTTTTATATTAATTTGGAGAAACCTGGCATATGTGGGTGAAATTCACAAAAAAGTTGGATAATCTGTATTAAAATTAATATTTCTAATCAAAAGGTGCAAAATAGAACCACAGTATGTTCTTGCAGAAAAAAAGTGGTTGTGCGTATCTTTTTTTAAATAAAATTAGGTACATAATATTGAAATGTAAATATCAAATACCCATGTTGTTCTTTACTATGTGTTGTGTGGATTAATAGCGCTTTTGTGATATTTCTAATATAGAAACAAAATGAAAGGAAAATGTAACAAATACAGGGAAAAGAAGTGGATTTGAGTTGCTTATGCAGAAACAAAAAACATCTGCAGCACTATTAAATATAACAAATAAGGCAAAAAAAAACAACATTTAATTAGAAACTATATCCAAGAAACAACAGGAAAAATTATGGCACCTCTGTGCATTGAATTGTTTTAAGCATCTGTTCAGTGCTTGGATTGGCTCTTGGCCACCTGGTGACATCGTAATGTAGAGCTGTGTATCATCTGCATATTATGGTAACTAATCTTATTACAATCTGAGCTAGCAAGAGTATGTAGATATTAAATAGAAGGGGCCCCAGGATTGAACCTTGGGGTACCCTAAGGATGCAGAAGTCAAAGAGGTGAAGCTAATTCAATGCTGGAGAATAGATGGAGTTAAAGCATCTGTAGGCTCGTTGCTAAGAAGGTGAAGAATAAAGACGCTGAGGTGGAAAAATGACGTGATTCTCTTCTCCTCCCTCAGGTCTCCTTCTAAGCGCTGATAATATTTGAACCCTTGCTTTAACAGCCATTTTTCTCTGTTTTAGCAGCAACCACCTGACAGAGACCAGTTAGCTTCACAGCTAACTGAGAAGCTAACGCTCCAAGGACGAGAGACAACGAGTTTCCTTTTAGAGAACAGGACAGGAGGACTCAAGAACACTGGACATTTAGACACTACACTGCTGCCAACTCTTTCTCCGGGGAACAAAAAGCACATTTTGAAGGTAAGAGAACCGTCTTTGATGAACAGTTACTGTCAATGCTAGCTAGCTCCCTCATTGACCGTCTCAGCTACAATGATGTGTACGTACACCACTTCTGACAAGTCTATTCTCCCAATATGATGATGCTGCTAATGTGAATCTGGTGGGCATGTGTGTCAGTATAAATATGTTGTCCATTCAATCCAATACAGATAGATTTAAAGCAAATGACATTTATTCCAATTTGATTCTAGTTATAAAACCATTCAGTCAAGTTTAGTTTATCAAAAGAAACAGTGCTGAGTTTTCGAAAAGAGAATGGAGATTGATATAGAGGCGCTCTTCTACATGGGATATTATTAATAGGGCTGCAACTAACGAATATTTTAGTAATCAGTTATTGTATTGATTATTCTGACAGTTAATCAATTTTAAAAAATTGGAACACTGCAGATTTTTAATTTAAGCTCTTTTTCATATAATATTAGAAATACATTAAAAGAAGAAAATAAACAAATAATTAATTAATTTTTTAAATGGGGAAAATAAGCATTTTATTGCCTAAAAATGCAATGATATAGCTTTCCTTTAGTGAGTGTGAACCAGGTGAAGCTACAACGGCCACTTGAGGAGTTTCTGGGTGGAACAGATTTACAGACAAAGGTTTTTTTTTTTTTATATCTTAAATGCAAAATGTTTATATATTTTGTACAGTTTTGTCTTAATTACTGCTCTGGGTGTGTTTTTTTTTTTTTTTTTTTTTTCAGCAAATGGCCTTTTTTGAGTCTGTATTCTCCTGTTAACGATTAATTGATTACTAAATTAGTTGACGATTACTTAAATAATCGATTCATTACGATTAATTCAATTAATCTGTGCAGCGGTGTATTTCCGTAGATGACAGTAGGACCAGAGAGAGGAGGCAGAGGAGCTTGATTTCTTCACAGATTATTTAAATGCTGTTGCTGAGACATTATTTGATGGAAAACAAAATGTGTGAAAAATGCTTGAGAATGGCACCGACTCCATTCCAACCCAGATTGAAATTACTGGCAGGGCAATCCCAGGCCCATTTCTCTCATTAAGAAAAGTAAAATAAAGAATAATCAAAGAGTAATCAAAAGAGAAAAGGTGGTGTTAAAAGCTCTGTTTTAAGTTTTCTCCTAAAAGACTTTAGGAGAAAGAAATCTGTAGGATTTATTTGTTTTCTGAAGATGCTGACCTGTTTTACTTGAAATCTTATATTTAATAGGTTGGAACCTCCTTCATTTAAGCAATTTAAGCCAAAAAAAAAAAAAAAAAAGAGAGAGAGAGAAAATGTTTGCTTACTTTGTCTGCACTTTTTCCTCTAAAAGAACTGCATTTATTGTTTTCTGTTTTCTACAGATGTTGCCTTTTCCTAGATGTGTAAGCCTCCAATTCTTCAGTTTTAGAGAAAAATGGGTTATTAAGCTCTGTTTGCACTTTTAAGATGTATTTTCATCTGATGTTTCTGTTTTAATCTGAAAGGCCTTAAATGCATTCGCCTGGGACCACTTTTATATCTGGTAAAATATCTAGTTGTTTACTATAAAGAACTGATTGTTAACAGTGAAAATGTGAACATACGGGAAGCAAGATCATAAAAGACAAACACTAGACTTTCATTCAGACCTTTATAGGAGGAAATTTTAGTAACTGGACCTCAGTGGGTTTTAATCGAATACCCCTGATCAGGAGTCTTCCTCATCTCCGCTCTTAGGGATTCAGCCAATCAGTGTCAAGGAAAATAAATGGCGCTCATGGGATTGCGTGTCGAGTCGCATTGTGCCAGGATACCTCAGCTTCCCAACATTTTATAATATAATAAGCAATTAAGCAATTAATTGTATGATAAATTGAAATGAGCTCAATAATTTCCATTCTGATGATTATTGTTTTTTTGCATGGCAATTTTTGTGTACAGAGACTTCATAATACATTTTATTTATGGTTTCTGTTGTGTGTGGTTTTTATTTCTGTTTTATTTATTGATTTTGGTTGAATTTAATTTGGATATTTAAAATATCTTCCTGTTCCAGTGTAAAGTGTTCTTTACCAAATTAAACTTTATTAGTCTTTGAGAGGCTGAACTTGCGTTATTATGCCATTATTAGTATACTATTTGAAAATGGTCTCAAAACAACAATGTAATCGTCTATGGCAATAATTACTGGGACAATTTATCGTCCAGCAAAATGTTTTACCGTGACAAGCCTAGATATACTCTACCCGAAAATGCACAAATAGGCGGATTTTCCATGAATAATTTGAAGTTATGGTCCTCAGAAAAATGCGTGAAGACTGTGTGAATAGGCAGTGGTCCACTGGACGGGTGAAAACTTCTGCTTTTGGGACAATATTTATCTGCTTTGAGAAAAATGGAAAATCCAGTCGTAATTTATTTGTTTTATACGCTGAATATTTGTAGTTTTTGTGGCTCTAAAATATATCTACAGTTTAAGTTTGTTTGTTCCCTCCTTTCCTCCTGATGCCTCCTGTTTGTCTTTGGGTTGTTTTTTATAAGCTTGTTACAAGTGGAAAATGTTTAGATGACGAATAGTGGGAATATTAAGATGGTGATCCATGCGAACAACTATTCTCCATATCTGTGTTACCCACAAGCCCCTGATACCTGAAATCCTTGTTGAAATGTTCTTGACTTTCTGGTAAAATGAAATGAAAATAATTTACAGGTCAACTTCTTTTTGAAGATGTTCTTAAACACATTTTACTAACTTGTTATTAATGTTCTACTGTTCTTCATTCCTTCAGGTCTTCCACAGCATCATGTCTGTTATCACTTGGAAGGTTCTTGATGATCGGTTTCTCATGACTGAAGAGAGGAACTCCGTTGTTGAACACAAGATACCGAACACTATCAGAATAAAAGAGGAACCAGAACCACAGCAAATTGCTGACAGAAAAGAAGAACTGGAATCTGAACCAATTAAAGAAGAACAGGTTGAACGTTTTATCTTTCAGGATGAAGGGCAGCTTCTAGTGAAGCAGGAGACCAGCATCTCTATGGTCACCCCTGTTTATGAGGAAATATTCCACAATGAGCCAAAACCTGTAGAGATTAAAGAACATAAAGAACCAGAACTTACACAAATTAAAGAGGAACAGGAGGATCTCTGCAGCAATCATTATGTAGAGCAGCTTGTCATTAACCAGGGAACTGACATCTCTATAAGCACTCCTACTTGTAAGCAAAAAGACAGCCATGACCCAGAAGCAAACAAGAACCAGTTCCTCTCTGCAAACCATCCTGAAGATGAGAACCAACATCATCGATATCTGCAGCCAGAGAGGAGACCTCAGGACACCAGAAATCACAAGGACAATGTGGACGATTCAAAGCAAAATAGACATAAAACAAATTTGCCCTCATGTGAAGTATGTGGTAAGTGTTTTGCGAAGCGTAAGTATGTGACTGTCCACATGAGAACTCACACAGGGGAGAAGCCGTATCCTTGTACATTTTGTGGTAAATCTTTTATTGACCATAGCACTAGAGCCAGACACACCAGAACCCACACAGGTGTGAAGCCATATCCTTGTGAGCTATGTGAAAAATCATTCACACAGCCCAATCACTTGGCTCATCACTTAAGAACTCACACAGGTGAGAAGCCTTTCTCATGTCTGACTTGTGGAAAAGATTTCAGCCAGCAGTCTAACCTGACCGTGCACATGAGAACTCATACAGGGGAGAAGCCGTATTATTGTGAGCTGTGTGATAAATCGTTCATCCAGCCCAGTGGTTTGGCTCGCCACCTTAGAACCCATACAGGTGAGAAGCCTTTTTCATGTCTAACCTGTGGGAAAGGTTTCATCCAGCAGTCTAATTTGACGGTTCACATGAGAACTCATGCGGGTAAGAAGCCGCCATTCACAGTCCAACAAAAGGCTAGTTCTTTTTTGCTAACTAAAGAGTAAAAATTAAATCTCTTTCAATATTAAAGGAAAAGTCTAACTTCTGTCTGTTCTCAAAGCAACAGTGCCATCTACTGGACAAATAAGGAAATTAGCTCTTTTAAGATCTGGGACGTTGTCATTTTTTAATCACCTTTTTTTGTGCAAACACAAATTCTTAGTTTTACCTCACAAAACTTAGGATCCAGTCCTTCTCAACTCATTTTTATTAAATTTGCAGTCATAAAGGGTAGAGTTTAGGAGGGCCCTGTAAATGCCCTTGCTGTGATGCCCCTTCTAGGACACCGTATGCAGGTTGTTTACATGGAAATGATCAGGTAAAATGATAATTACGTTCTTAAAATTATAAATACACCACAGAACATATATTTTCTTTGCTCAACACCTACAAAACTGTGATCCCACTCACTATCTTTATCTCTGGAAACCAATAAGCTGCTGTTATAACACTGGATTTCTGTTCCCCTTATTAAGCTGCGAACTATTTCTGGATCTGTTTCTTCTTTTTTTTTCAAAGCCAGTGCATTAACTGTCCAACCAACTTATTGTGTAGCCTAAAACACAGAAACCATTTAAAAGACATGGACAGTAGCAAGATGTTGACTTTGCTGTAGTCTGGATCAACATTTGTGCTAAATTGAAGGAAGGAAACCGGTTTTCTTGTGGCTTAGTGGAAGGAGAAGTTGTCTTTCAATCCAAAAGCTGTGGGTTTGATTCTAGCTTCCTCTTGCTACAAGCTGACGTGCTCCTGGCCAAGGCAGTGTGAAGTCCAGTAGACTTACTTTCACAAGTGGAGCATTATGGAGAGGAAAACAGAGAGAAAACAAGTCGACACCCTGGAAGTCTGCTTCTACCCCTGCAGAAAGAGAGGAGAAAAAAACAGAACCGAGAAATCACTGCAACAAGCAACACATGCATAACAAACAATACATGCATATTTAACAATAACAACTACAACATCACTGAGAAGTACACGGTACCAGTTAATACAAGGTGTATTTAGTGGTAATCACAGCCCAACATGGAGTGTATCTGAAAACTGCTGAATGTAATCTAATTTTTGCACTGCTGAATTACTATTTTACAAGAAACCTTGGTGTCATGAACCTAAATTTGAGCAACCAGTTTTAAACCAGCTTATAGTCATCTTAAAAACATTGCCAGGATGAATGTTTTTACGAAACCCCCCCAAAAAACGGGTGCATGCTTTTTTTTCTTCAGTAGGGTAGACTATTGTAATGGTGTCTTTACCAAATTCTGTAAACATGAAAATAGAAAAATAAATCAACCAGGGAGCTGCTGCTGGACTCCTGACCAACACCTGGAAAATAGACTGAAATATTCTGCTGCTGCTCTGTAAGGAACTGAATTATTTCAGGTCGGAACACATTTCTGGGTTGTTTATCAAGTATAGAGCATGCAGCCCCCTCCGGTCTTCATAGACCTGGTGACTCGATGTTTCCAGATCCAAACTCGGTTACTTTTGATCCAAATCTCAGTGCTGATAACTGAAGAATGATTGAAGCATTTTAACTTTTGTTTCCTTTTTTGCGATGCTTTCAAGTGTTTGAGATGTTGAGCTCTGTTAACGTTTTTTGTGATTTTGATGTCTTTATTAAAGCACTTTAAATGTCCTTGTGTATGAACGGTGCAATACAAATAAACGTACCTGTAGGTTGTAGTGTTGTTACTTGCAATTCATGTAAATCACTTTACTGTAGTGTTCATATACAGTCCTCTCAGGGTTTAGTTTTTAGGGTTTTAACTAATAGGACTGATTTAATGTCTTATTTCTCAGCATTAGAGGGGTCCAGCCTAAAATGATGATTATATCATATTTCGAGATTATTTTCCACGTGGTTTTTTTCACTGATGTAAGCTAGGAGCTATAGAAATAATGAAATTTAATCTTTCTTTGACCGAATACTCATTCTTTTTTATTTTCTTCAGGAAATGCATGTTTCTGCTGTTTACAGATTTTTATAAAATCAAATAATTTTGTTAAATTGTCATTTTCAGACAAGTGCTCCTATCCCGTGTATACGTGTGATGGTGCAGTTTGATCCATTTCTACATGCAACGTGTCCAACCTTCAGGTCTTCGCCCGCCTCTCTCCATCAGACTCAGAAGTTTATGTCACCACAGAAAAATTACATTTATCTTAGTTCAACCTGTCAAAGATGTGCTTCTGATGTGATGTCGAGCCTGGTTCCTTCATGCTCTGCACCTGGCTGTGTAGAGGGCAAACTCCACCCACTGTGGAGCCAGGATTTCAGGAATCAGTGCACCATTGGATCCTGAACTTTTACTGGGGAACTTTAAAAATTTCACATCTTTCTGGATGATGCTTTAAAAAAATGATAGAAGTTTTCTCATGAGTCGCTAAGGAGTTCCTTGCAGTGCATTTACAGCCTCTGAAATCTTTTTCCCCCAACAAGTTTTATTATTGGCATCTGCAGTTGAAACCAGATATTTACATACACGATTAAAAAGACACATTTTTTTTCTCACTGTCTGAAGTTAAATCAGAACAAACTTTGCTTGTCTTAGATCAGTTATAATTACCAAAATTACTTCTATTTTCTAAAAGCCTGAAAACTTAGCGAGAACATTTTTTAGAGATTTTTTTTTGTAACTTTCTTCAAATTCAAAAGTTGGCATACAGTTGGTCAGTATCAGGGATAGTTGTCTTTTAAAGTGTCTTAATCGGTCAAACCTTTTGGGTTTCCTTCCACAAGCTTTGAGTTAATTGTCTGATGGAGTTCTGACCCATTCCTCCTGACAGAGCTGGCGTACTTCAGCCAGGCTTCTCGAACACGCCTTTTCAGATCTGCCCACAACTTCAGGGTTTAGATCAGGGCTTTGTGACGGCCACTTTATAAGCACTTTGGTTGCTGAGCGTTATTGTCCATCTGGAAGACCCATTTGTGCCCAAGCTTTAACTTCCTGGCTGATGTCTTCAGATGTTGCTTCAATATTTCTACATTAAGTTCGTTCCTCATGATGCCATCTGTTAGGAAGTTCACCAGGCCTACAAACCTGACTGAGGTACGCCAGTTCTGTCAGGAGGAATGGGTCAGAACTCCATCAGACTATTAACTCAAAGCTTGTGGAAGGAAATTATAAACAGTTTAAAAAACAATTATCCCTGATACTGACCAAATAAATGTCAACTTCTGAATCCAAAGAAAGTAACTAAAAAATCTCTAAAAATGATATTGCTAAATTTTCTGGCATTTCGCAAATGAGAAAAAGAAGTGTATGTGTTTGGTGTATAGTTTTAATCTTTTTTTTTTTTTTTTTTTTTTTTTTTTTTAGCATATTTTTATTCTAATATCTTTAAGGATACAACAGAGTCCCCTTTGCCATGACAACCATGAGGTCACTGGACGACAATTACACCACTGGGCCAGCAGGTGTCACCCACGTGCAGAATGACCGAAGCTGTGAGGAGTGAACCCGTTTTAATACAATCATCCAAAACTATTCAAAGCGTCATAAATAAAGCCTCATTTGGCCATCAGTGGTTAGAAGCTGATGGTTCAAAGGTGGTTCAGTTCCTCCGCCTTGTTTTTCCTCTCCTGAACTCTTCCTCCTAATTTAATGTCAGGTATTAAAGCTCAGAGCTCCAGCTATACAACAAGGAATACAACAAGGAAACTTATTGTAAAAGTTAAACCTTTAATCAGCTTTAGAAAGGTTCATTTAGTAGAAAATGAAATAATTTACCTTGCAGATAAAGCTTTGACTAATATTAAGACTTTTTATTTACTTACCTTAAATTGTTTATTGTAGTTTATCAACACCGCTGGCATTATTCTGGTAGGAATCACAACCTGGAACTGCTACTGTAAAGCTCTGAGCGCCAAAGCTCCACAGAGGTTATCGTAGGCCTCAACACATAACCAGCACTGAATTGGTACCTATCCAGGGTCTCTGCAGCATGTGCTGCAGGAGGCTAGGGGGAAAGACAAGGGTCGACAGAATAGAGCACAATAATAGGCAAGGATGGTGACCATATCATACCATAGCATTGACGCACATTAAGTACCAAGGATTTGAAAAGAATCAAGTATGAAGCTACCAGGAACCCATCATCTTCCAGTTCTGTCATATTCCAGAACTGCAACCTACGTGGAGTACCGAGAAGTACAAGATGTTTAGAGCTCAGAAATACGGCCCAAGGTAGGGGAGGCTGAAACCCGACCACCACTGAACAAAACTCATGAAACAAAACATATGAAGACAGATTTTTGCCTGATAACTGAGCACAGAGCTCCATTTTGAGTCAGACACCAGCAAGACGAAATGATTAATAATTACTAGTTTTGGTCGTATTCAGTAATGTTAAAATCATTGTATTTACTGACTTCAGTAATATCTTTATCACTATAACTGGCTTGATATTTAATTATACAGTTTATCCAGATGGTTCAGTCACTTTTCTATTCCTTTGTTTTTTTCTCATTTATTTTCTTCCGTATAAGGTGCTGTAATTATTGAGTTATGAATAAATAAATAAATCTACAGCTAAATACCCTCCAGCTAAGTAAAAAAAAGCATCTAGACTACAATTTCTATCCACCAATCGTGAGAATGCTGAAGTGCTGAGAATCAGATCAGCTACATTCATTCAGTAATTTTACATTAATTTGAACCATTGTTTTCACACTGAGGGACCTTTACTGTCATGTCTTCTCTGTAATATATTATTAAATTACATTTTTATTTATTAATGGTATATAAGTACAATTTTATTCATATTATATACATATTAACATAAATTAAACATGCAGATTTAATTCTTTGGGTCTCCTTAAATTGATAAATATGCTTTTGAATAAAACAAAAAACACAATTTCTTGGTATATGTAAGTATTTTTTTGGTCACAAATATAAAGTATAACGCATATAATCAACAATTTAAATAAAATAAAGACTTTCTTGGCTGGAAAACAACAGAATTAGTTGCTCTGCTTTTAAACATGCTTTTTACATGTTGCAAGTGTTTTGGTAGCAAGAATGAAAAAAATGCAACCATCTTTAATTTAAAAATATAATTTAAAAAAATGTAATAGTCATGTGATATTGACCGATGCCCGTTTTGAACATGTAGACATGCATATTAGTAGGATCAGTTTAGAAGAAGAAGAAAAAAAGAAAAATAATTTTGGATACTTACAACAAGCAAACGGCATCCATTCAGTGGATTGATGCAAACAGCTGTTAATTACTGAATCTTACAAAACATTAACTTTTCTGTTTCAACATATTTATTTTTCATTTATCTATTGGTAATGACTTGTTTTTATTTATTTTTTCTAATCTGTTTCTTTTTCAACATGTGCAACATTAAGAGGAATTTTATCTTTAAAAAAAATCTTAAATAAATTGAATTAAACTAAAAACAAATAAAGAAACAAAAATGTTGATAGAAGAGGAACTTAAGTGTGGAGCACTGTTTCTGGTATAAATCTCCGCGTGACTCTTCCGGCGGAAGTAAACAACAAGGTGCTAGCAGCGTTAGCTTTTAGACTTCCTTCAGTTTTCCGTCTGTTAAATGCGGTTTTTGAATATTTCACCGTCCGCAGTAACATTATATTCGGTTCATCATAGGAGAGAATCGATCAGAGAGCGACTAACTGCTGCTGCTGGAGGAAAAATTCAACAACATCGTCCATCAGGAGGAAGAGCTCGATCATCAGCTCAGACTGCTGGAGACCAGCTGGAAAGTATGTTGTTCCTGAATGAGGCGTTTTTGTTTTTGTTAAATATGTGTGGGAGTATGTATTGTGAAGTGTGTATCCATATATCGAGGTGTTTTGAGAGAGATGTATGTTTGGAAAGTGTCTCAGACTGAGAGTTTGTTCTGGTGGAGTCCAGAGCAACCCAGAATATTCAGGATTTTATTCCAGTAAAGGAAAACAGTCCACCTCTCTGAACAGTGTCTGGGAGGATGTGGTTGCTGCTGCACAGAGAGGTGATCATCAACAGATCAAGAAACTGACAGACACTTATTTTATTACAAGGAAAAAACAAAAAAACAACAACATCCAGGGTGAATTAATCCATCGCCAGTTTTCATCACTGGATGCTTCAGTTTGTCTAAACAGCCAGAGGTGGGGAAAGTTTCCAATCGTTGTACTCAAGTAACAATGGTATTACTTTAATATATATATTTACTCAAGTAAAAGTAACTAAGAAATTACTCAAGAGTAAAAAGGTGACTCAAGTACTGAGTCCTCCCATCAGAAAAAGAAAATTTAGTTTAATAATTAGAAATGATGTGATCAGACAGAAATATAGTGATGTGCAAATTTTAGTATTTTAAAGACAAATTTCAAAAGAATCTATGATACAAATAAATAAAATAAATTACCAAAATCAGGCAGAAGAAACACTTTTCCAAATCCAGATTTTCAGTATAAAACTTGTAAATCTAATAGTTACAAGAGACAATGTATATAAAGTATATGTTAGAACGGCGTAAAATACTTACGATGACAGTATCTAGTTACTGTGATTTTACTTGACCTCCAAATGGCACAGCAAATAGAAAATAACAATAACAACGCCTTGTGAACAAGAAGTCTCACTTGATGTGTCTGTATCTGATGAATTTTTGATTAAAACTTGTTTTAATGCTTAGAACAAATCAATGCGTGGAGGTGCCAAAACCTTCTTCAGCTGAACAGAAACAAAATGGAAGTTACCTTTGGACCTAAAGAGGAATGATCTAGAGTCAAAATGCAGCTTCAGTTATTACAGCTAGAAATTAGTGATCAGGCCTGAAATCTGGGTGTAGAGATGGACTCAGACCTGAACCTTCAGAGACACATAAAGACAGTTACAAAGTCAGCCTTCTATCACCTGAACAACATTTCCAGAATTAAAGGACTAATGTCTCAACAAGATCTAGAGAAACTCATCCATGGATTTATCTTTAGTCACATTGATTACTGCAACAGTGTCTTCACAGGTCTGCCTAAAAACTCAACCAGACAGCTGCAGCTGATCCAGAACGCTGCTACTCGTGTTCTCACTAAGACCAGGAAGATAGAGCACATCACCCCAGTTCTAAAGTCCTACCACTGGCTCCCTGGAGCTCAGAGAATAGACTTTAAAATACTTCTGTTAGTTTATAAATCACTGAACGGTTTAGCACCAAAACACATTAAAGACCTGTTGTCGTTGTATTAACCTTCCAGACCACTCAGGTCTGCTCTGCATCCCCAGAACCAGAACCAAACATGGAGAAGCAACTTTTAGTTTCTATGCTACTCTAATCTGGAACAAACTTCCAGAAAACTGCAAAACAGCCAAAACACTGAGTTCCTTTAAATCAAGGCTGAAAACCCACCTGTTTAGAGCTGCCTTTGATTAGTAGTAAGTGGAACATTGATCAACATATTTGATGATGATTAATTTCAGTGACTTTGATTATGGCATTTGACAAAATGTAGTGTTTGTTGCTTGTTTCATTATTGGTTACTGTATTATGTTTTGATCATATAAAGCACTTTGAACTGCCTCGTCGCTGAAATGTGCTATGGAAATGAACTTGACTTGTTTTTCGTTCAGTGAAGTTTCTCACAGTGGGTAGAGTAGCCAGAAATTTTTGTTTTAGCAAAAAGGTGGAAAGTGGGTTTCCAGTTCTCCAGCTAACAATTAAATCTTTGTGGAATCTTAAGCACAAAGAGTTCCTCCTTTATTGCCCCAGTTTGCAGATGTTCTTCAGGGAGGGATGTCTGAGGGATTTTGCATTTGGCAACTAATTCAGCTGTACAGACGGCACTGTTATTAACGTTGGTTTATAACCAACACTGACTATTTCAGCCCACTTTGATGTCAGCCTGTAGTTTTAGGGAACGGTTTTAGAAAAGCTCCGTCACTGGTCACAGCTCAGACCTTCATGATGTCGCTTAACTGATGGAAGTGACACCTGTCCAGTCAAGTCACATTTATTTGTGTAGAACATTTAAGCAACAATGCAGCTGAAAGTGCTTTACATGATAAAAACATTACACAACAACCAGTTATGTTGGGAACAGCAAACAAGCGTAAAACATTATATCTTGTCAAATGCCATCATCAAAATCAACAATAATCATCATCAGATATTAAAATGGTGACTAGAATTAGTGAATGTTCCAGTTATTAATCAAAGGCAGCTCTAAAGTGGAGTTTTAGCCTTGATTTAAAGGAACTTAGTGTTTCAGCATCCTTGAAGTTTTCTGGAAGTTTGTTCCAGATTAGAGGAGCATAAAAACTGAAAGCTGCTTCTCCATGTTTGGTTCTGATTCTGGGGATGGAGGCCAGACTACAACCAAAAGAATGGTCTGGAAGGTTGATACAACAGCAATAAAGGTGATTATAGTAGATTTACAAGCTTGTGAAGCTGTTTAACTCCATCTTATCCCTCCATCCTACAAAACAGGAGATAAAAGCTAACCCATACACTTCTGAAGTTTGATATTCACTCTAAATGGACTCAGAGATATTGGTGACAGTGAATGAGATATTCTGCAACATTACTTTGATAGTAAGAATGTTTGTGTTATTTTGTCTGTATGGTGGTATTTCTATGTTAATTATGTGTGGGGTTGTGATAAAATGAGTGTTGGTGGGCGTCTACTGTTGAGATATATTTTAGTTAAGAATATTTAAATATTACACGTGTCACGGTACAGATCACTATCATTTCTATATTCCTCAGAACTTGAGGGAACTCTATCACAATAAAGAACGTTGAGCATCTCCATCTAACGTTACCTCAACGTCTTCCTCGAGTCCCTTCCTCTACTTCTGAAAATATTTTAATACTAATCTGAAAATACAGCCAGAAATAAGTCTCAACCAAAAAATTACCCGACATTAAGCTATGTCGTGCTGTTCAAAACGTATCTGGAACATCACGCATAAATGCCAAACTATACTAATTAACTATGTTACTGTTGTTCAAATGCAACGAATGTTAACATCAGGGTCGTTTTCACAGACTGGAACTGAAAATGCATTCAGCTTAACCTTCCTCAGGTACCTCTAATTCGGACTGTCGTCTCTAGTTTTCCTTCACTCCTGAGCGCAGAGCAGCGCACAGTAGCCAGCTTCCCAACCAGACAGGCAGGACAGGCAGGAACCGACAGTGTTGGTTTTTCAAAATAAAGTAAATTTTAAATTCATTTCAAACTCTGATTATGGTTAGTATAAGTTAGTATGATTTACATCATATGCTTTACATTGTTTTAACATTTTAACATATATTTTAACATATATTTAAAAAAACAACTTCATTCTGTAGCTGTGGCGCTGCGCCACAATAAATCACATGTAGAGGAAACTCTGTGGCTTTTTCAGATGGTTCCAGCACCTGACTGACGCTAGTTCTTACTTACCGCCAGTTTCTCATGTTTCCACTACCCGGCCTCTGGCTCCGGACCAGAACAACTGGCTCGGACCTTGTACCAGTTCTATGATGGACCAGAGGAAAGAATCGCTTTTGTCAAAAGCTAAATGCAGACTCATGGGGAACTGCAGCCACTCAAGACATGCTTGTGAGCACCATATTTCAAACTCTGGATTTGGCCAAAACCAAACTGATTCTCTACCAGCCATGGTTCATCACTAAAACTACTTTGATGTAAAAGCCCTACAGATCGGTGTTGAACTGTTTGGTTCAGTTTTCTTATGTCCAATGATGGTTTTCTGCTCCATATCTATGCTGGATTTCTCAAAAATCATTAACCTTCTGCTTTTCTTTATATCTTCAGGCCGTCTTCAGCATCATGTCTGTTACTACTTGGGAGGTTGTTGCTGATCAGCTTCTCATAACTGAAAAGAAGAACTTCATTGTTGAGCACAAGATAACAAACATTGGAGCAATAACTGAACAGGAGGAACGAGAACCACAGCAGATGATTGAGACAAAAGAGGAACCAGAACCTCAGCCAGTTAAAGAAGAGCAGGTTGAACTGTTGATCTTTCAGAATGAATGGCAGGTTTTGGTGAAGCAGGAGACCAGCATCTCTGTGGTGACTCCGACTTCTGAGGAACTATTCCAGAATGTACCAGAAGTGCAGCAGATGATGGAAACAAAGGAGGAACCAGAACCTGTAGCAATGAAGGAGGAACCAGAACCTGTAGCAATGAAGGAGGAACAGGAGGAGCCCGACCCTGTGCAGATTAAGGAGGAACCACCAGAACGTGTACAGATTAAAGATGAACAGGGGGATCTCTGCAGTGATCAAGATGAAGAACGGCTTCTAGTAATGCATGAAACCGAGAGCTTTATAATGACCTCAACTTATAAGCAAAAAGACAGCAGTGAACCAGAACCAAACAAGAACCAGCTCCTCCCTGAAAGCTACCCTGAAGATGAGAACCAACATCAGCAAGGATACAACCAGAAGGGCTCAGGATCAAGTAGAGATAAGGATCTGCAGTCAGAGAGGAGACCTGAGGACCCCAGGAATCACAGGGACAATGTGGACAATTCAGAACCAAAAACACAAAACAGTAATTTGTCCTCTTGTGAAGTGTGTGGTAAATGTTTCACAAAGCGTAAGTACTTGACCGACCACATGAGAACCCACACAGGGGAGAAGCCATATACTTGTAAATTGTGTGGTAAATCTTTTACTAATCATAGTAATAGAGCTAAACATCTTAGAACTCACACAGATGAGAAACCACATCCCTGCGAACTGTGTGATAAATCTTTCAGACAGCCTAATGAGTTGGCTCGTCACTTCAGAACTCACACTGGTGAGAAACCTTTCTCATGTCTGACTTGTGGAAAAGATTTCACCCAACAGTCTAACCTGACGGTGCACTTGAGATCTCACACAGGCGAGAAACCGTATTCATGTAATTTTTGTGGTAACACTTTCAGATACGGCGGTCAGTTGACCATTCATGTAAGAACCCACACTGGTGAGAAGCCTTTCTCATGTTTGACTTGTGGAAGAGCTTTCGCCAAGCAAAGCGCCTTGACTGAACATATGAGAACTCATACAGGTGAGAAGCCGTATCCTTGTAAATTGTGTGATAAATCTTTCAGAAAAAGTAGTGCTTTGACTTATCACATGAGAACTCATACAAGTCAAACGTCATGAATTATGACAAATTTTTTGTGAGGAGCAATGATTTAGTAAAGTGACATTTTCTTGTTTAAAAAAAAAAAAAAAAAAAAAAAAAAAGTGTGGTAAAACCTTTAGTATTAAGAGAACTCCCACAGACAGTCTTTAAGTAAAGTCACAGCGCCATCTACTGGACAAATAGAAAGTGAGCTCTTTTCAGATGTTGGACTTAATGCTTTATGTTTGGACAAAGATGTGCAATTTAGCCTTACGAGGCAGATAGTGAAAATGCTCATCCCTACTATGGTTGCCAAAAATAATCAAAATTTCAATATATTCGATACTAGAAAAGTGAATCATTCTAAGATACTCATTTGCACCTATATATATATATATATATATATATATATATATATATATATATATATATATATATATATATATATATATATATATATATATAAACTGACACGTTTTTGTCTTCCCAAGTTGTCGCCCTTCTCCAAACAGCTGCGCTGCAGGAACAGAGACACTCATCCCCTGCCTGTCGCCTCACCGGACCAAAACAATGAGCTGCTTCTGGAGGTTTTAAAATCTGCTAACATAGCGAGTCCATCCAGAAAAAAAATGTGCGACCCTTTTTAGCTGAACACTTAAGTGTCGGTCAGAGGTACTTTCCCTTTGAGGCAGATGGAAAGGAAAAAAACCAAAATGCTACATGCTAGCTATGCTACAAGCTAATTCTACAACACTGATGTCTGAGAGCAGCTTAAAACATTAGTCGTAAAACTCCTAGATGATGTAAGCCAGAGGTTCTCAAACTTTCCCATGCCATGACCCCCAAACAGCTTTAGTCTCTGGGCAGGGACCCTCTTTGCAAACCCACAGACAAAGCTACAAAATATGTAAAGAAACATCAGCTTTTAGAATATTTTTTTCCCTCACTTTTATTCACTATTCAATAATTGTTACAATCGTTTATCATAAATGCTGCCTCATACCTTCTGATTTTAGTTGACCATGAGTTCTTCGGGTTTTCTGCAGCCCTGCCCTCCACAGCAGGGCTACTGGATGGTTCGTCCATCTTTTTTTGTCAGAAACTTGTCTATTTCTTGTTTGCTACACTCACTTAAGGAGCAAAACAGCCCGATAAGTTTGACTGGCAGCCAATCAGACAGATGAGCATGGCAAATAACATTTCAATAAATAATTTTAACTTGTAGTATATAATAATGATGGAAAAACAGATTACATTTCATGGTAAAAAAAAATTATGATTAAAATGTGTTAGATTTTTTTTTCTTTTTTTTTTTTTCCCCATCTTCCCTCCAGCTTTCTGAGGCCCCCTGGTGGCCGACACTTTGAAAAACACTGGTATAAGTTAACGCTGTCTGTTTAAGAATATCTTCATGGACAGGGACAACCCAATGACGATGTGCTGTCAGGCCTGAGCTTTCTCGTTCAGAAGAGTTTCCCAGCTGCTCAGTTCTAATCACGCAATGCTCTGTTCCACTGCGTTACGAATTATTGCAGGGAAATGTTCAATCAGCTACTAAATAGTGAGACTAATGTTAATAATCACAGGTAAACGGTCAAGCAAGGCTTCGGCTAGAAATTAGAGCAGAAAGAAGAACAAACCAGTGTAAACTCTCCTCATGCTGTTGTTTATCACTACAGAAAATATTCAGCAAAATTACCAGATGGATAGAAACTGCTGCATGGACCATATCCTTGTTTACATTGTTTAATTATTGTTTTGTATGCCCCAGATCCACGTTAGTTTTGAAACACAATTTATCTTAGTATAAAATCATCCTTTATGTGTCTCTCAGTTTTATTTGTTTGCATCAACAGCAAACTGACAAATAGAAGCACACAGTGGCCCCGTAAAGATAAGCAATAATAGTGAAATAATTGCATGACTAAATCATAGGTTCACTCTTCCATGAAGAATATTAACTCTTATGCTAAGTGTTATCTCGTCTACTGTCAAACAGCGAAGTGACACTTTTAATTTCTATTTTCTTATGAATGAGCGCTGAATTGCCCCCTGCTTGTTGGCAATAATTGAAAAATTAAAATGGTCATATTGTAAATTAATCATATCTTTTGCTCTTAACGAGAAAGCACGCTGTACCTGAACAATATGTTGCTGTGGTATCCAAAACAGAATCGTGTATCGAGTATTTTTCTAAGTGTTGGTATCAAGTTTGAAATTTTAGTACCTTAACAACCCTAAACCCTTACCTTATATGAAAAATGAGTTTGCAAGATAAAAAAAAGTACTTGGTAGCATTATGACATGTGTGGAGGGTTTGGAAATTTGTTTATTAGCATCTACCAAAGCCATGTTTTCTGTTTGTTCCTGAAGTTTTGTGGCAACACTAGTTTATATACCAACCAAACAGTATCTGTATCAGGCTAAAAGGAAATCCTCACTCAGTCTCACATGATGACCAGCATTATAACTCGCAACTTAGCAGCCATGCTTTCCCAAGCGGTCACTTGGCTGCTCAGTCAGGTGATCATACAGCTAATGCTGCACCCCCCACATGCTTCCTGACAACAGTATTAATGTTCTCGGTTTTGCTGCCTGTCAAATCCAGTTGGAGATCCTTCTGGCATCTGAATTACTGCTCCTGTTCTCCTCCTCCTTGCGCTCTTGGTCATAGGAAACCATCATTCAGCCATTTTACCACCGGGCTCATGTTCCGCTCACCACATCACTATGTTTCTGCTGACCTAAGGTGAATGTTTAGCTGTTTCTGTATTTGTTATCTATTTCACTATTGTTTTATATTTCTTTGTCAAAACCAGAGCACTAACTGTTCAATGGTCAAAATCTTATTTATGGGAAAAAACCAAAACATTGAAAAGATGTGACAAGTGGTCATGATCAGGACTCTGTTTCCTGAGGATATAGCAGCCATATTAATGACTTTTATTGGCCTCAGATCCAAAGGTTTGGTCTGTAAGGTTTGGATGTGATGGTGACCAACAAGAATCCCCAGAAAAAATGAGTCTTTCTAATCTGCAACAAAGTCTCCACTTTTACTACGATTTCACTGTTGTTTTATTTTCTTATTGATTGCTGTATTTTATCTTGGTTGTATTTTTGTTTGTTCATGTTTCATATCAAGTAAATTATAATTTAGGCATTCTCTACACACAAAGCCTTACTTTCCATGAAAGTTACCGTTGTATCCATATGAAGTTATCTGTGGGTTTAATCTTAAACTTATAGGATTTTTATTAATTTCTTTTTCCTCAGCAGAAGTTATGCCCAGTTTATGATGAATTGACTCAATCATATTTTAACAAATAAACTATTTATGCATTTATTAGTTTGAGTAATTGTGTTTCTTTAATAGGTGCATAAAACAAATCAGCTTGCATTGACTGTAGACTAACTCTTCGTTATTTTTAGAGTTGCACTGATGTTAAAAAGCCCGGCCTGCCGAAACAGGTTAACTTTTATAACTGACATTGTTGCAAAAGTCTCCTATAACATATAACGCTGTGTGACATAGCGGCGTATTTTCTGACTGGATGGAAGGACCAAGAGCTCGGGAAGTCGCATCACACAATGACGACAATGGAGAACAAACTAGTGGTCACTGTTTGTCTCCGTCCTGTTACCTCTGACCGGTCCAGCAGGTCGTCAAACTGGGCTGAGACGAAACCAGCGCTGAAAGTGACCCTGGTCAGCGCGCAGCTCCTGGAGTCGGTGGAGAAACTCACCAAACTCAGAACGCCTCTGACTGATCTGGTGGATCCAGACACGGCGCAGAGACGCCTGACGGCGACGTTCTCCTGCTTCCAGTAAACAAAGCTCTCAGTTTCACCCGCTGCTGGGCAAAGAGACCGGCAGGGGAAAACAACCACAAGTCAAGAAGTTCCTCCCAACAAGCGTCTTAACACACTTTGCTCAGACAGGAGTCTAGAGCGATTTCTGACGCTCGATATCAAGCGTCCAACTTGAGGCTTTTTGACACACAAAACACGTTCGGTCTGAACGCAGCTTTGGTATCGACCCATCACCTATCACCCAAAATTTAAGGAATCGGGGCTGAGTGATCGGAGCACCCCTAATTATTTTCTTCATGAAGCATCTTGTTCACTGGAAAGCTGGCTGTCCAAACCCTTAAAAAATTTCAGGGAGGCATTTCATAAGATTTCCAAAGGTGGATGATGTAAAAATGTTTCAGTTATTCATTTTATACTAGAATACGTTACATTTTACTGCAGCCTCAGGCTGGAATCTGGTCAAATGTGATAGGATATTGTGTTTAAAAATACATTTTCTTTCCACCAGCTAGTTTTTTTTTGTTGTTGTTTTTTTAATGTAATATTAATCGTAATGTTTTTCTCTCATTTAACCTGCTTTCCTCCTATTTCTTCATTGTGATTAGTCTATTTATGGGAGCTCCACCTTTTACATGAGGCTCAGAACTTTAGTCACTCACTCTTGATTTTTGTACTGAAGGAACCTTTAGTGATAAATTCATTTGACAGTTATACAAATATTTTGATGTAATAGTATATTGTGTTATTTATATTGCTTTTTTCACAGATAGAAATATCACAAAGTTCATCACAGTAGGGTATGAAGTGACAAAAAAAGGATATCAGTAACAAAATAAAAGTACCAGAGAAAAGATGAAAGAAGTGAGTGTAATGTTTGGCTAAAAATACAGCTAGAGAAAGAAACTGCAGAATAATAAAAATAATGCACAGGCCGTTCACGTAAAAGCCCATTTAAAAAATATGAATTTTCAGCTGCTTTTTTGAAAGGAACCTCAGTCTTGGGGGGGGGGGGGCTCCAGTGTCTGGGGGCCACAGCAGGAAATGCTCTATCTCCTTTTATCGTTACCCCTGCATAACCAGTATTCTGGGGGTAAAATAATTGCATATGCTGTTTTTTGTCCATGTAATGCCCTAAGAACTATAATCAAAATCTTAAAATGAACCCTGGAATTAATGGGCAGTCACTGAAACTGGAACAGTAGTGAGGTGTTATAAATGTGTTGACAAAATGAATAATGCTTTTTTTCTATTAACATTTAATGTATTTTCTTATATTCTACAGTTTAGTGCAATATAAAGGGTGTTAAATTCAGCCTATTTTCAGTTTTTGGATCAAATTGTTACTTGTAAATCATAAAATCAAAAATAAAATGAACAGTTTTGACACAAAAAAAAAAATCGATGTTACGTTTTGTTTCAATTCAAACTACAACAAATATATTTGGAGCCAAAATAATATAAACAGTCTGAAAAAAATGAAAAAAAAAAACAAAAAACAAAAAACAAAACAAAAAAAAAAAAAAAAAAAACACGAACGTTCTTAGCTGGAGGCGGAACCTAAAGGGCGGTCACTGTTTCAGGTGTAAATCTCCACGTGGGACCTTAGGCGGAAGTACACAAGGCGCTAGTAGCGTTAGCTTAAAGGCGTCCTTCCGTTTATCGTCGACCAGAAGAAGGTTTTTTACTGTGAGCTGAATACTTCAGTGTCTGCAGCAACAATATCTTTAGTTCATCATCAGAGAGCGACGAACTGCAGAAATATTCAACAACATCGACCATCAGGAGAAGAGCTCAATCATCAGCTCAGACTGCTGGAGACCAGCTGGAAAACCCAAACCATCTCGGAACCTCCAGGTGTGTTAACTTATTCCGAACCGTACAGTTAACACTGGAATACAGAGAATAAGATCAGGGAACTAGTTGATGCCGCGGAGGCATCAGGACGTGTCCGTGTTTTGTTCACAGCTCGATAATTTGCTCAGTTTGCATGTTTTTCTTTTATCCGTAACACATTTAACGAAGAGTCATAGTGGATAAATGATTAACAGTAATTATAGATCAGCAGTTTTAAAGAAGAAAAAGTCTCCATAAAGTCTTCTAATTTCTCTAGTGAGCAGTAGAATGAAGTAGAACAGAAATATTCTTTGTTGTCCCTCAGTGGGGAAGTTCAGGTGTATCAAAGTAACAAATAGAAGCAAGTAGATTTACATTAAAAAAAAAAGTAAAAGCAGAAGTTAGACTAACATGTTGTAACATGTTGTACAGTAAGGGCAAAACTACAGCATAATCCAAAGAAACGTGCAACTGTACAAATGTACAAAATGCGCACATATTCTGGTTACTTGTGAGCAGCACAAAATGATTTCTGCCCTGGTAGATTTACATCCATCCATCATCCATCCATCCATCATCCATCCATCACGCTTATCCATGCAGGGTCGCGAGGGGGGCTGGTCCTCGTCTCCATCGGGCGAGAGGCCGGGTGCACCTGGGCAGGTCGCCAGTCCATCGCAGCCCCTTGAAATATGACAACATAAAATAATGTAAAAAAAAAAAAAATATTTCATTAGGTTTTTATTAAAATGGGATGGAATAATATTAGGGGTGCCCCCACTGCAGTTTTCTAGCCGATCACCGAACTTTAAAGAGCCTGACCTGCAGATTCCGATTTTGGCTAAGGGTCTGTCAGGCAGCCATCTGTCTCCCACGGCAAAGCGTGAGGGGACAGCGGCTGATTTTCAGAGCTGCGCGGAGGTCGATGCGATCGGTCGATAACATCGATTTCTCGTGTATCGGCCGATCGCCATTCTCCAAAAATTAAGGACATCTGGGATGATTTATCAGACAGTGATGCTCAAAATAAAACTGCATTTACAGGCTGATCGACGACGACACTGCCCTGCTTCAGACTGAGCGAAGTGAGGCTGCCTTTCTATCAGCGCCACCAACAGGCAAGGTGGGTGAAGTGTCTTGCCCAATGGCAAAAGTCCAAGAACTTTCAACAATAGTAGTTCATATTTACTCATAATTTTCAACACAATAGTAATTGTAACAGAAACAACGTTATCTTAGCTGTTAATGGTGAAACATGGTGTCATTCTGACAGGAAATAGTTTTGTAAATATTTCAGATAACTTCAAACTAAAAAACACTTTTCTGTCCTGTCCATATGGGTATTGAAGGTGGGGCTGAGCGATAAATCGATTTTATCAAACTTTTTTCTTATGAAGAATTCATTTTTTGGAAAATCTGGGATTTTTTTTTTCACCAATGCACTCCTTGGGTTTCCATAGTTCATAGCTTGTATTTGTTTGGACTTTGAATTCAGAAGGGATAATTGAAATTAAAACAAGTTTGTTTTCTTTTTAAGAAAAGAAAAAGAGAGGATTTGGTATGAAAAAAATCAGAATTTTCCTTTTAAGCCATGTTGCCCAGCCCTAATTCTTGGTAAACCAAGAAGTTTATATTCTATCCTTGAGATTAAATAAATACAGTCAATACAGTAATTTAATTTGTTTATGCTGAAGTCTAATGTTATACATGTAAGTATGTATGTATGTAAGTATACGGTATCATTTCTAACTGATGATAAACTGTCAGTTTGATCAGGAATTGGAGAGAAGACGCAAACTCGGCTCTGAATGAATCCTGCTCAACTGAGGAGCAAAACGCCTTCAATGGGAAACATCCAAATGAGTTATTTTCATGTTTCAGTCAAAAAGAACCAATCCGACATGTTTTATTAGGCTGTGGTAAATACAACATTGAAAAAAAACATTTTAATACGCCCAAAAAAGAAACTTAACTTTATGGATAAAAACCTGACTGATATAATTTTATAGACATGTATGTGGAACAGCATTCAGGTCTTTCTACTTGTGTTTTCTTGCTGTGCTTTTCTGCTTCTTTTTATCAGGTCTCCTTTTCATCTCATAGTATTTGCAGTCTGGCTTTAACAAGCATTTATCATTTATTTAGCAGCAGCAACAACCTGAGAGCGATCAGTGTTCAAGAACAAGCCAGTTTCCTATTAAAGAAGACAAAAAGGACTTCACCCAGAAAAAACTGGACATTTATTGGACGCTGCACGGCTACCAAATCTTTCTCTGAGATAGAAAAACGAGTCTTGCAGTAAGAGAACAATCTTTAATGAATAGTGAGGGTAAATACTTGCTCGCTCCCATGTTGACCGCTCAGCTGAAGCAACACCTCATAAAAGTCCCTCCCCAATATGAAAGTGTTAACATGAAGCTGAAATTCTAAACAGAACAAAAGGCCAACTAAGTGCAGATAATGCAAAACTGGAGAGTAGTAGGAGAAAGTAGCAAAGTGAGCAAAAGTGGTTGGTATGTCCTCCAGCGGTGTAACCCTGTTGCAGCATACAGTTGAAACCAGAGGTTAACATACATCACATAAATCAGACCAAACTTCTTTTATTTTAGGTTAGTTGGAATTACCAAAATTTATAGTAAATAAGTTTAATTTAATTTTAATTTATTTGGTAGGGACAATGCACATTAATTAACATTCTGTAAACGCATCAGAATTAGCCAAAAGGCTATTTTTCATCTGTTGTCCCTGGACAATCCTCAGTTTGTCTTGCTAAAAACAAACAAGGTACAAAATATGTGACTAAAGTACACATATTTTGTCAAATACAAAAATACAATCAATACAAACATTAAATACATAGCAAGGAAACTACAACTCAGTTATCATATGAAGTATAAGATGCAATTAAAACTAAATGAATCCTTCATATTGATGGAAATCAACTGAATTATAAAAAAAAACAGGAATGATTTTTAGGGTTCTTTATTGGACATTCATTTGTAGATGTAATGAAGTTAGTTATATAAATCTATAAACTCCAGAAGACACCGGTGGAAGCCTCAACGATCACTTGGATTAATGACTACCTGACAAACAGACCACAGTTTGTGAGACTGAAAGTTGTTTGTCTAACCAGGTGGTCAGGAGCACCACAGGGGACTGTACGCTTACCATTCCTTTTCATTCTGTACGCATAGTGTCAAACTCTGTTTGCATCCTGGGAGAAGAAGTGGAGGTGGTGGAAGGAGTATAAATACCTCAGTGTTCACCTGGACTCAACGTTGAAGCGTCTACAAGAAAGGACAGAGCAGACTGTACGTCTTGAGGAAGGTTTGGCCCTTCAGTGTTTGCAGAAAGATGCTGCAGATCTTCCATAAGTCTGTTGTGGAGAGTGTCATCTCTTTTGCTGTCATCTGTTGTGGCAGCAGCATCAGAACCAGGGACCTAAAAAGGCTCCACAAGCTGATAAAGAAGGCTGGTTCTGGTTCTCTTCTGGGGACGACTGGAACATCTGAAGATGATGGCGCAAAGATTTTTTTTTTTTTTTTTTTTTACATAAAATCAAGAAAATTCATCAGACTTCTTTACAAAAATAGTGTCTTCAGTCAGAGATTTTTTCAGAGCCCTGTAATACCTGCCCACAGCCATCAGCATCTACAACAACCCATTAAAAAACCTGGAATAATATCAGTTACATTTAATTTCCCTGAGATCAATAAAGTATTTTGTAATCGATTCATTGACAACTCCATGATTCATTGACAGTGAACACTAAACACTAAGTTGCACATTCTTATTTTTCATTGACCATGCCGTAAACTCATCAGTTATTTATAGTTCAGTAGTAAATGTTTATAGTATGAATGAAATGTTTTGAAATAAAGCAACAAAAAAAAAAGCTCACACATGCAGTTAATAAATGCTCCTCAAATCACTGAGGTTGTATATGATTAGAAACTTTGAGAGAGAATGATGAGATGCTGGAGTAGGGGATCACTGGGAGCTGTCAGGAAACCTGAATCTGGGCTTTCTTCTTAGAAAATCGGTGTCCATGCTCCAGCCCTCGAGGACTGGTGTCCTGCCAGTTCTCGGCTATGTTCCCACAGCAGCTGGGTTTTTTGCCTATGTGTGACCCATATCCAACAGTCAGCGCTCCACTAAAGGCCGTTGTTGTTAGTTGTTCTTTCTTTTTATCAGCTTTCTTTGTCTTGTGATCTTGCGACGATGCTGTCGGTTCCCGTTGCTGAATAACTTTAAAATCGATCCACAGACGGCGGCGTCCGTAAACAGAGCGCTGCTGTGTGACGTCTACATTCTTCTTCTGTGGATCCGGGTCACTTTGGGGTCGTAAACCAATCACACAAAAGTCTGATTGCGGTCGCATTATTCAGTAGAATAAATGGCCACGCAACAAAAATCGGATTTCAGCAAAAAAAAACTGAACATCAAGACCTACTGCGTGAACGTATCTCTGCTCCAACACAGCAGATTCAAATAGAAAAATGTTTTTTAAAACTTGCATAAAAAGATATTTTACTCCCTCATAAGTAATTATCCACTAAATAGTAAATGAATGTGTTTTTAGTCAAGAACATGTCAGTTTTTCCACTTCTCTATGAATACATTTTACAAAAATGTTATTTATGATGTTCTTTATTCCCTCAGGCCTTCCAGAGCGCCATCATGCCTGTTAGTACTTGAACGGTTCTTGCTATAACCGAAGGGAACGTCATGAACGGCAACAAGATGCCAAACGCTACAGAAATGAAAGAGGAACTGGAGGAAGAAGAACTACAGCAGATTGAGACCAAACAGGAACCGGAACCTCGACCAATTAAAGAAGAACAGACCGAGAACATTGACTTTCAGGATGAAGGACGGCTTTTAATAAAGCAGGAGACAAAGAGTTTTATGGAGAATCTTGCTTATGAGGGGATACTGCACAGTGTACCGAAAATACAGCAGATTATAGACACAAAGGAGGAACCAGAAGCTGTTCAGATCAAAGAGGAACAGGTTGATTTTGGCAGTGATCAGGATGAAGAGCAGCTTGTTGTGAAGCAGGAGCCTGAAACCTTTATGGTAACTCCTACCTTGGAGCAAAAAGACATCAGTGAACCAGAACCAAACAAGAACCAGCTCCTCTCTGCAAACTGCCTTGAAGCTGAGAACCAGCATCACCAAGGAAGCAACCAGAAGGACTCAGGATCAAGTAGAGATAAAGCTCTGCAGCCAGAGAAGAGCGCTCAGGACACCAGGAATCACAGGAACAATGTGGACCATTCAGAACAAAAAACCCTTAAAACAAATGTATTCTCTTGTGAATTATGTGGTAAATGTTTTAGTCAGCGTCGGTACTTGACTCCTCACATTAGAACTCATACAGGGGAGAAGCCGTTTTCATGTCAGACTTGTGGAAAGAATTTCAGCAGCCAGTCTAACCTAACTGCTCATGTGAGAACTCACACAGGTGAGAAGCCTTTTCAGTGTTTGGTTTGTGGTAAAGGTTTTACCCAAAAAACCCCCCTAAGTTATCACATGAGAACTCACTCAGGTGAGAAACCTTATTCATGTGAAATGTGTGAAAAATCTTTCAGACAGAGTAGTGATCTGGCTTCTCACCTGAGAACTCACACACGTGAGAAACCATACCGCTGTAAAGTGTGTGGTAAATCTTTCAGACAGAGTAGTGAGTTTGCTCGTCACAAGAGAACGCACATTGTCAAGAAATCTTTCTCCTGTCCAAGCTGTGGAATTGGTTTTACTACGCAATCTAAGTTGACTCATCATCTAAAAACTCACACCGATGAGAAGTCATATACTTGTGAATTATGTGATAAATCTTTCAGACGGAGTAGTGAGTTAACCCGTCACCTCAGAATTCACACAGGCGAGAAACAATTTAGTTGTGAATATTGTGATAAATCTTTCACACAGCATAGTGATTTGACCCGGCATATGAGAACGCACACAGGTGCAAAGCCATGTTCTTGTAAAATGTGTGGTAAAATTTTTAGCGAACATAGTAGTATGGTTAGACATAGGAGAACTCACACAGGTGAGAAGCCCTATATTTGCAAAGTTTGTGGAAAGTCTTTCCGACTTGCAAGTTATTTGACTGTTCATTTGAGAAGTCACACAGGAGAGAAGCCATGCTCATGTAAACTATGTGGTAAATCTTTCAGTGATCACAGTAGTTTGGGAAGACATAGGAGAACTCACACAGGTGAGAAACCATATCCTTGTAAACAGTGTGGTAAATCTTTTAGACGCAGAAATGATGTGGCTCGTCACATGAAAACTCACACAGGTGAAAAGCCTTTTCAGTGTCCTTATTGTGCTAAAGGCTTTGCTCAGAAAACAGCCTTAAGTTATCATACGAGAACTCACACAGGTGAGAAACCGTACCCTTGCAAACTGTGCGGTAAATCTTTCAGACGTAGTAATGATTTAGTTCGTCATATTAAAGCACACACAGGCAAGAATGTAGATTGTGTTACAAATCAATCACTGTTAGAATAAGTTTGACTAAATATAAGATGCATTAATAGCGATTCTCATTTACCACGATTTAGGATCAATTTAAAAGGTCCCAAAATCATTTTTTTAAAAATCATAATAACTTTTAAAAAAACAACACATCAGTTGTCTTTCAGCTTCCATTTTGTTCTGACGTCTCCATGCTGTTGGTTCTGGAACGTACGCATGTGCAGAGCACTACAATAAAGAACTACAAAAATGAAAGGGAGAGAGATTCAAACAGGCCCTGTTTTCGCCGAAGGCAAACATTTGTACTCATTTTGCAGGGTTTTTTCAAATGCCCAGGAATACCGAGACTGACATGAGCATCGCTGTGTGCAAGGTGCACAAAATAAAGATTGAGTACTTCGGGAACACCGCAAATACATGGAGCCAAGCTCCAGCTGAGCTAAGGTAAGCCATATCCCCAGTACAGAGGTCTGTGCGGTGTTTTCTGTGATTGGTCAGAAGTTTGTGGCTGTGTTTTATGCAGAAATGCGCTCAGGCAGCAGTGTCGATGTTTCGCTTCAACTAGTTCACTTCCACTATCCGGTTTTTATATCCAAAGCGTTTATCCGATGCAGTGAGAAATTACGTAATATTTTTTGCTATTCTTCACTTAATCACTTCAAAGATTGTCAAATGGTTAAAAATAAATTGCAACGTCCACGGAGGAGGCTGTCTGGAGAAAGGTGTGGCGTTGTCTAAATGACCGATTTGTAAAAACAAAACAAGAGGATGCAGAGAGGGAGTAATTCCATCTAAGCATAGATAAATATTTAAAATGACACTTTGTCTCCATTTGTCAATCTACCTTGCAAAGCAGACTAGAGTAGATCGTGAGGATCCTTTGCACGCCGATAGATTAAAGCAGAAATCATTATGTTGAATTGAATCGTGGCCCCAAATATCGGAATTGAATTATGAGATAGTAAATGATTCCCACTCCAAGGCGTTAGGGTGTAAAAATGTCCTTTTAACGTGTGTGACTGGGGGAGGTTTCGAATACCTGTGGTGAGGTACAAGTAGTTTTAGAGACAAAAAAGCAGACAGTTGCATTGTGTTAGAAATCATGTGACACAGAACTGAAAGGCGATGGTGGCGCAAACGTCACCGCTAAGGCCGAGCATCAGCAAGAACATCTGGGACACGCTGAGCTTAGTGTTTTCATTTGGTATTTCTGAGCAAAATAATAATGAATGAATGAAATGTTATTTATATTCTGTTGTTCAGCTTCCTTGCTTGTTCTGTATCGACTAGTTGTTTTGTTTTTGTTCAATGTCTAGAAAGATGCCTTGAAATAAAATTAATAGCCGCCTCATCAACAAACTGTCTGAATAATACTAAAACCTAAAACCATCATGAGGCAGAGACGCAAAGAGGTCAGGTCACCACCGTCATCCGTTGTTTAGAACATGTATGGTCTGACAGATCAGGGCTCTTCCTGAGATGGGCTTGTTCAGTTGAGCCATGGGGTGAGTCCTCAATAAACTCTCAATGAAGATCTGTTCTCTCATAAATGAGCATGCAAATTTTTGAACTCAACAATTTGGTGAAAAAATTGGAGATTTTTGATTCAACATCAGATGAGATTTTTTTTTTTTTTCCTTCTCTCTCTTGGCTAAACCAGTGGAACCTGGAACAGGGCATGTTAATCAACAGGAGTACATTAAACAGCCATGTAAATATGCCAGATTTAGCCACGTTTAATCTGTAGTCCCATGGCAGCTTGATGGTAAAAATAAAAATTTTACACATGTACAAACACATACATAAGACATAATTTATAAGAATTGGTTAGTATTAAAACAAGTTTTCAGTTTAACTGCGTTCATTTATACCTAGGATTTATTGGACTGTATGTAAATAACGTTGAATCTATGATTGAACTGAACTGACTTTATACTTTTATGTATAAACTGGATGGGGTTTTTTTTTTTAGTTTAATGTTTTTGCCGTGATTATTGCTGTACATAAACTAAACTGAAGTGGAAAAGGGACTTTCTACTATCACGCAGACTGCATTACATCCATCACAGGACAACTGAACCTTCTTCATCCCTAAACCTGAGCAGTGGCAGCGCTGTATTTAGCTCAACATACCTGCAGCCGTCTTACCCCGTGGAAATGCTGCTGAAAACCCAACTGGTGCACACGCCATTGGAGAAGTCACACGTACCGCGCCTTGTGTTAGCCTGACAACCATTTCTTTGTTTTCACTACGGTAACTTGGGTGGTACAGCAGGTGTTGGTTCTTACTGAACCTTTTAGCTCTGTCGGTTGGGTCGCGTGGAGAGCTTCTGTTAAAGTACCGTAGGTTGACAGCAGTACACCAGGGATGTCTCTGAGGACTCAGGACCCAACAGAGGTGGACCGTATATTAATGTTTGGATAGCAGTTGGCCCATCTGAAAGACTGGTCACTGATTTGACTTTTTACAGAACCTCATGGTCCAGAAACCCACCTGACCCACCTTCAGTTCTCCTGTTTCTCCTCTTTAGCTAATTCAGGCCTGATTTTGTGTACATGTAAATATAATTTCAGGCTGCTAAGGTAAGTTTGGTTTTGTGTAATTTTGTATACTCTGTCGAACTGAACTTTGGTTTGTTTTTCCTTCGGCTGTAACCCTGCTTGTTCTTCCCTCGAATCCAGACTGAAAGCTGACGATTGTGGACTGTTTTCCAGTACGTCCTGTTGGTGCAGGGTGTCCTTTCTGAGTGAGTACTGTCATGAATGACTTCTTTTTGTTGGATCCAGCTCTGCTCGCTGCCTCCAAGCTTCCTGCACTTTGCCGGTTTTTGGCGGAGCGCTGCGAGGTTACTACTCCTCTCACCATCGTGACAATCTTCACAATTCCAGGTGACAAACTAGAAGACACGCCTATACAAATAATCCAGAATATTGAAAGTCATACAAACAGTTTAATTCAACAGTTTGGTTCAATTCAGTTTATGTATATAGCACCAATTCAAAAGACATGTCGGCTCAAGGGACTTTCCAAAAACATCAATTCAGTTCAATCACACCGCAGCTCAGGAGAATCTGATGCAGCTTGTCTGCTTCAATGGTTGAATAAAGTTTGACTCAGTTGTAGTAGAGAACACTGGGCTCGTTTCTCCTCTCGACACAGCTGGAATGAACGGGTTAGCCGTGGTGAAAAAAACTCTCTGAACCACCGACGACTTCCCAAAACATAAATACCTGGAAGAGCAGCGCAAGCTTCAGGGCCAGCGAGTTTTATGAAATGGAAGAAAACTTTTCTGTACGCCAGAAACAGAGAAGAAGCTCGCTAGCTGCAGCCAGTCGCTTCTGCTAACTTGAACGTTTAAATAAATCAACGGAAGTAAAGGTTGACGGTGCTGACTGCTCTGTTCCCAGTCAGAAATGAAACAAACTTCTCTCATTTTTGGTCAAGCATAAAGATGGGTAAAGGTCCTGGTCATTTCAGAAAAAATAAAATGTAAAAAGTGGAAATTGGGAAAAAAACCAAACAAAACAAAACAGAATTTGGGAAATAAAATGGATTTGAAAGGGCCCTATTTACAGGTAGGTTTAAATATTTAAAAATGAATCTTGCATAAAAGTATCTAGTTTTTCGAAGGTTGCTTCTTCTCCAGCATTGTAACTAATCTTTCCAGCAGGCCCAACATGGCTGATGAGGACTGCTGTATTTGCTGAAACATCCTCTCCTCCCTCTCCTCAGCCTTGACCTCTCTCTCCACAGCTTTTTCTTCCGCTGCCTTCAAATACTTCAGGACGTCTTGGACTTCGTCGTTCTTCCTCTTTCCTGAAACACGTGAAACACGTGAGCGTTGTTCACGGCAGTATCGGTCTGACAAGCACATAATGATCTACCTTTATTAATTTGCACTGCACATACTTGCTCTCTTCCTTGGGATTCCCAGGGCAGCACATTGGAAACTGTCGTTGGCAACTTCTCTACCGCTGTCCTGCAAGGCTCGACTTGTTGATGGTCTACTGGTCAGTGTTCCACTGTCCTCTGAAACTTATAATAATTATAAAATGTTGTTTTATACATCTATTGACACATGCCATGTGGTTTATAGGAAAAATAGTTTAAAAAAACCCAAAGAAGACAAAGCTGAAGTTGGCTTCGGGTTGTAGCAGGGCTGGGCGATATGGCTTAAAAATAAAATCTTACTTTTTTTTTTTTTGTACCAGACTTGGTTTCTGATTTTAACCGATTTTTTTTTTTTTTTCCCTCGCTCTCTTTTCTAAAAAAAGAAATTAGAAATGACAGAAAATACTTTCAAAAAGTGGCTTTTATTTTCAATCATCCCTTCGTCCCTTCTGGGAGTTTTACGGCGGAGTATCAGGGCCAGACTGCGAGAATTTTTGTTTAATTATGAGAATAAAGTTATAATATTAGCAGAATAAAGATGCAATTTTACCAGAAAATTATGAGAAAAATTATTAAAATTATGAGGAAAAAAAGTAGTTTTACTGAAAAAAAAAAAAAAGCTTGAATAATAATTTTTTTGTTATTTTTGGTGTTGGAGTTCTTATAAAATTACTAATTCATTCTTCTATTATGACTATATTCTGGTAATATTAAGACTTAATTCTCGAATTACTACAACTGTACTTTTGTAACATTCTGACTTTATTTTTGTAAAAATAAAAAAAAATAAAATAAAAAAAAAAATCGTAGCCTGACCCTTATAGTTAGTCGTGGAGTTGACCTGAATTTAAAGTCCAAATAAATAGAAGCTGTAAGAAACGCTTGTCAAGATGGCCGCCCTGGGCGTGCTGACATCACTCTGAACTACGGAAACACGAGTTTTGGTGAAAAAAAAAAAAAAAAAAAAATCAATCTTAAAAAACCTAGAATGCGATTAATTAACAGAACTGATTTATCGCCCAGCCCTACCCAGGCTTTGATGTGGTACGGTGGCATGCTTACTGGATGATAATGGAGATGGGGCCGGATGACTGCTTTCTGCCGGTTCAGTCAGCTGCGCAGCTTGTCGACGACCTAAAACGTTGTCCAGTTCAGCGTAGTGGGGTGGTAAATTTGTTCGTCCAGTCCCACTACTGGAGGAATCTTTTTTAGCATTTCTGTACTCCTGCTTTAATTTCTTGAGCTTATTTGTAATCTGTTCCTTGGTGCGATTAAATCCCGCCTTTTCCATCCGCTGGGCCAGCTCAGCGTACAGCTTATCCTTCCGGGTGCTCGACTCGAATTTACTCTGAAAATCTGGACAAGCCCAAAATATAATCAACTGTTGGGTTTCTTGAGCAGTCCACTTTGTGTTCACTGCCATGTTTGTTTCTTTGTCTTCAGATTGATCGACAGTATTCAACGGCGCCCGACTGGAACCAGATTTGGTGCTGGGGAGCCTCGTTCTCTCGGTGGAAACATGGGACACTTCTTCAAAATCCTGTACAGGAACCGGATCAGGCTCCGGAGCGCCTTGGTGGGAAAGCCAAACACAAAAAACACATATGAGGTTTCTCAAGGCTTCATTTTTGCCCAACTTTTATTCAAAAGACACATTATCCCACTGGAACTCACCCGTGCTACGACATCACTCACAACATTGATGCTAAAGATATACAACGTTATATTTCTTTGTCTCTACTTGATCTTAGTTCTCTAAAGTTACTTAGTCACAGTGCCTGAAATATCCCTGAGCAAATGCGTCAGACTTTCCACCATCTCCAAGTGCAAAAAAGACAGAAGCCATTGTTCTTGGTCCTCTGGTAATCAGCACTCAACTAAACCCAATGATGTTAAAGCTCACAAAGCACAGAAAAAAAACCTAGTTGTCATCGTTGTTGGACCTGAATTTTAACAAGGGCTGAAACGATTAATCATGATAAATCAATTGTTGAAATAATTGTTAACTAATTTAGTAATCGTTTGATTGTTAACTGGAGTATACAGACTCAAAAGGGCCCATTTGCCGAAAGAACAACACATCCAGAGCAGTAATTAAGCCAAAACTGTACAAAAAATATAAACATTTTGCATTTAAGATGAAAAAACCTTCTTTGTCTTTAAATCTGTTCCACCCAAAACTCCTTAAGTGGCATAGTTTTAACTTCACCTGGTTCCAATTCAGTAAAAAAAACAAAAAAAAAACCTCCCATTACACACCTGTTGTTATCCATTTATTAATCCGTTTATCCAAATGTTGATGTTAGAAGTATTTTTTTTAGCTGCAGACGCATTTTTTGCTACAAATGATCAAGCGTTCACTCAGGGTTTCTGCATGTTTCGCCAACTCAAATGTAAGACTTTTTAAGACCAGTATCGCAACGAATGTACAAAGAAAATTGCATATCTTTCCATCTATCTGTCTATACACACACAAACAGACAAGAATGGAAAGCTATTGAGAAAGAAATGGTGCTACTTGTGAGGTCAACCATGGATCTTCTGAGTGCCACACTGCCAGACAGTAGAAGTAAAAAAAGAAAGAAGAAGAAAAGAAGATGCATTTGCTGAAAGATTTAACTTCATTAAACCATTGGTTACCCAAAGCAAAGACCTCTAACACCATTAAAAGATCATAAATGTCACTGAATTGATTATGACATTCATAACAGTGAAAACTTCGCACTTGTGTGGGGTTCTAATAGCGTATTTTAAACTGCTTCTTTGAATCAAATTTTTACCACTAGTCACAGAAGGCAATTTACAGCTACAACAGATACCATCACCACAACTACAACAGGGGAATGGTTTCTATTCTGTGTGCTCTAACATGGCTAGTCAAACTGCTTTGATGACCTAAAGCTTTTCCACAGGTTTTACACTAGAAAGGTTTCTCTCCTGTATGAGTTCTCATGTGGCTTTTCAAATAAGCTTTTTGATTTAAGCCTTTTCCACAGATATGGCATGAGAAAGGCTTCTCCCCTGTGTGAATTCTCATATGAATTGTATTTGAAACTTTTACGACGCAGTCTTCATTTTTTACCTTTGTCAGTTTTCTTTTCCTTCATCGTTTTCTCTACATCGTCACTTTGACCTCTGGGTTTCTGAGCTGTCTTCTGTTGCCGTTCATGTCTGCTGGATCCTGAGGCTTCAAGAGTCTTTATATCCTGTTGCTGCTCTGCTTTCGGGGTGTTCTCAAAGGGGATTTGGCTTCCATTGAGTTCAGGTGGTTGGTGGTGTATTTCTTTATTATAAGCTGTTAGCATTAAGGTATCAGTCTCCCGCTTCTGAACATCCTTGTTTTCTTTTTCACTGACACTTTCAGCTTCTTCCTTCTTGATTTGATTCAGCACTTCCTGCTTTTCATCCCGACTGATAGCTTCCACTTCCATCTTTACCACCTGCTGAGATTCTGATTGATGATCATCTTCTTTTATTTGTTGCAGTTCCTGTTCCTCTGGTTCTTCTTTTATTTCAAGAGACCCGAAATCTGTTCTGTTATCAGTCTCTTGCCTCAGCGCACCCTGGTTTTTGTCCTGACAAATGCCTTCCGCCTCCTTCTTTACCATCTGCTGAGGTTCTGATCCATACTCCTCTTTCTTCACCTGTTTAGTTTCTAGTTCTGCTGGTTCCTCTTTGATTTCTACTGATCCAGAGAGACCTTCTTTTAAGGTGTCAGTCTCTTGCTCCGGTACTATGTGATCTTCTTTCTTTACAGACTGCAGAGGTTGTGATCCGTACTCCTCTTCTTCTTCTTTTACCCGTTTCAGTTCTGGTTCTTCTTCTCTTCCTTTGGTTTTTAGAGATTCTGTTTCCCTCTGGACCAGAACAAAGATCTTTTGTTGGTTGAGGATAAAATGATGAGCAAGAACATCCTGCTTAATAACAGACATATTGTTGCGGCAAATCTGGAAAAAAACAAAAACAGAAATGGTAATATTAAATGTTTAGCTTAATACCAACAGCAGTAACTTATCTGTTCATCTTCCATTGACCATTTATTGGAACAGGAGCCTCACTGCTCATCCATTTGCAGGCCAAACTTTCAACACGCACTCTTTATAGTCAAAGTGAAGACAGCATAAAGGCTACTATTGATATACCTGTTTCCTACTAAAACCATGAACTTTCTTTCTGAGTAGAAAAATAACTACACATCTCTAATATAAAAGAAACATAATTTGTCTTGTTGAAAAAATTATTTCTGTCCTGAAACAAACTAACTGATGACTAGAAAAAGTGAAAAGACAAGACGGCTAACCAGAACCACAGAGAAACCGATCAACAGACCTCTTGGAACTCTCTTGGTGGCAAACCAAAGGATAAATCCGTCCCAATAGATAAGGGAAGGCGGCTAGCAGAAAGAACCTTACACTTGGATGTAACAGCTTGGCCAGCACTGCAGAGAAACGTGTCTTCAACCCTGGCACCTTGGAGAAAACAGAAGCAGACTGTGGGTAAAACAAATGATAGGAAACCAAATGAAGGCAGAAACTGCTCTAGAAAACAGGTTTGGCCCACCTATAAATGGCTACTGGACTTGATATTGATGTACAAACTACCCTCTAAATGTCTGAATTTTCATAATTCAAGTTTAACAGCTATCTCCTGTTGATCCCGTAATGTCATTATTTGGAATTGTGCCCACAGATATTAATCTGAATAGTTCACAGTTTAACATGTTAAGCTTTGTAATGCGATTCGCCAGACACTTAATTTTACTAAACTGGAAAAAGAAAGTTCCTCCCACTCATCAAAATATCCATAGGGATGTAATGCACCATTAGAAAAAATTAAGTATTCCTAAAGGCAGAAAGAACAAATGGTCTATTCATTTTGGCACCCTTTTAATGCCTATACGAAGAAGAAGAAGAAGAAGAAGAAGAAGAAGAAGAAGAAGAAATACATTTGAAAGGATCTCCTAATTTTATTTGCTCGGTTTCATGTAAATACTGATTCTTTGTATGTTAAATATGTGCAGGGGTTTTCTTTTGCCTGTTTTGTTCTTTTTTCTTGTTTTATTGCAGATGCTGCATTTAAAACAAGATTTTTTTCTAACTAGTTTGATGAAAAACAGCTCAATTATTATGAGTGACTGTGCAGGGTCTAAAGAGCTGCAGGTTGCAGATCCCTGGGTTAAATCAAATCACAACATGACTAAATTTTGTGAATTACAGGGACAAATAGTCATCAAATGTTTCAGTCTAATATAAAACTTTATTTGTAAAGTTTTAAAAACTCTGGATCACAGACCATTTCCAGCTCTGACCCCCGTTTGGGCCGGATGATTTATGAAAATGGGCCGATCAGAACAACTAATCAAGTTAGAGTAACTGAGTGACCTTCTGGGAAATATTTATTGGAGCTATAGAGCCACAAACTGAGACGTAGTCAGGATGAAATGTCCCGCAGCAGGTGCCTCCGTTTCATACCTAAAAAAAAGTTGCCTATGAAACAAACACAAGCACAACATGGTGAAAGAACAAAATGACCAGTTCTCCATTAGATCTCCTGCTCCTCTACTGACCTCCTACCATATTGTTATGGATATATGATTTTGTGGCCTGTTCTAATTATCTCTTTGCTGCCCTAATTAAACATGTCTACCCTACTTAACTCCCTATCTGCCGCACACTTACATAACCATAACCGCTAATACCACATGAGATGCTCACACCGTAGAGGATAAACTGATACAGCCGGATGACGCCCCTTAGCGAGGGTTCAGAGTGAGGCATAGATAAAAGCAGGGCCCATGCTCCATTCTTTGCTCCTCGCGGTTCATTCTTCAAATGGGCTGATGGGGGCCCGGTACCGAAGGTGAATGTCACTCTGGACCTGTTTGTATACTCTGTACACTGATCTTTTTTTAGCATTAAATCTTGATTTTATACTTAACTATTTCTTATTATTTCACAAGGTAATTATGGTTTTATTGGGTGGGTTTCGGGGAAGGGGAAAGAGGGTGCTCCCTCTTAATACAACAGCAGCACACCTTATAGAGCCGCAGCTAAGCGAAGGATGCTGCTCGTCTCCCCCCACCGCCATTTTCTGCTTAGTTTGCTTTTTTTCCCGCCGTTTTTAGGAACAACAACAACAACACAGTCGCGTGCTCCGGGAGGCTTCCTACAGAGCATGCGTCTTTTCACTCTGCTTTTCTCCGAGTCTGCTTTGATCGGAGCTCATAATCGGAATCACCGTGTGTGCAGCGGAGTTACTCACCGAGCGGACTCCCCGTCTGTTCCTCTGTCTCCTTAGCGGCTCCTGAACGCTGCTGCCGCCGTCTGTGGGGGGGAATGAGCCTCTTCTAACCGAAGGAAGCAGCCGAGCTCGGCTTCATTTGTCAAACTTTACGGTTCCAGCTCGGTGTTCTGCCCGCTCTACTTAAATTTTCGGAACGGGTCCAACGGTCTCTCCCGGATCAACATAGATCACTCTACTGCTTCCGGTTCCTCTTCACCCTGTTTACCTGTGATTAACTGCCACTCTAATGGTGCATTAGCGCTACCCTTTGGTCTGGAGTGGTACTCAGAAAAACGGTTTAAAATCAAATTTTAAAATCCTTTTTAAAATTAATAAAAAAAATATCTATTAAGTATTCTCTGACATAAAAGCTTTATTTCAACTGAATTGTTCCCTATGAACCGTACATATTAATGCTTTTATTTTGAATTCCAGCACTGATGTCCCAATGATTCCACTTCCTGACACATAATCCTGTCTGCTGTTTCTGGTGTTAAGGTTTCTAATGTTATTAATGTTATCTTTGTTAGTTTTCAATTACTTTTCAATTTATATATATTTTTTAACATTGTAGGATTTGTTTTGCCTCAGAATAAAAAGCTTCTAAGCAACAAACTTTGTGGATATTTTACATGTGCTATATTTAGACCTGTTGTACAAATCTGTATTGTGACTTTAAACCGAATGTGGGCCGTATTTGGTAAATGCAGCTACTGAATCACGCCGGGTCTGGGCCCAATGCAGTATGTTTAGAGCATCTGTGGATCAGATCAGTAATTCAGGCCATTGGGGAAAAAAGACCCAAAACTGAAAAAAATGACCCAAGTCCGTTTTACGGATACAGGCCAAGTGCTTACCTATAATTGGCGTAGATAACTTTTGCTGGCAGGTTATCTATTTTTAGGACTAAATTTAAAGTGTTCCTTTTTTATATATATAAAACCTATAAGTATGACTTGCTCAGCTATCTCAGTAGTTATGTTGCTATAGAATTAGGCCAAATCACTGATTTTGAATCATTTGCTGCATTTGATGTTATCTCTCCTCTCCAAGCTATATCTGCTCTGCCACTCTGTTTAGCTCTGAAACTTTCCTGGGGGGGGGGGGGGGGGGGGGGGGGTATAAGTATTTTGGTCTAGTTTCTAGCACAAATATCTTGAATACACTTGAAATAAGACAAATTAACTTACAAGTAACTTTTCAGCAGATATAGCAGCTTGTTTTAAGTCAATAATTCCTTAATATTGATGAAAAAGTTCTAGTTATAATGAAATAATCTGCCAGTGGAGCAAGACATTTTTCCCACAAGTAAATTGACACAGCTGGCAGCCTAATAATGAATTAAATATCCCAAACCCCCATATGACTGAACAATCAGGTGGAAACAGAAGACTCAACAAGGCACTGTTGGTGCAGGGGAATCGTGGAGGGTCTTGGTGGTGTCTAGCTGGGGGAATACTGGCTGGTAGCCGATGGTACATGGGTACCCCTCACTTGACCGTACCTGCCCGGCTTATAGCTACTCTTTTGGGTTCCTTGCTGTGTCTCTGCATGGGGCTGCTTCTAGCCTCCAGGAGCAGAGGCTACCTGCACCGTAGCACTTTGGGTCGTTGAGTGCTGTAAGTTTACTACTTGTCTACATTGTACCATCTTCAAAATCTCAGGTGACAAACTAAACACAAACCCATTCAAATAATCCATAAGATTGAAGCTCATACAAAAACAGGTTCATATTACATTAATGTAGCCTATATCCTTTGATGCAACCCTGGTGAGGTATATTATATTAACCATAGGCTACCAGCCACTATTCCCCCACTTAGTCCAGCATTTATCCAAACCGCAACACCCAGACTATCAGTGCATTTTAATAGTTGCCACATATTTATTATATGTCCTATTATTATTATTTCACATCATGCATCATTTCAATAGTCTGTGGAAAACCAGATGAAGTAAAAAAAAAAAAAATGTGACAATTACAGTGCTTTATCACCCAGAAACCATCCCACAATCAGCCATTAATGTTCATTTTCATTTTTCATGACAGAAACTGCTGAAAATAACAAAAACAACAAACTTTCATATTTTCCATTCTCCCTTTATTCACATTCTTATTAAGTGTGAGTTTAAGTGAGTTTTTGTAAAACACAGCAGAACACACCAGGATTTCACATCTGATTTAGAAATCTTTTACAAAATGTCAAAAACAAAGAAAAAAGGAAGTCATTTGACAGGAACAGCTGTAACATTGCTTTGCCTTCCAGACAAACATCCCACTGTTGTGATCAGAGCAGTTTATTCAGGTTTACCCTGAAAATTCTGCCTTTCTCAGACCAGACACAGGTCCTGTTTGGGCCTGGCATTTTGGGACAACTATAAAAATTTGTCTGCATGAAAAGTTGGTTTAATATGTAAGGAAAAAAAAAAAAGACATTTAGTGCATGAACCAAAATAAAGATTTCGTACTAACAGTGAAAACATCCCTTTTAGACCCAATAGCAGCACCATTTTTAACTTTCTCCACTCAAGCTCTTCTCTTCAGAAAAGTGTTTTCTACGCTGCTTTTCAGACCGCTGTTGTTAATCTAAAAAGAAGTAACCTTCATACCTCCATGCTTAATGATTTTAAACCAAATTCAAACCCGCACCATTTAAAGTTGTATAAAACCAAAATTCTAATTAGTTAAATCAGCATCTGAAGAAGAATGAAGCCTCATATCATTCAGCATTTAGATCCAATTATAGTTCAGAAACAGAACTGATGAACATGGATCATAACATTCGAGAAAGGTTTGAACAAATTTTATTCCAGAAGAAATTTACAGGAGAAAGTTTAATAGAAACTGCTAAAAGTAGCTAACTGCTAGAGTTCAAAGAAGATACTATAATGGAACTTCAAAGCTCAGTTAATTGATCTCAAATTTGGACTGGATGATAGTTTTAAGCCAGTGGTATTTTAAATAGCATGTTTTTAATTGGTGACAAATGAGTTTATACTTCCATGTGTAAAAGGGAGTATTAATGATGGTATATTATTGAGATAAATCCAGCAGGCATGGAAAAAAAAAAAACAACCTACGTGTCATTGTGGACTCGGGTCTGAATCTTAACCACACAACGGCTACCAATTCATAAGACTTCTACCACCTTAAAACATCGCCAGAAAAAATGGTTTTCTGTCCAAACATGACTGAGATAGCTATTAACTAATGTCTTTGCCAGGTGTACCATGCTAAAGAGTCCTGAATAAATTAGCAAGGACATGGAAATCCCAGGTTGAATAAGGTGAGAGTGCCAGGTCTGAAAATGAGAGCAGTTTTCAGAGTTAACACATTCTTCTACAAAAGCGACAAACATCCCAGTCCTGTGGAGTTCTAATGGGGTATTTTAAACTGTTTCTTTGTCAAAACTTTACCTCAAATCACAGAAGGGAAATTACATACTACACAGACACCTTTCCATGAATCCTCATGTGCCTATTCAAACTATGTTTCATACTGAAAGCTTTTCCACACGTTGTACATGAGAAAGGCTTTTCACCTGTGTGCGTTTTCATGTGGTTATCAAAATTATATTTCTCAGCGAAACCTTTTCCACAGGTTAAACACGAGAAGAGCTTTTCAACTTCGTGCGTTCTCATGTGGCTATTCAAAGTGCTTTTCCATTTGAAACCAATTCCACAGGTAATACATAAAAAAGGCTTCTCAACTGAGTGAGTTCTCATGTGGCGAGTCAAACTATGACTTCTACTGAAAGCTTTTCCACAAGTTATACATGAGAAAGGCTTTTCACCGGTGTGACTTCTCATGTGGACATACAAACTGTATTTTTGAGTGAAAACCTTTCCACAGGTTATACATGAGAAAGGATTCTCACCTGTGTGGGTTCTCATGTGAATATACAAACTACTTTTCCAACTGAAACATTTCCTACAGGTAATACACGAAAAAGGCTTCTCAACTGAGTGAGTTGTCATGTGCCTTTTCAAACCATTAGTATTACTGAAAGATTTTCCGCAGGTCATACACAAGAAAGGCTTCTCACCTGTGTGAGTTCTCATGTGGATATACAAACTATGCTTTTGAATGAAAACCTTTCTACAGGTTGTACATGAGAAAGGCTTCTCACCAGTGTGACGTCTCATGTGGAGATACAAACTAGTTTTTCTGCTAAAACCTTTCCCACAGGTTATACACGAGAAAGGTTTCTCTCCTGTATGTGCTCTCAGATGAGCAGATAAGTAACGTCTTTGACTAAAACTCTTTCCACAGGCTGAACATGAGAAAGGTTTCTCTCCTGTATGCGCTCTCATATGAGCAGATAAATAATGTCTTTGACTAAAACTCTTTCCACAGGCCGAACATGAGAAAGGCCTCTCTCCTGTGTGAGTTCTCATGTGGATAAACAATGTACTTTTCCAGTTGAAAGCTTTTCCACAGGTTGTACAAGAGAAAGGTTTCTCTCCTGTATGAACTCTCAGATGAGCAGATAAGTAACGTCTTTGACTAAAACTTTTTCCACAGGCCGAACATGAGAAAGGTGTCTCTCCTGTGTGAGTTCTCAAGTGGATATACAATGTACTTTTCAAGTTGAAAGCTTTACCACAGGTTGCACATGAGAAAGCCCTCTCACCTGTACAAGACATTTTTTGTCTTTTCAGACTAATTTCAGCAGAAAAACTCTTTTCACATGGAAAGGGCTTCTTGTCTGCGTGAATTCTCATGTGGTAATTCAAATGAATTCTTCGAGTGAAAGATCTTCCACATAAAATACAACAGAATGGTTTTTCCCCTGTGTGCATTCTCATGTGGTTAGTCAATTGGTAGCTTTCCTGAAAAGACTTTCCACATGTAACACAAGGGAAAGGCTTTTCTCCTATATGAATTCTCATGTGGCGGGTCAATGAAGTTTTAAGAGTGAACCCTTTTCCACAGCTCACACAGATGAAATCTGCTTGAGTTGGAGCATCTTCAGTTAGACTTTGGTCTTGAGAATTTATGTTTTTCTCCTCACAGGAAAAGCTTTTAGCAACTCTATGACTTCTCATGTGCCTATTCAAACTACTTTTTAGACAAAAAACTTTTCCACAGGTTTTACACGAGAATGGCTTCTCACCTGATTGAGATCTTATATGGCTATTCAAACTACTTTTGGAAGTAAAACAACTCCCACAGGTTATACACGAGAAAGGCTTCTCTCCTGTGTGACTTCTTGTGTGGATATCCAAACTGTTTTTGCGATTAAAACTCCTTCCACAGGTTATACATATGAATGGCTTCTCACCAGTGTGAATTCGCATGTGAGCTATTAAATGGTCATTGCGGGTAAAACGTCTACTGCAGACTTTACACTGTTTACATTTGTTCCCTTTGTGAATTTCCTTGCCCTTCATTGTTCTCTCTACATCGTCACTTTGACGTCTGGTTTTCTGAGCTCTCTTTTGCTGCTGTTCATCTCTGCTCGATGCTGAGGCCTCATGAGTCTTTTTATCCTGAGGCTCGGCTTTATGGTTGTTCTGATACAGGATTTGGTTTCCATTGAGTTCAGGTTGTTGGTGGTTTGTTTCATCATTTGAAGCCGTTAGGATTAAGGTGTCAGTCTCCTGCTTCAGTACATTCTGCTGAGGTCCTGATCCATAGTCCTCTTCCTTCAGTTGTTTAGGATCTCTGTCTCCTGGTTCCTCTTTGATTTCAAGAGATCCAGAACCGGTTAGCATTAGGGTACCTATTTCCAGGTTAAGTATATCCTGGTTTTCATCCTGACTGATGCCTTCAGGCTCAAGCTTTACCATCTGCTGAGATTCTAACTGACAATCCTCTTCCTTCATTTGTTGCAGTTCTATTTCTACTGGTTCTTCTTTGATTTCAAGAGATCCAGAAACAGTTACCATTAAGGTTTCAGTCTCCTGCTTTGGTACATCCTGGTTGTCATCTAGACTGATGCCTTCAGCCTCAAGCTTTACCACTTGGTAATATCCTGGTGGACAATCATTTTCCTTCACTTCTTGCACTTCTGGTTCTACTGGTTCTTTCATTTCAGAAGATCCAGAATCTGTTCTAACTAAGGTATCCATATTTTGGTTTAGTAATATATGGTCTTCTAACTTTACAATCTACAGAAGTTCTGATCCATGCACTTCGTTTACTTGTGCTAGTTCCACGTCCTCTGCTCGCTCCTCAGTTTTTAGAAATTCTGTTTCCCTCAGGTCCAGAACAGACATCTTGTTTTGGTCGAGGATGAAATGAGGAGCAAGAACATCTTGCTTAGTAATAGACTTAATGTTGTGGCAAATCTGACAAAGGAAAAAACAAACAAAAAACATCATTAAAATTTCAGCTAACAATGTGTGTTTATGTGTGTGCGTTAGTTTCAACTCAGGCAAAACACAACAAAATCCTGACATTTTTACTCTTGATTTTAAGCATACTTATAAACACACTGTTTACAGTGCATACCTTTGAACAGTGTGAAAGGAGGGATTGTTAGGGTGAAAAAAAAGCAAAAGTCTTCTCTCTTGTGAGGGTCCAAATACCCTCAACTGACATGACGCCGGCTCCACCTCCATGCGGAAGTAGAGCAAACCTCCAATAAACAGTCTTATAATGGCAGAGGTAGTTAAACTCAATACATTAATTTACATGGGAACAAAATGTAGAAGAAGAAGTTGTTTTTCAGTCTGTGCTGAAGATAAAAACAAACAATGTGTTGGTTCTGAGTGCCCAGAATGGACCCGCGCCAGGTTCTGATAACGGTTGAGAAGTTTCTGCACTGCCTACTTAAGCCTCCCGCTGTCTCTGAGGGGTCAAACTGACCCTGTTTGCGCTTCAATGAGATTTTTTTCCCGTGGTTTTGGAAAATGACGGGCTGATGGGACACCCCCCATCGCATCCCAGTTGCCCAACCATGACATCTGCCATGTTCTTCCTGAGCGTGGAGCTGGGACTGTGGGAGCGTTAAGCTACAGGCTCAGCAGCAGCTGCTGGTGTTTCCGCGTTACAGGATGAGAGATCAACAGACCAGTTTTGCTTCCCTGACATAGCGCACACATTGATCCATCTCTTGCATTTTACCAGACTCCGTTTGGGTTTTGGAAATGGAATAAATTTTATTCCGCCCTCTAAACGCTCTGGGTAACAGCTGTCGGAATTATATGCCCCCTACTGACAACATTTGACCATGATTTCCTATTATTTTCCTTGAATCTCTGTGACAGCAGCGCGTTTGCAATGATGAACCCCGGAAATGTTGTCGGATTAGCAGTTCCTCAAGATAAGGGGCGGGTACTTCGGGACAAATTGCACCAACGATTGGTCAGTTGCTGACAAACCCCCTGGAGTAATTGACAGGTGGCGTCATATCAAATGGGGGAGGGAGGGATCAACAGCCTTTTTGAGAATGCACACATACACAGCAGAAGGAATCATGATGCAGATGAAGCCGAGACAGAAGAAATGGAAAAAGAGAAAAAAGAAAGGGTGAGAGGTGGGACAAAAAGTTAAAAGGGTACAAAAAAGATAAGAACAGAACAGAGAGAAGGAAAAAGGGAATACAAGACAACATCCTTTAAGTCTGCTACTACACCCGCAGAAAGAGAGAAACTACAGGAACAAACATTTGCATAAATAAAGTCCCTAAAAAGTACACAGAGCGAAATATTACAAGATGTTCTTCGTGGCAGCCGCACAGTGGAGAGAATAAAGTCCCCTTTAACAGGAAGAAACCTCCAACAGAACCTGGATCAGAACGAGCGCCATCTGCCACAACTGACTGGGGGTTTGAGAAGACAGAGTAGAATGCACAAAAAAGAAACAGAAGAACTAATAAAGTGCTTTCTATGTGAATGAAAAGCTTAATAATGCAAAGTACACACACAGGTTGTAAGAGATTTAATGTAAAACCTTTTTTTTTATTGAAAGTTGGGTAACTTACAGACGACCTCACTGAGGGACTGGTCCCACTGATTCTAGAGCTGGTTGAGAAAATCCTAAAAGCCACTATGACTAACACTTAGCAACCCTCACAAACCCACCTGGTCGATAGCCTCAGAAGCACTATTCCAAGACAGATATTTGCCGAATAAACAAGTGTTGTGAAGCACATTATGAAATATTTTAAAGGGGGCGTATTATGTAAAATCAACTGTTTTGAGCTTTTTATTATGTTATAATGTTACTCACTCATCAAAACATGAGTGTTGATTTGATTCTTTCATTCATGTCTGAGAATAGTCCCATTCGGGGGTGCCAAAATGCTTGCTCTCACAAAGCACCACCTATTTACACAAAGCTACTCCGTGGAACTGCAGTCCCGAAGCTGAGCTTCCGCCTCACAGAGCACCCCTCCCCCGCGACTTCCCGACTCAGCTCCACCAGACTAGCAGCAGCAGCGCTTAGCAAACACCTGGTGGAACTGCTAGAGCTCATCATACAAACTACTTCTCAATCCAACGCTCCAAAGAACAGTTATAAATGGGATAATGGAGAAATGCTGTGATGACGTGCTGAAGGAGGAGTGTCGGAATGAGTAGCAGCTTCTTAAAGAGACAGAAGCTAATATCAAGGTGTCAAATTATGAAGTCAAATTTCTTTTATGTCATATTAGATGTCAACAGGATTTTTGTAACAACTGCATGTAACAGTTATTTGATTATGCTTTAAAATGGCTCTGTGTGCCTGAAAAATACATAATACTGCCCCTTTAAATTACTGCCGTATCTCACTAAATAAACCCTAATAATATCAGCCACAGGAACTCAGCTGCAGACTGCTTTAAAGATCAAAATAGCTCAGAGGGGCTAATTCCAGTCTTTTTTATTGTAATGTTAGAACTTCTGAAAAATTTAGATTTGTAAGGTGAAGAGATAAAACAAATCAGGACATCTTGTCCTTCTCAACAAGATCATGAAAAACTCATCCATAGGTTTATCTTTAGTCAGATTAATTCCTGCAACAGTGTCTTCATAGATCTGCTTAAAAAGTTAACCAGACAGCTGCAGGCGATCCATCGCTAAAGCGACAAGGCCTGAGACTAAGGTTTTGCTCTGGTGTCCCTAACCATTTCTCTCAGGTGCACAAAAGTTAGATGCACCCAAATTTTCAAACCGCATCGCATTTAACATTGCAGTTTTACAGGTTTATTTTTTTTCATTACTGTCCATAAAGGATAATATTGATTTATAAATGAATAAATAATCTAGATGACATAAAGTTCTCAATTTGAAGCATAATTATACAAGACAGGCAACTTACTGAAGTGTTTAAATTGCTTCAATGAACTGAAATTTAAACTTAAAAACATCTCAAGATAAAATAACAGAGATTATGAAATAGAACAAAATCTAAATTCTAAGTGCAAATATTTTAACATTGCTGAACTTAACATTTCATTATATTCAAGCCATTCTTCTAATGAAGAAATACTTTAGACTTGAAGTCAATGAAGTTTTATTATATATATATAAAAATCTGTTGTCAGTAACTAATATTACTGACTAATATTAGTCAGTAACTAATATTTCCATCTAGTCTAAGATGTCTATGTGATTTGTTGAACATGTCAGCCCATATTGGTTTGCTAACATTTTTGGCTGGCTTCAGCGGTTTTCAAAATGCTCTATAAATGTCACTAAAACCCTTTCTACTAACGTTTCATCCCTAAAAATACCTTAGAATCAATATTTCACAAAAGGAATACAGATTTCTGTGGTTTCCATAATCCGTTACAAGTATATATTAATCTTCCCCAGGTTTGAGGTGTTGATGGGATTTTAACATGAACCTGTTCTGATGTGGTTGTATACAACATAATCCCTATAATCGGGATACTTTAAAAGATTTAACAGATACAATAAAGAATAAAGGTTTTAGAAATCATGAACTGTGTTTACTTTTATCTTTTGTTCACATAAAGCAATAAAGCTCAACGTTAAACATTTAAAATGTCTTAGATTTCACCTTAGAGCACATTAAAGATAATCCAGAAAATGTTAAACGTATAGCCCTTTAAATTAAGACGTGAATCTTAAGATAATTTCAGAAAACACTACCTGGAGGTCCAGAGGGGATTTGGGTTTTCCAGCTGGTATCCAGCAGTCTGAGCTGATGATTGAGCTCTTCCTTCTAAAGGACGATATTGATGAATATTTCTCCAGCAGCAGCAGTTCGTCGCTCTCTGGTAGATTCACTCTGATGATGAACCAAAGACATTGTTACTGCAGACCCTGAAATATTCAGCTCGCGCAACAAAAACCGTTTTCTAACCGACGATAAACAGATGGAAGCCTGTAAGCTAACGCTGCTAGCGCTCTATTGTTTACTTCCGCCGGAAGTCGTAGGGGATCTACTCCAGAAACGGAGAAGTTCCGCCGGAAATTACAAACATTTGTTTTTTTCTCTAAATACTTTGTTTGTTTTGTTTTGTTTTGTTTTGTTTTTTTTTTTTGCTTCTGTTGACTCCTGCTTCACAGATAAAAACATATTTTCTGCCAGCTGAATTGAGCAACTTTAACACTGACTTGACAATTTGAATAAACTATCTGACTACCATGTCTAACTAAAAAAATAACTTAATTACTGCAATGAAATTGTATAAGAAGCTTCTTGATATCACAGAAAAACTCTAAAATATATGTGTATATTCATCATGACATATATGAATATTATATATCTATTATTACATTTGTTACATTCTGGCTCAATTCCTGCAACAAAGAAAAGTAGACAACAAGCAGTGGTAAAATGTAATAAATTGTTTATTTAAACAAGACAAAAATATTAAAATAATTCAATTATCAGCCATAAAAGAATTTGAAATATAACTAAAACACAAAACACATTATAAACAAAAAACTTAACCATAAAGGGGGAACTGCCCCCTTGCCCAGAGAAGTCACCTCTATCAACAGGTGGGAACCATTCCTGCAACTTCAGCCCAAAAAACAAAGGCAAAAACATATTCTCAGAATACAGATAATATCTAATATTAATATAAAGTCATCTATGTATCTATCTATATATATATATATATATATATATATATATATATATATATATATATATATATATATATATATATATAAATAAATAAAAATAAAATTCCCTTCTCACCCTCCACAGGTGGTCTTTCTCAACCTCTGAGCTCGGGTCCTCTACCAGAGGCCTGGGAGCTTGAGGGTTCTGCGTAGTATCTTGGCTGTGCTGAGAACTGCACATTTCTGGACTGAGATGTCTGATGTTGTTCCTGAGATCTGTTTTAGCCACTGCTCCAGTTTGGGGGTGACTGCCCCGAGGGCCCCGATGACCACAGGCACCACTGTGGTCTTCACCTTCCAGGCCTTCTCCAGTTCCTCTCTGAGGCCCTGGTATTTCTCCAGTTTCTCGTGTTCCTTTTTCCTGATGTTGCAATCGCTTGGTATTGCTACATCCACCACAACAGCTTTCCTCTGTTGTTTATCCACCACCACGATGTCCGGTTGGTTCGCCATTACCATTTTGTCTGTCTGGATCTGGAAGTCCCACAGGATCTTAGCTCGGTCATTCTCCACCACCTTTGGGGGTCTGCCCCACTTTGATCTCGGGGCTTCCAGTCCATATCCTGCACAGATGTTTCTGTACACTATGCCCGCCACTTGGTTATGACGTTCCATGTACGCTTTCCATGCCAGCATCTTGCACCCTGCTGTTATGTGTTGGACTGTCTCAGGGGCCTCCTT